>OW386549.1:11876847-13076847 GCA_936435175.1 Glyphotaelius pellucidus
GTCAATAGGCTAAAACTATAACATTAATACACCAGTGGCGTCCCACGGATTCCACTAACTTGATAACTTATTAATCGAAGCCTCGCACTTCGACATCCACTCTCCCCCGCGTTTGGCGCGTCACTGGGTGAAGGTACTGGAACGCAGAATTTTAATTCCAAAAACTAACGGTTTTATGAGCGCTGAAAGTTTTCAATGGAGTCCCAGGGACCTACCGGGTAAATTGAGGACTAAACGGATTTGTCAATCAGACGCGCGCCAGATGTAGTAGAAGGGATAGTTCACCTAGTGTTTCCTGTTCCAAAGCCTCACAATACCAGCGCACCCTCATTATTATTGTGGGGTAGTTTTCCCATTGCTGTTTCCCTCAGCATTAAGTCATTTATAATTTATTTTCAAGGACGAGTTATATAACCCATGGATGCTCAATCTGTTTTTATCCTTGGCTTTTTTGGAGTTTATTATTTTTCCAGTCCCCAATCAACAATTGTAAGAAGATTTTTTTTCTAATTATTGAATTTAGCGTACTGTAATTATTTATGGGAGCTGATTCTTTCTCTGAAGTTTGAATTAAAATTCTTTACAAAAATACAACTAATTTTAATTATTTCATGAATAAGTAGGTAGATACAAGTAAGGGGGTATTTCACGATCCCTTTGATAGCTCATCCATAGGGTAACTAATATTAATAAATACACGAAAAAACATTTGGAATTAGCAGAAAACTCTGCTAACTTATCCGACGTATAGTCAAAATTCATAGGTTCAAGTATCGAATAGTCAACTGAAACTTTACAAATAAATAATTGTAAATCAGAAACAATCGTTATCCTATGGTTCAGTTATCAAGGGATGATAAAATACCCACTAGGTCTCTCAGCAGCTTCAGTGTAGTTAAACGACTTTGAAAGGTGAAGCAACAATTTTCAACCCAACTATAAAATTTGGTTTTCTATCCAGATCCAGTGAAAGGACAATGGCATTCTCAAATGGGGTATGTTGTAGATTGAGAAGTTTCTGACTTTTCAATATCTGTTCACTAAACACAGCTAAAGGTTTTCAGGCAACGTTTTGGACTTTAACCTGGGCAATACTGAGACTGCTGTGTAATAAGTTTACACACATTTACTGTGTTTAGTGAGATCTTATTAATTAATTTCTGTTTTACTGGTTTTACCTCTGTTGACAAACAAGATAGTTCAGCTTCACGTATACAAATAAAATTTTCTCAATTAAAAACAAACATTTGTAATTTAAAATTTCTATAACAATTTAATATCTGGATTGTAATAATTTTGTCATGTTCTGGCCGTGAACCCAACATAATTTGAGCTTCCTTCCCAAAAGTTATATTTTTATCTATATGGCCCAAGGGAGGCACCGGAACCCTGGTTGAGAAGCCCTGGAATAACGGTACCCTTTATAGTATAATCCACTGTGTGCTGAACATGGGATTATTTAATTGAATTAAAGTAGTGATTATAAGTTTGGGTAAAAGGGACATTCGTTGTGCAGATAGTTCCAAATGATCTAAAGCCTTGTCGCTCCCTGATCCAACTTCTGATTGCTTGTTTAGATATAAGAGTTGATTATGAAGTATGATACTCTATTTACTGTTGGCGTAAACAAGGCTTGATTTTATCAGATTTACATTGTAATCCGAGTTTCCCCCTGTTTTCGTTGCGTGGCACTTTATGACAGGCGACATTATAATAGGTAGGCATACCATGTTTTAACAATGTGATAAAATCTGTTCTATTATTTTTTTCAAGCAGTGGCGGCTCAAGCACTTCTTTGATGGTGGGGATTGACATTTTTTTACGTTACCTACTGTACCATAATTTCACCACCCGAAGAATATCTACCTAATATAAAATTTCTCTAACAAAAATTTTGATGGTCAAATCATGCTAATCGGATAACTAAACGCAAAATAATATAAAATTTCTGTGGATATATGCCAATTTATAATAAAATACAAAAAAAAATATCGCTTTATCTTGCAAGATTATTATCGAACTTATTTGAAAGCAAGCGATTCTCGCCCGAAACCCGCAAACAAATGGTTTGGTATTCTGTCATAAGGGGATAAATAGGATTATTCCCGTATTTGAAATTCACATACGAGTGCGCCTGCGCGGTTCTCGGATTGCCTCTATGACCGAGAAAGCAATGCAAAGAATATCAAAATGCTTTGGGGGATAACTCGGATTGTCCCCCAAGTGCGCATTAGGTTCTGCGCACTGAGAAATGGAGTGAGTGAGATGGTTCGTGCGCTGGTCCGCTGACCAGCGCCGGTCAGCGTGGGCGGTCGCCGGGTCGCGTTAAATGATCCAGAATTTTTTTTTCTGTCTTGCATTTCTGCAAATATTAATTATTTTATGTAGTAGTATGGTGATTAAATGTATCTACTTTACGTCTTAATTAAAACGGTGTAAATTCAAAATAACATTTAATTATTCTCGTAGCATAGCTGACCGAGCGTGGAGAAATAATTATGGGTGTTTTTATGAAAAATTTCTGACCGCACAAAAATAATAAACAAACCATAACTTTTTTACTTGGACACTAATAAAAAAGAATTTTTGCTAATTTTTTCATGAATAATCGCGTTTCGCGTTGTGACCGTGGAAACAATTCGCGGATTGCACCAGTTATCGACGTCATGATTTTTTTAGAATATCCTGTTTACCTCTCCCGATCCTGATTAATGAATTAGGACCTTCGCATTAAAATATGATAAAAGTTTTATCATATGAAAAAAAATGAAAAAAAAAATTAAGTTTTTGATCAATTGATTTAATTTTTTGAAGAAAATACTTCTTTAGCATGGGTGTGATTTGGATTTCGGATGAAACGGAAATGCGATTAGTGCACCTGCGACGCGCGACGGCGCTGCCGTCAACTGCGCTCACCGGCCGCTTTGAAAATGATGTCACTTCTAAAGCCTCCTATTGGTTGGGATATAAAACGGAAATTACGTGAGGTCTGCGCTCATTGGTCGCTTTGATTATGACCTCACTTAACAAGTATTGGTTGAGATTGTTTTGATAAACTTCTTCAAACGCGTCAAACTTATTTACATTTATTACAAACGTCAAAATTAGGAAAAATAAGACTGGTGGTTTCAAATTGTGATGCTCTTAACAATAAAAAATCATCAATAATTAGTAGAATTATTATGGATTCACATATTTTTCATCCTTAATACACAATCCAAAATTCATTTGATTTAATTGAACACTTAAAACTTTTGGAAATCCCTGACAAAGCATTATTAGCATCATTTGATTTTGTTAATTTAATTTATATTCGCTCCACACGGGAGGCCAAAAGGAAAATAGTTTCCCTCAGTGCCTATGTCATGTTAGGAGATTCTGTGTGGAGGGTCTTTTTAAGGAAGAGAAGGATAGGAAGTTCTGGGAAGGAAAAAGGTATTAGGGGTGGGTAGGAATCTGAGAGTCAGTGTATCCAGGAGTCCCGGACATATGAATCCATCCCTCTAACAGCTGTGCAAAGCGATGGGTCGAGAGAGTCCTGCTGGAAAGGTCAAAAGGCCTCTCTCAACCAGTTTTTCTCCGCTACGCAGCAGGTGGGCAGGCGCATCCGCCGCCGAGACCTGGACAAACTTCAGCCCATGAGCTTGCTCACCTCTTCTAAGTCACCAAACGTAGCAATCCACTTAGGGTTACCTATGGCAGAGGAGTTAGTTATTCAATAAATGGTTCCCGGGGCGTCGGTACCCATACCCGCCTCCCAAATTTTAATGTCACACGTCTTCCTCGGACGTCCCCGACTGCTTTTACTATTCACATTAGCGTCACATATTCTCCATACACTCATTTGCTTACGCCTCAGGGATCTCAATTCTAAAGCATTCAGTCTACTTTCCTTCCTCTTGCTTCCTCTGCCAGTTCCATGCCTCACTGCCATACATCAGGGCAGGTATCAGCACTTTATTATGGATGGCTAGCTTCGCTTCTTTGGACAGTTTTTTGTTGGCGCCAATTGAGTTCTGTCCTCCGTTAATGGAGTTACCTACATAAACTCTTCTTTCAATATCTCTGTCAGCCTTCCCATCTCCCGTAAACATACATCCCAAATACACAAACTCATCCACCTGCTCCAAGTATTCATCATTCACAACTATGTAGCACATACTCTATCTTTCAAACATCATGATTTTAGACTTACTAACATTCATCATTAACTCATTCTTCGTACATTCTTCGTGCATCCTTGATGGAAATCAGCACCGCATCATCGGCATACAATAGGCAACAAACTTTCAGATTACCCAATTTCTCGCCCAATCCCATCTCTTTCGATTCTTGCATATAATTCTCCACATTATATATAATAATTCTATCTACTCTTGTCTACTTTAGTTTTCTGAAGTTTCACTTCTACCGCGTGTGAATTGCATACACTGATTTTTTTATTAAAAGCAATACAACGCAGTAGAGAAGCATATTATTCACCGTCCTCTTCAATAGAGATTTCTGTTCCGATGATGACTTCAAGTTGTTGTGTTGGTGTTATATTACGCTTTCCTCATCTTCACGTCGACCTCATCTTTGGATTGGTTGATTTCGTCATTTTCATTTTGATGACTATTTTGATCGATTTTCTCATTTTCGTGGTTGTTTACTGTGGGTTGTTTTGGTGTTTTTTAATTTTTTTTATGATTTACTCCTTTTTATTTTTACCGTATTTGATTTCGTTGGTAATTTTTTAATTTTATTTGAAAGGGCATTAAATAATTTTGCAGCTTGGAATTTCTTGTTGTTCTGGCCAAAAGAAGTGAAAAAGATCTTTCAAGAAATAGTTATTTTCTTCTAAACCACATGACGTAGCCTCATAAAGTCATAAATATCATTCTGGAAAGGTATAGAAATTAAAAATAACAAGTGTGGATAAACGGCACGCAAGGAAAGGTGGGTGCTTGCTACAACTTTTTAATTAGACCCTTATAAAACTCGTGCATTATTACCATAAATTTCTTGCTTACCTTAAGCAACCAGTTATGAAGCACTCCTTACGTGTTAATTTACATAGTGCTGTGTTGTTGCAAGGTCTAAAAGAACAGTGAAGGTCTCAGTGAACAGATAATTCCAAGAAGCGTGTTCTAAACCAATTTGAAAGAAAAATATTGTGGCCAACATATTTTAAAAAGTTTTTGAAGTGAGAACTTCTTCAGCACCGCTGTTATTTGAAATTCGATCACACGGAACAAAGCGACAGTAAAAAGAGACAAACACATACATTTATAGGATTGAGCCTGCGAGAGAATGAGATAGCAATAAAATATTTATTTATTTCACGGGTACTCGGTTACAATATAATACGATGAATCCACGGACCTACGCAAGCTTCTTTTAGTCAAGTGATATGAAGCGCTTAACAAACCTTAACGGCCAGATATTCAGCGGATCAAGGATCGAATCCTATGAAATTAAAAAAAAAAATTTGTAAAATCAATATTCAATATTCAAACCATTCCAAAATAAACAGGCAAAGAAAACATAAAATAAAGTGCCATCTAGACTCCTAAGAAGAAAACACAAATAATAATAAAATGACTAAATGTACAGGAAAAGGTGCACTGGAATTCGACAAAAATATGGAAGAAATCATTTTTAACATTTTTACAAAAATATAGAAAAAATCATTCTTCACGTTTTCCCCACTCTTATCTACTTTATTTTTTTTTTTCAGCATTTTTATTCCAGCAGGACTGGAAGGGGTGCGGGATCCCAGTCTGCCATATTTCATAACAACTATAATACATGCAATAACATAAGAGAGTCAATTAAAAGATCTAAAAGACGAAAAAATAAATAAAATATGATAACATATGAGGTACCTACCTAATTAAAACATTAAATGAAGACGAGATTCATCACATAAATAACAAAAAGATAAAATTAAAATTAAATTTAGCAAAAATAAAAAAATAAAATAAAAAAATTAAAATTTAATTTTTGGGATCGTCCATCAGGGAAGTCGCCTCATTGTCTGCATCCATCGCTCATTTAGGGGGGAACTAAGCCACTCATACAGCCACGACAATGATGTTGTTTGATTTCAGTATCCTGCCCCAGAAGCTGACTTTAGTCTTCTGAAGGTTTCACTTCTACCGCGTGTTAATTGCACACTCTGATTTTTTTTTCATATTTTAAGAAAATTTAAACATTCCTGGACTTTTTTCGATATTATTGATCATTTTTGGAGTTTGATTTATTTGGAAGCTGACACATATAAGACACTATCGTCAGATTATTGATTTCTTATTTCCACAATTTTCAACATTGTTGCTATAATCTATCAAAAAGTCCGTGCAAAAGAATGCTAAAAATTTTGCTTTCCTTCAGCAAAAGCGGAAAAAAACTATCTTTTCTCAATTTATTCATCTTCTGTCAATTTCCATCCAATTTCCGTCGCTTTTTCAATTGTATTCATTTGGGATTTCCTCACTCATAATTATGATGGAGGTTGTAAAATACAACGTGGTTTTTTGTACCATTGAATAGAAAATCAATAGAAGTACGATTTTATAAGATAAGCGATGTCGCATACAAAAGACCGTTCGATTCTATGACAACAGACAGTTAATGAAAATGTTGTAATAAGAACTACCAAAAAAGAAAAAGGCCAAGATTGATCATGCCTTCAGAAGGCGAAACAGCTGTCACGTGTAATAATAATTACCCAGCAGAACTTGTTTAAAAATAAACTGTTTTTATAAATTGAATAATAATATTATTGAATATATAAAATAAATAAAAAATTAAAAGGGAATTCTACAAATTAAACCTGATAGCAATAAATAAAAGCCAAGACGCTTATCAGTTTTTTCTAGAACTAACTACTAGAGGACGGACCGATAAACCAATCGGAGTTGGGACACACTCGTTGCTTTATTCGCATTCATACATCGACTCATAGGTAATCTTCTGATATTTTGTTGTGGCACGACTAAATTATTTGGTTCACTTGATTGTACAACGTCTTTCTCGGACTTCCCCGACATCTTCTACCATTTATATTAACGCCGCATTTTCTCCTTTCACTCCTTTCTCCTCTCTTCCTTCATTCACTTTACGTGTCCACTTATTTGTGTAATAATGATAATTAAAACATTTGTTTGTCAATAAATTTTTGCAAATTTATACTTCTTGTTTATTAAACATTGATTCTATTTTTGTTATTATTTTTGGGGTGTTATGCCGTGTTTCGCTCCCTCCTTCTTTAGCCAACGTTTCGGACAGTTTTACAGTGTCCATCATCAGGGCAGATGAGCTAAAGAAGGAGGTAGCGAAACACGGCATAATACCCCAAAAATAATAACAAAAATACTTTTTGGCCGTGAAAACCTAAAAACATAATTGATTCTATTGACAAAAAGGTTACTTACTGCTCAGCTATACATTCAGGATTTATCCCGGAATGCAGTTGGTTTTTGGCAGTGTTTCTAATATAATACGCATAATAATGTATGTAATAAATAATAAAAATAAAAATTAAATCATATAATTCAAAATTTAAATGGAAGAAAATAATATCGCACATCCCGTAGAAAAGTGTTAAAAAACGAGTTAAATTAATGAATGATGAACAAACGGTCCCATCGAAAAGAATTACTAGTGACACCTTGCGGAAATGGAATGATCAATATGGTTTTCGTGGAGCATAGATAGTCATAATCACTTTCCTTTTCAGAGACAAAACGTAAAATAGGACATTTTGACTTATGACATTTAAGGGATGTGCGATAAAAAAATTGATAATAAATAATATTATCTCAAACATAAGGAGATTTTTTTTTCACTGTAAACTCTAAGAACAGTAGTTTTGTCTTACACGTATTTATAATGATTTATTTTACAATTTGGAAGAAATATTATAATGCGCTGCGCGTAACCATTAATCTATTCAATATTAATAAAACATCAATTAATAAAATTAAAAAGGTTATTTACAACCACATTATACGTGAATACGCATTTTACATTGTAATAATACGTTTTAATGGGTATTTTTTAACCTTAAATGAATATATTTAAAATTAAATAACTAAATATAATTGTTTACATTAGCTCCACACAAAAACATAGAAGAAAGAAAATTTTCTGAGGTCCTACGTCATCTTTGGATATGCTGTGTGGAGGGTCTTTTTAGAGAAAGGAAAGATAGGAAGATCCGGAAGGAAAGGGGTATGAGGGTGGGTAGGAATCAGGAGATCATTATGTCTAGGAGTGGCGGACTTATGAATTATATCTTCCAATGCGGTGCAAGTCGATGGGTCGAGAAAGTCCGGCTGGAGAGGTCATCATGCCCGCCACGCAGCAGTTGGGTAAATTCATCCACCGCCAAGACAGAAAAATCTCACTCCATGAATCCGGGCACCTCTTAAATTAATGTGAAAACTAAATTTTAGATATGCGATATTTGAAAAACTTTTAATTTTAAGTAAAACCATGAGCTAACATCGGGCACGCGGACACGTGCAAAACACTTCCATCTATTTGCAATCACATTTCCAGGGGAAACGCGATTTGCACTGCATTTAGACTAGTGGAAAATAATTACTTTTCCGATACTTCTCGTTCTAACGGGAAAAGTGGCGTCGCGTCGTAGGGTTTAACAAATAATTATTGTTCGCGAGAAATGATTTATGGGGAATTCTACATTGTTCGCGTGTAACGGATTTATTTAAAAAAATAAAATAAAAACTACTTTACAATGTTTAATTTTTCGTTCGGTGTTGCAATAGTAGTTTTATATTGAACTAGTGAAATTTCAGATTAACATTTTGCTGTAATATTTCAATGAAATTTTCAAGATGTTTACAAGAAAACGTTGATTTAATTTTATATTAGAACAGGAAGTAAATAATTTCCCTAGTGTTCTAAGTCATTTTTGTGAATGCTATGTGGAAGCTTTTTAAGAAATGGAAGGAGAGAGTATTCTGGAAAAAAGGTATGAGAGGTGGGTAGGAATCTGGTGTCATTGTGTCCAGGAGTGACGTATGAATCCATCCTTCCGTTGCAGTGCAAAGCTTTGTGTCGAGAGAGCTCAAAGAGTCGCCCTCAACCGACTTCTTCCGATCTGGTCCGCCACTCAGCTGGTGGATAGTAGCATTCGCCACCAAGAACTGGACAAACTTCATTCCTTGAACCCTTTTAATAAGTCTGCAAACATAACTTGCTACTCGGGGCCACCAATGGCAGATGTATAGGTATATAGGTTATCCAATGAATGGTTTCTGGGCGGTGACAGCTGTAACGGCCCTCGTGATCAATAAAAATCTAATTTATAATGTCTGATGGTGAAACGACTGTCCTACGTACGTAGGTAAAAATTAAACATAGATTTATAATCATTTAATATTATTTTTTTTAATTTATTTCAAATCTAATTCAGATATGTCAACAGAAAATCAAAAACAAACCAGCTCCTTTTTACGTGGTTGCCTTTTTTTTCAAGTACTTTAACCCCCCAGGCTAATTTGTTCACTTTTCGGAACAACTCATATATGTTCCATAGAAATCGCTGTGTCTCTCTTACTACGATAGTGAGAAATACGATTGTAACAGTGTAAGAAAGAGAAAACATATCGCTTAATACTCAAATCTAAAAGTTAACCACAAAAGAAGTAAATATTACACCTCTGTGAAATCAATGAATCACAATTTGAAAAAAAAAACCGGAATATTGGGAATTTTTCATTAATTATATTTAATATATATTATAATAAGAAACAACAAAAAAGTGAGGTGTTAATAATAACGTTCATAATACATTAGTCTAATTAAATATGTAAGTGTTTTCATTTTTTCGTTATCAGTAATTTTAGTTAAAAAAAATGTAAGTTTTTTTATTTTTATTTTTTACCTTTTCATGTTTTTTATGTTTATATTTCAAACTTATAAGTTTATCTCAAACTATAAAATTTAAAAGTTTATTTGATCACCTTTCAAAAAGAGTTTTTAGTTTTCGGATACATTCAGAAATATGCCTTTTATTTGGATTTTATAGCAAAGCACCACAAGTGGTTTGCTACGTTTGGTGACTTAGCAGTGGTGCCTGGGTTCATGGGATAGGGTTTGTCAAGGTCTTAGCGGCCGATATGCCTGCTCACCTGTTGCGTGGCGAGCCAAACTGGTTGAGGAGGTGTGTTGACCTCTCCAGCCAGAATCCCTCGACCTATCGCCTTGCACCGTATTTGAAGTGATGTATTCATACGTCCGTCGCTCCTGGACACACTGACCCCCAGATTTCTACTCACCCCTCATATCTATTTCCTTCCAAGAACTTTCTCTTCTTTCTTCTCTTAAAAATCCTCCAAACAGCATCCCCAAAGATGACATAGGCCCTGAGGGAAATTATTTTTCTCAAGGCCTCCTGTATGGAGCTAATGTAAAAAAAGCGGAAATATTTTGACCCCAAATATGGCCGAGGCCACAGAAGTTAAGATAAAAGAATTTTTACCAACACAGATTTGTTACTTACTGTTAATATTGTGAATGTACTGTTACTCAGATCTTGTGCCGATAAATTGAGATTTATTAAATGTTAAGTATTTTTTTAATTGTTTTTCCACTATTAGATAAAATACAAAGGAAATAAATAAAAAAAAAACAAAACTAAAAGCTTGGCAGAGGGATTTAAAACATTTTTAGAATTAATCCTGAAATAGACCCTTATTTTCAGTAACCCCGAGACTGATCAGTGAAGCCATCGATTAATTCCAAATACACTATCCGTCACTCAAGTGTGACCTAATTTCTAGGCCATCAATCTACTTCACAGCGATGTGCCAACCAACCCTGTGTACTCTTAGGTGCAATTCCATTTAATTTCATCCTGACTGACACCTATGAATTTTTTCACAAATTACTTTTAGTTTATTTTTTGTCATCCTCTGACGGATCATAACAAAGGGTCGTTCAACCATAAGGCACGATTGTGAGCCACAGCATAATGTCAAGTTTTTGCCCAACTTTATTTGACATTTCTTTATTTCAGTCTTTGACAAATTCAACTCATTGTTGAAGCAAGTTAAGATCGAATCGAGCGGATCTTGGCGGTAGATACGTCTGCTCACCAACTAAGTGGAAGGCAGATCGCAAGAGGCTGGTTGAGTAAAACTTTTTGACCTCTTCAACAGGACTTTCTCGGGACATTGCCCTGCACCGCAGTAGGAGGCATACATTCATATATCTGTCACTTCTGAAAACACAACCCTTACTTCCTATTCACCCCATACCTTTTTCCTTCCCAGTACTTCCTCTCCTAACTTTCCTAAAAAGACCCTTCACAGCATCTCTCCAAAGATGCCATAGGCCCTGATGGAAATTTTTACTGTTCGGATTTTGGACATTTTCGGATTTATTATCCTTTACAGCAATTTAAATTTCCGCTATCTATAAGTTCACCTTTACCATCTTTCTTTGATACAGAAAAAAGTCTTCCCCTTAAATGTGTCAAGTTTTCCGATAATTAGCGCCATCTACCCGTCCAAAGCTGACAGTTCTCTTTAGGCCGTTATCCCATCACTTTGCGGAAGACCTCTGTTTCTCCTGCTCAACCACAGATACCATTGAATTATGCTTGAATAATTGTTCCTGTCATTCCTAAGTTGATGTTGTGACAATGTCTCAATTCACCCACAGTTTATCTTTAATAGTATAAATCTCTGGTATAAAAAACTATTTATTTTGAGATTATTGAAGGAATGCATTTAGAAATTTATTATTACAGTGAAATTTAGTACCATTGTGATCTGAAACTCAATGGAATGGAAATGACGCTAATAAGAGACAAACACATACATCTTTAGGATTTAGCCGTCGAAAGAATGAGATAGAATGAAACCCACTGAATATACTAATTTATTTTTGTAATATTTGACATCTATTGACTTTTCTGCAAATCTAGAATGAATATTTTTTATTTTTGAAATATTAAAGAACTTCAAATACTTAGAAACAAATTAGTTTAATTAATTGCCAGAAAATATAAAATCCCTTAAGGCGGCGCTACCCCGCTCAAAAAGAAGAAGATGGAGAGATATGTAATTACGTATGTTGGACAGAGCGCGCTAACATTTTAAATGATAAAATTGTGAAAATGCTTAATAAAACGTAACTCGCTTAAAAAAGAGCAAAAATCTAGTGGAAAGTATCATTTAAAGAAACATTATGATTTTTTTCACAAACATAACTAGTAAAATAATGGAAATAGATTTGTTTTTAATAATTTTCGGAGCATACTTGGGTTTTTTTTCTATCGAGGGAATTTCATATAACTTGCGTTTCGCGTGGAAATTTTCTAGATATTATCTTCAAAAATAATATATATATTTTTAAGAACTTAAAAACTTCAAATGTTTAAGAAATGTAAGAAATCGGTGAAATTCGGGTAGCCGCGACTTAATAATAGCTTCAAAGAATTCAAAACACAATAAAAAAACACACTTTTATTAAAAATTAAAACTACACAACAAAAAATCTTAATTACTAAATAAATAACACCTTCTTCTTGTACACACAAACATAGCTTTTGATTGGATTACAAACTTAACATAAAAAAATATTTTTACAAATTTTGGCATGGTTATAAAGGTAGGGTAATCATCCAGTAGATGGCGTTGTGTTTCGTTAGCCACAGCATCGCGTGGCCGGGTCAGCAAGTTAAAAAAATGACTAATTTATCGTAATTGTTACTAGTGTGCAGACACAATTTATTTACTTTATATATTTATTTAATTTAATCGTCACAATAAAACAAATACCGTACTATCTTCTGAAAAAAAAAACATAAGTAATCCGCATTTAAAATTAATTTCATATAAACAGAAAATTAATTTGGTAAATATTTTGCATTGAAATAGATTTCTATGCAAAAGAAACAAAAAAATAATTAAGAGAGATATATCCCAGTAAATAAAATAATAATGCAGTGGGTGGCTTTCATACAATGCTACCAAAGTGGCAATGACCACTTGGAATCGAATATAAGCCTTAATTATTTAGTTGCCGCTTCTCTCAAGTCTCGAGTGAATCCCTGGTGACGGGTGTCTCAACGTAGAGCTTAGGGGTTTAATATATCCAAGCCTAGGCCAGCATCCCTCTCCCGCTACTCCGGGGTTATAATAAACGTCGTAGTATGAGGAAGTTGGAAGCTACTATGAAAACATACTATCAAAACAATAAATTAATGTCAAACGGTAGGATTTCGATAAAGAGTTTTCTACCAAAAAACTGATATCATGGATTGAACTTTTCAAAATCTTCTTCTTAAGTCGTTGCCTCATTATTGAAGATCGTGACCCCCACTCCAATTATTATTTAATTTAAATGATGCCACGTTTTGGTTGGGTAACAGCATAGGTCTTTCCGCAACTAGCTCAGTCGGTAGGGAAAGGTGACTCTGTTCTCCAGGGTCAGGGTCGGCAAGAGTGCCTCACGCTCGACCAGGTGAAACAAGGGGTAATCATACTGTATCTAATGAAAAAGAGTGGCTTCGCATACAAGGTTTATTGAGGTAGAGGGCAAATGTTTTTTTTTTTTTTTTTTACATGAAATACCGCACAAGAGTCCCAACTGCTCCCGTCTGGAGCCAGTGAGACTATGGCATCCCCAATTGGGGTATGTTGTGAGGCTGAAGGTAGTGGGGGGGGGGGGGGAAGGAGATAGGGAAGAGGTAGGTGGGGAAGTACCTGGCTATTCAGATCTGGTCACTAAACACGGCTAAAGCCATTTCAAGCAAAGTTTCAATTCTGAATGGTGGTCTTACACCAGGGCGATACTATTAGTATCTTCCACTCTGGAACGTGCCGCAAATATATCATATATTATTTTAAATGAATAAATTGTGAAATAACACAAATTAATCGAATAAAATTTATTTGCGCACGCCGGGTTCGAACCCGCGACCTTCGGATTGTGAGTCGAGAGTCTTGCCTCGGGACCACGGAGGCCATGTTTAGGACAGTTACAAGATAATAATTATAAAATAAACTCCTGGCTAAAACAAACTATTCTCTCTCTCGGCGGGGGCAAGTCGCTAGGTTAGCACATTAATGGGAGGAAGTATGGAGTGCAGCTTACGCAATCAGGGGTGAAGCGGGGGCGGAATCCTTGGATACGAGAGTTCTGTCGTCACTCCGTATAAATGAGGTCAGGACCTCATCATGAGGACGTTTATCACTAGGCGCAATCTAATGCGCGTGGCCGGGAGAGACTCCAGAGGTTTAACACACACACGTCCAGTAGGGAGCAGGTACAGGCGAGTTCTGCGGGTGGCAGGGGGAAGTGGTCCGATCGCGTCCGTGGGGGACGGTGGCGCTGTGAAACGCGTGTAAACGGAACTGGTGGCGTAATCTCTTATTTGTTTGTGTAATGATGTAACATAACAATGACTAAAATTAACATTACAAGATTTCTGATTTTAATATTCTTTGAGAAGATGCAATTAAAAAGTTTTAATAAATGAAATAATATTTCTTTGTTGTCAATATACGCCGACCGATTTCAGAATAACCGTTCCTTCCTCAGGGCGAAATATACTGACTTGACGTTAAAAAACAATGGGTGAACATAATAAATTACTAAATGTCGATGTGGGGGTGGGGGTGAGGGCGTGACAAGAAATTAATTAAGAGTTGAGTGAGGAGATTGAACGGACGATGAAAGGAAACATGCCTAAAATGGGTTCGTAAGATTATATTTTTTATTTTATTTATAGTAATAATGATTTTAATAAATAATTTATTGATAATAATAATGGTAAAAATGGTTTAAAATGGATAACCACAAAATCCTACATATTTTCAAAAGTAAAAAAAAATAGTTTATTTAAAGAGTGATTAAATAAATCATGTTTTTTTTAAATTTCTGAATATGTAATAGAATGTATATATTCAGAATCAGAGTTTATTGGTCTATAAGAACATATTTTTTTAAAGCCATAATATTTTTCACTGGAGTTCCTTATTGTCCATCCCCATGAACCCGGGCACCTTTGCTAAGTCACCAAATGTAGTGAATCACTTGGGATAACCTACGAAAGAGGTGTTGGTTATCCAATAAATGGTTCCCGGGGCAGCCGTACCCATTCCCGCCTCCCAAATGGTTGGGATCAGTTGAAAATTTCAAAAGAATATTAATTTGTTTTTTGTTTTTTTTTTGTAGAAAGCAGTAAAATATAACTGAGTTTAATTTTTATACCCTGAAGATGCTTATGTAAAGCGAAACCGGTCGGTAGTGGAAAAATTAAAAAAAATTGTGGTTAAAAACAAAATTATTTTATTATTAATTTGTACTTATTACTTCTGAGAATGAAAAACAAACAAAAAATAAATTTGCGTGCATTGTAGGCAGACAGCTGAGAGCTTATTTTAGAAGCCTAGCTTTTCTTCATCTTAGCCTTAAATGTGTGTCTCACGATATAACGTTTATTATTCACATTAATAGAATAGCTCTAAGTAAGGTTGTTTGTACTACGTAAACGTCCGCGTGGGAAGTCGTAATAAAGCAAGGAGTGAACCTCTTAAGTAGAGTACCTATCTATGTAAATGTAGAGTATTTATAGGTTAAGGGTTAAGCCAAGAGTAAAGGGCACCTGGGAAGAAATATCATTAAATTACGCCGTTATCTAAATGTGCGTTAAACTATTATGATTGAAGTCGCAAGTTCATAGCCTAATTCCATAGTTTCTCTCCCTTGTCGCAATACCATAGTTTAACTTTTAATTACGTGTACTGTCAATCCTACAATAATTTTGATTAATTTGTCATTTTGCATACTATAGACTCAGGTGAATTACGACGTAGGTTCTATCAATCCCGAAACATGTTTTATTTTTAAATTCAAGCGTTTGAATTTCGATTTTGTTTTCCGAACGAATTAATGAAATTGAATATTGAAAGTGGACACTGACCCACTTCCTGACAACCTATCGAGCTGGAACTAGGCGGATAAACTCGTTGTCGGTAACAATGCATTCTCTCAACTTTTGGTGGCAATCACGCAGACATATACGCATTTCTCTGAATTGGTTGATGATGGATGAAAAATTTATACGGATAGACATATATGAAATAAATATCCGTCAATCCAATTGGGATTTGGCATAAGTATTAGCGCCGTTGGTGGTGTTCACTTATTTTAGTCAATCCCTGGTGTAGAAAGGTTCAATTCTCAGTCAAACCAAAAAAAATGTTTTAAAAGACTTTTTAATAGTTCACGACAAAAGAAAAAAAAATCAATAAATGTATTCCATTAAAAAATATTTGTAGGGGTTTATTTTTTATATAAACATTAATATTTTATGATTTACGATCACCTTTACTAAATTACCTACCACAATAATGCAATGGCACTTACGTACTTTTTCGCTTTATTTTTACACTAGCTTTTACCCGCGGCCTCGCTCGCATGGTGTTAGGGGGAAATTACTGTAGCGCATGCACTTATCCCCCACATTCCCCCCCTGCCCCTCCCCCCACCCCCTTCCCCATACATTCATTCCCGGTACATATAGCTTTCAAACAGATCGCATGCCACCTTAATTTCATAATGCCAGAGCATCAGTAGTAAAAAAAATAACTATCCAATTTGGTGCAGACGTTCGGAAGTTATGCGCATACAAACATTTTGGAAATTCGTTTTATTTATATAGATAGATATTAACTACGACGTCTGAAAAATCAAAATCGTTTCCACGGCAACGATTGTTTTCTGACGTTAGCAATAACTCGCTTCTTTTAGCGACAGCAAACGTATAATATATAAATATTTATAACTCCATAACGAGCTTTCCATTATATACAGCATGTATTACTCGCATATAATGTAGCTTTTTATTGGTGAAAGAATTTTTAAAATTGGTTTATTGGTTTATGCGTGAAAGCTTAACAAACAAACACACGTAGTATCGCATTTATAATATTTGCATATAAGTATATATATATTATGACGTAAATAATATGCACATTTGTAATACAGGTAAATAATTTAAGGGTTAACTTAAAAGAATTCATAATCTGCGCTTTCAGAGATGGCGCTCATTGAATTATTTTAGGGAAAAACCCTTTTTGTAAGTTATGCTACAAAATATGAAGATACTTTATTTGTTTGCGCCAAAGTCATAAAACATAATATTGCATCGGTGATTCAACCCAGTTTTGTATATTGCCCTTTTCGAAAAATAGAGTTTCTCTACAGACAGAACTCTTTTTGATATTCACACTGCTTTATGACAGGCGCAAACAGATAATAATTTACATTTTAAAGCACAACTTTTAAAAGTTTATGAAAGATTAATCAGAAGCTTGGGTTATTGGGACTATTTGAACATTCTTCGTGCTGTTTTCATCGACCAAATCCAATGTATATTACAAAATGATTTATAACCTACCCTTTAGATTATTCGGTACACCTCATTATACCCCAGAAAATTATTGGTACCAGCGGGTTGGCTATACAGACCAGCACGCCTTTTCTGCCGTCACGAGACGGTGCATGTCTAAGGGTTGTTTCAGAGTCCTTAAAAATCGTTTGTAATAAATAATAAAATTAATACATCGTACATCACTGCCATGGTTTTGGATTAAAACATCGTATCGTTACTGTGATAATCTTAAACTCCTCTCAAAATTCAAAGGATTCAAAATGACTTTAAATTGTTTTTGCCCAGATATGAATAGCCAACCACGTCTTTTACATTCCCTCTCGGTTTTATTAAGGCTAAAAAAAAAATTTATTTAATTTTTTTAAAGTACTGGGAATATTTTAGTTGGCTACATTGTAGTACCACGTAAAAAACCCATTTTAGCATACTCATTTAAGGATACTAACTACTAACGTTTTCCGTTCAGATTCCTTCATGTTACTTTATAATGTGACCTTCACAACGTAATACAACTTATTTAATTGACTACCTTACTAACCTAACTAAGATAATAAGACATAACCTAACTAACTTACAATATCGTATCAAATCTCCCCCTCCGCTGTCTACTTTTTGTTTAAGGCGACGCTTCCCGGCCCAAAAAGAAGAAGATGAAGAGATATGTAATTACGAATGTTGGATAGAGCGCGCTAATAATTTCAATGACAAAACTGATGCGAAAATTGGGAAAATGCTTAATTAAACATGACTCGTTTAAAATAGAGCAAAAATCTCATGGAACGTATCTTAAGTATCATTTAAAGAAACATTGTGAATTTTTTCACAAATATAACTTGTAAAATAATAGAAATAGACTTGTTTTAAATAATTTTCAGAGCATACTTTGCGATTTTTTTCTATTTCATATAATTTGCGTTTCGGCGTGGAAAGTATCTAGATATTATCTTAAAAAATAACATTTATTTTTTTAAAAGCTTAAAAAATTCAAATGTAAGAAATCGGTTGAAATTCGGGTAGCGGCGGCTTAATTCACTACAAATTTTTATGAATTACAATTAATTTGTTTGCTTTTGAAAGAGTGTTGTACTAAATAGAGGGTACACTTGTGCATATAACTGCATACTCAGCTCTATTTTTAGCGATTTTTCGGAGATGTCTGCCTAATCAACTGAAGTCCAGTTACTGGAAGGTCGATATTTAAATGTGTCTATCTTGACATATTTTTAAATAATAATAAACCAATTGAGTTTTCTTTTTATTTTTCAAATCTAACAATTAACTGAAGATGGATTTAATGATTATCATAAATACTTAAAACAGAGTGATTATTCACTTAAAACTGTCACACGAAAAAAGTATTTGTAGATATTTCTTTAAATACATGCTAAATCACGTCCTCAATAATATCCAAGTCTTTGAACCAATAACCTACTTAAATTATACAATTAGATCTACATTAAAATAGTTAATTATTACAATGTTGTAAATTATAAGCTTTTTCATAATTTTTTGTATTTTTAAATTAAAAATTTATATTTTCAAATTGTAATAAATCGTTTAAATAGTGGTGTACACAAAGTTATTTGTTTTCATTAAATTAATAATGACGCCACAAAGTGAATTTGCGAAGTTTGAAGAAATGTAATAAATCAATAAATCAATCAATTTAGACACCATCAAAAATTTACATTTAGAATAATATATATAGATAAGTCGTCTCAAAGTGGCTTAACCACATGAAAATGGCTTTGTGAGCTGAAACAAATGTAACAAAAATACTTGCACAACTTGATAATACCATCATTAAATTTAATTTAATTTAAATGGAGTCCTACGAATCAAACTCAAAAACAATTAATAAAATACTGGCATTATGATCATACTATCGTTTTAATTTATTCTCTTTTCGGTTTAACTGCTCATTATGTCTACTTCATAAAATCTTTCTACTACGCTGTACTACATAATATTATACAATTTTATATATCATAACAATGTACTACACTATAGTTAATTTTTGTATACAATACTGCCGCCGTGAGTCGAACTACAGTGCCCTTCTTGATAATATCAAAGAGGATACTGTGCTTTAGCTTATTTACAATCTGACACTTAATTTAAAACATCAATTTGGGAGGCGGGTATGGGCACCGTTGCCCCGAGAACCATTTATTGGATAACCAACAACCCTGCCATAGGTCACCCCAAGTGTTTCGCTACGTTTGGTGTCTTAGCAGGGGTGTCCAGGTTCTGGGACTGTTGTCTAGGTCTTGGTGTCGTATGCGTTTCATCTCATCTACTGCGTGGCGGTCCGGATCGGGAGAGACTGGGAGGCATAATCTAGACCTCTACAGCCGGACTCCCTCGACCCATCGTCTTGCACCGCAGTGGGAGGGGTGGATTAACACGTCTCTCACTCCTGGAGACATTGACTCCTAAATTTTTACCTGCCATACCCATACAAAGGGACACATTGAACCCTAGATTACTACCTTCCCTACCCAGCTTTCGCAAAACTTCCTCTCCTTTCTTTTCTTAAAAAAAATTGGTTTTCTGTAAAGTTGGTTTACGGACGATAGTTGTACGTGACAACGTCATATAATAACGATGGAGTGGAAGAGAGATAGATGCGTCACAAGCCGTATGCTTAGGCCGAACGCTTGTTTCACGCTCTCGCGTGCATGCTCGGTTCAGGCGGAACGTGACAATGAGTCATGATTTTTTAGTGCTGCCGGCGTTCATCGATTTATAATTCGTTATCACGTCAAAAACCCCCCCACACAACATCCCCAAGTTCGAGTTTAAATCTTGCAATCACACATAAAACAAAATACAAAATGGACTTATACACACAAACACAACATTTATAAAAACATCACAAGTACACGAACATTATACAAGACAACACAATAAATTGTACACAAATACAGTCAAGACTGAAAGTGGCAAGAGAAGTATTGGCCACGAGGGAGTTCACATTTATAACCTCCTTCCAGATAATCTAAAAACGGAAGAGAATATAAAAACCTTTAAAAAAAAACTATTTAAACTTAAGATTTTGGAACAAAATTAAAAACTACTACATAATATGCTCTGTATTTAAGTTAAGAAAGCGAAATATTATTTCTTTTAACTTAATAATAAATAAAAAAAAAAAAAAAAAAAAAAATAAAAAAATAAAGATAGCAGCAAATAAAATATGGGTTAATAAAATGAAGATAATGTTGGTAGTTCTTAGTCGAAGTATGGTTCAGTTAAAAATGATCGAATCAGATGAGGACACATTAGTGGTAGAGTCGCATCCCGGAAAGCTAAAGGTCCTGGGTTCGAGTCCCAGATGTGCCAATATATTTTCCAGATTTTCGATTTAGTTTCGCTAATATTGTCTTCACATAAAATATTACAATTAGAAGTTTTACTCATAAAATTGAAAATAAAAATATTTTTCTTTGTGAAAACGCTCCTTTATAGTAAGATAAGCTGTAAATAATAAATGGAGCTTTACTGGTAGTTTTAAAAGTAGTTATAAATGGTATGAGTTAAGTAGGGTTTACTGTCTTTGTTGACTGACAGATGATTACAAAATACTTAACTGCTCAGAATACGATGGTTTCCTTGCTGTTTTAATAATTCTCCAGATCTGTTGTGAATGGTTAAAAAAAACTTATTTCGGTTTTTATTCTGTCTGAAACTCCGGCTCAATGAACTCCATAACTTGGATTTGCTTTGAATTTAAGTGTCATATTCAAAATTCGAACTAATTGTGGTAACAATCAACAAAGTAATAAATTTATTAATGTTTATATATAAAAATCTTGCGTCTAATAAATTAATTAATGTTTATATATAAAAGTTTGGTCGAGATACTCTCCGAAACTACTTAACAGATTTTGATGAAATTTTGCTACTGTGTGTAATTCGTTCCAACTTAAAATATTGGATAGTTATGATCTCGATTATTTATCTCAATATTTATTATTGCAAATTAAATGTTCATCATCTCTGTTCTACCGGTATCTCAATGGAAGATGCTCTGAGGAACTAGCGTCATTGATCCCTTCGGCACCGGTGCATAGTCAGGAGACACGCCAAACGCGTGCCCAACATATGTACACGGTTGACATTTGTCACATGAGAACGGGTCGCTTCTTCGACTCGTTTTTGTGTTTAACAACTCGGCTGAGGAACGATTTGCCGGCTTCTGTGTTTCCTCCTTCCTGCAACATGGGTCTCTTCAAGACCAATGTTCATTCCTTCCTATCCTCAAAAAGACCCTCCACACAGCATCTCAGATGATATAGGCCGTGAGGGAAATTATTTTCCTCAGGGTCTCCTGTGTGGAGTTAATGCAAAAAAAAAATTAATGTTTGTTTTACGACAATGCATTGTAATTATTTGTAAGTTCCATAAGTTTCTAACAGATTGCGATTGATTATCGACACAACACTTGGTTACTTAGGTTGGGTAACCATCCGGTAGATGGAGTTGTTTCGATTCACGTCCCAGCAACGGGGGCCGGGTCAGCTAGTAATTTTATATTTTTTAACAGATGTAATTTTTCGAGGCTTAATAACGGTGTTTATTTCAAAGGTAACTTTCTGATCTTTTCTAAAATTGACAATGTTTATTTTTGAAAGGCAAATATATATATTTTTAAATAATATTAATTTCATAAATACTGCAAGGACAACATTAATTTAAAAAAGACAAATGTTTATGTTGAGACCTTTACAGGTTTATTTTGGAGCTTTATGCCGTGTTACGCTACCTCCTTCCTTGGCCAACATTTTGGACAGCGTTACGGTGCCCACCATCAAGATAGATTTGTGATGTGATGGAAGATGGACACTGTAAGATGCGTGATGTATCGTGATGTTACCATGTCCAAAACGTTGGTTAAAGAAGGAGGTAGCGGCACAATACCCCAAAATGAATCTACAATCATATCTGATTGGGTTTGTTTCAATATTCCTAAAACACGAGGTCATCACAACGATGACAAAGCCGCAAAAAGCATAGACGCCACGAATATCCCGAGAAATTGAAATTACCTGAAAATCAATATTCTGCTACACACAAATTCAACCTCAGCGGTTGTCGAGCCTCTCTTTGGGGCGCTTGGGCCACTTAGCCACGTCAGGCTCCAGCGGGATTACATCATCATGTCTGGGACTGGCCACCAAAGCACTTGAAGTTGAAGCAAGTAACGAAGCGAAGTAGCAACAGTACCTACTAGAGAGCTTAAGTAATTAACATTTTGAATCCCGGATAATTATTAATGTTTACATTATTAAGTATATATATTGCCTCCGATTTCCAAGTTCGAAAACTTTCTTCTAATCAAAAATTGATACATTCTGCTACTGTAACATTTTACGAATTTTCCATTCGCAAATTTTTCTTGGGAAAAATTTGAAAGTGTTTGTATATTTATGTAACGGCCTCCGTGGTCAAGGGGTAAGGCTTTCGACTGGCAATCCGAAGGTCGCGGGACCAAATCTTGATGTCCGCAAGTAACTTTTATTTGATAAATTAATTAATTAAGACAAATTTATGTTCATTAATTAAATTCACAATTATCAGTTAAGCATTATACAATATATTTGCGGCACGTTTCAGAGTGGAAGATATTCTCAGTATCGCTCTGGTTGCTTGAAATGGCTTAAGCCGTCTTTGGTCACCAGATCTGAAAAGCCAGGTGCTTGCCCACCGTTCTCTCTCCCATCTCTTTCATACCCCTAATGGGGATGCCAAAGTTTCACTGTTGTTTTCCCGGACGGATTTCCAGATGGTTGGGAGCAGTTGGAACTTTTGTGCGGTATTCACATACAAAATCTTTATCAAAACATTCATTTAAAAATTAATGATAAATCATCAAACGTATAAATATTTCGTTAAATTTTTGAATTCCTTAGAATTATTATTATTTTCGTTTTGCTTAAACGTTATCGTGAATTATTAAAAAAAAAATCATTTCAATACATCTTATTAAATTCATACTTAACGAATTAGTTTTTAGTTTATATTTTTAGGAATGTATACAATTTTTGACATCATCCAGATTTGAACAACCATGCCGAAAATATTCAAAATTGTACTACCTCTCTCGTACATTGCGCTATGAAACACGTTATTTGTTATTTCTTCCCAAATATTGGAGTTAAACTGGGCAATTGTGGTTAGATTATTGCAGTTAACTCGACTGCCAATGAAGCATTCGATTCAAAACATTAATAAAACAAGGTATTCACTTTACTCAAAACATTAGAACACATAACCCAACCCGAACAATAAAAAAATATTAAATCAAAAACTCTGTTTCTAGATAATATTATTTATACCAGTGGCGTGTGGTCAATAGAAAAATATACCTACCTGCTTTACAGGATAATTATTTATTTATAATATCAAGGAGTATACTGAGTTTTTGCTTATATCGACAATATAACACTTACTAAAACATGCAAACACCTCAACGCATGTTCTCCTAATGAGATGTTCACAAAACACTACTACTAACCCATTTACATACATTTTCATTATTTGTTTTTTGGGGTGTTATGCAGTGTTGCGCTATCTTCTTCTTAAGCCAACGTTTCGGACAGGGTTACAGTGTCCATCATCAGTGCAGATGTGTAATTGTTAGTGGTGAAATGTGTGATTATGTACTTGGAAGCAATATCGTGTTGCCAGCTCGAAAGAGGAGGTAGCGCGACACGGCATAACACCCCAAAAAAAATAACGAAAATACTTTTGACCGTGAAAATCTAAAAATTTACCATTTACATACAGTTACTGATTATTAACATTTTTTTTGTATTACTGGAACCTTCGACCAAGTATATCAAGACGTGCCCTGTGAGATTAAAATTGACGCCAGAAACCAAATAAAATTGGCTCAAGGCCCATTTATGAAAAAGTGCGAGCATTGTTTCGTACTATTTAGATCGCATAGTGCTTTGTGTTTTACCTTTTATCGGTCCACACTGAAACTAATTGCTGTCCCAGCCGTCCTAACGGAGTTAATTTTTTAAAACACAAAAATATCCTACTTCCGAATATTGTACAAAGTACAGTCCGTGGACTTTATTTTCGATAATGTAACCATCTATCTGAATACATAAAAAATTTATGCCTTACAGATAGCTTTAAGGCAGCGTTTTAACAAATGTAATAATATTGACGTATTATTTTTTTGGCAAGCAAAGTTTCTGACGTCACTTAATCACCCAAATGCTTGTGACGTCACCGCACACCGATACTAACACATAGACAAAGGGCTTGCGGCACGATATGGCAGTGGTTTTCAAACTTTTTAAAAACGCGACCCGGTTTGTATAAAACGGAAACCTTTAAAATACATTAAACGCAGATCTTAACAAAAAACAGCTGCACTATTCTTCAATTAAGGTCGAAAGTTAACCTATCTTAAGCCATAGCATTCCGAATTTCTACCGTTTTACAACATATTTCTCTAAAACACTTTTTAAAGTTTTTTATATGTTGTTTTTGACGATAATATCTATACATTTGCCACGCCGAAACGGTAATTGAATGAAATTCTTCCGATAGAAGAAAATCGTATATTTCGAAAATTATTATAAGCACTTTATTTTTGTTACATTACAATTTATATATATGAAAAAAATCATAATTCATTTTTTTCTTTAAAGCTATGACATTTCCCGCAAAATTTTGGTTCTATTTTAAAGTAGTTTAATCGAGTGATGTTTTATTAAACATTTTCACAATTTTCGCTTAAATATTATCGTTTTCGCGCTCCCTCTAACATTCGTAGTTACATATCTCACCTTCCTCTTCTTTTTGAGCGCATACTAACGGGCTTTAATTAACTACGAATTTCTGTCAATTTTTAATTATTACCTATACACAAAAAAAACTTAATGATTGAGCAGCTGATTCAAAACTTTTAAGAAAGATTAAAGTTTTCGGCTAAGACATTTTGCAAAACAGAACAGAAGCCTTTGAATATTTTTTAGCGCAATTTTTTTTATATTTTTTGTAGTCAAAAGTCCGGAAAGCAGTAAATGGGCTTGAGGGTTGCTGGTTGCTCATCACTGTGTTAATAATAAGCAACCAACCTGGGCAGCCCACGGTGCGTGGGCGGTAAAAGGGTGAATTTTTCGTAATTATTTTCAAGCAAACGATGAATGGATTTTTTTATTTATTTTAAAACTCATGATCAATATATACATATACGGGACTGTGTACAAGTTTTTGTACACGAATCTAAAGTATGGTTTGCAGTGTACACAGCTTTCAACAGGACACTTCGACGAAATTGCCGCTTGGTGGTTAACAACGAGCCATACGGTTCATCAGAAAAATAATATTTAAAAATTAGCAGACGCATCCGCCGCCAAGACCCGGACAAACCTCAATCCATGAACCCGGGCACCCCTGCATAGTCACCAAACGTAGCGAACCACTTGGAGTGACCTACGGCAGAGGCGTTGGTTATCCAATAAATGGTTCCCGAGGCGGCGGTACCCATACTCGTCTCCGAAATTGAATCGCTTGTCATAATAAAGTAAAAAAATATTTTTGTCTAATTAAATTTATGAATGTCTCGCGATCCCCACTTTGAAAACCATTTGTACACAACACAGCTTGTCGAAACGTCACGCATGCAAAACGTGTTCACCTATTGAAGTGTTAGTTCGACAAATCACACAGTGGGATTAGTCGGTGCTCAGTTTTATATTGCCGAGAATTCGCATGCAAGACGGCGGAATTCGAAGGAGAGTTGTATTGCGAAATTACTGATACTTGGGGTTATTTTTTTTCAGATTTTTACTATGAGACGGCTTGTCTAGGGTATACTAGGTCAATGACTGGAACTTATTATCGATGTAAACTACTGTACCTTAGCCCAGTAGTCAAGAGCACTTGCCCGGAAAGTAGAGAGGTCCTGGGTTCGAGTCCCAGACGTGCCAATATTTTTTCTGATTTTTCTGTTTCCAGATTTTCGATTGAATTCCGCTCACGGTGTCTTCATTTAATTAAATATTACAATTTGAGATTTTACTCATTAAATTTAAATAAAAAATAATAATTAACTACTGTAACCATTTGTAAAATGTAAGTTCGAGAGAATAAATCATCGGCTTATCGCGCTGTTTTACTGTGCCCAGCTATTAAACGCTTGAAATGAATATAATAGTTGCGGTGAGAAACGTTGTAGTAACAATGTTGTATATCGGTCGGCATTTACGGTTACTCTATTGAACTACACTGATTCTGTTGAAACCGGGAGAGTCCTAACTTCAACTGATTTATCTGTCCTAGATGAACTTGGACGTCATGCGGGCGCTTGAGAGTTGAACCCGCAGCTTTGAAATTTTGGACCTACGACCAAATCACACTTTAGGATAGGATTTAACCCGGCGTCAGCACAGTCAAAATATGTAACAACAATAGTAGGGTTGGGTCTAGGAGACCCGAATAAAAATTCGCAATAATTTCAATATTTAAAAGAAATTTAGTAACGTATTGCAATAATTTGATAAAACAACTATTTTGTTTGCGAGATTTTGGGTAAAATAAAACAACTTCATATAAAACTATCTTTTAATGACATTTTTATAAAATTTTAACAAAATAGACAACCCCTGTCTTAAAGTTATAAAATTTAAATAAAACATAAATTTTTTTCTCAAATGTGAATTAATATCATACAAACGAATGAGATCTATAGTAGGACTAAGAATAATACATCAGTTTCGTGAGTTAGTTTTACATGTTATCATTTGCATGAAAATATGTAAGACTAACTCATATCCCGAAATTACGACACGAAGTATTTGGTTGGGTCATATTAACCTTTTTCGTGTTTAGCCACGTCAATCCACCGTTGCGGCCACTATATTACTGAACAGCGATAGCCAGCGGGGAGGGGAGATTGTTAGCTCCAGCTACTGATAAGTATGGCAACGTCGCACAACATTTTTAAGAAATAAGCTAATTTTAAAATGGCGCGGGTCAAATTGACCCAACTGTGCGAACGCCGGGTTAAGATATGCAAATAGAAATTATATCGGTATAAATGCATAACAACGGTACACGAATCGTCATTTTGTAAAAGTTCAACACGATGCGCTCCCGCGAAACTCTCCAAGCAAATGAATTTTCAAGAACCGACCTACCAAACGCATACCGTTCGAACGCACTGGTAATTTAAATCGCCCATCATTATAGCCCACCTTGCTTTTAATACTTATAGAAGATTACGTAGAAGAAGACTAGGTAACGTCAATTTCCATCTTGGGTACCTAAATATTATTAAAGCCCACAACTTGGATTTTAAGATTTTTTAAGAATTCTGCACTTGAGTGGCCCGCAGGCGATGTGACCATGGAATTTTAGAGAGTTTTGACTGGCGGGTTAAATGAGATGACTAGAAAGAAGGTTGGGAAGTACTTGGATATTCAGATTTAGTAACTAAAACAGCTTAAACTATTCCTAGTCACGTTTTATTTTCGAATGATCGTATCTCATCTGCACTTAATGAGAAAAACTGACACTTTGGAACAGGGGCAAAAATTAGATACGTTTTTAGGTTTTTGGGGTGTTATGCCGTGTTGCGCTATCTCCTTCTTTAGCCAACGTTTCGGACAGCGTTACAGTATCCAACATCAGATGGACCACAATTACACATCTGCCCTGATGATGGACACTGTAACGCTGTCCAAAATGTTGGCTAAAGAAGGAGGTAGCGCAATACGGCATAACACCCCAAAAACATAATGTCCTTTCCCGTGCGTCTCCGTCCCCTTCCACCTTCTCCGCCTCCCACTCTCTCGTCTCTTCCCTCTCCGCAAACCCCCACCTTCCCCTAGCCCTCCTCCTTGCCGCTAAAATATGTGAAATACACATATTTTAATTTATACAAATTTCACTAGGCCAGGCTTATCATTGTATACAGCCTTTGTTATTCGCTGATAATGTAGTATCCTATTGGAAAAATATATTTTTTAATGGTTTTAGTGGCTTAGGCGTAAAAGAGTAATAAACAAACACACTCACTTTCGCATTTATACTCGTAATATTAGTAAAGATACTTTTGTTATTCGGCGGTAAATCCTCTCTGCACCTTTGGGGACACTTTATTATGTTTTGTGTAAGTAGGCATGTCGTATTTTCCCTAAACCGACTGCATATTGTATATTGTTTCATATTGTATATGGCCTCTATGTTTCCACCTTCCTACAGCATGGGTCTTTTCAAGACCAATATTCCTTCCCCTCCTCAAAAAGACCATCCACGCAGCATCTCAGATGACATTGACCTTGAGGGGAAATTAGTGCCGGGGGCAAACTGTCGCGAGATCAACTGTAATGGAATCCACAAAAACACATTTAATAATAATAATAATAATAATAAAGTTTTATTCCAAGATGTGGGGAGGATAGTGCAATCCCACACGTCCCATATGATTGTACATATTTATATTATATATTTTATAACATATTTTAATATAACAGATTTTTTTTTAGCACATAGAATACGAAAAAAAATAAACAAATAAAAATTAAAGACAAAAATTCAAAAAATAAAAAAGTAATTAATTCTATTCTGCAAGCTCGGGCCCAGCGCTCACTCAGGAGTGGGGTTTGGTGCTGGAACGCTGCGGTCACCACTGCATTGTCGGAAGATCAATAATTCAATAATAACATCTCTCAATAATTTTACAATAAGCCGCTATTATTTATCATTTATATTTGCTGATGGTATTTATTACCAGAATTAAATTTACCATTATATTTTCGTCAAGATTACAAAATTCCTGATTCGTTTCAAAATACAACGCATTATCAAGTGAGCATTGATAAAACTTCAATTTAACGATTATAGAACCCAATACTGGCTTTACGTAATTCTTGGATAACTTTGACGGTTAATGCTACGTTTCTCGGAGTTTACTAAGGAACTTTCCTGTAATCCGCTTTCGAACTAATTATTATGAACTTATTTGCTTCGGGTAGTTGAAGTGTATTGTAAATATTAAGATCGAAGCTTAATGAAATTTATAAAAGAAGAAAAATATTAACCTTTCAAAACATTATTAAACAAACTTACTAAAAAACGTTGTGAAAATTTTATTCAATTGATCAACGACCGTGGATGTGAAAACAATATTAATTAAATAATGACAAAAAATTGTTAATGAAAACAAAAAACATTGCTTACAGAGCCAGAGCGGGTTGTACATACATGTTTTTTTATAACACTAAGCGTTGGCTAATAAGTGACGTATCAATGTATCTCAGAAAGGCTAAAATTTGTGATAAGAGATCGTTCTCCCGCGGGAAGTGCTGTCAAATTTGTGTGATTTTCTACAGCTATTAAATGAATAAATAATCATGCATACTTGCAAGAATTCGTGTTTAAAACGACCCAGACTAAAATACGTGACAGCTCATAGCTGAAATTTTGACATCGGCCGATAGAAAAAGCAAATAACAGCCGTAGAAAATCACACAAATCTGACAGCACTTCTCGCGAGAGAACGATCTCTTATCACAAATTTCAGGGAATAGCCTTTCTGAACATCTCATCGTACCTGCCTAAACAATTTGTATTTATGTAGGTACATTGATTGTAGATTAATTTTTTTGTATATAAAATTTTATTTACATGTATTAAAAATTTAAAATATATACATATATTATTTGGTAGAACCTACTGACAAGCCATGCTCGTTTAAATACTCAATACCAGAGATTTTCAATAAATTCAATAATTTTTTTAAACCTCAGAATAATGAAAGACCCTGCCCCAATAAACACTAAGCGTTGGCTAATAAGTGACGAATTCTAATATCTCTGAACATCTCAACGTACCTAAACAATTTGTATTTAGGTGGGTACATTGAGAAACATTATTTTGTATATAATATTTTATTTACATATATTAAAAATAAACACTAAAAATAAAAATAAATTAATCACTTTACTTTTTATCTCATTAATACAATTAAAAAATTATAAAAAAATATAATTATAATCTCCCAACAATTACTGAAAAATCTGACATTTTGGATTAATTTTTGCAGAATTCAAACTTTGATTTGTCGACTTTGTATTTATTTATACACGCACAAGGAATTTACATTAATAAATAACATTATTTTCATGAAAGTTTTATCAAACTGAGTCAGAAAAGTCATTTAAAAAATAATGGTTCATAAATAACATAAAAATATATTTAATCGTTAGCTTAACTAAATTATCAAGAAAACATTATTTAAGGCAGTAAAACTGAAAAAAAAATTCCACAACAAAGGTAATTAATTATGTTGAATTATACCAAAATAATAGTAAATTGGTCTTTCTAATACAAAATATGGAACAAATCATAACATGAAAACTTACTTACATTTTTTTACGATTAAAAAATATACTAAATCTTTTAAATATTAAAATGGTTTGCTTTGCTCTTGTGCAGTCAGTTTTGCAGTACGGAATAATCGCATGGGGGGCATCTACAAGAATAATCTGTATCCGATAGTAACAACACAAAAAATGATCATCAAAGTTATTATTAAAAAACCAAGAATTTTTCCAACCAAAGAACTTTTTGAAAAATTTAAGGTCCTACCGGTTTCAAAACTATTTCAAAGAAATGCTATTTTAAAAGTTTTTAAAGAATCTGAAATGTCCTCAACGCGAAGTATAAGACAAATCACAAATAAACAATTACAGACCTATTTCCCTGCTCAATTCTGTCTCAAAAATTATTGAGAAAATTGTAAAGAACCGTCTCAGTCATTATCTTGAAATTAACAACATCCTCTCTAGTAGACAGCACGGCTTTCGCAATGGTTTAAGCACTGAAAATGCTATTGTTAATTTGACAAAAATCATCTCTAGTAATCTAGACAAAGGGATTAAATGCATTGCAGTCTTTTTAGATTTAGCCAAAGCAACTATTCAAATGTTGGTTAGTTACCTAGAAAATAGAAGCCAAAGAGTGGATATTAACGGTACACTAAGCGATCCAGCCAATATTAAATATGGTGTACCTCAAGGAAGTACTCTAGGACCACTCTTATTTAATATTTATATAAATGAGGTATGTAATAGTTCCTTCGCAGACCACATAATTACCTTTGCAGATGATACAGTTTTATTATTTGAAGGCAAAACCTGGAATGAATCTCACGGTAAAGCAGAAATTGGTACAAACAAAGTCAAAAAGTTGCTAGATATCAATCTCCTCACTCTAAACTTGGATAAAACTAAATTCATTTGCTTCAGTCCAACCCAAGCGGGTCAACCAAAAGAAATTCATAACATTATTATACACCATTGCAACGACATAACTACATGTAAATGCAATACCTTGGAATGTGTAGACAGTATTAAATATCTTGGAATTATCATTGATAAATTTCTGAGATGGGATAAACATATAGACTTAACTTCCGCAAAGGTCAGGAAACTTATACATTTTTTCATGGCAATTAGAAATATTCTCTGCGTTAAAGACATGAAACGAATTTACTTTGCCATGTGTAATTCCATATTAGATTATGCATCCTTAGGTTGGGGCGGTTGTACTAAAACAATACTTAATTCCTTAGCAAAATCTCAGAAATCACTTCTAAGAGTCATACTCAAAAAACCTTACAGATACCCCAGCGATTCATTGTTCGAAGAGTTTCGTGTTCTTGATGTAAAGCAATTATATATTAGGAAAATCATAATACATACCCAAAAACAGCGGCTCCACTACACTTCCATAGACCATAATCATGACACCAGACATGCAAAGAGGAACCCAGTAGTTCCTCCCACCACTTATTCATCCTTAGCTCAAAGACAATTTTCGTACTTAGGCCCTAAATTGCTTAATCTTATACCCGATGCTTGGAAATCAAAAAGTGATAGCATTCTACGTAATCTGGTAAATGATTGGCTTCTGGTCTTGGGGACAACTGAATGCGAAAATATGTTAAACAACAGCCATTAAATTTTCTTTTTTGTTGACATTCGTATATACTGGTATTATATTTGTATTTCTTACCTTAATATTATTTTTATACAATTTAAGTTTAAAAACTACAAAAAAAAATTTTCTTTGCATTTTCTTTTCTCTACTTTCTTTTTTCTTTTTTAATGCATTATTTTTTTTTTCTTACCCATTTTTTGATTTTCGAGTTGATTAATTCATCAAAATCAATACTAAAATTTCTTGAATTGGTTGAAGAGCATAAGTGCTAATAAAAAATTAAAAAAAACACTTTTTTATTTTCTTTTGGAATGTTCTTGTTATTTCTCTTCTATATATTTTATTTTCTATTGATAAATATATAATTTACACTTATAAGTAACTTCTTGTATCTACCATCAAAACCTTAATATTATTTATCAAATGTTATATTTAAGTTTAAGACAATATTATAGTCAACACACTATTTACATGTAAAATATCTGTTCATTTTGACTGTTCTAAAACGGGCAAATTGCCTAGTTGGTCAGCCAAAGCTCATTTTAACAAAATATGTAATGTTTCTCAAATAAAAATAAATAAATAAAGACCTAGAACTTCTGGGAACATATATGTACCTAGATGCAACACGACAGCTGCACAATTATTATGAATATGTAGGCCCAAAGTTATTTAATGATGCAATAAAAAGTGAGAAAAACTATTCTAAATTTAAAAAAAAAATTTCGTTGTATTTTTACAGAGAAGATTGACTCGCTTTTATCGATGGTTTTCAGATATATTCAGATATGTTGCTATTATTTTTGTTGATTTTTTGTTGATTTTTGTTGATATTCTGTTTCTTTAATTATATGTTATTTTCTTATTGTACAATATTTTTGTAATATTTCACAGTATTTTTGAAAATCTTATTTTTCCATTTTTGTAACTATGCATATTATTTATTATCTATATATATAATTTCATAGACTAGCTCCCCAGTTAGACCCGAGAATATTTCTCTACTAATTGGGTAACCAAAAAAAGTCTGATATGAAATGTAATATATTATTATTTATTGTAAATATTTACTTTTTTTCTAATAAATAAAAAAAAAATGAATAACGCGTTAAATATGATATGTCAAAGCTGTTATTTTAATTTTAAACATGGTGGTCATGGCTGCATATGCGCAGGTTCACCAAAGTCCAGTTTGGCTAACAGAAAAATTCCATTTTGTTATAAGTAATCATCTAAAAGTTAAAATGTACAATCTTTACATGGTATAAAACAAAAACGCCGTTCGACGGTCGTTGAGTGTTTTTTTTTTTATTTTAATAAGGCTGTTAAAATATTTCGTGATCTGATTTAGCATGTTTTTCATATATTTCAACGAACCGATCTGTTTTCTTGTCAAATAATTGAAAAATTTAAATTAAATAAAAAAAATGTATTTTTTGGGCATTAACTACGTAACATTTTTTAGACGTTTTGGTTTAAAGAGTTTTACTTTATTTTTGTTTTTTCATAGTTTTATTGATGTTCAATATTTTTTTCGTTGACATGGGAACATTTTCCATGTTTTATTCACTCCTAACACAGTTCTCCCCCTCCCCAAAAATCACCCCTAATAAAATAATGTAATTAAATCAAATCATTTCTGTATTTGTGAAATTTTTTAGTTAGTTTGCAAATGAATGAAATGGATGTGTTGAAACCGATAGCGGATAAACTAAAATGTAAGTAACAAATGTACATGAAAAGTAAAACTCTTCAAAACAAAATTTAATAAAATCTTTATTACCAACGCTAAAATGAACATTTAAAAGCTACATAACACAGAGAAAAATATCGTTTCGTATTGAATATTTTGCTTTGACTTTCAGAAAAAAATTGCGTAAACACGTTATATTATGACAACTTTTTATACTCCAGCAGACATTTAACAAAATTAAAAATAAATTGAGGAAAGTTTTCACAAAGAGGAATATACATAAAAACGTTTTCTCACGAGACAGTTTTAAGTGAATAATACTCGGGCTAAATATTTTATGATAATCTTAAAATGCAAATTCAACTAACTGTTAGACGTAATGAAAAATAAGAAAACTAAATTCATTTGTAAAAAGCTGTTTTTATTTATAAAAGAGTCGAAAATTGAGAATTTTGATAAAAAAAAAGTTTTTTTTACATTAACTCCACACAAGATACCCCGAAGAAAATAATTCGCCTGTCATTTTTGAGAATGCTGTGTGGAAGATCTTTTTATTAAAAAAAGGGTAGGAAGTTCTCGAAAGAAAAAAGATATGAGGGGAGGTTAGGAATCTCGGGGTCAGTTTTCCAGGAGTGACGGACGACTTTTTTAATTTAAAAAAAAATTAAATATGATCGTAAAATTAGTTATTATTTATTAAATGAAGGTTTTCTATTAAAAAAACATTAAATAATTCGTCTTACACCGTGTTTTAGAGAAAAGCTCGAGTTAAAAAGGCAGAGAAAACGTATGTTAACCGCAATTTAACAAATAAAATACATTTTTTTTAAAATTTATAATTCAAATAATAGACAAGAAAGAATTAAAAATAAAGTTTATTTATAAACTTCAGAATGAGTTTTACAAGGGAATTCATCAGTTTTACCTATTAAGTCAACTACATTTATTAAAATTATCTGAACGTAGAAATAGCCCTTGCCCGGCAAAATGTTGTATTGAACAAAATTATCAATGTTGAGTTATTGACGAAATAATGTTGGACATAGTAATATGCATCTTTTAACGAAAGGATAATGGTAGTGAAAAACTTTTAGGGCTGTGGCTGCAATTTAAATTTTGGTTTGTGGAAGTAATTTGAATAATTTTGTTTATCAAAATCACGGAACCTGACTAAATTCATGGTTTTTGGGAGAAAACGAACATCTTAAGGCTTAAATAAGAAATAATTCAAAGCTAAGAAGCTTAAAGATGCAGTAAAGTAGTATTTGTCCAGATAAATTATGATTAAGCATGCTTTTTGACCGCTAAGCCAGGTTTATGAAATAATGTTGTAAGTTAATCTCATGACAATATCTTGAACGAAAATGGTTTGATTTTTTCATTTCGTTTTTTTTTTTCATTTTTATGCTCAAATACATCAATGACACTTCTAAATTTATCTCAGAGGAGCATATTACTTTTTGCAAGGTGTGAAAAGTAAAAAAGGGCATTTTGTGGAATATCGTTGTGTGTGATTTTTGTATAGACAACATTTTTCCACTAATTCAGCATAATTTTTAATTTAATTGCCATAAAAAAAACTCTAATTTTCTTTTACAATTCTTAAGAATTGTATGTTTATTGTATTTTAAATGTTATGAAACACAATTGGTTTCGTTTTTTCCATATTTTTCGGAATAAGAATATTGTTGGATACAACCTTTTCCCAACGGGCTCATTTTAGTGACTTACTATACAAAATCAAAAATGTAATAATTAACAGCTCTAAACTGTTACTTGATTTCTTTCCATCTCGCAAAGCAACATTGGGCAATATCTTCCGTTTTATTGTGAACTCTCCAATTATTTACTCCCGTTCGCCGTGTATAGAATTTGGGTAATGATTATAAGGAAATTGTTTGAATATTTAACGCATCAATCACTAAATATAAACAGGTTTTAGTAGAATTTATGTCGGAAAGCAGAACAACAAATCTAATTAAACAAACTGCTTAGCTCAGCTTCCACTTATTTCAGTTATTTATTGTACTATTCCAGTCCAGTATCTTTCAATCTTGCATGGTGGAGTATTTTGTTTTTGTACCGTTATGCTCGTTGAGATGTTCTTTGTGCTAAATAAACGCGTATGTAGCTGGGCGTGACATCAAAGAAAAAATAAATTAAGGATAATTGACAATGTATATTTTTTTGAAAGGAAAATATCCTGAGGCAAATAAATTAAAAATAACACTAAAAAATCCTTAAATTATTAAAATATTCCGTAATAAATTTGTTAAAATTATAAGCTCGCGAGGTAGCTTGTAATACATGGCAAAATATTTTAAAGTTAGTGTTCAAAAATACTTTTTATTCCCAATGAAGTCTGAATTATAAATTAATAAAAATTGCAAGTAGAGCAATATTTCAAATAGCAATCGAATGATTAATATCGAATTAAAGCAGGTATTTGACGTAATATCTATCATCACCTACGAAAAAAAGTTATTTGTGAGTTATCGTTGAAAATTTAGAGCGCGATTTTCATCTTGCGGTGAGTTTGAATAACGAGAATGGACCCTCCCTAAAGTAGCCGCTGCCAGCGCGGCCCACGCGGGAATCCAACCCAAAGTGCCTCAGACAGCACAGCCCAAGTACAGATCAGTACGACGCCAGTTGCCGCCGAGATACGACGCTTGTTGACGACGCCCGACGCGCCCTCGACGCCCAACTCTCGAACTGCTAAAACGCGAACTTTTCAGAACAACAATACCTTTGAATTCATTGAATTTTCAACCATATTATCAACTTTTAATTTTAATTATTTACGGATAACAATTAACATTTTAAAATGGGATTAAAACGAATAAAAATGTTTTGTTTATAAGATGTTAGAGGTTTAAAAGTGAACTTTATAAGAACGTGGTTAAATTATTTATTTCAATGTTTTGTTTGTTTATTTATGAATTTATTAGACTGTTAATATTATATAATAATTAAAGTTTAAATTGTTAAAAAGATAAGTGAAACTTTTTACGTACCTACTGTTTTAGTGGAAGGATTTCACGAAGCCTTTACTGACTGGTAAGGAAACTATGATACTTCTCTAACTACTCGTATGTATAGTATAATCGATTAATTTGATTGTACATTTTTTCCATTACCGTGTTTTTGATATTTTTTTAGTTATTTAGTTTTTAGTTATTTTTTATATTTAGTCAACAAGGCACTACATCAATTATTTAAAGAGTAATCACTCTTTATGTCCTGTGCGTTAAGTAAATATTAGATATTGTCGTAGAAAGAGTTTTGTCATCGAACAAATAGTTTTTTTATTGTTATTCTAATTCAGTATGTAAATAGCTTCTTGGCGAGGCGTTCATCCATCGAATACACAATGGCTGTTGCTATCAAGATGTGAAAAAAATGATCTTGAAAATATTCGTTTGTATGAGCATTACTAAATATTATTGGTGTTTAAATATAGAATTATGATAATTATTTGTTTTGCTGTCGTGAAAAGGGAGATAAGAAAAAGGTCAAACATATTTATCATTGAATATAAATTATCGGTAAAGTGATATTTAAAAATAAACATTTCTTTTTTTATTAACAAGTTTTTTGACTGGATAAATTTAGTTTTCAGTACCGGCAACCCGGTTGTTAAATTCATTTTTATTTATGTACATGATTTTATTTTACCCGTCTTACTAGATTGTCTGTTCTGAGACATAAAAACCAAATCGGAAAAAAAAAATTGGTTGGCATTTTGTTCACATTTCATATTATTTTATTATGCTCCGCCCATTTTCCTTAAATCCCCTTTCTCATCGAGCAGATTAAATATAAATTTTCTTTAATATTTTTTTACAAAAGTCGAAAAGAATGTGACCTTATTAGGATACCTCTTTTTAAGGTCACATTTTACATGGTTTTTGTGTATAAATTATAAATGAAGTCAAGTTTTTTTTTTTTTAAATTTTGTAAGTTAGTTTTTGTAAGTATGTATATTATTTTTTTATTTTATTTTGTTTGTTGGCTCGCCAACAGAATACATCATATACAATTATTAAATTAATTTTACAAATTGAATATGGGTACAGTGACAATTCCAATTAAAGGTGAGCACACCATTCATCTTAACATTCTTAACATGTTGTAAATAATAAATTATATGACAAGTTCGTGCATAAAACAGGAAGGTTCAATTATTAGAAAATACATACATACACACTTACTTGTACATGTACACACATACAAATAAACATGTATATGCAAACGTGTGCCACTCTACACACACATATATGCATACACATACATACATGTACATACACACATGCACATAAATATACATTTATACACATATAAGTGAAGAGATCATCAGGGATATGAAAGTGCAAGTTCCTTCTTAAGGTAATAATTGAATTTGAAAATACATCCATGTCTTCATGTTTGCAATATTTATTGTATATTCGAGTAATTCTTGAGGTTGATTTGAAAAAACTAGTATTATTGCGGTTAGTATCGATCCAAAAGGTAATTTTAAAGTATCACGAGAAGTAAGTAATTAAAATTGTCAAGAAGAAAACATAATGTGAGCGTTAATTTTCGGAATACCTATGGAATATCATATTACGGCATCTTGCATAAATATTTTTAATGAAAAATGTTTTTTTTATAAATTTATGTGTCACAGCTATATAGCTCGTGATGGTTTAGACGTAGCGAATTAAACAGTTTGGGTATTTTAATTTCACTCCGCTGCGCCATTTAGTACGAAGATATCACCGTCAAATAGTTTTAAGTAAACATATTTTTTGCTTAGTAGACTAGAAATTTTGACAGCATGTGTAGTAAATAAATATCAGTGATTCTGTTTATTTTGTCATTTATGCTTAGGTTCAGATATGGGGTCAAAAATATGGAAAACATTTTGTCGATCAATGATATAGACGACAAATATTATGACGACAACGAAAAATGTTTTTAATTTATTATTACTGATAGTCTTGTTCTGTCACTGCTGGACTACGGAGACATAGTGTATGGTCACTTTTTACGAAAGAAAACGCTAAACAAGTTCAAAGTATCCACAATGCACGTGTCCAATATTGCTACAATGTTCCGAGACGCGAGCATATATCGCCTTATCCTCTATCGGCATCGGATCCTACATATATTAAACAGAAGGAAGTTACATCAAACGTGTCAAATATGCAATTTGATACATTTGAAAGTTCCTTCCTATCTGTTTGATAGACTGCAGTGGTCCCGTGACTCTCATGCACACAGATTACTCCAAAGGACCATTTACTTATTCTCCCGAGACATAAAACTGCTGTATTTGAGGGTAGTATTTTAGTAGTGGAGAGGGTATTTCAAAACTTTGGAATGAAATACCACTGTCTATTCGAATACCGACATCGTTGCAGTGCTTCAAGTAGCTCTGCGGCGAATGGTTGCTAATTGCACAGTCAACCGGACAACTTCTTAATTGATAAAATTTGCAATTGAAGGAATGCTCAAGTAGGCATCCCTTCAATTTGATTTTAAATTTGTTTTTGATTTGATTATATTGTTTATTTTGGTTGTATTTTGTATTTGGATTGATTTCATTTATATTTGAATTGATTAAAGTTTATATTTGAATTGGTTATATTTTATATTTGAATTTAAATATTAAGATCATTTGCCTTATTTTGAATATTGATTTAAATAATATTTTTTTTCTTATTTATTTATATTGTATAATAAATACTTTGTGTGTTAAATTGAAGATTTGATTTAAGTTTTTTTTTTAAATTTATTACGTAATTTTATTTTATTCTAATTAAATTTAATTATTTGTTTTGTAAATTATATAAGAAGCACTGCTGAAAACCAGCAACATTCTAGGAGAAATCCTGAGCAGTGACCTTTTTGTCAATAGAATAAATGAAAATTTATGAAACTTGTAAAAGTCTATTGATGAATGTTTTTATTATTATTATTTAAAGCCCGGTGGTAAGCGCTCAAAAAGAAGAAGGGGAGATTCTTAAAAATGAATGTTAGAGGGAGCGCGCTAATATTAAAAACGGTAATATTTAAGAAAATTGTGATAATTTTGATCATTTTAAAATTTTACTCATTTAAATAGAGTAAAAACCTTTTGGGAAATGTCTTTAATAGATTAAGATAACAGAAAAACTTGTTTATTATAATTTTTGAAGCAAACTTTGCGATTTTTTTCTATCGAAGGAATTTCGCATAATTACGATTTCGGCAATGCAACTTTAAAGATATTGTTTTCGAAAATAACGTACATTTTTTTAAAAACTTAAAATCTTTAAGTGCCCAAGTTACAAAAAGGTGGAAATTCGGAATGCCACGGCATAACAACCGTGTGAATGGAATCAAAGTATGGCATCGTAATTACCCATACTTAATCACATAATAAAATATCATAAAAGCACATAAATTAAAAATTAATACGCCACGTGCGTGTTCATATATAATTTCAGGTGACTGCGGTTACGTTATTTTGTTTCAAATAAATTGTTGAAATGTAATCTAATGCTCATTTATCAAAAATATTTATTTAGGGAACAAAACACAAAAGTGTAGTTTTCTTAAATATATCTATTTGATTTTTTATACGAACAACTCTTTTTTATAACTTTTGAAGGTTATTTCCACCAATGTTATATATCAATGAAGATCAAGATGACACTAATAATCTAAACGAAAATATGATAGAGAATAAGATACAGAAAAATAGGACTCGAACCCAAAATCTCTCGTCTAACCCGTACCTAATAACCTTCAAAAATTATTAAAAGATAGTTGTTGTTCTTAAAAAATATATTATTCTTATTTTTTATTTTAAATTTTTATGAGTAAAACCTCAAACTGTAATATTTAATTAAATGAAGACATTATGAGCGAAGCTCAATCGAAAATCTGGAAACAGAAAAATCAGAAAAAGATATTTACACCTCTGGGACTCGAACCCAGGACCTCCCTACTTTCCGGGTCGGGTGCTCTTATCCACTGAGCTAAGGTGAGCTAAGGTAAATTTCATTTTTGAAGATAATATGGGTGGTTCTTAGTCGAAGTCTGGTACAGTTAAAGGTGACCGTATTAGATATAGACACCTTAGCTCAGTGGATAAGAGCACCCGACCCGGAAAGTAGGGAGGTCCTGGGTTCGAGTCCCAGAGGTGTGAATATCTTTGTCTGATTTTTCTGTTTCCAGATTTTCGATTGAGTTTCGCTCATCATGTCGTCATTTAATTAAAAAAAATTATTCATTTAGACTTTTATAAAAAGGTCAATATAATGTTCCATACAAAAATAAAATCGGATATAATTATCCGAGAAGCTATCTATGTTACAAACCAGTTCTTAAAATGATTGTTTCCAATGAAAAATGTAGTTGCCTGTGATAATGAAAAATTAGTTGAAGATAATATTGTTAATTCTAAAAAAATTGAAACATAAGATTGACAATTTTGACGGTTTAATGGAAGGTGGCAATGGCCGAATTGGTAAAGGTGCACGTCACGGTAAGACGAGAGTCCCAGTTGCGACCGTTATTTTTTTCTATTTTTCTGTGTCTTGTTCTCTTTCATATTTTCGTTTAGATTATAATTGTTATGTTCTTCTTGGATGACATTTATTTGAATTTCGATATGTTTTCTTGAATAAACGCAAATCTTGGAAGTTGCAATTAACCCACTTTCCGACATCCGATCGAACTGAAACTCGGCTTATAGACTTGTTGTTGACTACAATGCATTTCTTCAACTTTTGGTGGCACTCACGCGCACACACCCACTTTTCTATAATGTAATACAATAATTATTTCTCAAACTCTAACACTGATTCCACTGTCACATTTCCCAAATAGCCACAAAATAAAGTATAAATAACTAGCAGACCTGGCCATACGTTGTAAACGAAACACAACGCCATTACCCAACCTCTATAACCAACGTCATCTGTTAATTTGCATACATATAAAACCCACACCGCCCGCTTGCCAGCCCGCTGCCCACTGTCTGATTGAAGCTTTGAATCTCTCAGCTTTTCTCTACTATAATATGCATGTATTATTTATGTAAACCTTTCTCTTGAATCACTCTATATATTGGTGAAAACCGCATGAAAATCCGTTGCGTAGTTTAAAAGATCTAGGTGTACAGACAGCGGGAGCGACTTCATTTTATAGTATGTAAAGATGTCTTTCGCAATTTTCATGGATAAAATTAAACGATAATATTATATACGATAATATTATACAGGTAAGCATCAAACTCATTCTGTTTTGGAATAATTGATTATTTTTCGTTTTCCGAATAATCCTTCAAAAATTACTAAGCCCTTTTGTTGAATATTTAACCAAAGAAAAAACTTTACCTTTCAAAAAGTGTGGTGAGATCCCGAGAAGGTAATGAGATAACCTAAGAAATTGCCACTTTGATGACATTTGTATTGTTTGAAGAATAACATTACAATAAGGTACGCTAAGTAACATTATTCTTTTGAATAAAATTACAACAATGTACTACTCTAAGTAACGTTATTCTTTTGAATGAAATGACAATATGGTACTTAAAATAACGTAATTCTTTAGAATAGTGTTGTATTACGGTACTCTAAGTAAACATACTGTTAATTCTTTAGATGTTTTCGTCATTTCGTCAGTTTACAAATTAAGTCTGACCAATAAATTTAGAAATAAAATCAAAACGTTAAAAACCAAGAATTTTTTACATCTGTCTTCTAATATCTTGTAAAACTTACAATTTATTTAGTTTAACTGAAGTTTGAATCTTCCTACTGATCTGAATAAACCGCGCTATGATTCGAGCAACACCCGGAGTTGATAGGTACCGCGCGTTTTTCTTCCGCGACAAAATATCCCCGACACAATATACTCCGACAAAATATCCCTCGACATAATACCCCAAGGACAAAATATCCTACGGACAAAAAATCCTCATCAAAAATATCTACAAAAACCTAACCTAACTTAACATAATCTTATTTTGATTATTCTATTTTTGAACAGTAATTTATTGTCTTTATATGGTGTCTGTATTATTTTAGTCCCATTTTACTATTTTTGAACAAAAATGTATTGTCTAAATTGTCTTTACAGGTTATCTATTATTTTTGTCCCAATTTTGTTAGGTTAGGTTAGGTTTTAGCAGATATTTTGTTGGAGGATGTTTTGTCCGTCGGATATTTTGTCGGAGGATATTTTTTCCGGACATTTTATTCTTATATTGAGGGCTTTAATTTTTTTAAATTTCATATAAAATCATACATATCCGCATGGATGTGGGTAATTGTCACCAACAGTTAATGGATTGCATTGTCATCGAGCAAAAATCTGTTTGCAGCTCGATTGAATGTCGGAAAGTGGGTTCATTTCATTAAAAAACATAAAACAATCAGTTATGCTTTTTTACTCTAAAATTTTAAACTGTTAAATTAATTCAGCAGTCAAGCATTACTTCACATCTCGCGACGTACGCAGATGGCAGACTTTCGGCGCGGCGACTTGCGACAGTTGGAAAACTATTTCAAAGTTTGTGCAAATTCAAAAAAAGTATTATTGTAGAAAGCACTCACTTTGTGGTTTGACATATATGATAAAATAAAATACTTTTTTGTTTAAAATCACGAGATTTATTAATTTATGAACCGACCGGTTTCGCTTTAATCAAGCATCATCAGGGTACAAATTTTCCATCACTTGTGTACTTATGTTAAAATATTTTATGGCCGTCAAATTATTTGTTATATTTGTATCGTGTTGTCTCCATCTATATTTTTGATTGTATATAAGCACACACTATGTACTTATTGTTTAGTATTAATTTGTACCCTGATGATGCTTGATTAAAGCGAAACCGGTCGGTTCATAAATTAATAAATCTCGTGGTTTTAAAAAAAAAGTATTTTATTTTATCAAAAAAAGTATCTCGTGTGCGCGCCTTTTTATACCGCAATGGATTTTTAGGCCCGCAACTGTTGCAACCCAACTGCTTTTACAACTCTCGTCTGTGGGTGCCGTCAATACGTTGTAATTGATATATGAAATATTTACACCGAGTCAGTGAAAATCTTCAATTAATTGTTTAATCTTCAGTCTTTATTGAGACAGTTGATTTACGTTTAATAAATTCTGTGTATTTTTTACTGTTCATATGTAAAAGCCCCTAAAAAGGTCGTTGATATATACATAAAAAATAACTGGCAATGCTCGGTGGTGCCAAAATATGGGAAAAAAGTTCCATTTATATTTTTCCACTTAAGTTTTTACGCATTTTAATTTTTTTTATGATATGAAAATATTTTACGCTTGGCTTGGTCATTAAATCCCTTACCACAAAAAAGCATGCCTAAATCCAGTAATGAACGATATATTTTTTTATATTGGGAAGACTTCTAGAAATTTTAACATTAGAGTTAAGGAACATCTAAGATGTTTAAATAATAATAATTATTCAAAAATTTGCCAACCACATTTTGGAAACTGGTCATTATTTTGATATTAATAAAGGTTTAAAAATTTTACACACTAATACAACGGGTATACAATTAGATAATTTAGAAATTTTACAAATTAGGAAAAGTGTTAATAGTAAATTAAATATTATAAATAACCAAACGTTTTTTAAAAAAAGCCATCTTTTAAATTTATTTTTGAATTAATACTTATATTTATAATAATTTATTTTGTTATTTAGACTTCCTATTTTGTTTAAATAGATTTTTTATTATGTTTATGTAATTTTTTACCCATCCAAAAATAATTTTTATATTTTATTTTATATAATTGTTTTTTTATGATATTTTTAGTAATTAATCACCTCTCCTTTCTAATATTTTGTCTACGTTCTAATTTGTCTATACTTGTTTGTCTTTTGTTATTTTTTATTAACTTATTATCCTGACGAAGTAAAAACATAGTTTTCGAAACATATTTTTCGAAACATGTTGATATTGTTAATTAAATAGTGGTGTACGAAAAGTTATTTGTTTTCATAAAATTAAAAATGACGCCACAAAGTGAATTTGCGAATTTTGAAGAAATTTTTTTAAAAGCTTCACATTTTAATCGTATAAGGATTGTAATTCGTAATTTTGTAAAATCATTTGGAAAAACTAGTTTTTTCTTAATTACTGGTGTTCATCACTACTGGAATTCAATATTGGCGCCCCTTGAGGTGGTTTCAGTGCCCTTGAGATGATTTTTGATAAAAACGTCAATTTAAAAATCATCCAATTATTATTATTTGAAAACAAGGAATATTTTGTAGACGTTTTCATAAAAAAAGGAGTGTATGCTGATTTTTTTTTCACAATACTGTGCTTGAAAATGGCAGTTTATTTGTGGTTGGCCGTAATCATTTTATAAAAAATCCTACACCTCTGCATCCACTACATTTATTTAAAATGGTCTACCAAGTTAGATCTACCCTCTACCGTCGTCAGTACGAAGTTAAATTAAATTCTGAAGTTACAACAAACTTAGATATAATGCTTTAACTTTTATTCTGATGAAGGAAGGGTTCTTTTGAAACTTATCGACAGTTGTTAAAATCAATGTATTAGTTTGAAACAAAGCATTTGTGTAATTCAATAGAAGTATAATATTGGTCGAAGCTTACGGTGAGGCTACTCTTGGCAATGATTACCTTTTCTCATTGATAAAAAAATTTTTTTTCAGCATATTTTTGTATCACCACTGTCCAGTGTTTTCTTCTTTGGTGAAAGGCCTTCCACTTTTTTAGATCTCTTAATTGATGTTACGATATGCCACCGTTTTCCCAGCAGTGTTTTTTTCAAGGAATATAGAGTTTATTTATGAAATGAGATTATTTCTTACCTATATTATCAACTTTTCTGACTACATGATTTGAATAACTTTAAAAAAACCTCAATGTCTTGCCTTTTATCAAATCATTGCTTTTTTCACAGATATGTACTTAAATGTACGTAAATTTTTAGCTATGGTAAACGTAGATAGGCACGTATGGCTTAAGCCTTGATGACATTGAGTGAGTTTACAAGGTACTATCTGTTAGTAAACTGTGTGTGTCATCGTATTACTATCTTACTAGCTAATTGTGGACAATCTACGAAAAACGTTGAAAGGTGGTCAACTTTGCTCGCTACTCGCCAACGTGTGCCTCAAGATGGCGACCCACGAACAACTGATTTCGTAACTGTCAGAATTAGTTCTCACAAGAGTCGTTATTCTCGCTACTGGCTAGCTGCAGCGCTAGCTGCGATCTAAAGTTTTTTACAAAATGTCGACAGAATTGGTTTGCGCGAGAGTCGTTATTTTAGCTGTTACTGTCGCTACTGAGCGAGTAGACATTTTTGTGTGTCATGACAATCTCACTCGCCGCTTCACCCACATTTAAACTTACCGGCTAGTAGCTTGTAAACTCGCTCAAAGTAATCGAGGCCTTAGGAAGTTTTCGGTATTCGCAATTTAAATGCTATTTCAATATAAAATGCCGGCATTTAAATGAGTCAATGTAAATCTATCTTTTCTAACCCGTATCTTCCTTGATGTGGATTGAATAATTTGTTTTAAACTATTTACATCATGTGTGTCGTCTTTAGTTAGCTCAATATTCCGTACCTCTTGAAGAATGTTACGATTTGAAATATAGATTTCACATAGAATGTCATTAGGTCAAAGCTTACCATTCGTCATTTATGCTACTTCAAATATTTGTTGTTAATAACGCAATATCTGAATTACGAATAAAATGTTACAGATTTCCCTTCACTTCTTCGTAAATTTGTATTTCTGCTTTACCAGTACGTCATAGCTAAGATTTGTTTGTAAATCCGCGTTGGCACTTTATCACAACTAATGGTAACAGAAATTGATTAACGGGCCAAATGGAGCAATTCTACATATAGTGCGAATTACCCCTCTGTGCGATTCAAAAATCCGACACCACAAAAACCAGGAATGCCCAACCTTTTTAACAGATGTAAAAAATTTGAACAGTGGGTATTTGCGGGTCGCAAAACAAAACAGTACAATATTGCTTCGAAAATTATGCTATGAAGAGCTCTTGTCATTTTATCATTTTAGTATCAATTCTTTCCGCGTCTTTTAGATTTGATTTCAGATTCTTATGTGAATTATCACATCGAGAGCGCTTTAACAAACTTTATTTATATTTAACAAATTTAATTTCTAAAATTTACGCCTTTCAGCTATTTTATCATTAACATCAACTATACCATGAGAAATTAGAATTACTTAAGAAATAAAGAGCCATAAACATTGAAAACAGTAACAGTAAATGATAGTAAAAAGAAGTTTAGAATAGGTGGTTTATAACAAAGCAAAATGAAATCTTTTTTACACACAATATTGGAAAGCTTAAGAAATGCAAATCCCAACATTATACTTATTCTATTTAATTAAAAATATATGTAAGTAACTTTGGATGCAAATGAGGTTCAGTAAATGCATAAGTATAGGTAATGAGTAAAGTTTATTTTAAGTGAAAAGATTCGCTTGCTGAGGATTGGTTTGTACTCTTGTATTTTTGTTTTTTTTTTTTAAGCTGGGAATGCAGTAAATAGTTAGTTTGTCCAAAATTCAACAAAAATTGTTAAATAAATTCCATCAATTACGTCACACGAACTTCATGACTTTTTGACCCCCCCCCCCCCCCCCCTGTCACATTTATGAGACCCCCTCCCCCCTAGAATTTCATGATTTTTTGACCCTCCATACCCCTTGTCACACTTCTCTACCCCCCCCCCCCTTAAGGTGTGACGTAATTTATGGATGGCCCCTAACAATTAGTTTGAAATAAAGGACACAAAATTTTTTTTTTTTCAAACTTCAAAATTTTTATTTATTAATACGATTTTTTGTGGACATGGTACAAACCAATCCTGAGTAAGCGATATGTAAACGAGTTTTGTTGATTTTAGTAAAAGACAGCTCTAATATGAGTGTAAAATAGCATAGCGTAGAAAATAGATGTTTAGAACGTAAAAATATACAAACACTCTTAGATTACAGAATATTTCTTATCCCTATTGATCTCCGCAAGTTCGAGTGGAACTAAGTTGTAAATTTTTACAATCTTGGATTCATTTAATATTTTATTCATTTTTGCATATTTTTTTATTTACAAAACATCGCTAGCTGTAAAAAGTTTCGAAAAGTTAAAAGTTATTTTTTTATTTATATAATACACGTTACATAATTAAGACAATTACATAGTGTAGATACATTAAATCACCATACTAGGCGGCTGCATGTTTCATGGTGACCAATGGATTAAAGTTACTTTGTATGAAGTCTAGTGAAAACTTAAGTATAAAACGATGCTAAAAATTGGAAAAATTATAATAAAACATATTGATTTGAAAAATCGGCCGGGCTTGAAAATACTCACGAAAATTTTACATTTGCGCAAGCATATAGCAATTTATTATTTATTAATATTATTTAAATTGTAACATTAACATGATGACACATAAAAAAATTTAAATACTTATTTTCTATGTTAATGAAGAGAACTAACTCTTGAGTTTGGTGTAGGAGTAAAAACTAAAAGAGTATAAAATAAAATGCGGTTATATTAAAAAAAATATATACATGATTTGAAATGAAGTTACCGTTTTTTATTCATGATGTTGACTGTTCAGTCTTTTTCAAAATTATTTTCCTTTTTTCTTAAAAATTATAATTCTGTAAATTTCTGCTTTTTGGGAATTAAATTATTATTATTAAATTATTATTTAATTATTTATTATTAAATTATTATTAAATTATTTTCTACAGTTAAAATATTTTATAACTTTGTAAATATAGTTATTTCGCATTTGTTATGTAGAAAACAGAGGAATTTGGATGTTACATTTATTTTTTAATGATGAATCAAGTTATAATTGTTTCAATGTATTTATCTTTGAATATTTGCGATATTGATGCCTTTTCATAGATCTTTTCAATTTTCGGAAAATTTTAATGATATTTCTAAGGCGAACCTAGGTCATTTTTTCAAAATTATTTTAAAAATTGGTCTTTATAAGGCTTCCATTTTTTTTAAATGTACCTCCCTATCCAATAGTTCCACACTAAATTAATGTCTGGACTAGGGAGTAATAGAATTTTTTAAAATTATCTAACATTTATAACATAGAATATTCCATAATGTAATAAATACATAAATACATTTCATAATGTTTTTAACAACACATCATTGCAGTAGATGTTAAGGGAGCCAAGCCACAAAATTGAGTCAAGTATGCAGAAGTGTTTTAAAACCTTCAAAGTTGCGTGGTCAATAGATTTAACCTATAAAACACTCCATTTAACGTGAATGTTTTGAAAATTGGAAATATACCTTACACATATAGATGAAAACAGTCAATTACTATAAGCTGCATAGATCTTTTGATTTCCGAATAATTTAATATGTGAAAGCATTTTATGACAACAAACCGCATAAGTAACATCACAAAATATCTATATTCAAAGTTTCTCCAGTCTATCTTTAAAAACAAAAAAAGTTGTAACAAAAAAATGTGACTTTTTTGTCACCAAAAATCTTCGAGGGCCGTTTTCTCAGCTTTGTGGTGTTGTGGCTTAACTCCCTTGACATCTACGGCGACGACATGTTGTGTGTCTGCTCCATTTCATATGTTGGTCTACAATAAGTTCTACTGCCATAAATGTTTACTAAGGCCCTGGGTTGCGTATCGCTGAAATAAACCACCCTTACACAAAACACAAAAATACGTGCCAATTTGAGTAAAAAAACAATCGTAAAACAAATCGTTGATCTTGAAGCACCACGTTATTCTCGATTCATACAAATATTACTTTTATTATTTGTTGTATAGAAAATATCTGCTTATATTCTGATATACGACTGGGTTTTTGCGAGTAGCGGAATTTTCGAGAGCGAGAAATAAAATTGATGATTAAGTTTTTTCTTGAAATAGTTTTTCATTTTTTTACGTAATTCAATGATATAAAATTTATTTATTTGAAGATATTTACCTACAGAGAAAATAGGGTGTCCCAGCAAGATCGCTGGATTGAAATTTTGCGACATTTTTTTATTATAAAATTGATTACCTGAAAAAATGTATACGTGTCATCCGCTAACTTTGCTTCATTATTCATTAATAGATTTATTAAACAAGGTTAACGGATCACACTGGTTACCTTAAAAAATGTATATATGTCATCCATTAACCTTGCTTAATGAATAGATTTATTATAAGCATCTTTTTAAATGACAAAATTAGTATTAATTATAACATTAAATTTAAACTTTTATAAACATCGACTTTTCCAAAATCTGTCAATTTTTTCTCAGTAAAAGGCAGGAAGCATTATCGAGAAGGAATATTAACAAGAAGTAATTAATTGAGGGGGCTTGAGTATTTTGTAGGTACCAAGATTTAATATCTGAACTTCGATCTATAATGATAATTGCCAGTAGAAGTGCTGTTAATTACCTCACCCAATTTCTAGAAATAAATAATTTTTTACAGGATTAAAAAATTATGGACGCGCGTTCCGATTTATTTATTTTCATCAAATTTAATTTAATTAATAGTATGTTTTGATTTTACTTAAGGGTTATTACCATTACACGCATATTAAGATTATTTCAAGTGCCGATTAACGGTTGTAAAATTTACTAATTGTTCGATTAAATCTCACAAGACGGCAAGAGTTGAGCTAATAACTAACAAACTAACTCCAATTCTCCGCAGGGGTAGGCAGAAGATGTAGAACGCCACACAACCTTGCCTCGGCACACACTTCTTTCTTCGTTCACATTCTGGCGTACACTTATGTTTTTTGGACTCTTTTAAATTAAATTGTATTATTGCTTATTGAGTTGGTAAAATGGGCTAAACTAGAAGTTCCTAAACTTTTTTCTCGTGGACCACTTTCAAAATTTTATTTGTCACGGTGGACCCCTTGCTGGTACATTTATACCATACTCCCAAAACTCGACACGCGTTGTACAGAATATTGAATGGCGAGGTGTGACGATTTTTTCAAACGGGGGCAAAATGGACTAGTATTCGAGATTATATTTGCCACGACGGAGGGTGCGTGAGGGGATATGGGACAGGGGGTGGGGTATGGGTATGTTCCCATCCCAGTTCAGTACACCCATATCCCATTACGCTCCACCCCCGTTTAAGATCTCATGCATAACCGGTACAACAACGTGCGCTGTACGCCAGTCGCTCTTTTATGGAGGGATCGTAAGGGGATAAGTGACGGGGGTGGGATGGGATATCGATATGGGGCACGGGATGGGTCTCAATCAAAACCAGTGCGTGAACCGCCACTTACAACCTGTGGACCCCCATTTCTTTATCGCACCCACGTGGACCCCCGTCGAGTTTCCCGAGGACCCTTAGAGGTCTACCTGAACCACTTTTGGAATCACTGGGCTAAATGATATAAATCCAAATTATGAAATCATTTGAATATTAAACGATTGAAATCAAAATGCTAAAATGAATTTTTTTATAAATAATAAAGGTGGCATAGAAATAATACCATCTTCTGGGTCACCCAATTATCCGCACAATATTTCTACTTGTAATGACTGACTCAGAAATATTTTGAAAATATCTGAGAGAAGGGCAAACAAACAAATCTAAATTAGGTAATCTAGACCAAAACCCTTTTTAGTCGTAGCCACTGGTTTGTTATTTTTGCCTTCAGTTTTCTTCAGTAGATTGTAGATAGTACAAATAAAATTTGACAGTTTTATTATTTTCGAGTTCTATCATAGTTACCTACTGTAATCACTTAATTACAAACCTGCTGACAAAACAGCATAATATGTAATATATCTTTAGTCTAGAAGTAATTTTAACTAAAAAATATAATTTTAAATAATCAAAAATGATTGTATGGCCTCTGTGTATTGTGATTGACATTTAGTGTATTGTGCTTGTTGAAAATTTTCACAGATGGGGTACATTTGTCCGTTTAAATAATAATTTGAATTTTTTAATAATTTTGTAATTGTGACAAGCAGAACTCATAATTCAAACATTGTGAATTTTGCTTTCGTTGGGTCAACGTGGGAAATCTTATTTGTTTTCTCACGAAATCTTATATTATAATTGTGAGGTGTTTTTTACGTAAGGGCCGTCCAGAAAAACTGATTTTGCAGGAAGACATTTGCTATAGAGTACTTGTGTCGCTCTCCATAGAGAAAAAAGTCCTTATTTTTAAACGCCCAGGGACTCAAAAGTTGCGTTGCGTTGATCTGTAGCTTTTCGAAAACGTAAAAACAAATAAAATTGTTGTTCACTAAAAGCCCCACAAAATGGCCGGAAGTTTTGAAAAAAAAAATAGATTTAGTGATTTGGAAAAAAAATAAAACAAAGGGTCCGTATTTTATATTTTATACCAAATTTAATTTTTATTCCATAACTGCAGTACAAAGAACGCAAAAAAAAATTTTTTTAAACATATGTGATGTGTTTGTTAAAATATATAAGGGGAAGAAAAACTTTTTCTGGATAAAATCAGTATTCTTGTTGACTTACTTGTATTCATAAACTTGATTTTTTTTCAGCTCTACGTATTATTTAATAACAAACAAACATTTAAAGGTTAAATTATAGAAAAAAAATAGTTAATATAATTTTAAAAAAATGTTTTTAGGTTTTTTTCTGATTTTCAATGCATTTTTGCGGGCTAATAACCATTTTTAAAAAATAAATTTAAATGCAGTTCTCATTTTCTTTGTAAGACGCAGCGTTTCAAAAGTTGAAATAATTAATACATCCTACTATACAGATTAATCTCGGTTTTTGTACATTAAGGCAATTTCGGATAACCATTTTTGGTACATTTGTTTTGATACATTTTTTGATTAGTCCGCAAAGTAAATTCATTCCACAATTTTTAGGGTACAACAACTTTTTAGCTTAGCAACTTTTGGTGCAATTTATATGACCTACGTTTGGTGCTGTTTATATTATTTGGTGATATTTATTTATACGGCTTATATACTTGCATTTTATTGTGCTTGAATACTTACCTCCTTTTTAAAAATAAATCTTTCGTAAAGAAGAAAAATAGATTCTACCTACATACTTAAAGTCAATGTGAAAACATTTTTAAAGGTATTAAAACAGAGAGTTTCATTTCACTTACCAATAAATCCCTGGCTGTGGCTCGGCTTTTGTATATTTCCTTGTAGGATCAGGATCCCTCAGTGAGGCTTCAATCAAGCCTTCGCAGATGTGCGAGAATTGCCGACAACTTCCATAATTTGGTTTCGCCCGACTTCCCTTTTCGCACAATCACTCCCCTGTCTGTTTTTCCACCCTCTTGGTGACGCTGCTTAAAATATGAGTATAGTTTCGTCAGACGTCTACACTGCCTACACTCTAATAAATTGTTACTCTCTTTAAAATGGTGACACCTTATCTATTCAGACGAGACAACTTTGTTTGTGGCTCTGCGAAAATAAATAAAAATAAAAAAGTTGTCTTTCAATCCGGTAAGAGGTAAAGGAATCAACAACCCTGTTCAAATTTGCATAATAATTTATTTTAGAAAATCTCTGAATGCCAAGAAATACAAGTTTGCTTTGGCAAAATTATTGGAGACATTTCAAACACATCTTAAAGTATTTTTGAACCCTACATCGATTGTACTGCTAAACTGCACTGTATAAAGTCGTCACTATATAAGAAAGCCAATCGTTCTAGTAAAATAGGTGTCGACGTAACTGTATACGCATTCTAAGATTGAAAAATACGACGTTATTGATGTTATTGAAGCTGAAAACGAATTTAATTTTTTTTCAAAATTTCAACTTTTTGTACGACGGTATGAAACTGACTGACCGACTGAAAATCTTCATACAAAATATCGAAATTTTGAAAAAAAAAATTAAATTAATTTTCAGCAACAATAACATTAACAACGTTGAATTTTTCAATCTTAGCATTCTAGCTCACTGAAAACTCACGGACCGCCACTGCCAAGCCGTTTGTTTCACGTCCGTTGAAATAGATAGTTGATGCCACCTATTTATTTATTTATTGTTTCTTTACACCACGGTATGTATGATTTTTACAATACAATTTTTAACCTCAATAAGAGAAGCCTGTGTTGATGTTAACCATTCTACAAATTAATAACACAAAATTATATGGGTTTCGAAAGAACAATATTGTTGCACGTTTCTTACAGATTGGGATTATGGGTGCCTAGTAAGCTGAGGGTGCCAAAACGTACATTATAATGTAAATATATAGACTAGGGTAACCATAGTGTTGAGATTAGCAATTAAAAATATGTTTATTTTAAAAGGATTAAGTTGAAAATAATAAATATATGTATAAAATTTAAAATGCTATTAATTTGGCAGAAAAAAGATGAAAAAACGGTGTAGACCAAATAATATTGATTTAGTTTATTATTTTAATCATAATCATTTAGCTTCTTATTTAGAAACGACACAGTAGAAAAAATCATTTGCTTATCCTCGGCTAACACAAATAATTTAACAATCTTTTTAAAAGTGTTCAAGGAATTAGACGATGAAATGTGTTCTGGATGGCTATTAAATATGAGTGGAGCGTGATAAACATAATTTCTCGGACCAAAAGAACATTAGGTTGAATTGCCACTAAGTTCAGACCAGAGCCAATTCTAGTAGTGCGAATTTGTTGTGTTCTTACTGCAATATTAATATTATAAAAAAATGGCAAAGCGTTAGTGTAATATATAATGCTTAGTTCACACTGAGCTATATATCTGCGAGCAGATATATGTTGATTCGCGAGCGCTTATCTTTTGTCCTTTCACACGAGGCTATCAAATATTTCTTCCTGTGGTAGGAGAGGGGGTTAGTCGAATTAGGGAGCGGCAACGGAACGCATATTTTTTGTACTGAAATCTGTCAACTTGACATCTGTCATCCACGGGTCTAGGCAGCTCCGTAATTACAATGACCCCCTCTCCTGTTTTAGTCGGAGAAGGGGAGAGTTATCTTCTGGGATATCGCGTCTGGAGCGGTTACGTCTGAGATGTGTATTGTCTATGATTGATCTGCGCTTAAAAACGCTTAGGTGTGAACGGTCTGAAGGGATTGTATGGAGAGCGTTATTTGGCGTGCTATGATCTTTTATATTTGATAGCTGAGTGTGAACCAGCTCTAACTGTTTAACATTCATGACATTACATTCCTTGTAAAGTAAATGAGTTGGATATCTACATTTTTCTTGAACATAACCTCAATAAACAGTCTTTTGGCAATATTAAGTGGTTCTTTGTAGGTCTTTTGACAGGATCCCCAGCACAGAATATCGTAGAAAGCATAGATTATTGCAAAATAAACCGCTGTCAATTTTTCTTTGTCTTACTGTGGTGGTAGTAGGATATTGTTGGGTTATTCGTAACCCGGGAATGTTTGTATTTATTTTATTTATTTCTTAATTCTGAGTTCCTAAAAGATATAGATAAGTCTCCTAGTATTATTTACCAACAAATTGACATGAACGTTCCACCTCAAAAATTTATCTTTTTTACACCAAGGTATTTGATGTTGTCTACATTTTCTAAAGGGTTGCAGTAACATGTTTGCAAGCAATTGTGTGTGATCAAATTATGAGTGGCAGAAATGAAATGCTAAAAATGATATATCTGTTTTTTGTATGCTAAAAGTTAAAATACTATTGTTCAACCAACTATTTATCAATCTAAAATCTGTATTACATTTGTTAAAAGTTTCATCCCATGTTTTGCAAAACTAACAATGTTACCAGGAATATTCAGATGCCATACATCATTTACCTATATTTATACGTCTTCCTTCGTCCACCCAACCTGCTATCCAAGTACCTGTCCTTATCTGACAGTATGTGGCTAATATACCTTCCTTTGGACATTTTCAACAATAAATCATGGAACAATCACTCTATCAAAGAAGCTAGTGCAACAAATTTGTCTCATTGCAATTTAATTCTGACTCATTTAAGAGATCTGGGCGGTACTCCTTCGGTATTTATAATTTCGAATCTCTTGTGTGTGATTGTGGCCAGAGGAACGATTCTTAATCAACAAGAATAACACAAAATAAGGGAAAGTCAGTCCCTTACAATTTCAATCTTTACCAACTGCCATAGTTGTGTCAACCTGAAATGTATTTAAAACGTTGATTACAATCCATAAATTGCTTGGCAGAATATATACGACTACAATATACACCTTTGTTTTCTTCTTGAATGTGTAAGTTCTTCAAATAATTCTTGTACTATTCCTTTCTAATTAAAGTGCAAATAATATTATTTTGGAAATTATGGATCCTGAACGAGCTTATCCTACCCTACCTACGTAAATTAGAATAATAGTGTTTATGGTTGGTCTGATAATATTTGCGTAGATAAACTGCGTTAATGTGGGTAAACGCGACCCACTCCGAGATACGCAGCTAACTACTGTAACATATATTATAGCTAGTTAATGATAGCCATAAACCATGAAACGGTTCCAAACGATAATCCCAGCAGAGAAGCCTATCATAGCAAGGTCGTAATGCTGATAGATTCGGGAGTAGATTGTTGTGTACGGACTGTTTTGTTGATGGCTGTTTTTATGGAAGCTAATAAGTATTGAGAGGATATTCAATATTCATTCATATTAATTTATCGATAGTAAGATAATGGGGTAAGCGCTGAAGAGATAAAACGACGGGAATGCGTTGGGGGCGTGTCCTTACATCTAAGTTAATTATATTAACAATTTTTTTTTTTTTTTACATTAGCTCTGTTGAAGAAAATAAATCTCCTCTGGGCCAATGTCATCTTTGGGGATGCTGCGTGGAGGATCTTTTTAGGAAAAGAAAGAGAGTAAGTTTCATTTTTTTTTATTTATATGAATACTGCACAAGAGTTCCAGCTGCTTCTGTCTGGAGGCAGTGAGATTATGGAAACCCCAATTGGGGTATGTTCTGAGGCTGAAGGTAGTGGGGAGGGGAAGGAGATAGGGAAGATGAAGGTGGGAAAGTACCTGGCTATTCGGGTCTGGTCACCAAACACGGCTAAAGCCATTTCAAGCAACGTTTCAATTCTGAATGGTGGTCTTACATCAGGGCGATACTGAGAGTATCTTTCCCTCTAGAGGATGCCGCAAATACATAATATTTTATTTTAAATGAATAAATTGTGAAATAACACAAATTAATCAAATAAAAGTTATTTGCCACGCCGGGATTCGATCCCGCGAACTTCGGAATGCAAGAAAGAGCCTTACCGCTGGACGCCGGCTGTCTGGGAAAGAAAACAGCAGCACATCGACCATGTCTACGGAGCTAGGTCTGCACGGATTCGCTGGTATGATGAGACACCGGGTTATTGGAGCCAAGATGCGGCTAATGGCCTCCGACAACAGAGTGGTGAACTCTTGGGCCTTCCAGCACAAAGTGCCTCTCCCGAGTGAGCGCTGGACCCGAGCACACCCCAGACCACGCCCTACATAATAATAATTGATTAAAAAAAAAAAATTATTACCATTTATGTTTTTTTTTCCTATTCTATGTTCTTGACTTTCTACTTAAACCAGTTGCGTTAATATGTATAGGTAACTATATGAGTCGTGCGGGATTGCACTATCCTCCCCACATCCTGTAATAAAACATTTTTATAATTATTTACGATAAATTAATCTTGCTTATCAGTTGTGTAAAATTTAAAATACGTTTATCAGTTAAGCCCATCTGTCGTAAATAATAAACTTAAAAATGGGGTTAAAACAGTTTTTGTTTTACATATAGGTATCATTACATGCCACAAATACCGAACCACAGTAATTGTTGCTTCCGCCATTACGAGCACACACTGCCTCGTGGGTGAAGCGCGCCATCTTACTCGTTCGGAAAAATGGCATTAAAATGGCGATAAAATGCGTGGGGTAAGAGAGTCACCCCTACCCAAGGCCACCCAAGTTTTGTTTTTCAGCTTGGTATGCCGAAGGTAAATCTATTCTCGCAAATATTGAAGCACTTTACTGTATTTCACCGACCGCATTTTTAACATTTTGCTGTTCCATTATTTCTCCTCTAGACGACATTTAATTCATGTTTTAAAAATTAAACAAGATAGATCTTTTCAGCCGTACTAATAAAAAAACACTTCCAACCATTACACATTTTAGTTACACCTATAAAGACTGTACAATTCTTATTTCGAATTATTACTAATATGCGGAGGCATTTGTAATATTTGATTAATCATTCATCAAATATTTGTAAATGATCTATTCACTACTATATAATTGATTAACACTTCCACCAAAGTGATGTTTTTTAATAACATAAATGTCTTATGCATGTTTAAATAAAAACAAATTCAAGTAATCAGGGTTTATGTTACGCGACAATGAATCCAAAAGGTTTGTTTTTTTTTTTTAATTATTACTATTATAATTTTTGTGGATACAACTCAGATAAACAACCCTCTTTGGATAAGCAATGTATATATTTTTCGATTAACAGCTTTGTCAGTTTCTATTTTAGTAATGTTTTCACATACATGGTTGTTTATCAATCGTATAAAATATTTACGACGTTTTTTAGTAAGGTTGTTCGTGCTCAAATCCTGTAGAAAATTCAGAGAATATTTGATTCATTTTTAGGCAACCTAAAAATAAATTTCAATTTTTTTGTAGTAGTATTTCATATTGCAAACCCGAAAATCAAATGAAAACCCTTCAATATAACCCTTCAATGAATATCTTCTAGAAATATCTTAGAAAACCCGTCAACATTCCACATCTTCAACCCTATATCCAACCACAAAGCTTTATCTGTTGTATTTTCCATATTAAAAATACAAAATATTCAAACCTACGTTAACCAAAAATTGTACAAGAGCCCAATTAACTTTGAATTTTATTGGTTTTTACGATTCATTTTATTCAAAATTTGAAACACGCATGCAAATGGCTTGCTTTGTCCGGATCTGATTACATTAGTACTTATCGTTTATATTTGCATGATACATAGCTAACAATTAAATGTACTATCTGGAATACCCCACTGCATACTTTATTTGAAATCTTGTACGAAATATTCAGTTTGCATTCCCGTATATTTCACTGAGACGCGCGGAGAAAACGTTTGAAATATATTGAGACGGTGAAACAATTTATTCTGTCTCTCAGTACTAGATTTCAAATTTCAACACTCTATTCTAGAAATCTCTTGAACAATTGAAACGAACAATTTCTTATTTCTTGACAGTAGATATTTCAAAGCATAGTAAAGATTTCGACTTGCTTGTAACATTCACCCTGTGGACCCAGAGTCAAAAGACTATTATACCCCGAAGGCCGTTAACGATTGTTATGAAGTCCTCACAGTCTGAGTGTGTTCCACGATATATATTTTTCTTCTTTCTCTCCGTCACCTCCATTAGGTTTTTTTTAATAATGGTTCTTGTTTACGAGTTTGTTTTCATGCCGTTCTCGGAAAACAATGGTAAAAAATCTTTATTTATGTTCAGGAGAGTCTTATTTCAAAAATAATATTTAATAGTTGGAATGTGGGATAAGACAGGGATATCATAAATTTTATGAAATATGAAAGGCTTTGTAGGTTCAACAGGATGGGTAAAATGAAATTTCACGGACAAGGCAAACTAAACATTAATAAATAAAAATCGAGGGCAACGTTAAAGGGTTTTTGAAATGTTAGTCAAGGTAACCAGCTTGGTACTTTACGGTGGAACAAAATGATTTTTTTTAAATGTGTATGTCTTTGTACACATCATTTTATTTTACTTTAAAAACATGTTATTTCGGATACACCTGAGTCTTCTTGAATGGTATAGCAATTTATTTTGTGTACAAACAAATTATTTATTGTTCATATTGTTAAAATGAACATCAAGTTGTTATATCACCCTTAATGTTTCCGAAACGATATGACTTAAAACTTAAATATAATGTTTCTTCAAACTTCGCAAATTTACCTTGTGGCGTCATTATTAATTTAATGAAAACAAATAACTTTGTGTACACCACTATTTAATTAACATTATCAAAATGTTTCAAAAACTATGTTTTCTTCGTCAGGAAAATAAATTAATTTCTAATATAATTAACTTATTATCCTGACGAAGAAAACATAGTTTTGGAAACATGTTGATAATGTTAATTAAATAGTTGTGAACACAAAGTTATTTGTTTTCATTAAATTAAATAATATGGCTTATTGAAAAAATAATAATTTTTTTGTTCTTTTGTTAGAGATATGTTTTTTTATGGTTATTCGATCGTTGCACACGCCCCTAAATAAAATATATACATTGGTATTTTTACTATTGGGGAGGAGATCTTGGTTATGTTCCCTTTAAATGATAATGCCCGTAGTCGAATAACAGATTATATTTATACAACGAGATTGGCAATACTTGTGGAGTAACGAAGAGCTAGCTTGAGAGAGCGAGTGCTAATATGACAATGCTTTTTATATCCTACGGCATCCGTCGTCTCGCTCTAGTACCTTAGCGTTCAAGATAGCAACTAAACATTCTCACAAATATTATGACAACGAATAAAGTTCTCGCATCAAAACACGTTCTCTCTTTCAAATTAATGCTCTCTCCTCTCCCCTTTAAAATTCATTATAATAATTTAAGCACTTAACAAATAAACCATTAGAATTTAATGTGAAATTGATCTGCCACTAAAAAGCCACACGACACCTGGAGCTAGAAGGCATATTGAGGCACACATATGAGAAACAGGAGCTACAAATTTAATATGAGACAGCACTATAATAGTGAATGAGCTACTAAAGACGTCGAAACACTTTACATTCACCTCGAAGCAGGGTGAGAGGAGTCGTACCTATATAGTTATATATAGACCAGTGAAGTTAAACCTTTTTAGCCGGAGGGTCAATTTCTCCATTATTATTTTGATCGCGGGCCGCAGTGGGTAGAATACCTGCACCTTTACATTGTTAAATTTTATTTTATTTATTTAGACACCCATTAGGCTTTTACATACATAGTTTTAAAATAATAAGATTGTAAGTACACAATAGGTAGTAATAATATAATAATGACTTACAAAAGCAAATAAATACGTAAATGTATACAACAGTTTGTAGGTACATTGTACAAAAAATAAATATATGCGTACTCCTAAGGTATACAAATGTAAATAGTTTATAAAAAATGTAAAGTTTATATGCATTTGTTGGCGTCGCAAAGCTATGTGTGCCTTTAAAACGGTAATTTTTCAAAAAAACCTTTACATAACGTTAAAAAAATGCACTACAGGCGAAAATTTTATTTCTCAAGGCCAAACCAATAAATTCTGCTGATATCTAAAATAATAATAAGTTACATATTTTAAAAATGCTTAGATATTTGCAATTTTAGGTAACTACTGATTTTGGTCTTTAAAGAAGCTAAAATAAAACTTAGTCAAGAAAACTTTTGGTATTTTATGAATCGGAAACCTTTAAAGTGATTCAAATTAAGATCTCATGTCGAACCGCTAGTCGAGGGGGAAGGTTCTCGACTAAAAGTTCGAAGGTCGCCGATTCACATTCTGGCGAGTGCAAGCGATTTTGTTAGATTAATTTGTGTTATTTTACAATTGATCACTTTAAAATTAAATATGGTATACTTGCGGAACGTTCCAGAATGGAAGAAACACTCAGTATCAACTAGGTGTAAGACCATCAGTCAGAATAGAAAAGTTGCTTGAAATGACTTTAGCCGTTTTTGACGACCAGATAGCTAGATACTTCCCCACTTTCCTTTTTCCCATCTTATTCCTTTCCCCGTTACCTTCAACCTCACAACATACCCCGACTTGGGAAGCCATGGCTCCAGACCGACACATACAAAAAAAATCTCTACAAGAAAAGGGCTGCGCTGCGAAGACTAATTTTTTTCTACACTTAAAGTCAAACCACGAAATTTAATTTCTTGACTGTCTTTATAAGACTTTTATGACTCTCCTTAATAAAAATAATAATGTTTTATTCCAGGATGTGGGGAAAAAGTGCAATCCCACACTTTCTATATAGTTATACATATTTACACAACAGATTTTAAGTAAAGAAACAAGCACACAGAATAGAAAAAATAGAAATAAAAATAAATTAAAAAAAACGATCAATTATTGTGTAGGGCGTGGTCTGGGGTGAGCTCGGGCCCAGCGCTCACTCAGGAGTGGTGCTTGGTGCTGGCAGGCTGCGGTCAAGTTGTGTTGTCAAGGCAATTAGCTGCATCCTGGCTCCAGTGACCCGATGCCTCATAATCTGCGAATCTGTGAAAGTTCTAGATCCATTGTCGATGCGCTACTTCTGCATCCAAATATTATAATTATGAATGCGTTAATATATTGGATCTGTAGTCATTCCATCGTACTGATTCGGCAGTGACACCATGTTTCACACGTATATAGACTAGTACAAAATATATTAAATGATTTTTTTTTATTTGTAAAAAGCATTAACTTTATGGCTCGCCATAATTTACAATAAAAACACATAAATTTGTTGTTGACCACTTTTATTTTATTGCACTCTATCGGTTTCGGCAGCGCCCTTCCTTCGTCAGGAGAATATTTTAGATAGAATATTATAACAATATTCTCCTGACGAAGGAAGGGCGCTTCCGAAACCGGTAGAGTGTAATAAAATAAAAATGATATACAAAAAATTTATGTGTTTTTATTGTAGATTTTTTTTTCATAATTGCTGCATTGAAAGCATCTTCGAGAAAGTTTTTATTATGTATTTTGAAATGTTGTTTCAAAACTTTGAAGAAAGACTGAAGTTTTTCACTAAATCCGTTTGCAAAACAACAAATTGTAATATTCTTTACTAGCTTTTCCCCGCGGCTTCGCTCGCATGGTATTACGGGAAATTACTGTAGCGCTTGCGCTTATCAATTATCTCCCCCCCCCCACCCCACCCCCATCCCCTCCCGCATTCCATATATTCATTCCCTTACATTCAGTTTTCTAACATCTCGCCTACCACATAAATTTCATAATACTATAGCTCAAAAAAAAGGGAATTACTTATCCAATTTTGTTCATTCGTTCGGAATTTATGCGCTTACAAACATTTCGGATGTTTATTTTTATTTAAATATTTGGAAGTTCGTTAATATAATAAAAAAATACTCTATCATTCAGTCTTTATAATCGTAACGAGTTATATTTTTAATACAGGAACTCAAATCTGACATTTATTCCAAGCTTGTCCAAAAAAAAATCGAATTCTAATATTTAAATTTTCTGCAGTAGTAGCTGACCAGTAGACTGAGTGCCTACCAGCATAGAGCCCAAAAATATATCAACATTGTTTCCATGGAAAATATTTTTTTCTGACGTTAGCAAAAACTCGCTTTTGTTAGCGACAGAAAACGTATAATAAGTATAATATATTAATATTTATAATTTCATAACGCCAGAGCTTACCATCATATACAACCTGTAGTCTGCGCATATAATTTAGCTTTATATTTGTGAAAGAATTATTAAAGTCTTTATATTGTGTTATGCGTGAAAAGGTCATAAACAAACTCGAGCAGTTTCGCATTTATAATATTAGTATGGATCGCAATTTTTTTTTATATTTTATTTAACCAAGTGGGAAGTACGAAAGGGAACGAAACCCACACGGGCTCGCGGGCCGCAGGTTGCTTATCAATGCTACAGACGTAGTAATAACTTTATTATATTGTACAAGCCGTTCTCGATACTCTCGTAGTGTATGTTTCTGTGACATACATTCCCTTTAGAAATAAGATGGGTGCTATATTAAATATTTTATAATAAACTTCGCAAACCAAGTGGCACGATCAATGGAGGGTTGTCGAGACGAAAGTTTCAGTGAACTAGTTTGTTAAGGTTTAAATTGTAAAAGCTCACGTTTTATACGCCTACTTTCTAAAATACCAATACAGGTGAAGAAGGTTATAAAAGTTCTTAAATAATATAAGTTCTTGGAGAAATTTATTTATGACTCTCGCGCTAAGTTGTTTCGCTTTCGTAAAGTTATTTCCTGGGGTTGGTTGATGAAAAAGTCGTAAAACTTGGCATGAAATACGCCGCCTATTACTGGAGACGTAATGAGCTATTTTGTGTATTGAAGTATTAGCACATAACCATTATCCATGGCTTATTTCAAAACCGTAACAACTACAATTTTTGAAATTTTTTTTTCGTGTATGCATGTAGTTCAATAAATTCTATTTTATGTCGTGTTTTAACATGATTGAATTATTGATTCTTATTCGTATAATTTCACATAAAAATCAATATTTGACTGATTTTAATACCGATCCTTTTGTCAAAATTACCGAATCAATAAAAAAATGGTTTATTTATGTACATCAAAACAGTTTGTGCGTAAAAACGCATTTAATAAACATTCTTAGAATACAATAGAACTAAAATACCCGTAGAACCAAAGTATCTGTAGAACTAAAATACACGTAGAACTAAAGTTTCATTAGAACTAAAATACCTGTAAAACTAAAATACCTGGAAAGCTAAAGTATCCGTAGAATTAAAATACCTGTAGAACTAAAGTATCCGTAGAATTAAAATACTTGTAAAACTACAATATCTATAGAACTAAAATACCTGTAGAACTAAAGTATCTGGAGAACAAAAACAAACCGGAGAGCTAAAATATCTGTAGAACTGTAATACCTGATGAACTAAAATATTTGTATTACTAAAATACCTGTAAAACTAAAATATCTGTAGAACTAAAATATCTATAGAACTTAAATACCTGTGGAACTAAAATACTTGTAGAACTAAAATATCTGTAGAACTTAAATACCCGAAGAACTAAAATACCTGTAGAACTAAAATATATAATTAGAACTAATCTCACATTTCAAAAAACCCAGTTTTTAAAACAAAAGTTTTGTGTTTTCAACAACTAGTTAATTTCGATAGTGAAAAAAACATTGTTTTTATCGTAAATACGTAAATCATCTCCAATTATATTATTTCACTTTTACAACAAACAACGTTTATCTTAAAACAAAAAAATTCGAGTTCTTACTGTTTTACAATCATCCGTCGACGTGTCGTGTAGGCCCAACACAGCGATATATTTTATAAGTTATAGATCGACGGAACACAGTCGACGATTGGCGGCGTATCTTACGTCAGGAACGGAACATACCTAATATCCTGAGTATTTTATCGAAGCTATTGGTAAACAGTTCGAGGAACTTCTGGGGAGGAACGAGTAAAATATGTAAGGAGAGAGTGGGGGGAGAGAGAATCATCATTACTTCAGGATGAATGCGCTGAAAGATAAATGTGTTTCTGTGAAGGTGCAAAATGTATCAGTGTGGTATATTTTATAGACATTTTCAAATAATGAAACGCAGAGGAAAGATTGCCATAAGAGACTGCTTTTTGAAACTGGTACATGAGCTTGGAATCACTTGGAATCAATTTAACTAAGTGAATTACGTAATCTGAATTGTTGAGTAATTTTCAAGGTACCTGTTTCCTCTTCTATGTTTTCGTTCCCATTAGCACCAGATCACAACGATTTCCTATATTGTTAATAGCATATCTATCTTTCTTCAAATAAACCTAAAATGAAATATACAAGGCGTCCAGGGGTAAAGTGCACACATTTTGGGAGGTGATTGATTCTACATGATAGTACAAGTAAAAAAGATTAATAACTTTTTTCAAAATTCAAACGTTTTAACCACTGGAGCGCTTTTCGTCACAATACGGCACTATTTAAAATACCTCGGATTGCTTTGCTGCCAAATTTTGGCCAATTTGCCCTTATTGGTAAGTAATTAAGTAGAAGTAAACGATTTTATAATATTTTTTTATAAGTCCCACGAATATGTGATAATCGACAAAAGTTAGGTTAATTCACTGGCTATATAGAACTATAATCATTTTGTATGTCTCCATGTTAAAATTTGGAACGATGATTTTTTTTTAAATTTCGGGCGGAAAATATTCAAAATGATCACCAAAAAATGTCGAGCAATTGGAGAAAAAAGTTTTTAATTGCGCTGTCTCTCCCGTGGTAAAGGAAGTTTTTGGGTAAAGAAGTTGAATTGTTTGTACAAAAAAAAATTGTATTCTTAAATGGAAAAATATTTTTATACGTAAAATTATGTGACATCATTTAACCCTTTACAATCAGGAAGGCCCCCCAATAATGCTTGAAATTTGCATCAAGAGAACATGCTCTTTAAAAAGACGCTCCGCAAAGGGTCCTTGGGAGGCGAGTACGGGTACCGCTACCCCAGGAACCATTTATTGGATACCCATGTCATAGGTCACCCCATGTTCGGTGGCATAGCACGGGTGCCCGGGTTAATAGTGTTGGGTTTTTCTAAGTCTTGGCGGCGGATACTGCTTGGCGGACACTGCGTGGTGGGCCGGATTGGGAGTGATTGGTAAAGGGAGACCTTTTGACCCCGCACCCTGACCCATAGAATCTTATACACCCTTCATACCTTTTTCCTTCCCAGAACTTCCTCATCTTCCTTTGCTCTAAAAAGACCCTCCACACAGCATCCCCAAAGATGAAATAAGCCCTAAAGAATTCCTCATGGCGTAATGTGTTGGGCTGATATAAAAAATCCTTAAATATTACATAGACTCTAAGGGAAAACATAAAACTTTCTTGGAAAACTTGCAATACTAAACAATAATCAAAAATGTTACGGTTCAATAATTGAACCGTAAAACCCGAGGGATAACAATGGCACAACTCAAAAAACCTTTTTTTTTCTGGAGAGCAGTTTGAATATTTCGTTTGAGTGTATTAAATCAGTTTATTAACCAATAAAAAAACATTATTTTACAAAAGTTGAAAAGCAGTTCGTAAAAATTTATTAGGTTTAATATTATAATTGTGGTACAATGATCATTGTGCCACTATTTTTGCTTGAATTCGAGTAAAACATTATAATTTAAAAACTTCATATTCGCTTTTTAGCAACAATTACACTTTTAAAAGAATTGTGTCGTTGTTATCGCAGACAGAATAGATATCCAGAAACATTTCTGCATACTTAACTTAAAAATGCATTTTTTTGATTTGGGTCACTGTTATCCATCGGGAGCGAATTGTTGGGTAAATGTTCACACGAAAAAACTTATGGTAAATTGGAAAACATTTTGATGGTGGCTTTTGTATTAGTATTTGCACATAGGTACTTCTCAACTCCCACTAGCTAATATACATACTGAGTTTATACACCTTGAGATCCCAGAAGTTTAACGGATGTATTTTTTATTCCACCGTATTCCGCGTACGACTTGGAGAACACAATATCAAAAGAATCGACTGAATACGTCGGCTCGTGTGAATATCTTGTTTTACTTCCAGTGAAATCTCTTAACCTGTGTATGTAATGTGTATATTCAGTTGGGAGACGTGAATTCTGCCATATTCGAAGCCTGTGGGGAGTAATATTACCATCGCGTGTGTTATTTGAGAAATAATACACTTGTATTTTGCGAGAGCCTTTAAAAATACGTCTAAATCGAAAAGAAACATTTTTTCGCGGATGATCATTTTGTATTGTACGACGTGTTCACTTCTGCACAATATTTGTGTGAAGAATCGACACTACAAGTGTCACTTTACAAAAAACTGTTAACTTACGCTTATATTTCTTGATATTAAATTGATATTAATTGATATTAAATTGATATTTATTTGATATTAAATTGATGATGACGAACTTGACGAATCGACACTACAAGTGTCACTTTATAAAATAACTGTTAACTTTCGTTTAAATTTATTGATATTAAATTGTTATTAATTGATATTAAATTAATATTTGATTGATATCAATATCAATTAAATTGATTTTAAATTGATGATGATGAACTTGACAAATCGACACTACAAGTGTCACTTTATAAATAACTGTTAACTTACGTTAATATTTTTTTATATTTAATTGTTGTTAATTGATATTAATTGATATTAAATTGATATTAAATTGATGTTGATATGATATGATGTTAAATTGATATTTAATTGATATTAATTGATATTAATTGATATTTAATTAATATTTAATTGATATTCATTGATATTTAATTGATATTAAATTGATATTTAATTGATATTAATTGATATTAAATTGATATTTAATTGATATTAAATTGATGATGACGAACTTGACGAATCGACTCTACAAGTATCATTTTACAGAAAAACTGTCAACTTACATTTATATTTCTTGATATTAAATTTAATTGATTAAATTGTCACATTTTACTCTTTTTTTGTGTGAATACCTCACAAGAGTGTCAGCTGCTCCCGTCTGGAGTCAGTGAGAATATGGCATCCCCAATTAAGATATGATGTGAGGCTGAAGGTAGTGGGGAGGTGAAAATGGGTCACCAAACACGGCTAAAGCCATTTCAAGCAACGTTTCAATTCAATGGTTTTATACCAGGGCAGGTCTTACTTCGTCTATGTGAATCAATATGATATTAAACAATCAATTAGGGAGGCAGGTACGGGTACCACTGCTCCGGAAGCCATTTAATGGATAACAAACACTTCTGCTATAGGTCACCCCAAGTGGTTCGCTACGTTTGGTGACTTAGTGTTTTGTGGTGACTTTGAGTTTCGCTAATATTTTCTTCATTAACTAATTATTACAATTCGAGGTTTTACTCATTGTTAAAAATAAAAATAAAAATATTCATCCTAGACTTGCAGAAAAGGTCAAAAGATGTCACACATTATCCAATGCACTATCTAGATTGCATTTAGTTCTGGTTGAATCTTGCAATCATGCATAAAGATGGCAGCCAATAAAATATGAGTTAAGAAAATGAAGGTAATGTTGATAGTTCTTTGTCGAAATATGGTACACTTAAAAATAACCGAATCGGATAGAGACCCTTTAGCTCAGTTGGTAGAGTACTGACACGGCAAAAGTCATAGGTCCTGGGCTCGAGTCCCGGATGCGACCGTATCTATTTCTAAGTTTTCTGTTTCAGATTTTCGATTGAGTTTCGCTAATATTGTCTTCATTTATTAAATATTACGATTTGAGATTTCAAAATTTTTGAAGTGAAACTTCTTTAGCACCGTTGTGATTTGAAACTCGATGAAACAGAAATGAGTGACACTAAAACGAGACAAATATATATATCTACAGGATAACGCCTGCGAGAGAATGAGATAGAATGAAACACAAACAGTACCTACGAAATGTCGCGCTATGTCAAGTTACGCGCATTGACCGCTTTGATTATGAGCTCACTTTTCAAGGCTCCTGTTGGTTGAGATTGTGTGGATAAAGGTTGTTTTGTACTTTTTAACTTTTTTTAAGATGTTTTATAGTTTATACCTTTCACCGTTAACTATTTTATTACTTACCTTATTTTATCATCACTTAATTGTAACATTATTTATGTTGTTGTACTATACAAATGTTAATTTAATTAAATTAATGGCAAATGTTGTGCGGTGTATATTAAAATATATTAATAAATACATTTATTTAATACTTGTGTAAAAAAAACTTGGTTGTCTGTAAAGTCGGTTTATGGACGATAATTTTACGTGATAACGTCATATAATAACGATGGAGTAGAAGAGAGATAGATGCGTCACAAGCCGAACGCTTAGGCCGATCGTGCCTCTCTATCGCTTGTTTGCACCCTTAGCTCAGGTGGAACGTGACAATGAGTCATGCTTTTTCGTGCGTGCTGCCGGCGTTCATCGATTTATAAGACGTTATCACGTCAAAAAACAAAAAAAATATAAAAATGGTCGCATTAACAAAAAAATCTACTCTGATAAACTAGGCAATTTTCGTAAAACCAGATTTCACCTTAATAGAGTTTTTTTATTGGTTCAAAAGAAGAGATATTCTGATTTGACATAATGAGCGTATGCAATCTATTTATAACCCTTCGTATGAGTTAATAATTTCATTGTATTCCATTCAATTAATATAAACTCTTGAACTGAGCAATTTCGCCGTAGAATAAAATCGTCCAACAAAGTTTTGATCGATTATTAGTTTTAATTATACGCTTTACTTTTCAAACTCGTTTCGCAAAGTTTATTAAATGTGTATTGGAAAATCGCGAATAACTCGACGTAGAAGTTGGGAAAAAGAATGTAGCCTCATTATCGGCTCCAGGTGAGTTTGGTAATCAGTGAAATCATTTCAAGATGAATTTTAACCCTTTCAGACCTGAATTAAAAATGGCGGTGGTAAAACAAAATAAAATTTGATTCTTGATAACACCTTGAAGAAATATCATAGTTTTTTTACGATAAAACGTCCTATAACTAATAAGGCTTTAAAGATGCTTGGCTTCCTTTGTAGAACCTTAACTGATTTTAAGTCCTTGGATTGCTTGAAAACACTCTATATTTCATTAGTTAGAAATCAAGTAGAATATAATTCACCTATTTGGTCCCCTTTCTATAAAGTACACTCTAACAAAATAGAACGGGTTCAACACAAATTTCTTAGGTGCTTAAATTTCAAGTTCAAAATCCCAATAGAAAACATTAATTATTTAAGTTTAATGAATCGACTTAATTTAATTACGCTATCTGACAGAAGAATCATTTCAAACCTAATTTTATTATACAGAGTCATGAACAACCTAATTGACAGCCCTGCCATTTTTACTAATATTAAACTCCATGTACCGACAAGGAATACTAGACAAAATATTTCATTCTTTTGCAACACATACACGACCAACTATCAATCACACTCACTTACCAATAGGATGCATGATTTAGGCAACAAGTTTGGTGATATTGTAGATATATTCGCTGATTCCCTTTATGATCTAAAATGCAATTTAAACCAACACTTTGTGGAATCCTACAAATTATTGTAACGTGGGTAAAATATATATTTAACGATTCGATGTGTTATTGTAATGTTTTATATTATATTTTATTCCATGTTATTGTCAAATGTTTTATTGTTTAAAATATTTCACGGTTTTACGCTATATTCTTCAAAAACTACTTATATGTTTTTAAAATGTTTTCACATTTATAACTTTTGATATAAATTCTATGTATGTATAAACCTTGATATCTTAAATATTATTTTATAATCTATGTAAAAGCCCCTATGGGCGTATAACAACAATAAATAAATCGATGAACGCCGGCTGCATGCACGAAAAAGCATGACTCATTGCCGCGTTCCGCCTGAGCCGAGCGTACAAGCGAGAACGCGAAACAAGCGTTCGGCCTAAGCGTTCGGCTTATGACGCATCTATCTCTGTTCCGCTCCATCGTTATTATATGACGTTGTCACGTAAAATTATCGTTAGTTAACCGAATTTGCAGACAACCATTTTTTGTGTAGTTTTTTTCTCAATACTTTAGAATTTATTTTTACCTTAATTTATTTATGTATTTATTTATTTATTTTGCAGAAACAAACAGAACATAATTAAATAGTAGAAAATGTCAGTGGTTGAGGGACCGGTCAGTGGTTGAGTAGGCATCGCGTTTGGGTTCCCCCCGGGCGTCCCGTGTTTGATTCTTCGGCTGGCTAAGTCCTCCATCACAACACAAGCAACATTTTCCGCTTTCTGTGGTGGTAGTAGAAGATTTTCAAACATTGTTGGGTTATTCGTAGCCCGGGAATGTTTCGCTTCTCGGCCTGTTGGCTAAGATCAAAGTGTAGCCCGGGAATGTTTGTCTTTCTTTTAAAAAAAGAAAAAAAAGAAATAAAAGAAATAGTTACAAAGTTACAGAATTTAATACAATAATTGGTACCAACGACATGTCGCTGTTATATATCTATATGTTTTTGTGTGATACATTAGACATTTTACCTAAATTAAGTTAGTTGGTAAATTATTAAGGGAGAGGGGTGTGTGTGTGTGTGTGTGTGTGTGTGTGTGTGTGTGTGTGTGTGTGTGTGTGTGTGTGTGTGTGTGTGTGTGTGTGTGTGTGTGTGTGTGTGTGTGTGTGTGTGTGTGTGTGTGTGTGTGTGTGTGTGTGTGTGTGTGTGTGTGCATGTAGTGCGTGTGTGTGTGGATGTGTGTGTGATGTGTGCGAATTCAGTGTGCTAGAAATGTTTTTCTTAAATAGAGGGAGGGAATCAAAAAATATATCGGTATTTGTGCTTGTTTGAATTGAGTTGAATGTTTGAAGGATGCTGGAAAGTTGGGAAAGCTGGGGGAGTTGGCTGCAGCGTTTGTATTATTACAAAGGTTAGTGTGGCGAGCTCTTCTAAATGGGATGCTAAAATTTATTTGGGATTTATTTGAAAGAACATTAGATCTCAGAGGTTATGTTTCACCATGAGAAATCTTCACTGTACACAAAAAAATATAAGGTATAGGTAACTAAATCTGGAGATATATTTTTTTACATAAGCTCGACGCAGGAGGCCCAGAGCAAAATAATTTTCTTCAGGGCCTGTGTCATCTTCGGGGATGCTAAGAGGATGGCCTTTTTAAGGAAATGAGAGAAGAAATTCTGGGAAGGAAAAAGGTATGTGGGTCGGTTGGAATCTACAATAAACCCAGGCACCCCTGCTAAGTCACCAAACGGCCTCCGTGGTCCCGAGGCAAGACTCTCGACTCACAATCCGAAGGTCGCGGGTTCGAACCCGGCGTGCGCAAATAATTTTTATTTGGTTAAATTGTGTTAATTCACAATTTATTCATTTAAAATAATATAAAGTGTATTTGCGGCACGTTCCAGAGTGGAAGATACTATCAGTATCGCCCTGGTGTAAGACCACCATTCAGAATTGAAACGTTGCTTGAAATGGCTTTAGCCGTGTTTAGTGATCAGATCTGAATAGCCAGGTACTTCCCCACCTTCCTCTTCCCTATCTCCTTCCCCTCCCCACTACCTTCAGCCTCACAACATACCCCGATTGGGGATGCCATAGTCTCACTGGCTCCAGACGGGAGCAGTTGGTACTCTTGTTCGGTATTAACTGTAAAAAAAAAAAAAAAAACACGGCGAACTACTTTCGATGACCTATCGCAGAGGTTTTGGTTGTATATTAAATGGTTAACGGGGCGGCGGTACTCATTCCCGCCTCTCAAATTGAAAGAAACATTAAACATTGAAATTAAAACTTAATCGAGTGCAGTTCACATGCGGTTGAAACGTTTGCCCACACATTCTCAACCAATAGGAGCCTTGAAAAATAAGGCCATAATCAAAGCGGCCAATGAGCGCAGTTTGACGCTTTATAGATTAGTAATGCGTCATTTCCGTTTCGTATCTCAACCAATAGGAACCTTGAAAAGTGAGATACGTTTTTAGATTTTCACTGCCAAAAGTTATTTGTTTTTGGGGTGTTATGCCGTGTTGCGCTACCTCCCTCTTTAAACAACGGGTTTTGGACAGCGGGTCTATCATCAGGGCAGATGAATTACAATGCTGTCCGAAACGTTGGCTAGAAGGAGGTAGCGCAACACGGCATAACGCTCCAAAAACAAATAACGAAATAACTTGAAAATTGAGGTCATATTCAAAGCAGCCAATGATCGGAATTTGACGTTTCTTAGGTACTGCAATGCGTCATTTCCGTTTCATCCGAATTTCAAATCACAACGGGGGCAAAGAAGTTTCACTTCAAAAACATTTTTACGGTGCTGCACTCGGTTCTACTAAAATTTCACCATCTGCAAAATATAAAACATGACCATTATTTAAACGAATTAACTAGTATCTAGCGAAAAACAATTGCCCGTAAAGTCAGTATAGCCAACAATTGTGAACCTAAAACCGTCAATACTTTCAAATAGATCTACGTAGCTAAGTACTTAGGGTCTGAAAGGGTTAATTAAACTCAAACGGCATTTGAAGGTAGTTCGAAAAGCAAACAGGTACAGAAAATTACAATTTAAACTTTATTCTCATTTAAATTGCTACTTTCGCTTGGTACGACGATCGTTCAGCAAACCAAGAGGATTAAAAGTGAATAAAGAGCTGTCTTGCTACAGGAAAGTCTTATATTAGACTTATCCCGTTATAAATTATAAGAATTATCATTTGAGGATATAAAATGACAATTTGTCAAACCACAGAATTCCGCCAGAGACCATTTTAAAATTCTTGTATATTTTATCACGAGGAAAAAAGATATTTTCACCGGCCGGCACCGCACCCTACTACAAGAAAAACATTTTTTTGCTGCCTCTGGTCTCTGAGGATTCTGATAATTTGAGGTATCTAGCGTAACTTTATTATAAAACCCAAGGTTTCTTTCTGGATTTCATTTTCTTTTAATTGGGGACCTTAATTTCTAATCTTTTTAAAATTTAAAAAAAAAAAACATTTTAGCCGCTTGCGACGTATGCCACCATCGCGAATACTACCTCGAAACGCGAACGAGTAATTTTACGTCTGTCGAGTTTTGATCTCTCCGCAGGGTGAAGGTGTGCACGTCATCGTGATAATTCAACTATGACTACTGTATTTTTCTGAATTTTTTTGATGAAATCTAGGAAATCAGGTGATTATCATAACCACTTAACTTGTTTTTAGTTACTTGTGTTTTAGTGTGATAAAAAATTTTGAAGTAACAATTTTTCAAAACGTAATTTTTCTTTAAGTTTAGAATTCATCGAGACTTTTAAAAATGTATCCCAATGTATCCTTCAAAATTTTACGTTTTCTGTATGGAATGGATATAAAGTGTCAAATTAACTTTAGTTTTGTGACGTATTCAGAGTTTACTTTAACAAGTTTTAATTTTTTCAGCACCAAGGTGATTTTTGATAAACACACCGATCTATACAAATTTCGTAACGCCAGAGCTTACCACTATATATAGAAACACTCTTCTGCTAAAATGCAATGTACCATAAAAAGTTTGAGTCAATCTATTGATTACTTTCCGCGATTTGCCAACGCAAACATACGGAACCTAAATTTTTATATAATATTATATAGATTGCTGTAAGTTTTAAAAATGACTGTATCAGGTTGAATCGAGCAAAATATTTTTTTGACAATTTTTTCATATAATGATAACTTGTGTTGTCCCAAAACATGCTAAAATAATTAAGTTACGCTAGATATTCAAAATAACTAACTGTGCGGCGGTATTGAAAGTCTCTACTACTAAGACAATTGATACGAACTATTTTGGAGGTAAAAATGCATTATTCTAATCGATATACCACGCCGGATACAATTAAAATATAATGTTTAATCCTTGTATAAGCTTTGAGCGTGTAAATAGCTCCGAACTAAGCGGGTATTCTACCCTTAAAAGTAATTGAAAGGAATTTACCCCGCGGCGTAAATATCTCAACATTTGTAATCCAATAAATTGCCTTAATCTTATAAAAGTGACACCATCCTGTAAGCGATGCCTTTCCATAAAGGACGGCTCTTAAACTTTCACACAAAGGACGCCTCTCACAATTTTATTACATTTCTTGATAAATAAATTATTATTCCAACTCGACCCAACGCTAGGCAATATTTACAATGGCATTCGCAAGTGATTTAAATTCATAACACAATACTTTTTTTTTTGACGTAATAATGTCTTATAAATCGATGAACGCCGGCTGCATTCACGAAAAAGCATGACTCATTGTCACGCTGTCACGATGTCACGTTCCGCCTGAGCTGGGCGTACAAGCGAGGGCGCGGAACAAGCGAATTTTTTTTTAATTTCTTTCCAAACTGACATTAGAATGCCATCTGTGATGCATTTCAACAAGCGCTAAACATTTAGTGCAATTTCAATTACACAAGGCCAGGAAAACAATCTTTGAGATATCCATACTAATATTATAAATGCGAAACTGCTCGAGTTTGTTTATGACCTTTTCACGCATAACACAATATAAAGACTTTAATAATTCTTTCACCAATATAAAGCTAAATTATATGCGCAGACTACAGGTTGTATATGATGGTAAGCTCTGGCGTTATGAAATTATAAATATTAATTTATTATATTTGTTATAAGTTTTCTGTCGCTAACAAAAGCGAATTTTTGCTAACGTCAAAAAAAAATCTTTTCCATGGAAACAATGTTGATATATTTTTGGGCTCTGTGCTGGTAGGTACTCAGTCTATTGGTCAGCTACTACTGCAGAAAATTCAAATATTAGAATTCGTTTTTTTTTTGGACAAGCTTGGAATAAATGTCAGATGAGAGTTCTTATATTAAAAATATAATTCGTAACGATTATAAAGACTGAATGATAAATAGAGTATTTTTTATTATATTTACGAACTTCCAAATATTTAAATAAAAATAAACATCCGAAATGTTTGTAAGCGCATAAATTCCGAACGAATTAACAAAATTGGATAAGTAATTCTTTTTTTTTTTGAGCTATAAGCTTTATGAAATTTAGGTGGTAGGCGAGATGTTTGAAAACTGAATGTAAGGGAATGAATATATGGAATGCGGGAGGGGATGGGGGTGGGGTGGGGGGGAGATAATTGATAAGTGCAAGCGCTACAGTAATTTCCCGTAATACCATGCGAGCGAAGCCGCGGGGAAAAGCTAGTATATTTAGAAATATACATACATTATTTTTTTTACATTAGCTCCACACAGCAGGCCCTAAGAAAAATAATTCCCCTCAGGGCCTATATCATCTTTGGGGATGCTGTGTGGAGGGTGTTTTGGGAAACGAAGGAGAGGAAGTTCTGGTAAGAAAAAGTTAGGGATGGGTAAGAATCTGGGATTTAGTGTGCCCAGTAGTGACTGACGTATGAATCCATCCCTCCCACTGCGGTGCAAAGAGATGTTCCGAGAGAGCACGGCTGGAGAAGTCAATGGGATTCCTTTAACCATTCTCTCCCGATCCGGCATGCCACGCAGCTGGGTGGCAGATGCATCCGCCGCCAAAACCCGTATAAACCCCACCTCATGAACCAGGGCACCCCTGCTAAGTCACCAAACGTAGCGAACTACTGAAAATAACATTACATTACTCGTAATTAATTTTAGAAAAAAAAGAAGTAAGTGTTATGATGCTAAACCAAAACTCATTAAAAAATATTAATTCACCGTTTTTTCCATTAAAAAAAAATTCATTGATATTTAAAAAAAAAAATTTAAAAACTTTTCCAAAGATACAAATTCTTTCGTCCGCTGATTAAATAATTGTCGAACCAGAAAAAAAAATATTCACCGAGAAACAATATTATAGGTGTATGTAATAATCAATTAGGTTCTTCAATGAAATATTTGACACGTGTGCCAGTCCCAGTCCCAAGGCAGGTTATATTAATTTAATATTTGTGACATTGGGGGTTTGATGTCAGTTATTCAAAGGGACTTTGACATTAATTACTGCCAAAAATATTTCTCAGTCAGCCGCACCGACAGTCAAATAATAATTGATTCTACTCACGTATGGTTCCTCTGGCGCAAATTAACAACTATCTTTTGATAAGGACGGGGTTGTTAATTCAAATTTGACCACGAGAAGACTGATTGGAATTCAGATTTGTTTGATAAGCGAACTCTCGCTAACTAACTAACTAAACATTCTATGTTTCAACTTTGCAGTGTTGTGTAGATAGAGTATACTTTGTATGGAGAATGGAACCCAAACTACTGTTGTTTTGGTTTACACTATTCAAACACGTTTATACAGATTCGTGAATTCTACCATACTAAGTGAAACCACAGGACTTACTCATTTATTACATTACGGAAGGAGTCATTCGCGAAAATCGCGATTTCAATTTCGAACTTTCCTTATTTCATAGAAAGTATTGATTATAACACTTCCGTATTGAATCGGGGTAACGCAATTACACTAACGAGAGTTTTACGCTGTTTTAAGTTGTTTTTTAAACAACATACTCAATAATTTGTATTAAATAAATTTATATCGCATTACTACTTTTCTCATTATTAAATAATTTTTAACAAATTACGGTGGAGAATCTGTTCCGCCCGCCCTCCTTCCCCTCTGTTCGAGCGTTACCCCGTTCCTAACTGCTGAACGTATCGAGACAATTCTAAGCGATAGCAAGTAATTTCTAAGTTGTTAGTGGAAAGGACGTTCGTTTACACTGCTCATCTCGTTTGCTCTTTTTACAGTGCTATAATGTTCGCTTGCCGGTCAAAGATCATTCCGTCCGGGTCATTTCCGGTAAACAATGGAATGGACGATGTAGACGCCAATCGCCAGTCGAGATTCGGAAACAAGGATTTATATTGGCTATCGGCCCGCCTTTTTCTGTTTTCTATGAAAACATTCGCGTTTTGGTCTAAATTCATTGGAATATTAATTATGACTTTATTTATCAAACGATTTTGATCACAAATAGACTTAATTGATAAAACAAGCAATTTAATTTCAAAACAATACAAATCTAAACAGAATATAAACTGATCATTGTTAACACGGGAAATCTTAATGAGGGAACGTTACCATGCAAAAATTATTTTACAGGGTGTTAAGGGACGTACTTGACTTAATTTAACCAGTGATTCCTGACATTATTTGGAAAAAAAAAATGTAAATGAAATTTTGGTCTTCAAAGGCTTTTTTGAACTTTTTCAAATTAAACCATAAAAAATCAGTAGGTATGGGATAGATAAGGTCGGTGTGAGAGGTTTGGGCGGTTACTCGGCTGAGTGACCAATGACGAAATTTGGAATTATTTTTTTGTTTGTTGAAACAAAATTGAAAAAAAAATTGAAAACAAAAAACACCGAAAAAGTCGCCGCAGACCATAATTTCTTTTACATCTTTTACTCAAAATAATATCAGGGATCACCGGTTAAGTCAAAAATGACCCTTAAGGTACAGTTTTTCAAATAAGAGTAGAAAACATAGGAGGGCGCCACCGTTGTTTAAATGTCAATACCAAACATATAATTCATGGTGTTAAAGCTGTGTAACTTACATTTTTATAAAAAATTAAAAAGATTTAAAAGTGAAAAAAATATTTTTTCATTGACCTAAAAATTAGAATTGCATAAAGGTATTTTATTATTTTACCTTTGCAATTTTGTGTTAACGTAATGAAGAATAACGATATTGTATTACAATTTAGAAAAAATGTTTAGAAACACACAAGCAAACCAAAGTTTAGAAATTGCTCACATTTATTTAATACTAGCTTAAGAACCTAGCGTTGCCCGGACCTTAGATCATTTTCTCCAGTCTCTATTTTTAGATCTGAATATATTTAACACATTTAGATCTAAAAGTAGGGTAAGTAAAGTCACCATTAGTGATTTTTCATTTCTATCTACTGTTAAATTCAAATTTATGTTAAATTAAATGAAAGCAAATCACTTTGCAAAACACCATTTAATCAAATTTATATAATTAAGTAGGTACGTTAGCAACATTGCTTCTTCGATTTTGATTTTTTTTTCTTTAAAAAACTAAAAATGTTTTTTAAAAAGTGGTTTACTCTATACATTCAGTGTCATTGCACTTTAAAAAAATATTTGACCGTTAAATTGGTGTTGCCAGCCAACAAATTTGTAGTTCCATTTTTAATATTTTCTGCTCTTATTTGACAGACTATAAAAGCAAATTGTGATTAAATATTAGCAAAATACTACATATTTTTGAAGAAAAGCGAAAAAATAGTCTTATCTAAACGAAAAACTTCCCTTTACTTTGTAACTATTAAAGCTATTAAAATATATTTTTTTTAATATTATTCTGGACCCGCATCCAAAATTTGATCCACTTGATTGTGTCATGCCCACCTACTCAATCTTCCCTCTACTTAAGCGAGATATCAGGTAACTCCATTGACAATCTCAATCGCAGATAGGCACGTTTACATGTGGTATTACAAATTCTCGAGATAATCCGAGATTAATGCACCACATAGATTTAGATAGGAAACTAGGCCAAATGCGCCACTAACGAACGTATACTAAAGATAAGTACTAAAAAAATATTAGTGCCGGAATCCCTTCGGAATACTAAAATCGTAACTGATAGATTGATAGAGCAATTATGTAGATATTATGATAGTTAAAATACCTATATTAATATGGATTCCAATTTCCCAAAAGATTCCAATCCCAATCCCAGAATGTGATCAAACTGGTCCTTTCGCAATCTTATTCATCACACTTTGCATTTGTATGCTACGGGGGTTAAGTCCATCTTCACGAGGTAATTCAACAGTACAGTGCAAATAAAGTAAAAAAGTAACTTTTTCCAAAATTTCAACCTTTTTGATGCAGCTTTCGGGTAAAAAGAGTATGTTTATGTATGTTTATGGAAAAAAAAACAATGAAATTTCGAAAAAAAAAATTAATTATCCCCGGATATTCTGACTACTGTATAATTCTATACATGGTTTGGTTACCCCAACATCTTTTCAAGATGCACGCACTTCAGGAATTTTATAGTATCTTCTTCATTTCCATATTTTTTCTTCCAATTTCACGATTTACTACAAATCATCGGTGTTTGTCTCAGAAATCCGTTAAGGACCACCGGTGTCCTTTGAAAATTTGTTGGCCGTGAGTACTGCATGCAGTTCTACATTAATTAGCGAGACTACATTAATCATTCTTTCAGTGTCCTTATCAGCCTTTCCGCCTCTCGCAAACATACTTCCTACATCCACTTACTCATCTACTTGCTCCAGAAAAGAAGCTACGTTCCTACCTGTAATTCACTGCGTTCTAGAATTCTTTTATTTAAATACCGTGAAGAGGAAACTCAACGTGCGCTTCGTCTATGCAATATTATTTCCTCACTGAACTTTGACCCAAGTGCAAATATAGACATCGACCACACACAAGTCACTACAATTTGATTTTTTTTATTACGTTCAAAAATCCTTAAAATTGTCTAGTTTGAACTTCACCAACAGACGTTCAGCATACAAATTTGATAATGTTTTTTGAAAAAAGGAAAACTAACTGTAATAAAATATTTTTTTAATACGATTGGTGATGAAATCATAAAAATCACTTCAGTTTTGGAGGAGAAATCAAGGAAACACAAAACTACGATTCTGACCTTTTTATTTAGGTGGGCTCTGATCAGCTTGAACCAAATTTCTGGGCGCCCGTTTCCTCTGATGACTTATTTAAATTGATCGTCAAATTATTTTGCACACAAACTTTGTGTATCTTAAACATTACTGTAGAGTCTGTAGTACATCCGTTCTGTTTGAACGTTAATATCCTTCTTTCAACAAATTTTAATAATAACTGGGAACCGACCCATAAAACACTATCAGTTCTGGCATACTACATACAAATTAAACAACTCAGAATACATATAAAAAAGGTCCTGTAGTAACAAAATACGACCATGTTTCGTAACTTTCGTACTGTATTATAATCACCCGTGAAATCGCCTCTAAATTCGCCAAGACGCAACACAATTTTTATAGCACCGATTTTTTTAAATTAATACAAGGGCAAATAATTTTTTTTTTATTTCCAAAATCCAAATTTTTTTTTTCAAAATTAAAAAATTTCCAAGATTCAAAATTTTTTTTTCAAAATTGGAAAATTTCCAAAATCCACAAATTTTTTTTTTCCAAAATTCTAAAATTTCCAAAATCCAAATTTTTTTTATCCAAAATTCAAAAATTTCCAAAATCCAAGATTTTTTTTTTCAAAATTCAAATATTTCCAAAATCGTTTCTAAAATCAAAAAATTTCCAAAATCCAAAAATTTTTTTTTTTCAAAATTCAAAAATTCCCAACATCTAAAAAATTTTTTTTTCAAGATCCGAAAAGTTCCAAAATCATGTTTTTTTTAAATCCAAAAAAATTCAAATTTCAAAAAAATTTTTTTTTTTAAATAACACATTGAAAAAATTGAGCGATTATCTCCGAGGACGCTTTTCGAGATAAGGTTATATTTTTTTCAAATTTAAATTAAATGAAATGCTCAACCCTTTGAGTCGGTCGGCTGGATTGGTTCAGTAAGGAATTGAGCGGTAAGCTCCTGGGACGTTTTAAAAGTGTCGGCAACAGTGTAGCACAGTGGTTAGAGTCTTTGCAACTGTAAATAATACGTTTCAGGTAACAAATTACAAACGTGGTTTTTCTTCACCTATTTTATTTAACACACACGGATGAAGCGAGGACGCTTCATCCGCATTCACACGTCATATCGCTTAGTGTCTTAACCCTTTAGTTGCCTGCAATGGGCAAAAGCTAGTATTATTTATTATTCAGTTTTAATATGCTGATGTTAAATATTAAAATGTCTACTGTCATACTCCTTTAAAACTAACGGAGCACGGAGCTTAAATTCTGACCTGTCAAATCAACATAACCACACGAAATATTGTTACAGGCTTAAGGTCCACTATTCGAATTTCGACCGATTTCTTACATATCTTCCTTAAACATTTGATGTTTTTAAGCTCTTAAAAAAATATATGTTATTTTTCAAGATAATATCTAGATACGTTCCACGCCGAAACGCAATTTATATGAAATTCCCTCGATAGAAAAAAATCGCAAAGTTTGCTCCGAAAATTATTTAAAACAAGTCTATTTCTATTATTTTACAAGTTAAATTTGTGAAAAAATTCACAATGTTTCTTTATATGATACTTAAGATACGTTTCACGAGATTTTTGCTCTATTTTAAACGAGTCATGTTTTATTAAGCTTTTTCGCCATTTTCGCTGCGATTTCATCACTTAAAATATTAGCGCGCTCTGTCCAACATTCTCCATCTCTCATATCTCCATCTTTTTCTTTTTCAGCCGAACACCGCCGCCGTAAGTTTATGTCGTTCGTTTGTGTTGGCATTCTGACCGAACAAATGTTTGTGTAGTTTCTATGATGTAAAAAAAACAAATAATATTAATCATTTTCGAATCATTGGATATAAATTAATTTACAGCACATATTGAAAGTATGTCGTTGTTAACAGAATATTAAATAACTCGATTATTCTCACAATTGAAAGCATTCCAACAATGATAATATCTTAAACCTGTACACATGCGAGCTCTGGTCAAATTTCAAAAAAAGGACTATGGAAAGGCTTCGGGTGCAATATAACAATGCATACCGTTTAATGTTCGGACTTCCCAGCACTGTAGTGCCTCTTCAATGTTTACAGAAGGGAGAGTTCCAGGATTCAAAGCTTTATTAAGAACAAGGATTGCAGGACTGAGGGGAAGGATAAACCACTCTAGAAATATTCTCATCATAGAAGCCTGTCTGACTCCAGGATCGAGCATAGAACAATATTGGAGAAAGACACTTGCTCCCACAATCTCAGATCCGATGGACCAACAAGAACCCAATCAAAGATTTTATTATATTTTATATGAATACTTATTATCTAATGATGCTTCTCTTTTTTATTGTTATTTATTTTTATTTTTTTATTTATTCATAATAACGTATGTACTTATACTCTATATGGGATGTGTGGGATTGCACTCACCTCCCCAAATCCTGGAATAAAGACCATTATTATTATTATTTTTAAAATAAATTATGAAAATAAAAAAAAAATGTTGTGTAGGTAAGTACTCATTTCTTCATGTAAGATTACAAAAAAACTTCTAGATCAAATCCGAGATGAGATTTCTGAGCGCCTAGAGCCAGGAATATGATAACTGCTGAATTTTCCCTAGATCTATGGATAAACTAAATTTGTTTGAGAATATCCGTATACATCTGACAAACTTATGGTAATATCAAATGGAATATCTTAAGTATTAGACCGCATTTTTTTGGGGTGGAAAATCAGGGTTAATTTTTGCTTTGTTTTTAGTTTACCATTCATTGAATGTTCTAATCACATTACTGTCTAGGGTTTTGGGAATTGTTTTAAATTACTTTAAGTTAAATTAAAATTAAAAATGATAACATGCTTTGTTTTAAAAATACAAAAATACAGGGATTTGATAGGTTTACAAAAACACAGATGTGTTAAGGAATAGTGTTGGAATAAGTTTTTTACATGATCCACAAAACTCGCCAAGTTGATATTAAATATATCAACATCATCTAAGTACTGATTTCCCATACTGTGAAATCGTTTTATCGGAGAGTGGGCAATGTAGTTCCTTTTATAAATGCTGCAGTATTTTGCTGTGTATTTTGTCGTGTAGTTATTGCCGGTATTCGTAAGTTTATGAGTTGCAGGAGCTCGCAACAGTCGAACATAGAGTTTAGTATTTTGAAAAAAAGGGGTTAAATCACTTATTTTACGTTGTCTGTGTGTATTTTTAAAATATTTAGTAACAAATTATATTTTATGTCTTCTAGTGGGATATTTAATTTAAAATTTGTAAAACGCAACTTTTTTTTGTATCCTTTCAATGTTATTACTTAATGTGAATTTTTTAAGATGGAGACCAAACTATCGAGTCATATTCAACAAATATATTATAATAGCTTTTACCTGCGGTTTCGTTCGCATGGTATGAGGGAAAAATTACTGTAGCGCTTGCACCTATCAATACCCCCCCTTTCCCTTCTCCCCTTCTCCGGACGAACTTTTCTACTTGTTTGAACAACTTAAAACTGCCAAGTCCCCATCACATCATCCGACTCATTAAATAATTTTTGTTTGAAAACTCGGTAATTTTTCTTCTGCCAGTACCCGGATTTTCCCTTTTTAACACACTCTTGCACTAAAAAAGTTTGAAATTTGGAAGAGAAAACATAGAGAATCGAATTAATTTTGGAAGTTACAATCATGTTTCAAAGCTGCATAGTTCATGATAGAAATGAATTTGAGAGTTTAAAATAATTGCGTAGTATTATTCAATTTATAAACAATAGTTATTTATAAACAAGTTCTGATGTGTTATTATTAAAACTAGCAGTTAAAAACCCGCTCCGCAGGTTTTTGCTGCTAGGCCCTGCGGGCGGTTTTTGGTTCGGCTTCGTCCAGTAAGTTGGTGATCATTTTATAAATCCAATAGCAGCTAGTTCCAAAATTAGCCCGTTCCCCGGATTCACTGTCATCCAGTGATAGTTAGTCACCGGGACAGAGTAACCGGGACAGAGTAACCGGGACAGGCGATGATTTCATATGTAATATATAGCCACTTGATACAACTGAGTATTACAATCTTTCCATATCCGGAGAGATACTATAAATTCACAAGTTCGTAGTACTTATACCTGGGGGGGGGTTGAATTTCAGAACCCAGATTTGAGCGCATGTTTGACGCCACGCCGTTTGCGCCGCGCCACAAATAACATCTGTGTACGTGAAATTTTAAACGAAATGACCATAGTAATTCGGTTTCGAATTCAATAAATCGTCAAAAGATGTCGCCACTTCCGACAGCAGGTCGGATGGGGACGTGTCGCCCCTAGGTAAAATATTTGTAGTATCTCTACGTACACGGAAAGATTGACTTTTTTTTTATTTTTTTATTCTTCATTTTAATCACCCGCTAAACTGCCAAGGCAGTTTGTCAGCAGGTCAATTTGACAATATTAATAAAACACTAAAACATAAAATATTATAAGAAAACACAATAGCAAAATAGTTCCAGAAGAATAACTTTTAAGTACCTACAATACAAAAGCATAAAATATACAGACAGACAGATATAACACAGGTAAATTACTGATAGATTAAATTAATTATAGATAGTATTTATACATAAGATTACAAACAATATCAGTACAAAAAGTTTTGACCCATTAGCCATTTTTTAATTTTTCTTTTGAGATCAGTGGGGCAATTGGATTCGATTTTGAAATTCATCGGCATCTTATTAAATATGGTGGGGACAAGATAAGTGAATGTCCGTTGGCCGTATTTATTTGTAATTTACTGTAATACATAGTTGTATCAAGCGGCTATATATTGCATATGACGTCATTGCCTATCTCGGTTATTTTGTACCGTTGACCAGCCACACTGGATGTCAGTAGATCCGAGGAACGGGCTATTTTAAGAACCAGTTCCTATTTGATTTAGAAAATGGTCACCAACACTAACTGGGCGAAGCCGAACCAAAAGCCGCCTGCAGAGTCTAGCAGCAAAAACCTGCGGAGCGGGTTTTTAACCGCTAGTAACTAATATCAAACTATGTTTCTAACCAAATAATATATTACACTTGCTTCTTTGTCTGACATTATTACAACCAAAGCCCAATTCTCCAGCGGTATAAAACCACCACTGAAAATTTACTGCCACGGACAGAACTGTCCGCACCCGCATCCGCATGTTTGTTCAGTTTGCAAACAACCAATGTTGCTGCGTTTTGTTTTCCTGTTTGCTAAAACCAAAATTTCATTCAAACTAATAATGCACGTTTCCTTGTTCGCCGAATATTTTGGAAAGTAGCAACTTTCGTGTGCGGCATTGTGGCATTATTTTATAAAACATAGTTACCTTAGTTTATATACCTCTTCGGTTTGCAATTTGTTTTATATCAACTTAAAATTTATCTATTATTAACTACACCCATCATTCATAATTTTAAAAGGAGAAAAAGACTAATAATTTCGGCGTTATACAAGACAGTTGTTTTCACATATTTTTAATGCATATGTAGCCAGATACCATCGCCGTAGCGATCAGGCATTGACATCACTATTTGTCGAGAGGTGACAACACCGAACCAACCAGAATGATGACAGATCAATGGGCTGTTTTCAAGTTTTGTAGAAAATAAAAATAGTCCAGCGGTTAGGCTTTTGACTCGCATTCCGTAGGTCGCGGGATCAAATCCCGGCATGGCAAATATATGTTATTTGATTAATTTGTATTATTTCACAATTTATTAATTTAAAATAATATATAGTATATTTGCGGCACGTTCCAGAGTGGAAGATACTCTCAGTATCGCCATGGTGTAAGACCACTACTCAGAATTGAAACGTTGCTTGAATTGGCTTAAGCCAGCTTGTTTGGTGACCAGATTTGAATAGACAGATACTTCCCCACCTTCCTCTTTCTCATATTCTTCCCCACCCCACTTTACCTTCAGCCTCACAACATACCCCGATTGGGAATGTCATAGATTGGCTCCAGAAGGAGCAGTTAGGACTCTTGTGCGGAGTTCATAAAAGAAAATTTAAAAATTGAAATTAACTTTTGCGTTCGAGACCGGATCAATTTGCGGCCATTCACAATATACTGTCATATTGTTATGATAGTTTTCCCGATATATTACTATAAAGTAACGAGGAGCTAGAATATATAATAATTGTTTTTTCTAATCTAAGGTTGTTTAATTCTCGTGTAATTATTTTTTGTTGAAATATTGTCCAGTTTTGTGAAATGAAGATATAACTTATACCAATGATTAAAAATTCAAATTTCGGTTGTTATTCCATAAACGAAATTTTTTTAAATAAACGTTCCAAACTATTGTTTAAAAAACAGAAAGAGAGCACAGAAGTATGCTTATTTGTCACGCCACAAAATTAAAACCGTCAAGTTAAAAATATTTGGAAAAGAATAATTAGAATAATAACTAAATTCAGAGTTGTCTAATATCAGAGCAGATGACATGAATATGGACACTGAAACGCTGTCCGAAACGTTGGCTAGTGAAGAAGGCAGCGCAACACGGCATAAAACCCCCCAAAAAATTATGATAATACTTCTTTCTGACCGTGAAAATCTCAAATCGAATCTAATAAATATTTATTTTGAGAAAATTATGTCTAGGTACTGCCAGTCGGTCAACCATAGTAATTATTCTATGAACAAAAACGAAAACCCACGATTAAGTTTACAGATAAGTCTTCTAGAATCGATAAGCTGCCACCATCCCTCGGGGTGATACAGTAATTTTTGTGACATTTGTGTGGTTTTATTTATAATACAAAATTTATTTCGTTTTGAAAATGCCGAATGTAATCTTACTCCTGTAATAATGTATTAATCCCGTGACAGCTTTTTCCAAACGACAAGCGAAAAGTTATTTTATAAACTTTTTTCTCTTTTCTGAAACATGTCAATTTCACGCTGCTATTCTGGCAAAAAAGTTAAGTCAGAATTTTACATTTTGATTTAATAACGCAGTTTTTGTAAGCTGGCAAAACACACACTAAGTAGTGATAAATTGAAAAAATATGTAATTAAAAAAAAAAAAAAAAAAAATTTAGTCGAAAACGAATATCTTTGGACTGGCAAAAAACATAAAATTGATTTACATTGTACTATGAATAAGATACGGTGACTGGACAACTCGGAATGAAACCAACCCAGAACCATCTCAGATAAATCATTTAGAGTGATAAAAAATATGTGTAAAAAATTGTTTAAATAGGTTACGTCAGGTTAGGGCTATCGTCTAACTTAGAATTATTTTTTTCATAGCTTTTAATGAATTTTCAAGGAGGTGTTGAGTTGACTTTATTCTCAGTTGGCATGGAACCATGAGATACATAAGACAAATTTTGTCTGCCCTTTTCATTTCTGGCAGAAAACTTTAACTCCATTTAAGTTACCACTTAATTGTTTTTGAATGAAGACGTTTCTCGGGTCTATACTTCTGTAAGCGAGGCCGCACACCAGACATACATTTGTGTTACGATAACTTTGGCGCCACATTTGAAACGCGACACATTTAGCGCCCCTGTATTTGCGCGCAAGCACGCACACCAAGGACACGTTTGTAGGGGGTACAGTTTGTGGCGAGACATTGGCCGCGCCACATGTATTAAAGATCGAACGCGTTCGTTTTTTGTGGCGCGGTGGTTTGCAAAAATGAAAGACAATATTGAATTTTACATGGAATTTATGACAGAGGTTGAAAAAAAACCTATATTAAATATCCATGGACTCACAGATTATAGCAATAGACGGATTATCTGGACCAAAATCGGCGAAAAAATCAATAAAAACTCTTCTTCGTCGAGCCGTAACTCTTGCAAAATTTTAAAATTACCGCAAATTGCAGAATCTTGCTTAGTAGAGCCGCACACTGGAGACACGCCACATGCACGCCACATTTACGTCGCCACAATATTCACGCTACATTTTTGCTTGGAGTAAATGTGTCGCGTACACGCACACTAGACGCACAGTTGTGGCTTATACAAAATGTCGACATCATCTGATGACACGGATTTCTCGATGTGGCAATTAATGAGAAAAAAGACGTTATTGGGTGCACCCGTTTAATCAAGATTCTGCAATTTACTGTGATTTCAAAATTTAGCAAGAGTTACAGTTAAGAGTTACAATTTGGGAGGCGGGATTGCGTACCGCCGCCCCGGGAACCTTTGTTGGATAACCAACACCTCTGCCATAGGTCACCCCAAGTGGTTCGCTACGTTTGGTGATTTAGCAGGGGTGCCCGGGTTCATGGGGTAAGGTTTGTCTAGGCCTTGGAGGCGGATGACCAGAACACACTGAACCCCACATTCCTACCCACCCCTTAAACCTTTTTCCTTCCCAGAACTCTCCTCTCCTCCTTTTCCTAAAAAAAATCCTCCACAAAGCATGCCCAAAGATGACATAGGCCCTGAGGGAAATTATTTTCATCAGGACCTCCTGTGGAGCTCACGTAAAAAAAAAGAAGTTCGACGAAGAAAAGTTTTCATTGAATTTTTCGCTGATTTTGGTCCAGATGATTTCTGTAACCCGTCTATTGCTATAATCAGTGAGACCATGGTTATATAATATATGGTTTTTATCAACCTCTGCAATAAACTCCACATAAAATTAAAAATTGTCTTTCATTTTTCAAACCACTGCGCCACAAAAAACGAACGCGTTCGATCTTCATTACATGTGGCGCGGCCACCGTCTCGCCACAAACTGCACCCGCTACAAACGTGTCCTTGGTGTGCGTGCTTGCGCGCCAATACAGGGGGGCGTTAAATGTGTCGCGTTTCAAATGTGGCGCACAGTTATCGTAGCACAAATGTAGGTCTGGTATGCGGCCTCGCTTAAAACGAGTGAACCCAATAACTTGTGTCGATGTCAGAAGATGTCGATATTTTCGAGTATAAGCCACAACTGTGCGTCCGGTGTGCGTGTACGCGACACATATACTCCAAGCAAAAATGTAACATGCGTATGTGGCCACGTAAATGTTGCGTGCATGTAGCGTGTGGCTCCGGTGTGCGGCTCTACTAAAAGTCACATAATTTATGTATTATATTTATTTTGTTTTTATTTGACAGACTGAATGGAATATTATTTTTGAAGCTGATGTAAAGCAAATGCGTATTGAAAAAATGTGAAGCAGTCAATTTGAAACGAATATCTAACGGACAAAAACATCTGGCAAAATATACTAAAGGATACCATTTTGGAAATACACTTACAAACTGGCTATTCGTAAGTAATAAAACTGAAACAAATTTTTGGGATTCCTTTACAGTTGTCAATTAAACATTGAAATGAAGTAAAATCCGATCTTTTTCTCTTTATGGTTGGGAAACGTGTTACTTTCAAAATTAGACATTTTCTTAACCGAAACTAATCAAACCTGGGAAAACTTGGATAATTGCCTTTCTTTCATGACAGTCGTAATATTGTGAGAGATTTTATCGGAAGCTTAAATGACATTTTAATCGTTTCCCATCAAAATTTGTATAAAATCGTTAACTATCAGTTGGATAGCCCTGATATATTAAAGTTGATTCACTTTCATATACCTACAATTCGATCAAGGTTCCCTAGTTTGTTTTATTGTGACAACTACATGTCGGTATCAGGCTCCAATTCAGTTATAAATAGATTACACACAATTGAAAATTTTTATGCCAATGTGGTTGATATTTTTAATATTTCCGTACTGAAATATAAGGTTGTACTGATGGAACATTTCAGCCAATTATACGATAACGAGGTCACTACATAATAAGTTTTTTGATATTATTGTTTATTTTTAATGCCTGTATTAAGTACTACGACTGTAATTAAATATACACAAGCTTGTAAATGGCACTTTGTGCCGTAAATTTTAAATAAATAAATAAATAAAAGTACTGAAGTATCGCAAAGAAAAAACATCACTTTGATTTAATCGCTTTTTTCAAATTATTTTCAAATCAACAGCTTTATGGGTTGGTTTTCACAGACAAATGCCAGAAAGACGGATTCCACTTCTTTTTTAGGCTGGGGCTTTCAGAAGGGTCCTCAGGAATTACAAAAGTTAATTGGGCCACGCGCACAAAGCAGACATTCTGTTAAAAAATTCGAAGTCTGTCGACTGGGTAGGTGGCAGTTTCATAATCAAAAAAAATTGACCGTGAATAAAAATTGAGACACTAGACAAGGACTTACGGGACTTGACATTTAATTGATGAACCGCTTTTGAATGGCTTCAAAGGAAGTGGCTGCTGCATAAAGGGCTTACTTTTGACATCGTTAGAACTGCAGAGAAAAGAGAACGGAATTTTCTTGTTGAAACAGAAACACGCTAACAATGGCGGATTCTTTTGACAGCGGCCCTTAAAGTAATCAACTTTGCTCCTTAATAACAACATTGGTGATTGGTGATTGGAAGAGGGCTAATTTGGAAAAGGATTCGATTGGGGATTAGATATTGTGTTGGGACGTAGTTTCATTCATTGAGCTTAACCATGTCTGTTTCTCTCACGCTTGAACTAAAGTATAACTCATACAACAAACAATAACCTAAAAATATTCAGCAAAAAAACTTTACTCGCGTGAAAGAATTCTAGATAGAAATGATGAAATAATATGAATTCGCAGAGATGTGTTAATTTATTTTTATAAGAAACTAGTCAGTATCCGGCGTGCAATGCAACCTATTTTGCCGGAAGGTGAAAATATTTTCACTCTGCAATAAAATCCAAATAAAGTGAATATTACTGAACGTATCTGAATTCTAAAAAGTGTTCTTGAAAGATGATTAAATACCCTTTCAAATTTTAGAATTCAAGGTAAATATATAATTTTTGAAATATAAATAATTTACTACAAACATAAAAAAGTTTTAAAATTGACTCACCTTATGTTTTTTTCTAAATAAATTTACTGGCATCTACAAAAAAAAACCAAATTTATTATAAACGTTATGTCAACTCACTTTTTAGCGTTTCAAGTAAAAATAATTAATTAAAAATTTCGAGTTCCCAGTAAAAGTTTCATAAATGCTTTTCAAATTGCAGTCGGAAACTTTGGTTTCATAAAGGTGTACATTTTAATTATTTTGTAGTAAACTTTTAGATTTAATAAAGAGCGTGGTGCTTTTTATTTTTATCACACCGTTTAAATCATATTTCTAACCATGATCGTGATGGGGACAATGATTTTAATGAGGCCTATATGAGTTGAGAAAAGCAAAAAATTTGCCTAAGAGGTCAGCGGTCAAAAGTTTATTTCGTAGAAATGTATAGTAGAAATTCGGAATGACGCAAAGTCTTAAAAGTTTGACTGATGTTTTAGTTATTTAATACGTTTTCAGTCAATGTCTTAGAAAATATCTAAGGATAAACGCATCAATCTTACGAAGTCTGAAGATAATTACTAAAAGTTATACACTTTATTTGAAACACGAATCTTTTAATACTTTGGTAACTTAGCAAAAAGAGGAAAAAATTATGGAGAAGCTTTTTCCACGGAAAATTGTCCTAGAAATGACCTACCAAACTTAACCATATACCTGATGAAAAAGAAACAAGAGAAGGAAATCTCCGAAATGATCCTGCATAATTACGGTTATTTACAGGGAGAATCGTTATTAGTTCTGGTCTAAAAAATCGAGTTTTCCTTCCCTAACTCCTTAGGAAGATGACATCATACAAACCCTGTGAGATATCTATAAGCTTTCGAGTTTCTCACAAAGATGGCAGGGATAAAAAAATTTCTGAAAGTCCGCAAGATGGCGGCAGGATTGGTTTCCAGTTAGTTCGCCAGAGGGCCGAGGGCCGAGGTAAGCGGTTCCCGCAAAAGACAGTGAGAACCAGATCAATTATAGCCAGCTCTTAGTTAAGTCATTTTAATACGCGAAGTATTATTAAATCACAGATTAACCAAAAGAACTCTACTTCTTCCCTAAGAGAAATCTCCTTCTAAGACGCGTTGGAGATACTGATTGTGAGAACATAATAAACCCCATGAACATTATTATGGTACGCATATTATATCTAACCACAACTTATCTTAACCGAAACATTAGCTTACACTTAAAATTTTTTTAGGGGCGGGTATGGGTAACGATGCTCCGGAACCACTTATTGGATAACCAACACCCCTGCCATATGTCACTCCGAGTGGTTCGCTACGTTTGGCGATTTAAAATGGATACCCGTGTTCATGGTGAGTTTTATCTAGGTCTTAACGGAAAATGCTTTTGCCCAACTTCTGCGTGGTGCACCGAATCGGAAAAGAATGTTTGATGGAGACAATTTGACCTCTCCGGGCTCTCTCGATCCATCACCTTGCAGGGCAGTGGGAAGGATGGTTTCATTCATACCTTTATCACTTCTGAACACATTGACCCCCAGGTTCTTACTCACCCCTCATACCTTTTTCCGTCCTAGAACTCCTTACTTTCCCTTAAAAGACACTCCAGACAGCATCCCCAAAGATGACACATGCCCTGAGGAATTGTTTCACAGTCATTAAGGTAAAATTACTTAAAAATGTATCTTTGAAATGCAAACCTCTATGTTTATAAGTTAGATACTTTAGTATTTTTCACTATTTTCCCAGTAAAGGGAAGGTGCTCCAAAATAAAAAAGGACATAAATATTACAAATTGCTTGAAGTATTGTTTTTTATATCATTGAATCTATTAACACACCATTGTAGAAAGCAACAAGGTTACAGCTTTTCACGTAAATAAAATATACTTACCTTCTTGGACCATATTACCCTAAAACCATGCTACGATGTACATATTAAACTGAGTGTTATTTATTTTGACATTCGTGTTCTTAACACTAGTTTATAGACTTAGGTCTTAGTTATTTTGGGAAACAAATCTAATTCAGTATTAAAGTGGATAACTACAAGAGATTAAAGTATTAATTCTACAGGCCTGGTAACAAGAGGGCTAATACGCCACTGCTTTTAAACAGGCTTATGATGACGTACATCAGGTGTGGTGAACTTAAGGCACTGCTTACCGGGGTGGCACGTTTGATAATTTGGATGGCACTGGCAATGGCATTTAATTTTTAAGTATAAAAAATAAAATTTTTGATTAAAGAGCTCACCTGTATATTTAGAGAGACCCTTGCGGGCGTATGCAAAACTTAAATTTTAATTGCCATCGGATGAATAGAATAGGAAATAATTTCCTAACGCCAGAGCTCACTATTATTTACAGAAACCATCGCGGGCATGCGCACATCAAATCATGTAAATTTCATCGCAATCGGATGAATGGTTTAGGAGCGCATAAGAGACAAACAAAGAAATTTTCATTTTTTTATATTGAGATTTGTACTCAGATGCCGAGTTGATAACATAATTAAACTAAACTAGCTGAACTCCTCGGAGTTGCTCCGGCTTTACGTTGAGTTTTTCATTGTTGGATTTAGATTATAATTTTCCATTTGTTTTGAAGATCAAGTGTACAAAATTTCATCAATATCGGAAGTTAACCGTAGATTTGTACAAAAAATCGAACGAACGCCGTTTCAAAGCATCAATCTTCTTTAATATACTCGTAAATAGCTGAAGTAAACCGAGCATGGCTCGGGGTTATGAATGGTTTAAGTGAAGTTTTGATTATTTTAAATTTTTAGTTAATTTTTTTTTTTTTTTTTTTAAGTTTTGAGTTTGTGAATTCTAGTAAATTGGGTTTTAACCCGAAGGCGAGAGTGTGGTGAAAAAATGTAACAAGAAGTATGTGGCAGCGTATGACATACCCGTTTACAAATTTGACTGTAAAACTTGATTCTTAAGAAAAAGCATTATAATAATTATTTTTTATTATTGCAAGACTATATCATAACACATTGGAAATAAAACATTTGCGACATTTTAACAATTTTTATATTTTACTTAAATGAAGTCACTATGAATTTTGAACAAAAATTTTCACTCTAAAAAAACTACAAAGGAACTAAAGAAAATAAGTTTTTTGAAAAAAACTAAGAGATATGATAGATCATGAACAAGTTACTATATAAACTAAAAAAAATAACTAAAAAATTTTAGAAACATCTTAGGAAGTGGAGTTCATATCAGTGCAGTTTTTACTTAGAAAATACTTACGATTAGCTCGCCTCATCGGAAGTATTGCTATGACGTCCGTCCGACTGTCGCATGTCGCCGGAACTACTAACTAATGGGAATAGTCTGAATATGGAATTTAGTGGATTTTTCGAAGTTGTGCAGTAGTATCAATTAACAATATAGTATGAATACGGAAAGAAATTGTCCATTTAGTTGATTTTTTGAATGTGTGCAATAGTATTGGTTAAAAATATCGGCGACACCAGGAAGCAAAAACTGCTGATAGCCCATCACCTTATATTTCAATATGTTTGGTATTTACATTTCTTCATATTATCTTCATAAGGCGCGGCGTCAGAGATGTACTCGTTGTCGGGTTCTTAAATTTCAACCATACAGACGCTATAGTATTAATACTATCTGATTTTATAATTTTATAATGTTAGCATGCTTCCTCAATCATTCGTATTTACATATTACTTATCTTCGTTTCAAAACAACTTCAGTAATCTTCTTCTTCTTTTTGAACGCTTAGAACGGAAACGTTTCGGAAGTAACCAAACGAGTACGTTTACCCATGTGTTTCGTTTTTCTATTTCGAGCTTCAATATTCCTCAAATTGGGAATGCCGTAGTACCACTGGATTTGATAATCTGGAATACCTGAATCACATTAAAAAATGATTATTTCACGAAGTAGAAAGTATTTTGTTGCTACCACACGGAATGCTTGGCTAAAACATTAAAAATGTCAATCGCGATGCATGCACTCGTAAACATTCTCTAATCTACAACGTGGCTTGGAGCATTTCCACCGAATGCAATGTTAATTCCACGTGGATACAATGTTGCTGGGGTTATATCTTTCACGACTTAGAAAGTACGTAGGTCACGTGTCTTCAGGGACACGAGAATTTATCGTAGATTATCATATTTTTACTAAGTTTAGTATGAAAATATATATTTTGCACGCACGGTAATTAAGTTTACATGTTTATGTTTGTATTATTCTGAATTTGATGCCAAGAGGATTTTTTATTTATTTTTTTGTTTTCGTTATAAGTAATATTATTTGTGTGGAAAATGCTTCGGGAATCTTTTTTAATTTTAATTTTTTTATTTTTATTTAATTTTTTTTATTTGATAATGACTTACTCCACTTGATTACCATATTAAAGGCGATAAATATTGTTTGCGGAATGATGGAAGTCCGACGCCAGTGTAGAATGACGGCCGGCGTAGTCCACCGGTAAGGCTCTTGACTCGCAATCCGAAGGTCGGGGGATCGGATTCAGGCGAGCGCAAATACATTTTATTTGATAAATTTGTGTTATGTCACAATTTCTTAATTTAAAATGATATATAGTGTGTTGGCGGCACGTTAGAGAGTGGAAGATGCTTTCAGTTCCACCCTGACGTAAGACACCATTCAGAATCGAAACGTTGCTTGAAATGGCTTTAGCCGTGTTTTGCGACCAGATCTCTATAGCCAGGTACTTTCTGACCTTCCTCTTCCCCATCCTTCCTCTTCCCCATCCTTCCTCTCCCCACTACCATAGTCTCATTAGCTCCAGAAGGGATCAGCAAGGACTCTTGTGAAATATTCATATTTAAAAAGGGCTATTCGGATCACATGGTCTCGTTTACGAGATGTGCCTAAAATAACCGAAGGCAGGTTTGCAAAGTCATTATTATGCAAGAACCTGACAGAAAAATCTTAGCTTCAAGTTAGTAAGAACGTACGTCCTCCTAAACTATATTTTTTAATTACGATACGTTAATTAAAAGTCACTACGATCTCAAGAACCTTAAAAAGCAGATTATAGTACTGGAGAATACTGGTTCTAGTACCGATATACACCAAATGTCTCCGAGGAAGATATTCACAGATACTTGACGATAATGTTTTTAAAATATGAAGGTAGTTTTCGGGTAAAAAATTGAATTGTTTAGATGGAAATAATAATATTCTTCTTCGGAAAATTATTTCAGTATGGGAAGAAAAATATTGGAATTTCGCCGAAAGGTATTTTTATCTTTTTTACTTGTATCACCATGTAGAATCACCTACCGAAGCTTGTACATTTTACCCTATCGATTAGTTTATCGATCGAGGAGAGTACGCCATCACTAAAACAAAGGACGAATTGTTTCACTGAAGTCAAACATTTCATCATATTTCGGAGCTGAAAATCAAATTTTCTGACAGATCTATCAATATGTCTTAAATAGGCAGGCTTTTTCACAGAAATTGGATAATAATAGAACTTTCATATAACTTAAATATTTATTTTAAAATTGAAGAATTGTTCAAATTCTTTGAAACAACCCATTTTCAGCGAACTTCATCTCTCAATTCTGCTACGAACTTGGCTAAATTTTCACATTTTAATAATAGTTAATGGCCTGATTTATTAACTGACAGCCTTTTCGCAGTATCCATATCTCGCTGCGACAATTGAAACAGATCCACAAACGAGTGTAACAAAATATCAACGCTAATGAATGTAATAACGAGCACATCTCTTGGCGTCTCCCATATTTACCAGAGGACCGCACAAACCTCTGAACCACAACTTTAGATGGCCAAAACTAGAAGAATTTATATATGGTAGTAACCTTTATAGTATGAATATTGTTAGCAAGGTAATCAAATATCAAGTCCGTGATGCAAGAAATGGCAGCAATGCAAACTCACCACGTCATCTGCCCCGCGGTGAAGCTGTTTGTTATAATATAACATTTATGTAACATATTATGTAAGAATAATTATTCGTAGAATGGGGTTAAAAGGTAGTTCAGAATACCAAATTTAGAATTCTACTTCTTTCACTGCATAATTGACTTAAAACTTAAATATAAGTTAAGTAAAAGAAATATAAATGACGAAAGCAGTCACTTACGGAGGCGAGTTTGGGTACCGCCACCCCGGGAACCATTTATTGGATAATGCACTTAGATTACGCCGAGTGGTTTGCGACGTTTAGTGACTTAGCATGGGTACCCGGGTTCATGGGGTGAGGTTTGTTCGGATCTTGGCGGCGGATGCGTCTGCCCTTCAACGGCAGGCCGGATCGGGAGAGACTGATGAAGAGAGACCTTTTGACATCTCCCGGAACAACGCCTTGCACTACAGTCGGAGGGATAGATTATTCTGTCACTCCTGGATACGCTGACCCCCAGATTCTTACCCTCCCCTCACACCTTTTTTCCTTCCCAGAACTTCCTCTCCTTCGTTTCCTTAAAAGACAAGCAGCATCCCTAAAGATAACATAGACCCTGACGGGAATTATATTTCTCAGGGCCTCCTGGGTGGAGCTAATGTAAAAAAAAAATGTGGTTTCACATATTGATTAAAAATAAGACACTTATTTTGTGAAAAGCCACGAGTTTTAATAAATTTATTTACCGACCGGTTTCGCTTTGCCTAAGCATCATCAAGGTACAATTTTATCTTTTATCTTTATCTCCCTCTGTATTTTTGTGTAAGCACACACTATGTATTTATTTTTTAATATTTACTTGTACCATGGTGATGCCTGAGCAAAGTGAAACCGGTCGGTAAATAAATTAATTAAAACTCGTGGTCTTACAAACAAAACAAATGTTTTATATTTATTAAAAAAAATATTGTTTTCTTGCAAATACGCCTTCCGGTGATGGTACAGAAAACTGAGACGTGTTGTACAAATTTTTGTACGTTTTTTTTTAATCTTGATTTTGTGCTTAAAATATATTTTCGTTGTTTCAGGATACAGGCTTTTCTGACAACACTCATGTTTAAGTGGTAAGATCTATTTTCTATGAAAAAGTATCATATATAAGTGTTTTTCAGCATATGTGTTTTTTACGATATATTTTTTTTCTTATTTTGAGTGTTTTTGTTATTGGCTTTATGAATATTTATCGTTATTTGGGTTAAGGAAAATGTAACTCAATAAATCAAACTTTCCTTGTTTGGTCTATAAAATACGTTGAATAGATAAGGTCAAATAATGCGAAGAATTTTAATTCGTTCTGGTGAGATAACTAAAATATTTGTTTGTGTTCAATTAACAACAAAAAATCTGTGATCGTGTTGCACCTAGTGTTTTTGAGACTAAATTAATGAACTTGAATCTAAACGGAAAAAACGGTAGTGTCATATTAATTTCTAAGCTACAAAAAGGGAAATAGAAATTCGGAACAACTCACATAGGTCTCATAGAAACCGTTGTCTCCCTTGCTATCATAGTGAGAAATATGATGTAAACGGTGTTAGAAAGAGAAAACACCACATTTTAAAATTTATAACAAGTTATATGTACATCTTTATAAAACCAAACTCTCAGATCGTAGTTTGAAAAAGTTTTATAAAATGTTGAGAATTTTAAAACGATAAAAAGTGAGGTGTCTATAACATTTAAAATACATTTGTCTACTAACATATTTATTTGTTTTTATTCTGTTTTTCATTATCAGTTATTTTAGTTAGATAAAACGTAAGGTGGGCCATTTTGAAAACTTTTTTACTTTTACATGCAAATTTTTTGTACTTAATTATATGTTTATTTTATATTTTATCACCATTCAAAAACAGTATTTTGTTTACGGATGTGTTCAGAAATACGAGTATTCCATTTATTTTCAATTTATTGCACAGCAGAAATACTTTGACCCTCTGACAAAATATGGTCGAGGCGTAATTGCTTAAAAAAATATTTTAAGTTATATGCTGAATAAATTATTATTTTTTTTTTTTTAAAAGGCAGAGACGGTTTACAAGTACATGTTCCCGTGAGCACTTAGGCCATAGGCCCATTGTGCTATCTCCCATTTTACCGCAATCATTTAGTAAAAACCCTTTAATAAAGTTCACCAAGGTTGTCACCGGATATGTGGCTATGTCTTCTGGTTCTACTGTGTGTCTCCCCAGGTATCTGAGCCTAGTTCCCACCAGGGCAGGACATTGGCACCATAAGTGAATTGGAGTCTCTTCGTCCTCTTCACATTTCCTGCATCTATTGGTGTTTTCCACTCCCAATATCTGCATGTGTCTCCTGAGATGGCAGTGTCCCGTTAGTAGTTCTACCAGTTCCCTCAGCGAGTTTCTGTCCATATTGAGTAGTTTCCTGGTTCGTCTAGGGTCTGGTCCTTTTATGAGTACTTTAGATTGTCTCATTCCAGGTGCCCTCTCCCATTCTTTGCAGTGCTGGGATTCGACCCACCTATCAAAATGTAGTTTTGTGTGGCAAGCTGCTACTTCTACAGCCGGCTCGGATCCCACAAGTGGTGCTTTCGCCCATTAAAAATTAAATAAGAAATAATTAGAAATTTTCAAATCTGTAATTTTTTTCCAAACAAATATTTTGGCAAGCAAAATTTGGAAATCTGACGTCTGTGGGCCGAGATGTTCATACCATCTTTCACATACAATTATATAGCACCATTAAGGACGATCCACTTAGGGTAATCTACTAGCTTAATTTATTACCTACCCGCCTCATTTTTTCATGTTATTTACAAATTCTGTCCACATTTTTGTTATTGTTTTTGGGGTGTTATGCCGTGTTTCGCTACCTCCTTCTTTAGCCAACGTTTCGGACAGCGTTACAGTGTCCATCATCACTCATCTGCCCTGATGATGGACACTGTAACGCTGTCCGAAACGTTGGCTAAAGAAGGAGGTAGCGAAACACGGCATAACACCCCAAAAACAATAACAAAAATACTTTTTGGCCGTGAAAACCTAAAAACATATCTGTCCACATTGGTTAAACTCGTCTGTAATTTTGTTCTTTTTATTTTTCATACAAAATCTTTTTTTTTTTTTTTAATTAATTTATCTTAATTTATCTTAATTTTTGAATTAATTTATCTTTTATCTTAATTTGAATTTGAGGACAAAATATTCAACCAAACTGAATATTTTTTTTCAAACGTACTATATTATTTGTATGAAAAAAGGCCACTTAGCCCTTCCTCTTAGGAGATGGTTCATGAAGGTTTTTTCAACATTCGAGCGGAAGATACTCACAGCATATAAATATCCCAATAGACCACCATTCAGAATTGAAATGAGTTGCTTGAAATTTTGGCCATGTTTGGTGACCAGACCTGAACAGCCAGGTACTCCCCACCTTCCTCTGCCCCATCTCCGTCCCCTCCTCACTACCTTCAACCTCACAACATAACAAAGTTGGGGATGCCATTGACTCACTGGCTCCAGACGGGAGCAGTTGGGACCCTTGTGCCTACTACTTTCCATCAGAAATTGAGCGATATTTATTTTTTCCTTCATAAGACGGCCTTCGTGGTTGAGGGGTAAGACTCTCCCACGAACCCGGCGTGCGTATATAAATTTTATTTGGTTGATTTGTGGTATTTCACAATTATTTTATTGAAAATAATACATAGTATATTTGCGGCATGTTCCAGAGTGACAGATACTCTCAGTATCGCCCTGGTCTAAGATCACCATTCAAAATTGAAACGTTGCTTGAAACGGCTTTTGCCGTGTTTGGTGACTAATAGCCAGGTACTCCCCCACTTTCTTCCGCCTCGTCTCCGTCCCCTCTCCACTACTTTCAGCCTCACAACATACCCCATTTGGGATGCCATAGTCTCACTGGCTCCAGACTGGAGCAGTTGGGACTCTTGTGAGGTATTCATATAAAAAAGAGCTTTTTCGTTTCCAGTACATCAAATACTATACATTCGATATTTCGAATTGACTAGGCACAGTTTTCATCAATTTTCACAATTTGAAAGAGCTTTTTACATTTAAGCGGCCATATAATTAAACATGCAAAGATCCAAATACGGTTTACATATGATTTTTCTTAATCTTCTTCTTTAGGTAAAAAAATTAATAAAAAACTAAAAAAGAACGATGGTTTCGCAACCGGTTGGAAAAATTACTAAAAAATACAGTGGTGTTACATCTGTTAGTGTTAATACGCTAGCGTCCGAACTTGACTTGAAATTTTAGAATTCGACTTCGAGTATTTCATCTTTTGGAAAGAATGTTTTAAGTTTTATATAATTCGTTAACCAAAATCTAACACGCATTATGATTGAAAAAGTTAAATCGAATTACCAAATCGATTTTTTTTATATATTCAATTAAAATTTATTATCAAATTTAATTTTAATTTCTGTTCTGCAAGTATAAATATATAATTGGTAATAAACTATCAAATTGAATTTTAATGAAATAAAGAAATAATTAAATGGAGTTCTACGAATTAAACACAAAACTATTAATATACCAAATCGATCACTATACCTATTACATCGGGTTTTACGAAGACTTAATAATAAATCATATTCGACACATAAAATACTTTTAAAAAAATTATGCAAGTACCTGCCGTACAAGAGTTTCAAATGCTTCCAAGCGTCAGGAGCCAGTGAGATTATGACATCCCCAATTATTGAGGTATGTTGTAAGGCTGAAGTTAGTGGGAAGGGGAAGAAGACAAAGAAATACCTGGCTAGATCTGGACACAAAACAGGATTAAAGCCATTTAAATAATGTTTGAATTGGGAATGGTGGTATTTGCGATGTGCTTTGTATAATTTGGAATGAATTTATTTTGAGACAATACAAAAAAAAAAAAATTATATATCTAGATTTCAAGTCAGACAGATTAACAGATTGCTCGTTGAAAGTCAACCTCCGAAAACGGAGACCGCCACATGCATCCAACATACATATAACTGAAAAATTAATAATTATACATTAATTGTTAATTTTTCATAATCGTAAAAATTCCAACGATCTTCAAAAGATCTCTTGATCAAAAATTCTTCTCTCAATCAAAATCATATCAACATAATTTAACAAGAATAGAAATAGTCTCCAGTAGGTATGTGACTGTATAAATGTGTCTAAAAATAACAAATCTCCTCCAAATAGTTATGTGAATCTCCAGTAGGTATGTGACTGCATAAATTTGTCTAAAAATAACAAATCTCCTCCAAATAGTTATGTGAATCTCCAGTAGGTATGTGACTGTATAAATGTGTCTAAAAATAACAAATCTCCTCAATTCGATTAATTAATGAAACATTAAAAAAGGTGAGTTCGATTCAAGTCGAATATTACGTCTTCACCCCTTCTACACATATTTCCTCCACTACATGTGTATAAACTAGGCACGTGTCGTAATAAAGAGCCTTCCAGCGCCCGTATATAAAAACGAGTTCTCATAAAACTCCGCAAGCAGGGTTTGTCTCCACTGAACAGGAAATCCGTAGAAGTGTGACACCGATTTGAAAAAAAATTATGTTGCCTATTATTTATTACTCTTATTTATTGACGGAAATCTATATACTTCAAAGCTCTATATTTAAATCACTGAAGTTACATGTTAAAAATAAGCGTGTTGATCTTTGAATATGAATTTGAAAGAGCTTTCCAAATTTCATGACGCTATAGCCCATTGTCCTAGAATTTGTACTGCTTCGATTACCAGAAAATGACCAGATTTTTTAATTTCAATTAGAATGGACTTTATCAGAAAATTTCAAGAAATTTGATCGACCTTGATTTTAAAAATAACTAAATTCGACAATTTATTATTTATTTATTTATAAACGCCCTTTATATTTTTTAAATACGATCTCTCTTCTCCTTTCATTTCCCCGTCAAGTAAATGAACTTGTTTATCTAATCAATAGAGAATTTCGGTATTTGAAAATGTTCGATTTTTTAAGCCGACTTAAATTTTGCTTTGGCATGCCAAGAATCAAAACAAAACTTGTCATGAGGGGTGTCTGACCATTTTGACCCTGCGCATTTTATCATTTTAATACCATTTTTTTTTGTTTCATGACAGTTGATTCCTCGACAGCTGGCTCCTCAGCATTTTAATTACGCTACAAAGTCAGTATTAGTACAAAATATCATTATTATAAATAAATTCGATTGATATCCATACCAACTTATTGTGCAAAGTATTTTTGAAGTGGATTTTAGGTTTGAAATAAAAAACATGACCAACAACTATTATTTTATTATAATTAAAATTTCAGAGCGCCAACCGTCGGGAGATCGATGGTCGGGTCACTTTTTTAAGATCTATTATTGAATTTTATTACAAGGTACCCATATTATGTGCTTTATTAATAAAAAGTGTAAGCCACAAGAATAATCTACATTAAACCTTTGAAAAAATGGCTTATAAATGATAAAATTGCTTGGGGTAACTGAGTCACCCCTCATGGCACCGCAAGTTCTTTTTTTAATATTAGCATGCCTAGTGATAAAAACGAATTCATTAGTGTTGGATACATATTATTCATATTGAAGAGTGGGCTCAAAGATATTGAAATATAAGAGATGTGCTATCCGCAGTTTTTACTGGGTGGGACTGTGTCCTGGCGTCGCCGGTATTGTTAACTAATACCACTGCACACCTTCAAAAGATCAACTAAATTAACGAATTCTATCCGTATTCAAACTATGTCCATTAGGTCGTAGTCCGTTGACGGTCGGGCGGCCATGATAACATATCCCTTTTATTTCGATATTTTTGATTGGGCTTCCCGTTCGAACTTCCCGTTCGCATTTCACATAGTAGGTACTTCTAATGGTTTATCAGTTCAGTGTTTGTTACCAATAAGTGAAAACATCCCACCCTGGGGAAAGATACACCCCATCACTCCGTCCCTCGGCAGAATGTCTGGAAATGAGGCACCCTTCGGCTAGAATCCGCCCCGCGGCCCACATTGCTCTACATGCCTTCAATAACCTGGGCATACTGTTGAGAGCCTTTGTATTTTCTTTATTCTCAAGTAACGCAATTATCAAGAAACTTTAACCGTTGGAAACCATTCTATTTGAAGGATTTGTTCCCGGAATAAAATAACGATTTTTTAAATTGTTTCTTTTTATTCGCTTTGTTCTTTTTTTTCCTACCGATGAGTAAGAAGAATAATATAGTTAACGCCACAAATAACAACGCAATAAGGCCTTTAAAACATGTAAGGCTAATATAAATAATGAATAGGTACCTACACTGTTAAAAATTCACAAAAAACGGTTATGTGATAATATGTGCTTTTATTTATTTTTTTATTATTCAATTAATCAGTTCACAGAATTTAATAATGTTGTGAACATTAATAAAATATAAAATTAGGTTTCGTAGTTTTTTTTAATGTTTCTCCTTTAAAGAAGCGGGTGCTTGTGTTCAAAAGAGGAGCGAGCATCAGTACAAAAATATTTTTTGTCTATAATTAAGATAATTTCGTGAGTATTCTCTTGTCTTACCGGAATACAGCGCTTCAACCAACTGGGAACCATTGGGAACTGTTCATTTTACGTCATTTTTGTCGATCTCATTTTTTAAATTCAGAATTAACAATATAATCTTCAACAGCTTTTTTCCCAAATTTTTCTCTCGTCTTTTTCATGTTTATTTGGTGTTGAGTACAGTTATTTTCATTTTTCATTTATTTAATTATTATTCATAATCATATTTATTTTTATGTTTGTTTATTTCATTTTATTTATTTTAATGTTTATTACTATTTTTCATATTTCGTTTAGATTTATAAGTACATACTATGTTCGTCTTCAACAAAATACTAGTTTTCGTTATTTGTTTTTGGGGTGTTATGCCGTGTTGCGCTACCTCCTTCTTTAGCCAACGTTTCAGACAGCGTTACAGTGTCCATCATCAGGGCAGATGTGTAATTGTGTACTTGTCAGTGGTGAAATGTGTACTTATCCACTAACAGGTATACAGAAACAGAAAAATCAGAAAAAAATATTTGCACTTCTGGGACTCGAACCTAGGACCTCTCTACTTTCCGGGTCAAGGTCAATAGATGTCGCACATTAAATAAAATGGATACACATTTATCCAGACACCATCTAGATTGCATTTAGTTCGGGTTTGAATCTTGCAATTATACATAAAGATGACAGCCAAAAGAAAATGAAGATAATATGGGTGGTTCTTAGTCGAAGTATGATACAGTTAAAAGTGACCGAATTGGATATCGATACCTTAGCTCAGTGGTCAAGAGCACTCGCCCGGAAAGCAGAGAGGTCCTGGGTTCGAGTCCCAGAGGTGCAAATATCTTTTACTGATTTTTCTGTTTCCAGATTTTCGATTGTGTTTCGCTCGTAGTGTCTTCATTTAATTAAATATTACAATTTTCTTATTTTGAAAGACGTTAACCACTTCACAACTTTTTTAGAACACTTTTAGCTTTATACATCCTACAATTATGATATACCTACCATGATTTTGGCTGCACTGCGATAGTTTAGACATATAATCCATTAGCATCGTTCAAAGGTGCTGCACTTTGAACTCACACCGCGTGAGTCGCTCCCAACTTGCAATAAAGTGAGCAAACAGGCACTTTGGAAAGCCAAAAAAAATTTTTCAGTCACAATTGATTTCAGTTATTTTATTTTGCCCTTTTAACTGCTCCAATTATTTATTTGCCAGTTGGAGCGGCTCGCGTGCGCTTAGCGACCCGTCTGTTGGAATATGTTGATATTTTAATGAAAGTCATTAAAGTTACTTTCGTCGAGTTAAAAATAATCTTGTTTATATTGAAAGTAATATCTCAACCGTCTTACTTTTAAGATTCTTAGACGCCGCGCCGGTTCAAGGTAGAAGTTTATTGAATTTTAGTTAGGTACTTTCCATTGTTCATTATATATGAAGCAATAATTTTTAGTAAAAGACATATAAATTATTGTTGTATCTTATATCTCATTTATTTTGTTGTTTAATTTGATCATTACAATTGCTCCTTGTTTTTATGCTCATCTGTCCACTGAGCAATTTCTCACGTACGAGGATACCAGTGCAGTTGATGTTATGTGGTGCTAAATATTTTATGGTTTTACACCCACGAGCGATTTGTTTTATGTCAAATTTCATGGGTTATGGTCGGTAAAGCTAACTCAACGGTGGAAATTAGGATATGTGGGTTAAGTGTCAACACCTCCATTGTAATAAATTCGAGAAATATGGGTTAAAGAAAGTCAAGGTTTAAAAAATAATACTTTACAATAATAAACATAATTTTGTAATGAGAAATTACAAAATAATGGTGGTTACCGGTCGATTATGCCCAAATTTCAAAATTCATTCTATACAGGAAGCCTTGAAGAAAATAATTCCCCCCAGGAAAATTGTTATTTTTTTTTTTTACATGAGCTCCACACAGGAAGCCCTGAGGAACATAATTTCCCTCAGGGCCTATGTCATCCTTGGGGATGCTCTGTGGAGTTTTTTTTAAGGAAAGGAAGGAGAGCAGAGTTCTGGGATAGAAAAGGTTTTAAGGAGTGGGTAGGAATTTGGGGTTCAGTCTGTCCTGGTCATCCGCCTCCAACACCTAGAACCTTGACAAACCTCACCCCATGAACCTGGGCACCCCTGCTATATCACCAAACGTAGCGAACCACTTGGGGTGACCCATGGCAGAGGTGTTGGTTATCCAATGAAGGTTCCCGGGCGGCATCTTTAGAGATGCTGTGTAGAGGGTCTTTTCAGATAAAGAAAGGAGAGGAAGTTCTGGGAAAGAAATAATGTACGACGGTTGGGTAGGAAAATTGTCATCTTTGGAGATGCTGTGTAGAGGTTCTATTCAGTTAAGGAAAGGAGAGGAAGTTCTGAGAAGGAAAAAATGTATGAAGGTTGGGTAGGAATATGGGGGGTCAAAGTGTCCAGGAGTAGCGGATGTATAAATCCATCCCATCTAAAAAGGTCTCCCTCGACCAGTCTCTCCCGGCCTGCCACGCAGGAGGTGGGCAAACGCATGTGTCGCTTAAACCTAGACTAACCTCACTCTTTTAACCTTTTGTACCCCTGCTTAGTCACGAAAAGTAGCGAACCATTTGAATTTAGTGACAAAATATTTATTAATCTTTCATTGCGCGGGCGTCGCCTACATTTATATAACCGATACTTTCAGGACATTCCCGGAATGCAGCGGTGGCCTGCCTGTCAGTGTGATTCATGTGTTGCTAATGTGATTTACGCAGTGATAGAGGAAACACGTCAGGCAAAGATTAAACTTGTGGTCCCAGATTCCGCACGCTTGCTGTTGCGCGCGTAAAGTGGATAGGCGCTCGGAGGTAATTGACAATTTTAGAAATTAAACTCATAGAAAGTTAATGTAAGTTATAAGTATTGTTAACAATATAGTTTAGTCAGTTAAGCCGCCGCTATCCGAATTCGACCGATTTTTAAACATTTGAAGTTTTTAAGCTCTTAAAAAAATATGTGTTATTTTTGAAGATAATATCTAGATACGTTTCACGCCGAAACACAAATTATATGAAATTCCCTCGATAGAAAAAAAGCAACGTATGCTCTGAAAATTATTTAAAACATGTCTATTTCTATTATTTTACAAATTATATTTGTGTAAAATTTCACAACGTTTCTTTAAATGATACATAAGATATGTTCCGCGAAATTTTAGCTCTATTTTAAACGAGTCATGTTTTATTAAGCTTTTTCGTAATTTTCGCTGCAATTTTATCACTTAAAATATTATCGCGCTCTGTCCAACATTCATAATTACATATCTCTCCACTTTCTTCTTTTTCAGCCGAGAAGCGCCGCCTTAAGAATCACGGCTTTTTTAACTACAGAAAACAAGAACAAACATATATTTTAAGCTTCCTGGCAGGTTTCTGGGTTAGAAAAATTGAACGACTTATTTATCTATGATACATAATTTTGTAGTGTCATAAGTCACCCCAAGTGGTTCGCTACGTTTGGTGACTTAACAGAGGTGCCCGGGTTCATCGTATGAGGTTTGTCTGGATCTTGGCGGCGGAGGCCGGAGCGGGAGAGATTGGTCAAGGGCAAAGATATTAAAATATAAGGAGATATGCTTTGATGTTAGCCCAACTGTCGGCGGATTAAGATCTAATGGTGCTGGTTTCAATACGGAATTTAGTTAATTTTTCCAAGCAGTAGTATTGGTTGACAATATATTTTGAATACGGAAAGAGTTCGTTCATTAAGTTGATTTTTTTAAGGTGTGCAGTAGTATTGGTTAAAAATATCGGCGACACCAGGAAGCACAGTCCCACCCAGTCAAAACTGCCGATAGCCCATCTCCTTATATTTCAGCATCTTTGGTCTAGGGAGACTTTTTGACCTTTCCACTCTTTAGCAAGACTCCCTCGTAACATGGCCTTGCACCATAGTGGGAAATTTATACGCCCGTCACTCCGGGATGCACTGATCCACAGATTCCCACCCACCACTCATATCGCTTTCCTTTCCAGAACTTTCCCTTCCTCTTTTCCTAAAAAGTCTTACCACGCAGCATTCCCAAAGATGACACTGACCCACAGATTCTTACCCACCACTCAAATCACTTTCCTTCCGAAAACTTTCTCTTCTTCTTTTTCTAAAAAGTCTCTCCTCCTAACATTCCCAGAGATGACGTAGGGAAATTATTTTCATCGGCGCCTCCTGTGTGGAGCTTTTTTTTTACATTAAGTCCACAGGAGGTTTTACACAGTAGGCCCTGAGTAAAACAATTTTCCATTGGGGCCTATGTCATATTTGGATGCTGTGTGGAGAGTATTTTTAGGAAAGAAAGGAGAGGAAGTTCTGGAAAGGAAAGGGGGAATTTAGTGGTGGGTAGGAATCTGGGGGTCAGTTCGTCCAGGAGTGACGGACGTATGAATCCATCGCTACCACTGCGGTGCAAGGCGATGTTCCGAGAGAATACGGCTGTAGAAGTCAATGGGACTCTCTCAACCATTCTCTCCCGATCCAGCCTGCCATGCAACTGGTGAGCAGGCGCATCCGCTGCCAAGACCTGGGCAAACCTGCCCCCAAGAACCCGGCCACTCCTGCTAAGTCACCAAATGCAGCGAACCACTGGGGTGACCTATGGCAGAGTTGTTGGTTATTCCGCTCGCCTAAAGCAGTGTTTCAACAGGGGCCCAAGTGATGAAAAAATAATAATATTTGAATGATTGGTATTTAGTTCTGAAACAGCTCATGAACTGAAACCCATTTTCCCGAATTCCATGCATTGTTATTTTCTCTCTTTTTGTCATTTTCCTGCCTTGAAAGACTCTTACTTACTTACTAGAAGAAGAAGACGATATCTACCTACTTGGCATACGTACACAATATTGCATAAAATCGAAAATTACCCGCATTAAATCAGTTCGAAAATCGTCGTGAAACTGATCACAACTCACTCTCAAAAATCTCGCTTTAAAGTCGTAAAACCATACTAATAAATACAAAAAGTGACGGTAAAGTGTACCTCTTTTTGTGCTTTTATCGTGGAAGACCAGCTATCACCAATATTGGACCACCACAGCTTTTGAAAACAGCAAAGTTAGTCACTTTTTCCTTACAACTTGCTAAATCCTGTGACTTGATTTTAAATAACGGCATTAATTGCCTTGCATCTTACAAAATAAAAATGTACAGTCCATCCTCTCTCGTGTCACGATATCGTTCGTTGACAATTTGAATAGCGCCATCTTTGTGAAAAATCACCAAATATACAAAGGCTTTACAAATGTTTTCCGTGTTTAAACATTTACAATTCTTCCGAGTAAATCAATTATTTCAGTTGTGCACTTATTTTCTCAATGGTACCTAAATAATAGGATTAATTAGTATTACCAACATGAAAAGGGACATAACGGCGTCTCGTTTAAAGCTTCGTATTGTAACCCCTCTTCCGAACTACTCTAAAGCATACTATGATGAAAGAGAGGTTTTAATGAAGTTCTAAACGGCAGGACCGTAACAGTAAGACGTCTATTTAGTCACAAGGAAGCAAAATGCTACCCGCTTTATTTTCCGTTTGCTGACAGAAATTCCAAAAAGCTTCAGATTTTTCACTTTGTATTTAACCTTCCTATATTCGCGCATTTGTCTCTCACACCGACTAATCAATAATTCGTTGTTTTCTCAAAAGTTAACAACAATGCGGAGGATTTTTGAGGGACTTTGAGTTTTTAAGTAGCTTCTTAATTTGTTATCAGGCGTTGTTTAGTGCGGCGCGCGCTTTGGTGCTGAGAGAACGTGTAACACTTATTTAATGTTATCGGTCTTTTAGGTATTTATATTTGTATTTATATTTATTTTATTTATATTGAACTATTACTACCTAAAAATCCTAAAAATGATAAATTCTTTTTTATATAATATTTTATAATTCATGAGACTTTCATTTACTAGATTTCAGAGTTTTTTTTAATCAACACAAGAAAAAGCTTATTTTTTTTTTTAAAGTTTAGAGCGTTTAGTGCAAAAGCATTTTCTTTATGTGTTTTTGGGGTGTTATGCCGTGTTGTGCTACCTCTAAAGAAGGAGGTAGCGCAACACGGCATAATAGCCCAAAAACAAATGACGAAAATACAAAACATTATGTTGTTTTTTAGTTCAGTTAAAAGTCAGTTTCTACCATATAAAGTTAGTCTAAATATTTTTCTCTTTTTTTAATTCTATTATCGTTCCGTTCGTTCTGAACAGTTCTGAACGTTCAGGTACTTCCCCATTTTCCTTTTCCCCATCTCCTTCCCCTCCCCACTAACTTTAGTCTCACAACATACCTCAATTGGGGATGCCATAGTCTCACTGGCTCCAGACGGGAGCAGTTGGGACTTTTGTGCGGCGGTATTCATATAAAAAAAATAAAAAATTATACTCCCCTCTATATAATAAATACCAAAATTGCTTGGCAAGTATATCAATAAAATAATACAGACAGAGATCAAATCTTGGTCTGTGACACCATGCGCGAGTATATGTGTTATGCCATTGGGCGCGTATACGAAGGTTAATACAAAAATTATTGAAGTTTTCTCTTGCTTTTATTTACTGGCAACAACCGATCAACAAACAGTTTAAATCGCAGAAATAATGATTTTTTGTTAATAAATGTAGAATATATACAGTAGCAACATACTAAGTTGTGAATGTACGCGTGAATTTTCCTTGAATTCTGTCTGAACCTTAATTCTAGGATTTTTAATCTACTGGATTTGGCCTCGATGTAATAAATACAGCTTACATAATTCTAGGTAAAGTTTATTATTCTTTGTGTAACATACCACATCTAAGTAATTCGAGAAATGTAATCACTTCTCTTCTTCGTATGGAAGAGGTTAGTAAAGGTCAAAGAGAAATGCTGTTACATTAGTCGGGAGTAATTTTGTTTAGTCCGATGCTCCTCCAGGAAAATGATTGAAAAAGGGTTTTCTTTCATTAAGCCATTATGTTACTGGCACACATGTTCATTAATGAGCATGCTCATCAACTGCACACATTTTTCATAAATGAACAGGCTTGGTTTGAGCTTTCTCATGAATGAGCATGCTCAAAGCCAACAATTCAACACAAATGCTCATTAATGAGTATGCTCATATTTCTCATATCAAATAAATGTCAAATGGAGTCATTTGACATTTATTTAGTTTCATTCGCCCACAATCAAACAAAATAATCTTATTGCTTGCAACGCAATTATTTAAGAACCTTTGTTGACGTCCAAGATGTCAACAAGTCCAAAAATGACAAAATAATATAACATGAATGCAAATTTCAATAGAATGTGGTTTCATTTTGGATGTAAATTCACTATTGGCGAATTTGGAAATCTATTGTGGGTATTTTAGTGAACTTGTGTTCCAAATATATTCGTGTTTTCCATAATAAATCACGAAAAAAAAGATTTTTCTCGTCTTCTCAGCAGGTTATTTTGACATTTTTGCAAAGAATGCGCAAACACGAACTGAGATCGGATTGAAATGAGCATCCTCATAAGCTAGCCTGTTCACACATGCTTAGAGGTTTCCCCGTCCACCCAATAATCCGATGAACATGCTCATAAATCAAACGGCTGGTGATTTGTGAGCATGCTCATTTGGCTTCAAACGAGCATGCTCAATACTAGCAACGTCACACATGCTACTAGGTAGCATGCTCTTTGACTTCATACAAGTGTGTCCGTAGCATTAAGGCTCCATTTGTGCACCGTGTACGAACAATGACTGTATTTATTCAATAAAAGGTCGTCTATTACCTAAAGATATGTGTTGCGAGCATATGGCCCGAACGTTTCGCAGAAATTCAAATAAAACATTGTCATCAAATGGCTATTCAGCGCCATTTTATTTTTTCGACAATTTTAAGTTCCCCGTTATGGCGCGTTGTACCCGCTCAAAAAGAAGAAGATGGAGAGATATGAAAATACGAATGTTTGAGAGAGCACCACGGTAATATAAAAAAAGACTATAATATTTAGGCGAAAATTGTGAAAACATTTAATAAATACAACTCGTTTAAAAAAGAGCAAAAATCTTGTTGCGATTATCTAAAATAGCATTTAAAAAACACTGTGAATTTTTAATATGTAAAACTTGTAAAATATCTAAAAATATAATAATTTTCGGAGCATACTTTGCATATTTTTTTTAGCCGTTGGGAATGTAGAGATATTATCTTGTTACGTTACAAATAGACCGCCAATATAGAGGCGCGCGCACTACCCCCTCCCGCGAGCGACAAACCGAGCTGTCGCTAGACCATCTCGAGCGGCAAGCGGCCAGTCTTCAGCAAGCGAGCTTCCCGGGCCCACGTCCCGCGCGAACATGTGCGACACAAGTTCAGTTTCGCCGGTTGTGCACTTCCGGTGTCCACGCATGGACGCTGCTGAGACCGGGAGAACAAGCGCGTAAAGCCGCTGTTGGCCCATAAACCAAACGTGAGTCAATTACCATGTTACCCTTTGCGTGCAATTAAATGTTTGAAGCCCTAACCACGCGTGTAGAGAGCAGAGACTGACGTTCAAACTAACTTTCAGCTAGGATCGTTCCTCTTATGTATTATTGTGTCTCCTAGAATTGAATAAACTATTTATGTGATAACCTACCGTGTTTTGCTTGTCGAGAGAGGCCCTGGGGGGATGGAGAAGCGTGAAGTTCCGAACCACAAGCACTAGCCTTGAGGTTAAAAGAAACCCTGCTTGCACCGAACCTGAGCTAGTTTTTATTTGGGGCAGATACAGCAACTAATTTGTATTAAATATGTGGGAGCTTTCTCCAACCCTGCCGATAGCATCAGCACGCACGCTGACGCTAACACTGGCGCTAAACGTGGGGCCATTTAAATTTTTTTCTGTTCCACCACGGCCTCGTTCCCAAGCAACAATTGTAAACTCTGAAATGTTATTATGATGTATTGTTTATTCCCAATTGTCTAGCACTTCCAACAGGAATCTCGGCGCGAACGTAATTTCGAATCACAATTTAAATTATTACGGGCGCGATTTTATCATTTGTGACTCGTCACTCGACAAAATATTACCGGTATTCCAACGCAAGGTGCCCAACCTAGGAAGTTGTCGCTGCGAATAATACAGTGATTACAAAGTGTCGGCCGATTAAAATTGCTATTTTCAATACAAGTGAATAGTGGAAATAAACACAAATTAAAGAAGAATTTATTCAACAATTAAAATCATGTACATGATAAACAAATCATCCGCTTGGTCTCGAAAGTGCTAAATATTTTTAATAATATACTATACTGCAGCACGCTGGTACGTCTCTTAAACGGACACTTGCTGACACCTAGGGAACAAGTGGATTTAAATTCTTTCTGTCATTTGACAATTAAGTATTTTTGACTCTGTCGTCTGCTGAAACCGGGTCATGCCGAATCACATTCGAATAATGCAAAAAATACTAAATTCGCGTTGACGTGGATTCCTTGACATCTGACACTATAATACCTTGTCAATTGACAAAGAAGGTAATATCTTGTCGAAAAGACGAAGGGAATTCGCGTGTAAATACCAAAAATTGGTGCTGTATAAAATCAGGCTATAGGAAGCCGCGTAATGAAACCATGCCCCCAAGATATTGTTGAATTCTCAAACAAATTACTTCCACGAAAACTTGTGAAAATTTTTTCGATTTTTCCTTTTTTCGATTTTTTTTTAATTTTCGAAATTTTTTTTTTCCAAAACGCTTGGAGTTTTTCTTAAAAACGCATGGCCAGAGGAAAATCGCTGCTCAAATTTTCTCCAGTTTCGGACTCTGAAAATTTTTTCGATTTTTCCTTTTTTCGATTTTTTTAATTTTCGAAATATTTTTTTTCCAAAACGCTTGGAGTTTTTCTTAAAAACGCATGGCCAGAGGAAAATCGCTGCTCAAATTTTCTCCAGTTTCGGACTCTGAAAATTTTTTCGATTTTTTCCTTTTTTCGATTTTTTTAATTTTCGAAATTTTTTTCCAAAACGCTTGGATTTTTTCTTAAAAACGCATGGCCAGAGGAAAATCGCTGCTCAAATTTTCTCCAGTTTCGGACTCTGAAAATTTTTTCGATTTTTTCCTTTTTTCGATTTTTTAATTTTCGAAATATTTTTTTTCCAAAACGCTTGGAGTTTTTCTTAAAAACGCATGGCCAGAGGAAAATCGCTGCTCAAATTTTCTCCAGTTTCGGACTCTGAAAATTTTTTCGATTTTTTCCTTTTTTCGATTTTTTTAATTTTCGAAATTTTTTTCCAAAACGCTTGGATTTTTTCTTAAAAACGCATGGCCAGAGGAAAATCGCTGCCCAAATTTTCTCCAGTTTCGGACTCTGAAAATTTTTTTTTCGATTTTTCCTTTTTTCGATTTTTTAATTTTCGAAATTTTTTTCCAAAAACGCTTGGATTTTTCCTAAAAAGCACGTGGCCAGAGGCAAACCTCTGCCCAAATTTTCAAATAACCCAAACACTTACAAATACGCGTTTTTTCGCAGAAGCATTTTGTAAAAAAAAAATATATATACGTCCCCAGTGGTCAATCCCTGGCAAAAATTTCTTTCCAATTACGGATAAAGAGTCGAGTTCTCGTTTTTCTCCCAACGTAAGGTCACCCTGACACGACCCTATACACTATGGAAGTCCCTCAAGTCACGCTGGGTATAATCCCCCACATTTCTACGTCAAAAAAGGAAGAACTACTACAGGCCCTGAGAAGTAGAAAGATTTCTCCCAGGAATAAATCCAAAAAATGCCTTATTCAATATGCTTCTTTCTACAACAAAAAGTACATCAGGAAGCACGTCACGTTCAAGGAAGAAGACATCGTCTGGAGGAGAAACAACACTCTGTCACAAGGTGCGCTGTACTTCTCTGCCAAATTGGCACCCCGTTTTGTAAAGACGAAAGTCCTAAAGAAAATCTCAGACCTGGTTTACCGATTGTCCGACATCTCTGGTAAACACATAGGTAACTACCATATAAAGGACATTGTAAAAAGTGGTAACATGGAAACAAACTCCATTGCCACGCCCGTATAACCCCAACGGTTATTCCTTGACTCCTAGCAACCATTCGTCTACACCGTGACATGGATCACTATGGAAGTCAACCCTTTTGTTTCGTCACTAATGAGCGGCCTCTCGTAAACGATTGTCACTCATTGGGACACTCAAACGAAACCTTTCTAGCTCTGGCACAGTGGTGTCAACTGTAGCCAAAGTCATGGAAGAAATTATAATTCTCCCTTGTGGTTTCGTTTCATTTTATTTTATTTTATTTTTGTTTGTATAAATATCTCGTCATCATCAGTCATTCGCCTCTAATTGCTGCCCCAGGTGTCAAACCTTGGAAACATCGTTTTTTCTAAGCATGCACACCTCTACCTGAAATTGATCACTTCGGAGAAAGGAATTCCCTGTGGCTTACTGCAAGTAGTCAGAGACTACGTGCCCAAGGTTTTGTGCATCGTCACAACTAGCAGCATCATATTTTCACATCATCATGTCATACCTCGTCACCCCTTTCTAAATGTTAGAAAAATTTTTTTTGTACATTAAATATCGGGTCCTCGCCAAAGTGCATCTAACCCTTATGTCATATGTAGTTAAATTAGGTAAGCAAACCTGTGTAAACCCACGGCGGTATCAGATGTTTGCTACCCGTTCTAAGTTTTTTTCTGTTTTTTAAGAAAATAGAATGGCGCTCAATAAATAACCCAAATTGCTCTAGCTCTCCCCAGAACTGGATGTGGAGTCTGGAAAGTATCGTTATAAAAGGGACAACTTTCAACGTGCCTCTTCATTAACGATAATTTTTTTTACAACATTTCAGCAACATTGAGTCACCCTGGGTCTCAACTGCTCAAACTGAAATTTTGGGGTTGCCTTGTTGTGACTTATCACGTGCAAAGTACGAGGTCACAACAAGAAGCCAGGTCTCCAAGTGAACCACCCTGTGAACAACCCATCCCATTATTATAATTTTCATAACACCAAGGTGTGTCCATCGCAGTCTGTTTAAGTAAGTAAAACCTAGAAGGTCTTAAACACTCAAATCGGATCAATGTAAATAATTTTCCTTGTCAAACAACGATAAGCGCATGTCTTGTATTGTTGCTACCATCGTACGTGTAAGTACAACAAAAGTTGTACCATCACGATACGATACTCTGTGCGTAACCAAAAGGGTTGTACCACAAAGGATCTCTTTTGCGGTAAGCTTAGATGAAATTCACATTCCATCAGCACGCCAGAATTTTTTTTGTCCCTTAATTGTTGAAGTATAAAATCTTGGCCAGATCTTCAAATATGTTTTTGCCTTTGTGCAAGTCTTTAACGTACGCTAATATGGATTTATTATGCTACGGTATTGTTGTACTAAGTACATCAGTATGTCTCGCCGTCTGTATTGAATAGGTACCTTTATATGAACGTTAACCTTTGTTGCCATCATAGGTGGGAACCTTATAAAATCTGCCGTCATAGATGGGAATCTCAGAATATCTACTAAATGCGATACGGGGAGCCCGTTATAATTACTCTGTGGGTTTTTGTCAGAAATGTCATAAATACCTAGTCTTTGCACCTCCCTTCAATACTGGGCAACCCAGTTGTAATTCGTTCATTGTTATCCGTGAAGACGTTATAAAACTTACTTGCAAATCCTTTGATTTCGCAATCTTGTACGCTATACGTGAAGACGTTATAATACTCACCATGAATCGTGCGAACGAAATAATATCAAACCTTTATGTGTGAACTACTCAATGTAGTCCACACCCCTTTTTTGTAATCATTAATATGCCCGTGGACTTCCTGTCACAAGAACCCAGGAACTATCTACTATCTCAAAAGGACTAATCATACGCTTCACTCATGATTATGGGGCATCGTGTCGTGGGAGTTAAGTTGATGGACACAAAAAACACCTAACTCGTTGTCTGGGAGGCGAACAAAGAAAATCCCCAGGTTTGTGAGATTTGAGCAAGGGTCTGTCATTTCTCGCAAACAAGTAGGAGAATAAAACGACCCCTAATCTTCTGCCCAATACACGTAGAGGATTAGACTTTTATGTCAGTGTATTCTTTTGTCCAACACTACCAAATATTATTGTAATGTGCCAGGATGACTGCTGTAGACCTTGTTTCACCTCCACCCAGAGGTCGAATTTCGGAAATAGCCGAGTCCCCAGCAGTTTTCTTCGTTCAAATGTTCCCAATTATCACCCTCCCCCTTCCTCGAAATTATCCGTGAATGGGGATATATGCGTTACGCACTTGGCGTTTCGTTTGTCAAATGGGACAATCTTCATACGCGGATCCTTTCAACTTCCTACTCCTTTCCCACTTTGTTATAACTAATCTTGTACGCAATGTTTTGTTTTTCGAAAGTAGAAAAAATGCTACCGTATAGACGTGAGCATAGGTCATGGAAGACCAACTTCTTTCGAATGGGGAATTTTGTTATACGTACAATCCCTCAACCACGTATTCTTGGAAATGTATTTGGTAAAAAAAAAAAAAACCAAAAGGGGTTACACAGAACCTGTCCTTGAATACGTACCTTTGTAACATGTATTAGGCATTAGCCACATTTAGTTAGCTCTCTCTCCGTCTCTCTCTCTACACGCCAAACAAATCCAACTTTTTCTCAACATGCACACTTGTTTCTCTCCAAACTTTTTTCATCATTGGTCTACTAGGCAGGTAAACTTCAAGAATTTTGTTCTAATAATAATTTTTGCCGGATTAAAAAAAAAAAAAAACCAAAAGGGGTTACACAGAACCTGTCCTTGAATACGTACCTTTGTAACATGTATTAGGCATTAGCCACATTTAGTTAGCTCTCTCTCCGTCTCTCTCTCTACACGCCAAACAAATCCAACTTTTTCTCAACATGCACACTTGTTTCTCTCCAAACTTTTTTCATCATTGGTCTACTAGGCAGGTAAACTTCAAGAATTTTGTTCTAATAATAATTTTTGCCGGATTAAAAAAAAAACCAGCAGCTCTGCACCCTATCTACATCTGCGCCTCTTCATGCTGCCCTCGCTACCGTCACGGAGGTCCCTTGCCTTCAATCCCTGCGTACCAAAAGCACCCGACCGCATCTAACATAACCTAGTGTGAGTCGTGCGTGTAGTTGCGAATTGTATCACCACAAAGAACCGACACTCAAAACAAACCCGAGCACGCCAGCTCTAGGTTGGTTCCTGTTCCTGTTGCCCTTGTGCAAATGTTCCTGCTGCCATTATGCAAATGTTCCTGCTGCATAATACAAATGTTCCTGTTGCCCTTGTGCAAATGCTCTGCTGCCATTATGCAAATGTTCCTGCTGCATAATGCAAATGCTCTGCTGCCATTATGCAAATATTCCTGCTGCATAATACAAATGTTCCTGTTGCCCTTGTGCAAATGCTCTGCTGCCATTATGCAAATGTTCCTGCTGCATAATGCAAATGCTCTGCTGCCATTATGCAAATATTCCTGCTGCATAATACAAATGTTCCTGTTGCCCTTGTGCAAATGTTCCTGCTGCCATTATGCAAATGTTCCTGCTGCATAATGCAAATGCTCTGCTGCCATTATGCAAATATTCCTGCTGCATAATACAAATGTTCCTGTTGCCCTTGTGCAAATGTTTCTGCTGCCATTATGCAAATGTTCCTGCTGCATAATGCAAATGCCCTACTGCCATTGTGCTGATGCTCCTGTGCCCTTGCGCAAATAACAATACCAACGATTGTTCACAAAACAATCCCACTACATACAAAAACCAGTGTACCAACCACCAATTACGATTCCTCTCTCCAGTACTTCAATGGTTTCGTACTGGCTCACCCACAGGATCCGGAAGCAGTTACCCTTTCGACCTCTGTGACAGGTAGAACTCTCCACACCACCTAGAAGCCTCATCATGTGTTCTCTTCCTCGTATTTTCTTAAAGGCCCTAGTGTCCCTTGAGTGTAATCTCAAATGGGCCAGGTTACTGTGACAAAGTAACCTTGTAACTTCAGTGAAACGTTCAACCACCCCAGACATCCTACGCAAACCACGTTCGCAAACATTAGCTCACAGACCAATGATACAATTTTAGAGTTTTTTTTTTCTATCACTGCATAACCCTTGTACCTTTCTTCAACAGATCCTTGTTCTTTGCAACTGTATTTATGTATGCCACTGCCTTTATATACATTTATTGACAATTCCTTGTTACACCATGTATCATCTCTTTTGTGTTCTGTTCATAACTATTCTCCAGCTAGGAATCTCTCTCTCTCTCTCTCTCCTCGTTTCTCTTAAATGTTTTTGGCACAAGTGCTGAAAAGGTAAGAGGATTTATTAGTCCTACAGCTCCATTGCCACGTCGCTTTTATTGCGGCGAGGGGGGAAGTGTTACGTTACAAATAGACCGCCAATATAGAGGCGCGCGCACTACCCCCTCCCGCGAGCGACAAACCGAGCTGTCGCTAGACCATCTCGAGCGGCAAGCGGCCAGTCTTCAGCAAGCGAGCTTCCCGGGCCCACGTCCCGCGCGAACATGTGCGACACAAGTTCAGTTTCGCCGGTTGTGCACTTCCGGTGTCCACGCATGGACGCTGCTGAGACCGGGAGAACAAGCGCGTAAAGCCGCTGTTGGCCCATAAACCAAACGTGAGTCAATTACCATGTTACCCTTTGCGTGCAATTAAATGTTTGAAGCCCTAACCACGCGTGTAGAGAGCAGAGACTGACGTTCAAACTAACTTTCAGCTAGGATCGTTCCTCTTATGTATTATTGTGTCTCCTAGAATTGAATAAACTATTTATGTGATAACCTACCGTGTTTTGCTTGTCGAGAGAGGCCCTGGGGGGATGGAGAAGCGTGAAGTTCCGAACCACAAGCACTAGCCTTGAGGTTAAAAGAAACCCTGCTTGCACCGAACCTGAGCTAGTTTTTATTTGGGGCAGATACAGCAACTAATTTGTATTAAATATGTGGGAGCTTTCTCCAACCCTGCCGATAGCATCAGCACGCACGCTGACGCTAACAATCTTCAAGAAAATTTATATATTTTGTTTAAGAACTTTATAACTTACAGTATTTGAGTAAAATGTGTTATCGGGAGAAATGCAGGAAGCCGGGACTTAAATGCCTATTCTTAGTTTGTTTCAGTTGTTGAAGAAAATTGTGATCAGCAGAATATGACAACTGTTGTTAAGCTTATTTCAATTTGCTAAAAACCTGAAAAGCTACTAAAAACGGTGTTTAACGGGGTTCTTTCAATAAATAATTTTAACTTTAATTTTCTTTTAAAAGGCCAGAAAATCACGTGAAAAGTATAAAAATTCACATTTATTTGTCCGAAAATTACCAAAACGCAAAATTTTGTGGTTTCTCTCTTGTACATTTTTTTTAAAGAAAGACACATTCCTGAGTTTCGAATAACTTTTTGAGGAACAGTTCTGAAAATCTACTACCATCAAAGCGAAAAATGTTGCTAGTATCGTGTTTGAACAGAAACAGAGGAATTTAACTCACGAAGCCTGTGTGGTAACTCTAAGCCTGCCAATTCAGCCAATAACAGGTTAATTAAAGAGCTAAACCGCATTTTTTAATTGACCTACTCCACATGACTGATTCGGAAAGCTTTTTTAAAATTCCGATAGTATGCCCAAGTTCTAGGACATTGAACCCTTGTAAACCACTGAAAATGGTACGTTTCAAAGCTCTAAACGTAAAATTTTATCTACCCAAGAGCTTTCATAAGGCCCGAGGGTTTTTCGCTATCCAAAAAATGTTTCTTGATTCTGTAAAAAGAGTAGCAGGTAGAAAATCTGCCACAAAATTTTTTAACAGTTCCGGGAAAACTCCTCAAAATCTAATTTCGACAATTGAATAGACTCATTTTCCAGAAAATTGGCTAGAATATTTCTAATGAGAAACTCTTAGCAAGATTGTTGGCGGAAATTCACCGTATCGAACTATATTGTAAACGTTGAATCAAATATACTTTTGCATCATTCAAGAAAATAAAATTAAAATATTTGATATAAATTATATTTCTTTCAGCGCCTAAGTAGGTCTTTAACACTTTGTTGGAGTAATGAAGTGGAAACCAGTAGGAACCAACAAGTAAGAAGTAGTAAAAGTAAGAAGGAGAAATAAGAGAAGTTTAATGGGGTGGGTGATGGACATGGGCGATTACAACAAGGAATGTGTCGATAAGTTCGTTCAATTCTTTGGAAAATTTACAGGAAAATGATACCAAAGCCTTTGATCTAAGAAAGGTGGAAATCGTGATAAAGAAATATTATTTTTCATATTTGACTTGTATTGGCGTATTTTTGTACGTGGTGGTTTATTTATTTAAAAAAATATTTTTTGGTTATTTAAAAATAACTCTTTGAAGCCCAGCAAACAAAGGAGAGAAATAAGACTAATTTGTACAAACATAAAAAGTGGGCAACTAAAAACATATTGTTTTAAAGATCGTCTATTTAAAGTAAAGAATATATTCAATAAACCTTTAATTTCTACCAAACTTCAAAACACATTCATAATCACAGATTAGTGGTGGTAGTGGTATTGCACACATTTAAAATTTTGGAAGATTTAACTAATAAGTAGAAAAGAAACAAAAAAACTACATACAACTGAATTTAATAAACAGGGACTCAAAAGTTGATCCCTTGAAAATTGATACCGAGAAACTATTATAACATCCTCTTTGCCCACCCTTTCGGGTACATTCAGTTATATATTGTGTAAATAGTTATAGTGTATTTTCCTCAAACCGAAAATTATCTATAAGAATCCTCAAATATTGTATACAAATTTGCAGGAGGGCCATCCGTAGGGGTCTCAACTGTCATAGAAGTTATGTGTAAGTAGATATAGCGTTTTTTCCCCAAACCGAAAATTAAATATAAGAATCCCCAAATATTGTATATAAATTTGCAGAAGGGCTAACCGTAGGGATATTAACTGTCATGGAAGTCAACTGTCATGTGTAAATAGATATAGCGTTTTTTCCCCAAACCGAAAATCAAATATAAGAATCCCCAAATATTGTATATAAATTTGCAGGAGGGCTAACCGTAGGGGTATCTATCAACTGCGTAGAATCTAATGTAAGCATAAAGATAAATATATTTCCATTTCAATAATATAATGGAAAAGTACATTTGTACATAGATACCAACCCTACATGTCAAACTGGTGTAATAAGTATTAAATTATTCTCTTTTTTACGTTTAAATTTGGTTACTTTTGATCAGTTTTTTTTTTACATGTTATAGTACTCTAAAAACTAGAAAACATTATTATTCAAACTTTCAAACGGGTGTATACACACAACGTCCGGAAAATCGTAGTTCAAACGAGAAACCGGTGAATGTACATAACGTTTGAAGTCAATATTGTAGAGTAATTTGTTGTGATTAGAGCTTTTTCGAGTAAATCAGGTCCAGTTAGAATTGTTAAATAAAAAAGTGTATTCCTATGATTGTGAATTACATATTATGATCAAAAGATTGTGAAATGAAGATCTCACCGAAGATTATCAGTGTTGGTTCATTTAGTATAAATGTAACTTTATGAATAGGTAGGATGATAATAAAAATTATAATATTTAATTAAATAAAGACAATATAAGCGAAACTCAAGCGAAAATCTGAAAACAAAAAAAGATATTGGCACCTCTGGAACTCGAACATGCGAAATTTTTGGGGTGTAACGCTGTCCGAAACGTTGGCTAAAGAAGGAGTTAGCGCAACACGGCATAACACCCCAAAAATAAATAACAAAAATACTTTTGGCCGTGAAAACCTAAAATCATACCTAACATACGAAACTTGAAGCGAGGAAAAAGAATTTTATTTGTAACTGAATTTAAACAAAAAACATATTCTAGAGATTGAATAATCAAATCTACACTATACCTCGAATGTTTTTTTTTAATTCAAAAAGGGAGAAATTATAAACATTCCAATTTCTTATAACTTTAAAGTGGGTTTAAGTGCAGACTTTTATAGATACTGATGTTTTTCAGGATTAGCTGTTTTCTGTAGAATGCGCATTAGTGAAGGTGAACTCTGAAATCAAATGGTATGTTTTAAGGTTTTCACGGCCAAAAAGTATTTTTGTTATTGTTTTTGGGTGTTATGCCGTGTTTCGCTACCTCCTTCTTTAGCCAACGTTTCGGACAGCGTTACAGTGTCCATCATCACTCATCTGCCCTGATGATGGACACTGTAACGCTGTCCGAAACGTTGGCTAAAGAAGGAGGTAGCGAAACACGGCATAACACCCCAAAAACAATAACAAAAATATCTGAAATCAAATGTCTAATCTCTTTATGTGGAATATGTCAAACAAGACAGATATGACAAATCATTATGTGAAATATGGAACAGCCAGAGCTAGCAAAAACACTAGTGTTTTTAAGTACAAACGCCGCGTGTGTTTTTTTCAGATTAGGTAAATGCCATTGTTCGAAAGTTAGGAATATTGCTGAAATCGACGAGTTTACTCTGGCTATTTTCTGGTGAACATTTTATGAGAAATAGCCGCATTAAAAGTGTTTTGAGTGCTGTGAGTGTATTCTACCTACTTTTAAATGTTGTTTTTCGCGATCAACAACTATTTCGTAAGTCGATTACTAAGAATTTTTGTACGACAGCGGACTGTTTGGTAGATCAAAGAATTTAACTCGCTCCGTCGGACGAAAACAATATCTTTTTTACCTTTTTTTTCAAAATTGTGGACCTGCTGCTTTCTATATAACTATGAACAATTGATTCAGGCACGAGAAAACGAACGAATTTGGTTAGGGCAATCGGCCTATTTCCACAGAGGTGTTGCTTTTCTTCTGTTAAGAATTTTTTGAATTGATTTTTAGCTGCTGCTGATAAACATTCCGGTTTAACATATTCTCCTATATTGATTTTCGTCATTTTGACAGCTTAATTTTGATACACATTTCGTGTCGATGTACGTTTGAAGATACTTGTTTGAAGGTTTATATACTACGTATTTTCGGAGTTTTATAAATCTTAAGAATTTAGCTGATCTCTTTATTCGTTAAAAGTGCCCTTTTTTAATGTCGTAAAACACGAATCTCATTCTATACATGACTAAGCTGCAAACAATTTGTTCGGCATATTTGTTAACTAATTGCCTTTCACAGTGACAGATACGTGAAGAATTTTTCACTATATTACGAATCTTTGCAATTATTTTCGAAGAATTCTGCGCTTCGATATGTGACAGCTGCCGTGCGACAGGGTGCATTTAGCAATATTAAACTTTTAATATTTGGTCTGTCAATCCATGTGTCAGAGCGGTACTAAGTTACTACGAGTGTGAATGAAGAATGATTTTAGATATTATGTTCAAACTGTGTCAAAAGATACGATGATAAGTTGGAGGATCCTTTGTTCAAAGAATAAATGATGAGATTGATAATTAAATTTATAAAAACAACCATTCTGAAATTAAACTCATTTCTGAAAGTATTTTCAACTCGATCAATGATTGTACAACTTTAACACCCGGTTTGAAAATCATCGAAGTATTATCATTTTTTACGATTAATTGGATTTTAGAAACAAGCTCGATAGCTCATTATTTAAATGACTTGGCTAATTGTGAATCGATTCCATGTCCAAGAAATTCCTAACAGAAAAGCTGTACGATATTTGATATGAAGAACTTACAATTCGAGAATCTTTCCTGATGAATGAATATTGAAATATTGTTTATTTAACTCTTCACCAACATTTTTTTTCAAATAATAAAAAGAAAATCTAGTGCAGACCCGGGAAAATCATGGAAAAGTCTAAATTCCTTGCAAATCAGATCCAAATTTGAAAATGATTTTTAAAATCAAAGCAAATTTGAATTCATTGAACCAGAGTTACGCAGCTCGCAGAGACAACCGTAATTAGTATTTTTGATACTGTTTATAACGGGAGAAGGAATAGGTAGAAGAAAGGGATGGGATTGAATCAATGTGAATGGAAATGGAGCATTAAGCCGTCGTAAACAAAATGTGCCTCATTAATTTTGCTTATAAAGTGACATTTGATGCTAACTCGTTTTTCACAGGACAACTCATTCCAAAATATGTAAAGGTTGCAAACGGTTCTAAGGTTACGATCCGTGGGTCGGGAAATTAAGAATTCTCATAACACTTGATCACAGATAGAGCAAAATTTGCATAAATAATTTAAATAGAGGAAACTATATTTTCAAAATTATATTAAAGCGAAGTCTAACGCTGAGTGACAATTTTAGATAAATCTTTATTACAAATAAATTTACTTTACGAATACAAAAAATATACTTTGTATATGATGCACTTCCTAATGTTTCCATTGAATAGAATTGAAATAAAAATGTTAATTACTTTGAAATAATAAAAAAATGTTATCATAAATTACAAAAAAATGTATTTTTTAATTAGAAATGTATGAAACAACTTTTTAAAAATACAATTTTATGGCTAAATTATCTGTGCCAGTTTCCATTGTTAATTTTTTCTTTCTTAAAAAATTATTCACTAAATAAATAAAAATCACTTTTGCACTTGAAATCGTGACCTCTAGATTCTGTTTGCCATGCGATTTTTATGCTTGTTGCCTATATTCATTACGATATAAGCCACGCCAAGTTTGGCTTGTGGCGTCCTCTTCGAGTATATGGCTTGAAAAGTGATGGCTTAAAAAGAGAAAAAGTGTATTAATCTTGCCTCGAGTTTTTTATAGGAGATCTGTGAAGTCGTGAAATTTGTGATTTATTACATTTCAGCTAGCATTTACCACAATCAGTTTTCGGCTTAAATTCATCTATTCCACCAAGACCGCCAATAGCTACGTTGTACACATCCCCTCCTTATAAACACGTCACATGAAACATAAATAGTCGCCATAAAATATATCTCAGTAGATCTTTGTGCAAGTTTATTAATATATGAAATAAAGATTAAAGGGTGGTCCAAGACTATTCCAATTCACTGAACAGTGAAGTTATCAAATCACTCAAATATTGAATATGAGGTTTAATCAAAACCCGCCCGACCAATATAATATTACGTTGAATGTGTTTAAAACGCTTCTATATTCGGTTCACATAAAGTGAAGGCGTTTTGCTTATGTCAAACCACAAAGAGAAGAGTTTTTAGAATTATTTTTCTCGTAGGATTAAAATGCAAATTAATGATATTTTTTCAGATTTACTCCACTGAAATGCTTAGTAAAAATATGTTTTTCAAAACAAACATTTGTTAATATACTTGGACGTAATTATTTTACTCTGACAGTCAAAGTATTTAGTGTCTGATCTAAAACGCCGCAAGTCCCTAGAAAATTATTTATTCACAGAAATAATGTTGTTCATTTTTCTGTACTCCGGAGGCAGTTAAATTCTAGTTGAAATCTGTTTTCTTTACACAAATCGTTGGAGCTATTATTAAGGTCATGTTAAAGTCAAAGGATACTAAATTAAAATACTAGAAATATGAAGTTTTTTCTAGTGCTTTATTTTTAACGTGGGTTGTTTCACTTTGCGACTATCGCTTGACGGGTTTATTTTTTGTGTAAGCTGGCTATAAATTTATTATAATACTTTACTTCATATTAGCAATAAGATACAATATTATAATAAATTTAAAAAAAAAATTAAATTATATAATTTGGATCGTCTTAAACCATAGTGAACTAACTCACTTTTTGCAGTTTCTGAGTTAGAAATGAGGGCTCCAGATCATAATCTAGCTGTTTCAGAGAGAACTAATCAGAGAAATACTGTCTTGACCAATCATAAAAAGTTTTCTCTGATTGGTTCTTCTTTCTGGCAGAGCTAAACTATGATTTGGAGCCCTCAATTCAAGCTCTAACTCAAAAATTGCTAAGTGAGTTAGTTCACTATGGTTTAAGACGATCCATTTGAACCTTAATTATACATGGTGTAACAAGACTTAACTGATTGACTATAACCAGTGATTTCTGGGTTTATCAAAGAAACTGATAATTTCGGTTGTTTATGATGTGCGTTGTTCCTGCCTGAACTCAAATTTGCGTTGCATTTAAATGACATTTTTATAATTGGAACTGTTTGTGAGAAGAATATCCAGACAAGATTTTATGGATTGTTTTGCCTCGATGACATTGAGCGAGTTTACAAGCTACTATCTGGGAAATCAGTAATTGTTAGTAAACTCGCTCAGTGTCATCGTATTTACTTGCTAACTAGCAGATTGTGGACAATCTGCGAATAAAGTTGAAAGGTGGTCAACTTTAGTCGCTAATCACTCAAGACGGTGGCCTAACAACAGCTGATTTCGTAACTGTCAGAATTAGTTCGCGCAGGAGCCGTAATTCTCGCTACTGGCTAGCGAGTGGCGCTAGCTGCGAGCTCAAATTTTTTACAAAATATCGACCGAATTGGTTCGCGCGAGAGTAATTATTTTAGCTGCTATTGTCGCTACTGAGCGAGTAGACAGTTTTGTGTGTCATCATGACAAACTCAATTGCCGATTCACCCGCTTTTTCACCTCTATATGTAATCGAGGCTTTTCGTAATTCTCCGACTAGATTAGACTAACACAGGGTGTAACGGACGTATGCAAAGGATTTTAACCAGCAATTCATGAGCATACCATAATAAAAAATATGTGTCATTTTGCTGTACGATGATATTTAAATTTGCATCACACGTCGCAACTGAGTAGTCGGGTATAGCCAAGCGATAAGCACTCCGTCTCTTTCCAGCAGCACGGTAACATACGAAACAGGGCACATATCACTTGATCTCGTCGCAATGTGTAGTGGTGTGGTCGGTGGTGACGCGTGATTGATAGAACAGTGACATCTAAAAATCTTGTAATACCCAAAGGAGTAGCTGGTTAAAATCCTTGGTGTACGTCCTGTTATATCCTGTATCTGTATAACAAAACCCTATCTAACTAGTACTACGGATAATTTGGCCTCCTTACTATCACCATCTTGGTTGTACTTAATGGTCTGAATAAATGTTGGATTAATGTATTCGTGAGGAAACATTCTTATTTTCAAAATTAAATAATTTTGTTCATTAGACATTTTTCTAAAATAACCCATGAAGAAAATGTTGAAAAATCATTTGTGGAATTGCATTGGAATTTAGTTACAAACAGGCTACAATAACATACCTCATTAAATCAATGTTAGCATAATCGCTACTATTCTTTTGCATAAGTCCTACATAAATTAATTACCATTACTACGAATTATTTCATGTATGACCACCACAACACGGACATTAGTTAGTATGGTAGTTAAAAAAGATGACAAAAAACTGTGACTTATAAAAAATTATGAAATAGTAAAAAAAAATCGAGCAGTTCACACGTGGTAGAAGTGAAACCTTCACCCACAAAATCTCGACCAACAGGAGCCTTGAAAAGTGAGCTCATAATCAAAGCGGATAATGCGCGCAGCTTGACAGAGCGCGATGCTTCGTATATCTTGTATGTAGGTAAGATTTCATTCTATCTCATTTCCACGCAGGCTTAATCCTATATATATAGATGATGTGTTTGTCTCTTCTTAGTTGCGCTCGTTTCTTTTTCATAGAGTTTCAAATCACAACGGTGCTAAAGAAGTTTTCACTTAAAAAAAAAACTATAATTTATCTCATGATTACTGTTCCACTAGTATCACATGTTTTGTAAATGCCCTTATGAGCGTATATTAAGCCGCCGCTACCCGAATTTTTACCGATTTCTTGAAGTTTTTCAGCTCTCAAAATTTTTTATTTTATTTTTGACAATATATCTAGACGCGTTCCACGCCGAAACGCAAATTGATTGAAAAAAAACCGCAAAGTATAATCCTAAAATTATTAATAACATGTCTGTTTCTATTATTTTACAAGTTACAGTTAAAAAATAAAGAATAATTCTTTAAATGATACTTAAGACGCCTTCCGTGAAATTTTTGCCCTATTTTAAAGGAGTGGTATTTTATTAAACATTTTCATAATTTTCGCTTGAATTTTATCATTTAAAATATTAACGCGCTCTGTCTAACATTCATAATTACATATCTCTCCGTCTTTTTCTTTTTGAGGCGGGCCTTAATATAAATTAGTAAATAAATTAATTAAAACGGTTGTTACCACCCAGTATCAAAACCAGCAAGGTGGTGGTTCAAATTTAACATTTATTTTATAAATATTATTAAAAGTCAGTCATCAGAGGGACAGAAGCAAAGTTACGCGGTATTTCAAATCTGCCATCGCCGCGCGTTGTTCATAAGCAAGGAACAATTTGATTTATGTGCGTGAAATGCTTACAGGAATAACAATTATTATTGTTCTTGAATAGCGGCGGTGGCGGCATGCAGTGTTACTTCAATATAAATCATAACAGATTTGAAATATTACAATCGATTAATAATATCTGGATTCCAATTCATTGTTTATGTACTGTGGGTTGCTATATTAATACCTTTAAAACCTTTGAAAAATGTCTCGTCTCACTTTTGTATTCGTAAAATAAATTCTTTTATAATCTTAGGAACGATTGATATTATTCGCTAGAAAAAAATTTAGTTGGGATAATTTAAACACCACATTTACTTATTTATTTAAATTTTTGAAGTGAAATTTCTTCAGCCTCTTTACTCATTTGAAATTCGGATGAAACGGAAGTGCGTCACTAAAATTATTATTTAGCGGTTCGTCGGTTCTAATATAATGCGGTAAATGCCTCGACGCGAGCCTTCCATAGCGTAGCGAGTAAGGCGCTTAACGAACCAGAGAGACAGACATCCAGCGAGCGGAGGTTTGAATCTTACGAAATCCAAAAACAATAAACTTTTTTATTTTTTTTAAATCAATATCCAATCTTCAAACCACTTTAAAATAAACAGCCAAAAAAATTAAGGCGACATCTTTTTTAAAAATTTTATTTCTTTTGTATAATATTATTATTTAATCTACAAAACAGTTTATTATAAACAGGTTTGCTATGTAATTATTATTACGCATGATAGTTGTTGTACCTTCTGAAGGCATTATCAAATTATGGCTGTACCACTTATAGACGATGTATTTATATTTTTTTTTTATTTTTTTTTTTTTATTAGCGAAGTTTTTTTGATACATCGGAAAAGGTACATACATAATAACATAATATATAAAAAAGTAGCAAAAAAAGATCCCACAAAGGCGAAGCCTGTGCGTGGGTATTATATTATGTATATATTAGACAGTGGCAGTTAAAATATAAGTTTAAAATATCTGTACATAGTAAATATAAAGATCAAGATCATTTAACAGAATTTAAGTTGATTTAACATAGTTACAGGATTCTACATTTTACAGGAGTTACTGAGAATTTTCTTAAAATTAAAAGTATATATATAAACGTATTTGTATACACCCGTATAAGTACATAAACTTGTTCATATATACATGTATAATTATTTTTTACCCAGCTTTTAACATTTTTTTTAAATACGTTCAGATTTTGACTCGTGTTGATGGAATTGGGTAGGGGATTGAACAATTTTGGGGCAATACAGTTAATGTGCCTTTGGGCCAACCTGGTTATGCAGTGAGGCACTGTGTACATGCACGTGGTATGTCTCTGGCTAGAGCGGTTAGTGTTTTTGGTGAAATTGTTAGGACGAGTAAATATAAATTTAAGACATTGGATACAGTAGATCCGTCTTAGTTCCATAATTTCAGTTTCTTGAAATAACTGATTTGTGGGATACGTTTTGGCCTTCTGGTACATTACTTTAATGATGGACTTTTGCGCAATTTCTAAAGGTCTTATATGGTTATTGTATGTTCCTCTCCATACGATTATTCCATAGGAAATGGATGAGAGCACCAATGCGTCATAAACAAGTTTCATGGTCCTTATATTGACAATATTGCTCATGCGTTTGAATATGTAATTAAGGTATCTCAGTTTATTAACAGTTTTTTCTATATGGTAAGTCCATTTGAGTTGGCAGTCTATAGTAACACCTAAGTACTTGATATATTTTCCTAATTTTACATCTTCGCAGTTTGAGCATGTCGCAAAGTTACAATTAACGTTATGGAACTTCAAGTTAAGATTTTTTTTAGGGGATGACTTTTGGGAATTATAGAAGGGAATATAAATGGTTTTATCATAATTTAGACTGAGAAGATTTCTATCTAGCCAATCTTTGACTATTGCATTTAAGGATTTAATAATAATGTTATTGAATATAAAAAAATGAATATAAATTAATGAAAATACTAAAAACAACCATATTTATTCTTAATATTTTTAATTTTTGTTGTTAAATTATTTTGAAACATTATGGCACGGAAAGTTAATATTTTGTAATATAGTCTTTAGCCGCAACTACAGCTTTTACAAGCCGTGGCATACTTTCAATGCACAGTTTTGCATTGTGCTTTAGTTCTGGAGAGTGATACGTATCTGGACTATAATACGGGTGGGAGGCGGGTATGGTTACCGCCGCCCCGAAGAACTATTTATTGATTAACCAAAATATCTGCCGTAGGTCACCCCATGTAGTTTGCTACGTTTGGAGACTTAACAGGGGTGCCCAGGCTCATAGGTTGAGGTTTGTCTAAGTCGTGGTGGTGGATGCGTTTACTCACTGCATGGCATCGGGAAGGACTGGTTGAGGCAGACAATTTGGCCTCTTCAGCAGGATTCTCTTGACCCTTCACCTCGCACCGCAGTGGAAGGGATGGATTCAAGCGTCCATCACTTCCGGATATACTGAACCCCAGATTCCTACCCACACCTCAAATCTTTTTCCTTCCTAGAACATCCTCTCCTTTTTGACCCTTAAAAAACTCTATATGACAAAGATGATAAATGCCCTGAGGGAAATTTAATCTACTGAACAGGACAGAAAATCCTTAAGAGTGTTCTGTATTGATTAAAAACCAAACTGAACAATTTTATTTTTTATTATTTTTATTTTTTATTATCTTATTATCCTGACGAAGAAAACATAGTTTTCGAAACATATTGATATTGGTAATTAATTAGTGGTTTACACAAAGTTATTTGTTTTCATTAAATTAAATAATGATGCCACAAAGTGAATTTGCAAATTTTGAAGAAATGAAAAATTTTCATTTATTTCATCAGATTTTTGGACTCCAGTTTTAGACAGGTCAAAGACAGGTAATGTTTTCAAGTCAGGTCATCTCAAAAGACAGTATGATTTTGATTTCGCTGCTGGCAATCCAGGAGTTTTTAAAAAAACCCAGGAGTTTAATAAGTAGTGAAAAAGAAGCTAATACTAATAAATCTAAACGAAACATGAAACAGAACATGACACGAAAATTAAAAAGCTAACGGTCGCAACTGGGACTCGAACCCAGGATCTTGTTTTACCGGGACACAGCGCCATCGGGACCTTATTTTTTCTGTAATTTTTGTCGATTTTATATTTCAAATTCAGAATTTACAATTTTAGCCTCAACTAATTTGACCTCACGGCCCGTGTCGTCTTTCAGAGCTATTAACCAGCGGCCGAGAATTTAAATTTCGTCGAACGATGTTTTTGCAATCGTACCCTTGCAATGGTATGGGGCGGTTCCGATGAGAAAGATTAATTTTTCTCCATACAAGCATTTTAACATAATAACTCAATATCGATTTTATTTCATTCCAAATTTGCTTTGATAAATACCCACTTTCGAAAATGCTTAAACTCGTGATGATAAAACAGTAAAAATTATGTACTTTTTGTAATTATTTTTTTATCATAAGTATTTATAATTTTTCAATAACGTCTTGGCAAAATATATAAATATATATTTTTTTAATATATTAGTTTGTAAGATCGTAAATAAATAGAGAAACTGAAGTATTTTCATCACAAAACAAGGACGCGGATCTTTTTTTTTTGTGATTTTATTTGAACAAAAATTAAAATTCTGTAAAGTAGCTTTTCCAAATAATTTATTGATTTATTTTACGGCATGATTATATGATTTGAAATGTATGTTGTATAAAAGAAAATTATGCTTGAAAATTTAACCTATCTGTCAATGACCTACGGTAAAACCTTATTGTACTAAAAATAAACATATTTTCTCAAAATTCAAAAAATAGTTTTACTAGATAAAAGAACAATCTTTCGAAATCAATTTATATTTTTTGTGAGAAAGAGCCAATATGTCTAAAAGTTGATTTAAAAACGACATACATGCGGTTTTTTCTGGTTATTTTCTCTTCAGGATGCCGTGTGGAAGGTCTTTTTAGGGAAAAGATGGAGAGGAAGTTCCGGGAAGGAAAAACGTATGAAGTGTTGGTAAGAATCTGAAATCATTGTGTCCAGGATTAACGGACGTATGACTCGCTCTGCGGTGCAGAGATGTCATAAGGTCTCCTTCAACCAGTCTTTGCAGATCCGGCCTGCCACACAATAGACGTTCAAACCATCTGCTGCCAAAACCTGGACAAACCCTACCCCATGAACCCGGGCACCCCTGCTTAGTTTACCAAACTTGGTGTGACGAACCACTTGGTGTGACCTAAAGCAGGGGTGTTGGTTTTCTAATAAATGGTTCCCGGTCTGGCGGTACCCTTACCCGCCTCCCAAATTGGGAAGTTGAAGTAGTTATCTGTTGTAAGACTTGTGTAGATATTTATTTATTGGTACAGTTTTTTATGTATTAAATATAATTATAAAAAATATATATATTATTCTTGAAGATAATATCTAAACATTCCTCACGCCGAAACGACAATTATACGAAATTGATAGAAAAATATCGCAATGTTTGCTCAGAAAATTATTATTATCACGTTTGTTTCCGTTACTTTACAATTTATATGTATGAAAAAATTCACAGTGTTTGTTTAAATGGTATTTTAGACAATCCCTTCGAGATTTTTGCTCCATTTTAAACGAATCGTCTTTTATTAAAGATTTTCACAATTTTCGCTAAAATGTTATCGTTTTAAATATTAGCTCGCTCTCTCTAACATTTGTATTAACATATCTCTCCTTATTCTATTTGAGCGGGTAAACCGCACCTTAAACTTAAAATATTTATCTATCTTTTTATAAAACGTTCCATTTCCAAACATTCAACAAAATGCTCTGAAAAGTTGATTTTAAATAGAAAGTCCATATAAGATTTATCATTACAATGATATTATTTCACAATTGTTTGCCCGTCAGCGACTACCCTTTGGTATATGTTTTTGATCCTAATGAATTAAAACAAACAATGAGTTCTTAATCCTCTGTCATTTTATTGTGATGTTTGATGTATTTTTTAATAACGGTACAGGCATATTTCTTCTTGTAGCCATTTTCATTATTCTGAAAGCATACCAATTAGTTATGAAAATTTGAACCTGCATCATCTCGTTTCAAAAATGCTTTCGTGGTTGGTAAAATGATTCCGGTTTTCTCCATCAAATTCCATTAGTTTAATTTAATGGCCCAGTGCATTAACAACCGGATTTGAATCTCTACAAATTATGGCAAAGTGCACGTAGAAAATGAATACAGAAAGCTACAAAATTCTTAATTAAAATGGGAATATCGTGCCATCCGTACAGGCTTACCCAAGCAGAGACAGCACGTGCCGGTCTTCGCAGCGAAATGGTCTTCGTGTCCTCCTATTTACCTTGAGACGATAGGCTATGTCTTAGATCATTTCCTTAGAACGAGCATATTTTATCAATGTTGATGATTGAATGGCACACCAAATACCGATAAAAAATTTCAAGAATAGAAGGTTTTTAAAAATTTACGGTTTAGTCAATTGTTCCATTGTATAAATTTTTACAATAATTGTAGTAATATTGTATAGTTATCTATACTAATATTATAAATGCGAAACTGCTCGAGTTTGTTTGTTACGCTTTCACGCATAAAACAATACAACGATTTTAAAAATTCTTTCACCAATAGAAAGCTAAATTATATGCAAATACTATAGGCTGCATATGATGGTAAGCTCTAGCGTTTTGAAATTATAAATATTAATTTATTATATTTCTTATACGTTTTCTGTCGCTAACAAAAGTGAGTTATTGCTAACGTCAGAATTCAAATCGTTGTCGTGGAAACGATGTTGATATATTATTTTTATTTCAGGTGTCGTAGTTAATATCTCTATGTAAAAAAAAATTAATCTTCGAAATGTTGGTACCTACGCGCGTAACTTCCGAAAGACTGAACCAAATTGGATAGTTCTTTTTTTACTGTTGGTGAGTTCTGGCATTATGAAATTTAGGTGGCACGCGAGCTTTTTGAAAACTGAATGTGCCGAGAATGAATATATGGAATGCGGGAGGGGGGGGGGGGGGGGGTAATTGATAAGTGCAAGCGCTACAGTAATTTACCCTCAATAATATGCGAGCGACGCCGCGGGAAAAAAAGCTAGTGATGATATAAATCTAAAATTATGACGATATAAATCTAAAATTTACGATTAAACACCAAAAAAAAGCGGCGTACCGCAAGGATTTATATTTGATCCCCCGGTGTTCTTCTAACATAACTTTTTTTAATTTTTTTATTTGAAACAAAAGCTTACATTTTATAAAATAATTTAATATTGTTGGCTTTAATGGGTGGCTTTCTCATTCTGAGATCCGAGTTATATGTACACTAAAAAGCTGTTGGGGAGTTGTTTACTCTACGATTGTAATAATAATGGTAGTAATATTTTTAATAATTATTCTTACGACTTTCGATGCATAAATCTTACAACTGGAAAGAGATGATTTAAATTTATTAAATCCAAACAAAAATAGCAATGTTTCAAACCAACCCATATTTTCCGTTTATCATTTCAAGTTTTTAATCTCATTAACGAAAATAGTCTGAAACTTGATAAAAAACGTTACTTTGAAGATAGATTTCTTCGTTCTTTTACGATAGGAGTTTCATTTGATATTAGCAACCTTCTACAGTTGTCCTTGTGTTAGGGCATTTATCACTTTAAATCAATAAGAGATTTAAAAACCAATAGTTTACTAAACTCAGTGTAATGGAACAATATTGCAGTAGTTTTAATACCTTGGATACAATGAAAGCAAGACCGAAATATTCTTTATTAAATAATTAAAGGTTTGCCAATATGTATTTATTACTAGCGAGTTCCCGGCATGCGTTGCAATGCCATTTAATAAAGAAATTGTTTCTCCCTTCTCCCTTGTCTTTTCCCAATTGTCACATTTCTTTTCCCTTTTCCTCCTCTTCACCTTATGCGTTCCCCCCCACCTTCCCTCGCCAATCTTCCGCGAACTCCCATCCCCTCCCCTCTACCGCGTTCAATATATTCAGTCCCGGTACATTCAGATTTTCAAATGGCTCGCGTGCCACCTATCGCAATTTATATTACGAACATTCAAATTCAGTTTCATTTTTGTATTTTTTAAGAATAATCAATCAAATTTGGTAAATAACACAGGTAACAACACCTATTTAAAATAAATATAGATTTTGGTTAGAGTCAAAGTATTCGATTTTGGTTAGTTTCATAGGCGAGTACTTAAATTAAATTCATTAATTTAAAGAGTTTATTCGAAAATCGAATTTTCATTGCATTTGGTTTGCAAAATGTCATTCTCGAACATTTTCGACAGTTTCGTAAGAGTTTTTGAAATGATTAATTCAAGGTTGAAATAATCCAGAAACCTTGGCGAGGGTGGAAAGAAGGTTTTTTGATAATTTCAAACATTTCTTATGCTTAATATAGCAATACATAGACAACATACATATTAGCAAACGTATATTGATTTTTATACATACAGATACTCGTAAGTAATCTTTGTGGGTTTGTTTGGTTTTGAGTGTTTATATTCTCCAAACAAACATCTTAGACGTGTCATATTCATGACTGTTACAACGCTTGCCTTTTGTTAAAATGTTGAAAGGAATATATATCCAGACCAGACCAATTTTTCTCCCAAAGTGGTGATATCAACGGGCCGCCGAGATCTCTAAATATAACTCCTAGACATTTTTTTCTGTAGATTTATCTCAGAGGACATATCTACATCCACAAATCAACGTCGACTTAATTGTATTATCCGAGAAGAGATACATAATATAACGCATAAAATGTGGGTAAATGTTATGAGAAATGCTCTTGAAGAGGCGTATTAATGTGGCAACGAAATACGGTACTTTATTTGTGGATGCCCAATTTGGTATTCTTAATTTCATTCCAAAAAAAGTTGCCAGGTTAAATATTTTTGGACTGTTTAAGTCAGTGTTAGAATATAAATTGTTATGTTTTAAATTATTTAGTTAAAACAAATTAAATTTTTAGTTTTAATTATTTTAATAAAACTCGTGCACTAAAGTAAGCCAAGGACTAAGACCACCACCCTACGGATATTTATCAAATTTAATATGTGCTCAGTGAGATAAACTGAATTTGAATAATCTAAAATTAATCCGAACTGACTAAAATACAAGATTCCAAAAATAAAAGAGTCAATAAGATTCAAGTTACTTTAAAAAGCAGCATAAAATATTATTGAAAGTAAAAAATAAGAAAACTAAAGATGTTTAACTCCTCCTTATTTTATTTGTTCGGAAGTATTTCCACTTGGCAATAAAGTCCAAATAATGAAATATTTCTGATCGAATCCAAAAAACAAAAACAGTTTTTAAAAAAACATACATATTTTATTAGGCAAATATTTCGTATAAAAATCAATTTTTGTTTGTTTGTTTGTTTGTTTGTTCGTATGTTATCGCTGCCATATCCGATTGCGATGAAACCTAGGTGATTTGTTGAGCGCACGCCCGCGAAGGTTGTAGGCTATATATAATGGTAAGCTATGGCGTTATGAAATTCGTAAAAATGAAATTGAGTTGAATATTTTAGCGGCAGGGGGAAGGGTAATGGAGGAGGTGGGGATAACGGGAGAGAGGGAAGGAAGGGGAAGGCGTGGAAGGTTAAAGGAATGTGGGGGGAAGGAGACGCGGAAAGGGAACGGGGACGCATGGGAAATGAAATGCAGGGAGAAACAATTTGTTTATTTGCATTGCAACGCATGCCGGGTACCAGCTAGTGAATTATAAATGGTAAGGTCAACTCACTCAACATTTAAAAATAAAATAAACATTCAAACAGTTTCATTTTATTTTCAAATTGCGGTCGGAAACTTTGGTTTTATAAAGCTGTATATTTTAATTAATTTGCGGTTAACTTTTAGATTTAAACATAAAACGTGGTGTTTTCTCTATAACACCTTTTAGATCACATTTTTAGTCATGAAATTAAGGGAGACACAATGATTTCTATGAGACCTATATGAGTTGTTAAAAAACCCGAAAAAATTAGCTTGAGAGGTTAAAAACCATTTACCAACGCATTTATTAAGAACAATAACCTTTCCGAGAAAAATAAAACCTTTCTTCGAAAAACCTTATCTTTCAAAACACTGCCGATTTTATTGGAATAATGCACAAAAAGTGGCCTCTCAAAAACATGATTCCGGAAAGCTTTTAGTTACGTGGAAAATTTGAACTGCTTTCAGATAAGCTGAAAATTTGAAAAGGGTCTTCCGGGAACCCTTTCACGTTTCTACCTAAACTAAATTATAACAATCGAAAGGACTGAAACGGTACGACGTTATTGGATTCGCTACTCAACGTCCATTGTATTAAAACATGGGTTATTTTTAATTTAATATAATAATAACAACATTACATTTATGTAGCGCAGTTTTGTGCTTTTCACATCAAATGATAATTATTCACTCGAAGTTAAAAAAAACACACATTCAATTTCACTTCAATTATACTGTAAAAAAAACTTTTTTCAAATAATGAACGTAAGCTACACTGTACAATGCAAAGATATTGCATTTTTTTTAAAAGTTTTTTTAAGTTTTCTTTATTAATTGAATTGTTTGTTACATAAATTTTAGAATTTTTCGACCACCATGCTAGGCACATGCCCGTGTTGTGGTGGTCGATTTTCTATATATTACATTAACATATAAGCAATAAAAAGAATGTGCGAGAAAATAAAAAATATAAAATAAAAATATAAAGAGATATGCTATGATGTCCGCACTGTCGGTGTGTTCGATTCCTCGACTGGCTAAATCCTCCATCACAAGCAACATTTTTCCACCTACTGTGGTGGTAGTAGGAGAATTTCAAAAATTGTCAGGTTATTCGTAACCGGGCAATGTTTGTCTTTCTTTAAAAAAAACAATAAGAGCCCGAAAAAGTGAGCTCATAATCAAAGCGGTTATTGCGGTAAGGTTTAATTATTTCTAATTCTACCGCAGGTTAAATCCTATAGATGTATGCGTTTGTCTCTTTTTAGTTTCGTTCCCGTTTCATCAAGTTTCAAATCACAACGGGGATAAAGAAGTTTCACTTCAAAAATGCGGTAGAAGTGAAACCTGCAGAATACTAAAGTAGACAAGAGTGGGAAAGCTACGAAGCACTGCACCAAGATGAGACCCATTTACTATCTCATTATCTCGCAAATCTAAATCCTATAGATGTATATGTTTGTCTCTTTTTAGTGTTGCTATTTTTCGTTTCATCGAGTTTCAAATAGCAACGGTGCTAAAGAAGTTTTCACTTAAAAAAAGAAGCATGTGTGCAGTTCATATAGTTTATTTTTTATAATATTGTTACCAAGTTTTTTAACATTATTTAACATTTTATTCTATGAAGTACCCCGCAAAGGGGACACTAATTTGTCTATCTCATTCTCTCGCAGGCTATAAATGTTTGGGTTTATCTTTTTTTAGTGCCACTCGTATCCTTTTCATCGAGTTCCAGATCACCACTGTACTAAAAAAGTTTTCACTTCAAAACCTGATCGCATTTAATTGCAGTTTCAGAAACAGGACTCGATAATAAATCTGCAATACCTTTGAGAGCACATTTCATATGCTTTGCTTTCAGGAATTCGATCAGTTTCGAAAGTTGGGATCCATACATCTAAAAGTTGTAAATTAATAAAGAACGTAGCACTAAATACGTTTCAATTTGAAATCCAGTAACTCCATGCTCACATTACAAATATTGCATTTCACAGAAAACTGGAAACAATCGTTTATCTGAAAACTTTTGCTTTTGCAATTTTGAGAAACATGCATTATATTTTATCAATAAATATACCGTTTTGGGGAAGGATTTATTTGTCGAAAAGGGAAATATTTGTTTAATTTTATCGCCTATTTGGAAGCAGCCAGAATGAACTGGTAGAGTGATTTTGGTTTTTAAGTTTAATTGTTATGGTTGTTAAGTTTGATGCCACAAGAAACACGGAAAAATAAATAAATAATCATTAAAAAAAGGGTAAAGAATGAGTAAATAAAGGGTAAATAATAAGTTAATAATTAGTAAATAATGAGCAACTTATTATTAAATGATGATTAAATTTAATGTGTAATTAGCACGAAATTTTTTTTTTAATTAGGAGCAACTTCAAAATAGTTGTGTATAACTTCACTGTTGTGTTAATTTCTCCGTTAAAATACAAAGAACGACATTCTAAATAAAAGACAAAATTTCGTTATCTAACGATTTTTGATGAACTTAAAGCTTTATTTATTTAATTTGTTATTTATTTGCCCCTAATATTCATCACTTAAAAAGGGATACATTTACATAATAAAATAAATGAAAATGTTTAATTTTTATTAGAACAACTCCCTTTTTATAAATTTTGAAGCTCATTCCCATCAATGTAATATATCATTTTTCTAAAATTATTATGATTATTATTTTTTTAATTTATTTATTAACATTTAAAACATTTTGGACATAGTGACAACATTTTATTAAACAACATGGTGATTTTCAAATGGTATACATGTATGATGAAATTGGAGAAGAAAATAACACTAATAATCCTAACAAAAATATGAAAGATAACAAGACACAGAAAAATATTAATAGTATCTTTTTACTTTTCTATGTCTTGTTTTCTTTCATATTTTCGTCAGGATTATAAGTGTTATCTTCTTCTTCAATGAAAACGTTTAATGTTTAATTCATCAGTTTTACATTATTTGCTACGTTAAATACTTCATTTACCTATAATAATTTTTGATAGCTCTTTATGTTTATTCATTTAAAGTAAAAGCCCAGCAGGGCTTCAGCATCCCGAATTATCAAATGTTGTTTTAAAATATGGAAAGTTATTGTAACCCTTAAACTAACCCTTAACGAAAAATACTTGTGATTAAATGAAATTAGTAGATAATCTTAACCTCTTACGGATTATAAAATTATCAAAAGATTATATTTTATAACTGAAAGCACTTAAGGTTTCTAAATCACGGCAGTGCATCTGGGATAGCCAATCAGCCTGGCGAGAATTTTTTTAACTCTTTTAAAAACAAAATGATAAAAAAAGTTTTGTTGTGCTAAAATAATTTAGCAAAGTGTCGTTAATATGTAATTTTTAAAACATTTAATTTTTCTGCGTATCAAAGTTGAGTTGACACGTCCTATTGCCAAACAAAGGCAAAATTTTTGCAAATCACGATTCAGCAGCGTAAAGGGCTGTCGAAAACATTAATGCGGCGGGTTGTTTTACAGTTTCCGTACTTTTGCTGGGCTTTCAGTGTTTAGTCATTAATAAAGCTGGCTTTGTTACATTAAAAAGGATCTTTACAATCCCGGAACATAAAAAAGTTTCCTGCCAATCCATGTAATTATCCTAATTGAAGTAGGTTTAAGGTTAGTTTTAGGTGAATTCTGCAGGAAGTCGCTTTATTTACTATAAAAATCGATTAAATAATATGAAAGCTGATTCTATTTCTAATGTGTTATCTTTTGCGTTAAGTCAGTGTTACGAGACTATTATATAAAAAAGGCAAAATCCGTCGGATATCGGAAGGCGTACGTCGTGCGTTATCGGCTGTCAAATTGTAATGTATGTAATAAACAGCGCTTAGGTGGATTTAGTACAGGTGCTTATTTGGGAACTGACACATTATGACCAGAGAGGATGAAACACGTATGCATGCATACCTTTGAATATCTTGTGCAACAATTCTTTCTCACTTGTACTCTTCTGCTTTCATACATACATTACAGTGATTTTCTATGGCTTTTGATGACTTGTCATATGTCGTATATTAATTGCCTGTCGTTTGTTAAATGGCTTAATCACCCATAAAAAACACGAGTACCTAACTATTTAATAAAACCACTTATACTATATGCTTAATAGGCGCCCATAAATGACTATCAGTTTGAAATATTATTTTATATTTGTACGCGATGACATTATTTGATTCTCTTAACCTACTATTCGTATTTCGACCGATTTCTTACATATCTCCCTTAAACATTTTTAAGTTTTTAAGCTCTTAAAGAAATATTTGTTATTTTTTAAGATAATATCTAGATACGTTCCACGCCAAAACGCAAATTATATGAAATTCCCTCGATAGAAAAAAATCGCAAAGTGTGCTCCGAAAATTATTTTAAACAAGTCTATTTCTTTTATTTTACAAGTTATATTTGTGAAAAAATTCACAATGTTTCTTTAAATGATACTTAAGATACGTTCCACGAGATTTTTGCTCTATTTTAAACGAGTCATGTTTTATTAAGCTTTTTCGCAATTTATGCTTTTCGACTTAACGTATTAGCGCGCTCTGTCCAACACTCGTAATTACATATCTCTCCATCTTCTTCTTTTTCAGCGCCGTGCGTTTCAAGAGTGCGGCCTTAAGGCCTGACCAAACCGGCGCTTTCAAAGTGCCACCTTATAAGCGCAGTATTTAGCTCGTTAGCGCGATGCGTTATAACGCTTAAGAACACATTTAAAATGGGTCGTATTGGGCAAAGTTAACACTAATACACAATTACACTGCAGCAAAAGGTACAGATTCACCCCTCCAGTCTTTGAAACATTCAAAATTCAATAAAGTGGTTTCAAAATATTTTCTGTAAGTTTTTTGTAACTGGTTTACGACAACCGTTAAGAAAAAATTATAAACTTTATAAAATAATTAGTTAAAACCACTTTTATTGTTTTTTTTAAATACAACATGATTCGTCAGCAATGCTTATTTTATCAGGATTTACTTAAATATGAGACGAGAAAGATAATTTTAATAGGTACTTATATGGTGTAATACACAGAAAATGATCACACAAATAACAGAGCAGTTATCAAATATACCCTAAAAGAGTGAACATTTTTTCTTTGTGTGAATACCGTACAAGAGTCTAAATTGCTTTCGTCTGGAGCCAGTAAGATTATTGCATCCCCAATTTAGGTATGTTGTGAGACTAAAGATAGTAGGAGCAGAAAGAGATGGGACAAAGGAGGGTAGGAATTACCTGACTTTTACAGATCTGGTCATCAAGCACAGCTAAAGCACAGCACAGCCATTTCAAGCAACATTTAAATTCTGAATAGGGTCTTACTGAGAGTATCTTCCACTATGGAAAATGCCGCAAATAAAGTAAATATATTTTTTAAATAAATTAATTTGTGAGATGAAATAGAACCTTACCCTTAAAAAACGGAAGGTAAAGTTCATTATCATCAACGTTAGAACTTTCAATTAATTAGTCACAAGATTCCGAAGACAGAAAGATTTTTCAGCCACCAAAAGCCTGTATAAGGGCATCAAGTATTAATACTCTTGAAACCTTGAAAATATGCAATATTATCATGAATTTATGTTACTTCTTCAAGTTTCATTTGGGTTCCGATTTCTGGCAAATGTTCCTCAATAATTCACCGTTCTATTGATTTCTCTCAAGTTTTATTGGCGCTTTCTGGCGCGTTTATATTAATTAAACGAACGTTAAAAATAATTGGCACTCGAGGAACTCATTACTACTGATTACTTTTTTGTAGCGGCAGAATTAGGAAAGATATTTTTTTAATTATTTTTAGCCACGTTTTTAGAAAAAATAATGTATCAACTTTACATACGTTTGAGAAAACTTGATTTTATATTTCTCATTTTATTATGTGGGATCGATCTTTATCTCTGGAGCTTAACAAATACGTTAGTAAAACTTAACAAATAAACACGTGAGCACAAAACTAACAATCGATAATAAAACCGGATTTTTTTAAGTGGCTTACGTCCCTGCTCAATACTGCACTGGGCAATCTGGACCCGCTTCGTTTAACCTAAACTAACCCAACAGCATTTTTCTTTTTATATTGACTTATTTGTCCGACTCCACTAATCCTCTATCCATTGGGTTCGGTTAGGTTAAGGCTCCGTCATACGCATACAAAAAGAAGAAGATTACTATAGTTTGTTTGAAAGGGAGATAAGTAAATACGAATGATAGAGGGAGCGCGCTAATATATAAATAAACGATTATAATTAATAGGCACAAGCGACTGTTGTGAAAATATTAAATAAAACCACTTTAATTTTTTTCATTTGAAAGACAAACATTCCTGGGTTACGAAAAATCTGACAGTAGTTGAAAATCTCCTACTACTACCACAGTGAGCGAAAATGTCACATGTCTCGTGATGGAGGACTTAGCTAGCCGAGGAACTGAAAACACGACGCGTGGGTTGGACCCAAATGCTATGTCAATTCGGTAACTGACCGTTCGAATAACACTACTTATTGCAAAGCAAAAACCACTTCACAATGTAGCATTTAAAGAAATACTACGAATATTTTATATCAACAACACCAGGTGCATTTTTCCCAATTTTCCGAATATTTTGCGATTTATTTCTATCGAAGAGTTTCATATAAAATTTATTGTTATTGATGTAATTAATTTGGGAGGGGAACCATTTATTGAATAACCAATACCTCTGCCGTAGGTCACCCCAAGTGGTTTGCTACGTTTGGTGACTTAGTAGGGTGCCCGGATTCATGGGGTTAGGTTTGTCCGGATCGTGGTGGCGGATGCGTCTTCCCACCACCACCTGCGTGGCTAGCCGGATCGGGAGAGACTGATTGAGGGAGATCTTTTGACCTCTCCAACACGACTCTCTCGGAATATTGCCTTGCACCGCAATGGGAGGGATTCGTACGTTCGTCACTCAGGGACACACTGATTCCTACCCATGCCACATACTTTTTCCTTCTCAGAACTTCCTCTCCATCCTTTCCCTAAAAATACACTTAGCATCCCCAAAGGATAGAGCTTGAGGGGAATTATTTTCCTCAGGGCCTCCTGTGTGGAGTGTAGTGTAAAAAATTAAAAAAAAAACTTTATTGGTCTAACTCTAATAATTTTAAATAGTATCACCATTTAATAAAAAAAGTAATAAATAAAGAAGTTTTACTATAAAATTATTATTTCATGCGTGAAAGCTGTTTCGCCTTCTAAAGGCACCATTAAACCGTGGTTAGGCCATTTACAGACGATCAATTTATATTTTTTCTAGATGGTTCTTGCCATGAAAAACGTATTGCTTTTATTTTTATTACCTACGCCCTTGTTGATTTCCGAGTAAAATGTCGGAAAATTGTTAATGGCTATTACCCTTTTAAATTTTTTTCCAATTTCTGCATTGTTTAAGTTTGACTAAATGTGGTTAAGTAAGTTATTCTGAAATAATGACTCAGGGGTTTATTTTCTAGCATTGCACGGACAAGAGGTATATAATAGGCTGATAAATGATACCTCTAGGTCTCTTGACATTTTCAACATTGGTCTTGAAGATTATTAAATGTATTTAAGGCAAGAACTCCAAAATACCGTTTATTTCATATGTATTGTAATAGGATTGCATCAATCTGTAATGAACAAGTGTTTTTACGGTCTCTCATATTTGACCTTGGCTTAAACATATCTAAGAGTGGCAAGCGAATTATATTTTTTTGTTTATTTATCAAACAAGCTTACGGATTAATAGATTTTTTTTTAAATTTTCAACTGCTCTTAAATATTGAGTTTTCGACGTAAAGGTAAAAACGTACAGTTATGTTTAGACTTTTCAAAAAGGTGTTGAGTTGAGTTGATTCTGGGTTATCATGGAACCGTTTCCTCCAGTACACGTGACAAAACTGTGAATCGCAACAGAAATTTGAAATATATAAATCCTTAAGTATAAAGTAAGCGTAATGATATTAATATTACTCGGACAATTTTTACAGCATATTTTTCGTGAATTAACATCGGGCGTAATGATACTGCCCATATATTATGGTGATACCTACTATTTCAGATACTCGGATAAAGCCAGGTGGTAAATCTAGTTGAATCCATCAATAACCACGTCAGACGCGCAATAAATTCAAATCACCGACAAATCAGCTTCACAGCATTTCTCATCAGCAAGGCTCGATGCTGTGGGACCGTACAAAGGTGAAACAACCGATACCACGGAATAAATTATCCCTAGAACTATTCTCAGAATCAACAATAGGACAGACCAGAGAACCAGATTTCAGTTCGAGAAAGATTTACGATATTTGACACACTTTTACCACATTACAACCGAAGTAAGGAAAATTTCCAACATTCGGGCACACTGGAGGACCTACTATCGGCAATTAAGCAAAATTGATGCGACAAAGTAAGCTGTTAAATTTAGTTTAATAAAGAAATTGCTTCCCTCTGCTTGTCCTACCCTATTCGATCCCATTCCGTCTCCACCTTCCCCGCCTTCCCCGCCTTCCCCCTATCCCCTCTCGCGTTCCCCTTCCCTCTCCCGCATTCACCTTCCACCTTCTCCGCCTTCTCCTCTCCATCACCCCACTCCCGCGAATCCCCCCTCCTTCGTTCTCCTCCGTCCTTCCGGATTCACGTTTCCCTTCCTCCTTCCCTCCCTAACGCTGGATAACCAACACCTTTGCCATAGGTCACCCCAAGTGGTTCGCTACGTTTGGTGATTTAGCAGGGGTGCCCGGGTTCATGGGGTGAGGTTTGTCTAGGTTTTGGAGGCGGATGACCATGACACTGAACCCCAGGTTCCTAACCACCCCTTAAACCCTTTTCCTTCCCAGAACTCCCCTTTCCTGCTTTTCCTAAAAAAAACCATTCACACAGCGTCCCCAAGGATGACATAGGCTCTGAGGGAAATTATTTTCCTCAGGGCCTCCTGTGTGGAGCTCACGTAAAACGCTAACTTCATAAAACACACTATTTTTTCAAACTCGTGCACCACCTAAGTAATGCGAAATTTAAAACGATTATCGTAACGCCACAGTTCACATCGTAACGCCACCAATTTTTTTTTACATTAACTCCACACAGGAGGCCTTGAGGAAAATAATTTCCCTCAGGGCCTATGTCATCTTTGAAGATGCTGTGTGGAAGGTGTTTTTGAGGAGAGGAAGGAGTAGACATGAGTCTTGAAGAGACCCATGTTGTAGGAGGGAGGAAACACAGAAGCCGGCAAATCGTTCCACAGCCGAGCTGTTGAACTCTAGAACGAGTTGTAGAAATGACCCGTTCTCGTGTGACTAATGTCAACCGTGTACAAATGTTGGGCGCGTTTTTGGCGTGTTTCCCGACTATGCACCGATGCCGAGGGGATCAATGACGCTAGTTCCTTGGAGCATCTTCCATTATAATACCGGTAAAACAAGGACAGCATTCCCATCCGACGCCTGTGCTCTAAATATTGCAATCCGTTTGTTAAGTTAGGAGAATCTATCAAACGAACCGACCGTTTCTGCACAGAGTCGAGGGTTTTTTTAGGTATTTTGGGGCTCCAGACCAGAAGTGGCTGCCAAATTTGACCGTGAGGCGCACTTGCGATTTGTACAGGGTTAGCAATTGTGTACTATTACAGAATCTGCGGGCCCTGTACAGCATGCCCAGTTTCTGAGAGGCTAACTTAACTCTGGCTTCGATGGAGCCCCCGTACCTGAACTCGTCACTTAGAGGTACACCAAGCATATCAATGAAGGGCCTGTTCGGGAGATTGCTTCCGTTGAAGGAGACTAGATTTTTATGTCGTTCCATTTTAGACGTAATCAGACATGATTGGGTTTGAAACATTAAATTCGAGGTTATTCTTACCCCAAGAGGAAACACTCTCGAGGTAACCGTCCATTCTTTGCTTCAAAACCCTCCGAGCCATTGGGGTTTGTGTGCCCTTTAGGGGCTTCTCAAACAAAAAGCTATCATGGACTGTACTGTCATCCGCGTAACAATGAATAGGTGCACATGACAAGAGGTCATTGATGTATGTATATATGTAGTACGTGTGTTTAGACATCTTCACTGGCGTTTGCACAACAGCTCGCCTCTCCATGAACATCCGGTAAGGGCTGCAATACCTGGGGAGACCAAACATGATGCGGAAGGCGTTATTGTACTGGACCCAAAGTTTTTCTATACAACTCTTTTTGTAGTTTGCCCGAAGTTCGAACGTACACAACGATGCGCAGAAGGAAACGAAGAGCGTCCTTTTTTCAGCAGTACTGCTAAAACGGAATCTTCTATCGAGCATATTTGCTTTTACCTATCGATGTCACCATCGTCCATCAGATTACTGGTGAAAATATTATATTAATATATTATAAAGGTCTCGTCATAAATATATTGTTAAGGTCTCGTCAATTGTGGAAGAATGATCATTGTCACCCATCAATATTTTAAGAATCAAGTTAGAATGTACTTTCCTTTCGAATGTTTCATGATGACGTGTTATGGCCTGCCTGTTTTTATTGTTGTTGAAAAAAATCTTGATAATTTTAATCCGATCTTCCACACACTCCAAAGCACACTTCTATAATTCTATCTCTTCTGTGTCCAATACGGTATATTATTTCTCGGAGTTGTTAGGTTCTAAATAGTAACAACGTCACGGGGAACGATATTCCAGACTATTCTCCTATTTCCCATGGGTAAGACAGGCTATTGGCGGATCGAACAGATGAGGTGATATATTACGGCAAATTGCCACATGTGCAAAAAGCGCTGAAAAAAGATTTGAACTAGATGAAATCTGCCATATAAAGGAGCAAAATAATGACGATGATAAGAACGGTTTGCGACTTCTCAGAATGAAATAAAAAAAATGCTTCTTCATATCGAAAAGTATGGAGGTTAGAGCAATTCCACATACTTCACGTACATTTAGAGAATTATAAATATATAATTTGGGGAACAATTACAGAGGAAAGACTCCAGGAACAGTAGTTAGGGTAATCAAATACTACGTGAGGAAAGGCTGAGCCAGGAATCTCTCCAGGTATGGAGAGATTGATGATAATATGATTGTTATTGTAACTGACAGTTGTAAATAAAAATGCCACGCTTCTATACGGTGACGTCATCGCCTGTCACGATTACTTTGTCCCGGTGATTAGCTGTCACTGGATTGCCTGAGATTATTTTCCGAGGATCCGGCTATTTTTGGAACCAGTTCCTATCGGATTTATAAAATGGTCGCCAACACTTAAACTGGGCGAAACCGAACCGAAAGCCGCCCACAGGGCCTAGCTGGTATAAATTATTGTGGTGATGGCTTAACTCCTGCCTCTGCATTGTCAATAATATACCTAATACTTTATAATATTAGATGGTTTGTAAAATACACACTGTGGATTGGAACTTCTTTCAATGTTGTGTTAATTGTGTCTAAATTTTAGTTTTTTTTATTTAATTAATTGTTGAGTTAAGAGCATTTTTGATCTTGACGGTCGAGGGTCGTGAAAAATAAAATAAAATACGGTATAATATTTAATAAGAAAAATTGACTGACTTGTCAAAAGGATGGTACCCTGGTACGACACGGAGAAGAAAATGAGACAAAATAAATTAATACACTTTGAATTTGTGTAGAACAAAAACCATAGATTAGAAAATATAAATCATAATAATATAAGCATAAGGCTGAGTTATTATTAATTTTAACAAATTAAAAATGTACAATAAAACACATAAATTTATTGCAAACCACTTTAATATATTTTATTCACAGTCAACCGGCTTAGGAAGTACCCTTCCTTCATCAGGAGAATATTAGAGCTCACCTGCGATTCAGAATATTGACAGACATATACAAAAATTTTAGGTGTCCGAATGTGAGGTGTACAAAAGGGAAGGGGTAGTTACGGGATTTCCGGCAGGAACAGAGCGGTGCACTGGAAATATGTCTAGAATAGGACTAAAAAATGTATGCTTCTAAAATATTTTTTTTCTTTTATCGTTACGTTAAAAAATATTAACTCCGGTGTCCTTATTAAAAGTATGAACTGTGGAAATGAGATTATTGGCAAACTTTGAAAAATTGTTGTTATTTTTTTAATTGAAAATATAATTAGCGTTTATTTTTTTGCATAACAAATTATTTTTATTGATCTAGTTAATTTCAGCATTATCTAAAAAGGAATTTTGTCTCGGTAATGTCACGATTTCAAATATAAAACTGTCACGATTTCAAATTCATTTCGCAGCTGACACAAGACAAAACACATGTTTGCTCATGGTAGGGGCTGGGGCTGTCATTTGAAATTAGCACGATTTACGCTGAAAAGGAATACAAATTGTATATCAATTAGTGGCATTTATTTTACGTAATTTTAGACATGAATTTAATCGCTTTTTGCGATCATGAAAGAAAAGTTTTCAAATTTCACCCAAAAATTTACGCGTGCTTTCATCCTCAAGTCCTCTGAAACTCTGTAAATGTTTAATTACATTTATTAAGTTCGTCTATTTTAGCTCTTCTTCCATTAATTTTGTGAAAACGCCAAAAATCTTAATAACCTAAACTTTTGATTAAAAAATAATTGGTTTCGTATAAAATAACAATGTCTCGCCAGCTCGTTGTTCAGGTGTCAAACAATATGAAGGGTTCAAGGGAAAAAAAAGGATATACAAAAAAACATAATTCTTAATTTCTTTTTTTCTACTCGTAACTTGTACCCTTAGAACATTTTTTTTTTTTTTTTTTTTTTAAGTTTTCTTTATTCATTGAAATGTTGGTTACATAAATTTTAGAATTTTTCGACCACCATGCTAGGCACATGCCCGTGTTGTGGTGGTCGATTTTCTATATATTACATTAACATATAAGCAATAAAAAAATGTGCGAGAAAATAAAAAATATAAAATAAAATAATAATAAAGAAATATTATAGAATACAAAAGAATATAAAATGATGTAAATTGCTATAGAGTAATTATAAAAGAGTTAGGAAGAATATAGTAGAATATAAAATAATATAGTACTAAAAGTGTAGAACATAAAAAACATATATATACTAGAAGAATATATAAAAGTAGGTGATCATAAAATATATAAGATCAAAGTAAGTGCTATACAATAAGCAAATAATTAAAGGTTTTTTGTTACGATGGAAATCTATAAGTGCGTGGTTATATTGGTAGATAAATTATATTACACCAATTTTTTGTACAAATAAATTTTAGAATTCATGTTTCAAGTCCGGCGAAATTACACTGGACACAAGAGTAAATTATTATTGCTACATTATTGGACACAGTGTGTTTTTACTTCTTTACTTCATTACTTTTCTTAATCAAGCTGAATATTTTTGAATGTCTGTAATTCTGAGATTATTTGTGATATTCACGTGCGAGTACATTATCGTGTACTGACAGTTGATTTGCTGACAATCGGCCCCCGCGAAATGGTATTTTCTTTAAAATTATAATTTTCTGTGATTTACTTCTTAATTTCAAACATAAAATTGACTTAAAAAATTACCCTTAAAAATAAATTGGTATGAATATCAAAACGAATATATATAGTGTTGATTTTTTTTTACTTATGCGCTGGTATACACAGTATATAGACACATAGATTTTTCCTTGATGCATTTGAATGAAAATGTTTTATACTCTGTTATTCGGCGATAAATCCTCTCTGCACATCTCTTCGGGGTTACTTGTTATATTTTGTGTAATTAGATGTATCATGTTTTCCCTAAAACCCTAAACCGACTATATATTCTATATAAGTATGCTGGGGGCTAACTGTCGGCAGATCAACTATCACGGTGTTAATACAGGGTGGGGCAGAGAGGAGTTACTAGTTTAAAAAAATCACTGAAGGCCCCCCAAACCGAGCAAAGGGGCAAAGCGGATGCCGTTAGGTCGGGAAAATGATGAAAAAAAATTATCCCGGATAATTTCAAGCGACGTCGCCAATACAGGCTTTTGATTCTTTCCAGGTGCAGAACTAACTTACCAATGGGGATGCCCCTGGGAAGACTCACTGGGTTAATTAACTGCCTTGCAGGAAAAGTAGATATTTACCCACGTATCCTCCTACATCGATTTTAAGCGTTAAATAGCACTTAACGTTTTAACTAAATGCATTACTTTAACTGAAAATGTAATTACTATATAAGTATCTTTTCTTACCGCTTTTGCAATGTATTGGTTTTATGCTCTTTTTGCAAATAAATACACAATTACTGAACTGGTACAAATTGCAAGTGTTTCCCATAGTTGAATTAAGCAGTCACCTAAGGTCTGGAGCCCCAAAATACTTGAAAAACCCTCATCTCTGTGTAGAAACGAGTGATCCATTTGATAATTTCTCATATTTTAACAAAGATTTGCAATCTTTATAGCGCGGACATTAGGTGGGAATGCTGTTCTTGCTCCACCGGTATTTCAAGGAAAGATGCTCCGACAAAAAAGCGTCATCGATTCCTTCGGCGCTGGTGCTCAGTCGGAAAACACGCCAAACGCGCGCTCAACATTTGTACACAGTTGACATTTGTCACATGGGAACGGGTTGTTTCTACGACTCGTTCTTGAGTTCAACAGCTCGGCTGTAAGACAATTTGCCGGTCTCCACATTTTCTTCCTCTCACTACATTGTATCTTCAAGACCCAAGTTCATTCCTTCCTTTTCACAAAAAGACCCTTCATGCCAGTGAAATTATTTTCCTCAGGGCTTCCTGTGTGAAGTAAACGCACAGTTGTTACTTCAGCATTACTTATCAGAGCAGAATAATCACAAAACCAAACTTAAAATATCCAATTACTTGCTTTTAGAGACAAAAAACTAACACGAAATTCATGCAAGCACAATCGTAAATAAGAAATGAAATTAAAATTCCCCGTCGGCTGGCTACCTTCATAAAAATTTAGTTCCCCTAATTTTCCAATATAAATTCATTAGGTTCGTGAAAGAAACAAAGCCAAATTCGTTTTTAGTTTAAGTTTCGTCGTTAAACGCTCAGGGGGAAGGAAACGGGAAATCCGATAAATGTTTGCAGGTAACTTTCAGGTTTCAGCGGTGCGGGGATTATGTGACCGAACTCAGGCGAATCCAGGGAAAAAGAGCTTTAGGAAGATTTGTGACTTACGTCTTTAAATTTTGTAGAGATTTTTTCTGCGGGAGTGTTATTTCTTATAAATTATTGATGTGTAATTTGGCTTAATTTCATGTGTTCGAAGGAAGTAGCTCAACATGAACACGAATAGCGTGGACTTGAAATAGGCGTGGATTGATTTAATTTGTAACTGCTGAATTACGCTCAGCGGTCTGTTGCACACTAGGTAGAGATCGAAATTCGACTGGCAGTGCGGGTCATGGCAGGTACACATAGGAACAGGTAGGAAGGATTTAGGGATATGCAACAATATTAACTCCCAAGTACAGAGGTTAATGATATGATGTATCATTGTAGGTATGTGTAAATGAGAGGTACAATATGAATAAATAGGACGACCCCTTAACCAGACCGTTCGTGATAATTAATGATCAATGGAGAATTTTGATGCATAATACTTTTGAAAAGAACAGAGAATGTGAAACCATACAAATGTACCTAGAAGTGTTCTCTAAGGGCAAGGGAACGGGATGAGAGCAAAACTAAGAGAAGGCCATCGATTTGTGGTTGGTGTTGTTAGGAACTTTCTTTAGGTGGGAAAATAGGAACGGCGTAAAAAACTCACTGTAGCCAATGTAGCGGGCTGAGTTGGTGTCCACATAAGAATTCACATAAATTGTTCCAAACTGTACAGATGGTATGATCAACATAAGTTATTTGAAGTCTTTGCATACACATGTAATTAGCACTTCGAAAATGTGAACAAATACGAACTTCATAATAATACATTGCTTATCCGCCGAAGGTTATCTCTGCACTGACTTGCACTGTAGGTAGTGTGAGGTGGGTAGGAATTTCAGGAAAGGACAATTATAATTCCAATCAGGTGTAGAAATTAAATAATTATTTGAACTCAATTCCATTCAATTGAGCTCAGAGGCAAAGTTTCATATCATTGAAACATATGACTTACGTTTTTTTTTACGTAAAGTATCTGAGGATATTTTCATGTTTCCATGATCCAACATTACGGGAGTGTGTTGGTTTTTGAAGTGAAAACTTCTTTAGCACTTTTGTGATTTGAAACTCGATGAAACGGAAACGAGCGATATTAAAAAGAGACAAAACCGTATATTTAGCTTGCAAGAAAATGAGATAGACTAATCGGTGTCCTCTTTGTGCGGTGCTTCGTAGAATAAAATTAAAAATAATTTTTAAACTCGGTAACAATATTATGATAAATCCTACTTCTGATACTATGCATCATTTTATTTTCTCGAAGTTTAGTTTTCGGAAGGTTTCACTTCTACCGCGTGTGTACTGTACATTTTTTTTTAAATTAAAAGACCCAGATATAACAATAGAACTCACGTCCAAAAAATATGATTTTATATTTTTTTAAATTTAATAAATCACAACCAAATTTTCTATTGAAACAATAAGAATTTTGTAAGTAAGCACGTAAATACCTACCTACTTTATTTTTATTCATATATTTTATGCAACATTTTTAAAAAATTTAAATAAGGAATAACACAATTTATCCAAAGAAACATCAATATCTCAATGAAAATTATTTTTTCAAACTTTTTTTTAGCAGATACTTGGGCACTATAATTTTGAAAAATATGCCAATAAGAAAGTCCAACTGAACTCGACGATTTCACATTTAAAGATAATCTTTACTGAAACATTAAAACGGCCACCACCATGAAACAAAATCCGATTAACAAACAGATGAAATGCAAAACAGACGAATTAAAACAGGACTTTGCTACGTTCATTCAAACAGCCTTAAATTTTGCAGCCTTTCTCCAAACCATCCACCATTTAATTACACCTCGCACCATTGCACATGACACATGTCCCAAAAGCTTCACGCAAGGACTCTTGTGCGGTTTTGAAATAGGCTTTCAACCACCATTTTGGTTTAAAACTGCATTATTCCGCATTAATCACTCGATGTCAAACCTACAACGAAATTCAATCAGATCGGAAAACACATTGGAAAATAACATCAAATATATCAATCGGTGGTTTTTCGACGTGGTAATTTATCATTTCAATGATCGATCATTGCAGTGCCTAGCATTTGGGCTACTAATTTTCTCTCATTAGCTTTAATACAACACTGATTACAACCTTATCAGGTGATTTATACCTCTGATTAAACCCGCATGAACATTATTCACAAAACCAACTAAAATTTATTCCACAAAACAAGTCCCATGTTAGCTAGTTTAAACCACATTTTACAAGAGCATGTTCACCATGTAGAAAAAATTTCTATTTACATTTTATTCGACTGATAATATCTTAGTAATTTTATAAAACCCATGCGAAACAAACGCTTTGCATGTTTTCTTTCATAATCTAGTTAGTATGCTAATAGAGTATGAGTGAACATCAAAACCACTTGGTCGAAAATGTTTTCGTCGTTATTCAAATTTACTGAATTTTACGTTAAATAAAGCCTGTAAAAATTGTTACAAGACAAATGCGAAAATAATTCCACAGTTTTTTTTTCTTTTTTGAGAGCAAACATGTAAAAAAATTACGATAATTATATTGCCCGAAGATTTTTCCAATGCAGTAACCATGTAAAAAAAACATTGTTCAATGCATTTTGCACTAATCTATATACATGCGAAACTTGATGTAACTACCGAACCACCTCGATGGAACGACTCCGGATCCAATATAATGATGCATGTAGAATTATATTTGGATTCAGAAGATATAGCAGTGCATCGACAATGTTCACTGAACTAGGACTGCACGGATTCGCCGGTCTAAAGAGACATCGGGTCACTGGAGCCAGGATGCGGCTAATGGCTTCCGACAATGCAGTGGTGACCGCAGCTTTCCAGCACCAAACCCCACTCCTGAGTGAGCGCTGGGCCCGAGCTTGAAGAATAGAATTGATAACTTATTTATTTTTTTATATTCAATTTATATATATAAATATTTATAATTTTTTATTTGGTTTTTTTTTTCCTATTTTATGTTAAAAAAAAAAAAAAATCTATTGTTTTAAAATATGTTATAAAATATATTATAAAAATATGTACAATCATATGGGACGTGTGGGATTGCACTATCCTCCCCACATCCTGGAATAAAACTATTATTATTATTATTATTATATGTGTACAAAAATAAATATTTCTTTTTCTGTTCCTTATTATTTTCCATACCATTCATCCGATTACGATGGAACTTTGGTTAGTTGTTGTGCGCATGCCTGCAAAGGTTTCTGTTTATAATGATGGCCACTGGCGTTATGAAATGCGCACAATTTTTTTTTACAAGAAGTTAGTAATATTAGTAGTAATTTCATATAGTTTAGCGGCAGGAATGTAAGAAGGAAGGGAGAGATAATTCGTGTGGTGAGAAAGGAAACGTAGAGAAATTTGCAGGAGGTGAGACAAGGTAGGGGGAACGGGGGAGGCATGGAAAAGAACACGCACGGGAGAGGTGGGCAACGAGAGACGGGCAGCGGGAGGGATTGCAAAGGAGACAAAGTAGCGGTAGGGGATAGCAGGGGGGAAATTTTTAAAATCCACGTTTCTCAAACGGACAGCTGTATGTGACCTGCTCGCGTTTCGGAAAATCTTCTGATTTGTTCATGTGCGCACTTAATGGAAAACAAAAAAATATTATGTATACTTATAGTTTTTCTCTGAGTGGCATTGCAACGCATGCCGGGTACTCGCTTGTTATTAAGATATAAAACTTTTGGTTTTTTTATGGCAACAGCTCTTTGGAAAGGTTTTATCGTATATTAGCGCAGACCCGTGAAAAATCATGGGCTGTTATAATTGTGGGATTTGTAAAGCTGAAAGTATTTATAAAATATTTTCCCTAGGATAATATAAAATATCTTCCAAAAATAAAAATTGTCAATTTTATTTATGATATAATTATATTTCATTACTGACAAATTACAGAAACGATCAGAAATACACCTTCCGAATGAACACCGTTAGTAATCTTGCCCCAGTAACTTCCCCCCATGAACACAGGCACCCCTCCTAAGTCACCAAAGGCAGCAAACCATTTGGGGTAACCTGTGGCAGAGGTATTAGTTATCCAATAAATGTTAACGCTGTAAACTTCGGAATCAACTGAACAGTAAATGATTCGAAATTAAAACTTGTCATTAATTGTGTCCATCTTGAATGAATGTCACATTGAACGAACGAACATTGCGAGATTTCTTGACAAGAAAAGCTAACTTCATAACAAATCCTTACAAGACACCAGTTTTAGAGTACCCTTCAAGTCTCCCCTTTTCTACTGTCTTTCATCTTTTCTTTTGATAGAATAACAGAAGATTTATGCGTTTAAGGCTTCCATCAACTTCAGACCGAAATAAGATTTAAATTATGTAGATGTTTCGCCTTAAAAGTTAACGTTCAATCCATCATGCGCCCGTTTAAAATGCGTGAGCAAATCCCGCGCGATATTACCCCCGTCAGGTTCTGTCATTAAATCATGCTGTAATCCCCCTCGTAAATGTTATATTAAAAAAACGTATCTAACCATTGATGCGAAATTACACGAGAATATCCTTTGGTGGCTGAGTAGAATGAGTACAAACAATTTTGAAGTGAAAACTATATAAGCACCGTTGTGATTTGAAACTTGATGAAACTGAAAAGAGTGACCCTAAAAAGAGACAAACACACACATTTATACAATTTAGCCTGAGAATGATATAGAAATAAAATATTAATTTATTCACAGTTCCTATCCACGCGAGCCTCCATTACCTTCAGAACTTCAGCGGTCAGACATTCAGCGAACCAGTGGCCGAATCCTTCGAAATAAAAAAAATATAAATATATTTTTTTTAAATCAATATCCAATCTTCAAATTACAAAACAATGAAGAGGCAAAAGAAAAGAGAGCGACATCTAGCGACTCCGAAGAGGAAAACACAAATACTAATTAGATGACTGAATTTATAGGAAAAGGTGCTATAGAATTGGACGCCAAAAATATGGAAAAAATCATTCTTCACTCATTTTTTAAAATCAATAGCCAATCTTTATACTACTCCAAAATGAACAGGAAAAAGAAAAGAAAGCGACATTTTGCGACTTCAAGGAAGAAAACACAAATACCAATTAGATGACTGAATTTATAGGAAAAGGTGCTATAGAATTGGACGCCAAAAATAAAGAAATCATTCTTCAATCATTGATGAAAAAAAAATGCTTCGTAGTCTCCCCACTTTTGTCTACTTTAGTTTTCTGAACGTCTTACTTCTATCGCGTGTGAATTGCGCTGATTTTTTAATAAATAACATGTTTTAAATAATTTGATATTCTAAAGAAAAGAAAAGAACAATATAGGAATTGCGAATGAATACCGCAAATGGAGTGACCTCCAACATAGGTTCCACCAAGTGGTTCGCAACGTTTGGTGACTTAGCAGGGGTGCCGGGTTCATGGAGCAAGGTTTGTCAGAGTCTTGATGGCGGATGCGTACGACAACCAGCCACCAGGCCGGATCGGAAGAGAACGGTTGACTTCTCCAGCGGTAACTCTCTTGGAACATTGCCTTGCACCGCAGCGGAAAGGATGGATTCATATGTCCGTTGCTCCTGGACACACTGACCCCCAGATTCCTACCCACCCCTCTTATCTTTTTCCTTCACATAATTTCCTCTTCTTCCTTTCCTATAAAGACCCCCCACACAGCACCCCCAAAAATGACAAAAGCCCTGAGGGGAAATATTTTCCCAGGGCCTCCTGTGTGGAGTTAATGAAAAAAAATAAAAAAGAAATTGTATTCTCAGCATTATTGGCTCTTAGTTACATCCATTCTACTCCACCCACTCTGCGTAAACAATGTTATTTTATCCGAACACGCCCACCTCGCTTATTTAGTATTGCCTACTGCCTACTTCTAATGTGTAACTACTGGAGTATCTACCTACACGTGTCGTCTTATTGAATTACATGTTTGGATATTATTCCCAATGTTTTTTTTTTAACATTTACTCCACACAGGAGGCCCCGAGGAAAATAATCTTTCATGTCATCTTTGAAGATGCTGTGTGGAGGGTCTTGAAGAGACCCTCCAGTTGTAGGAGGAAGTAAACACAGAGGCCGGCAAATTGTTCCACACACGAGTTACGAGTCGTAGAAGCGATCCGTTCTCATGTGACAAATGTCAACCATGTATGTCAAGGTGTGTCTCCCGACTATGCACCGGTGTTGAAGGGATCAATGACGCTAGTTCATTGGAGCATTTTCCATTGTAAAACCGGTGAAACAAGGACAGCGTACTTATCTGACGCCTGTGCTCTAAAGATTGCAATCCGTTTGTTAAGATAGGAGAAGGTCGAGTGTTTTTTCTAGATATTTTGGACTCCAGATTAGGGATAGCCGCCAAATTCAACAGTGGGGCGCACTTGCGAGTGGTGCATGGTCATCAGTTTGTGTATGGTGTTTGTTCATGGTCTTCTGAGAGGCAGACTTGACCCTGGCTTCGATGGAGTTCCACTAATTTGATAATCCACAGAAGTGTGCTAGTGCAGACCGATTTGAAAAAATACTGATGTTCCCGATTAAACCGGATTATTTATTCCGAACAGACCAATCTCGCTGATGGAGGACATTCAATGTGTACCCACTGGCGGACGAACTAGCGCCTAGTTGTTATTTCATTACATTACACGTCAACATTGTTCTCGATAGTGTTTTGTTTGAGGACTTCTTTCCATATTGGGTTAACCGAGGAAAATAGGTTTCGACAAGTCTCTTTTTAATGTTTTTTTGCAGTGTATCTGAGAAATAGCACTGCCAAAGTTTCCAATCGATGAGGTGTGGGTTCTTGCATATGTGGCATATAAAATCATTAATAATTTAATCAATAGCCCCTGCTTCCTGGGTATCTAGCATGGTCGGCAGATAAAAATTTATCGATAGTGTCGTTAATTTGTCATCCTTCCCGAACACGACTGCAGATGACCACCGAATAAACCACAATTCACGTAAAATAAATTAGGAACGCGGGGGGAGGAGGGGGGGAGGGTAACAAGTAACAGTGACAGGGACAGGGACAGCAACAGTTTGGTGAAATACCTTTTAATCAAATTTCTCGGCGACCGTGTTTCCTCTTAATAAGCAAACATACTTAGGATTAAATTATTTCAAATCAGAAGGAAATTAATTAAAAAAGATGAAAACTAATAAATTAATTTAAATAAGCATTGTAATAAACTCAATCTAATTTATTTTATACAATACCAACCGACTTACTTAAACGAAAGTTTTTGTAAAAAATATAAAATCCGTTTTGATTGCAAAATAAAATTTTGTCGATAGACTCTCTAAAAACTCAAAATTTTTGAAAAATCAAGGGATGCCATACAATTTTGCGTTAAATGACGTCACAAAATTATTAATCTCTCAACAATGCCTTTCCGGGCGATATCGAATGACGGGAATGACGTCAGAATTTGTCCACGGCGCTTGCACATACGATATTGATTATTTGAACATTCTATAAAACGTGTGTATTAAAAATCGACTATTGTCATAGTGATTTGATTTTGGGGCATTACGCCGTATTGCGCTCCCTCCTTCTTTAGCAAACACTTCGGACAGCATTAAGTATCCATCATCAGGGTAGATATGTAATTGATAGTGGTAAAATGTATGTTTTTGTTCTATAAAAAATATTCAATAATGCAAATATTTAAAAAAATATATAAATTTAACTTATCATTAAGGCATAAACATAACATCCAAATTTATCTATTTTCAACACAACAAATGCACAGTGATTATATTTATAAAGGCATAAAATATTTCAAAAGTCTTCCCGAAAAATTAAAAAAAAATAACAGATTTGGTATCATTTAAGAAAAAAGTCAAATCGTACTTAAAAATTAAGAACCTTCACCAATCAAAATGCTGTAACTTAATATCATTCCGCATTATAATTTTTAACGTTACAACATTCTAGTACTTAAGATTGTATTTATTGTACACTATTATAACTCTAAATAACTTCTGCACCAAGCTCAAAAGCTAGTTTTTTTATTGGCGTAGAAATCCTTGAAAATGTGTATTTCACTATTTTGTTTTTGCCATAGTGTATAACAATGTTATTATTCAAACAATTTAAAAAAAATGTCCTACGTGCAAATGTAGACCGAAAATATCTCGAGATATTCCATCAAGTTGATGAACTACCCTGTTGATGAACTACCCTTCAATAATCTCATCATCTTTTTTAATAATAATAATTGGATGATTTATATAGCGCCGTTTTTGTGAAAAATCACCTCAAGGGCGCTGTTCAAACATAAGGTATAACAGGATATGAGAGCCCAAAAAGGTAGGTTTAAGGTTTCTTATTTTAAGGTTTTGCCTTGATGAACGCCCTCTACCTAGCGATATCCAAACAATTACGTTGTTGATTGAAAGAAAATAAAGAGTTTCCTCAAATTATTTTCTCTTCTTTTCAGATTCGGAATAGGAATCACAACCGAAATTTAATTTACCGGAAACCGCCTTCCGGAAAATACGATTTAAAAAAACAACACGAAATTTAAAAATTCTCGCGATATAAATGTTTTTTTACCCGACCATTATTAATTATGTGTACCACTTCGAAGAAAAGATTATTTTGAATGGTTTAGGTCAGGAGTACCCAACCCAAATCGTTTGATGGGCCAAAAAAATTTCTGAGCTTAGGTGGGCCACTCGAGAGGGGGAGGGCGTTAGATACATCCATGAACAAAGGAGGTATAAACTGACTTTACACGTGCCTGTGTGTGTCCTTTGCTCTCACCTTTCACTTATTATTATCAGGTCAATTGCATTAGATCTTCAGAGAAATGTACGAAAAAAATATGCTGGTTGAATTGGTTGCGAAATAATATTGTTTGGGAAAAATAATAATAACAAAAAAGTTCTAATTTCACAAAATATAAAATAAAATTAAAAAACGATTTTTTTTACCTTTATATGAATACCAAGTCTTCAAAAGTCTCGGTTTGAACCGTCTACGGATCAGAAGGGATGCGCATATTATTTATTATAACACATTTCTTCAGACTGATTCGTGGACCGTTCTAAAACGCGGCTATTATGAAGAGCATTAGTTTCTATGTTCCTGATGGTTATCTCCGTCACCGACAGCATAGACTGTTTTATCTCTCGGCTTGCAGAACTAACTTGCCAATGGTTATGCCAGTCGGGAGAGCAGTCTTGTTGTTAAATAGAATCACTTTGAATATCGACATGTTTAGCATCAATGAAGCACAATTTAGACAGCAAGCTTTATTGCTGTTAGTCTGATTGTGCTTCATTGATTTTTAAATTATTCATTCATACTGTTTAATTTGTTTGAATTGTTTATATTATTTAAATTGCTTAAATATGCTTAAATAATAATATTTTCTCTATTTTAAAAACGATTTGAAATTTAAATTTTTTAATGTTTTTAAAGTGAATAAATTGAATTGAATTGAAAATTCAATTGGGCCGCATGTTGGGTAAGCTGGGTCATAATACTGAATGATATAACATCTATTTTTTTAAATTTATTTCTTACTATCTGTCTATTTAAAAAATACAAAGTAATTTATTTTATTCACAGTCCTCCTTATTAGTGATTCCTGTTCAGAGGCGACTACAGGTTGTTGTTTGGGTGATATAAAATGATTTCCTCACCTTCACATAAGTATGTTAATTTCCACAAAAAAAATCTTCATGTTTGTTGACTTGGTTGTTGTTGATGATGTTACTCAATAATTTTAGTGATTTTCTCATCTTTATGTTAAGTAAGCCATATTTCAATATCGTTTTTACACTTTCTTATCTCCAAGTGTTTAATTTCATTTGGAAGGTTATTATATAATTTTATGGCATGGAAATTATTGTTTTTCTGGTCAAAAGATAAATTCAAATTTGGGATGTCCAGTAGTTTTGAGGTTTATGTCTTTGTAGTGTAGATGTGTTGGTCAGTAAGATAACTCATTTTTCCAAAGAATATGATTAGAAAATTTTTCGAGTAGAGTTTTATAAAATACTGAAAACATTACATTTTTTAATAATTTCTTTAGATACAGTTCTTATGGATGATTTTTCTCAGGATTAGAATCTCAGGATTAGGATCTTAGGATTATTTTTATTTTTACTTTTACTGTTTTAACGAGCTGCTTCATGTGGGTGTTTCAGGCAGATCCCCATCCAACAATTCAATACTCTATACCAGTGGTCCCCAACCCATGGGCCGCGGCCGGGCCGTGGACCAAATGGTACTGGGCCGCGCCGCCTGCTTAAAAATCAAAATAATTTTTTGAAAAAAATCGTCTATTATTTAAGGAAAAACATACTTTCAACCTTTCCGTTGAGCCTTAAAAATAGAAAAAATACCCATGAATCCAAAATAAATTATTTGAAACGTCTGGAATAATCCTTCATTTTCTTAATTTCCCGCACAAGCCTTGTATTTTCTGTTCTCTTCACTACTTTTATTCGTCACTATAACTTATATACCACAATTGTAATTTTTTATTCATTCTCCCCAAACACAAGAACCTTGTTCTTTATGGTGAGAAACCACCATTTATTTTTTATTTTTAATACATTTTTCTTTACCGTTTATTTTTAATTTTTATATTTCTCTGTAAAATAGTATTTCCTTATTTAATAATAATTTTTTTTTAAATCTACATTCAATGTGACCCCCCCCCCCCCAATGTAACCCCCCTACCCTCAGTGGGCCGCGGTGAAATTATCAAACGCTGACCGAGCCGCGGCGACAAAAAGGTTGGAGACCACTATACTATACTACTTACGTTCAGATCATCGAACAAATAATATAGAAAGTTAAGTTGTTGTTATTAATCCGTCAGGTCTATTTGTTCGGTTTTTGGAAAAACTCATATGTCTCATAGAAATCGTTGTCTTACTTACTATAATGGTTAGAAATAGGATCTAAACATTGTTAGAAACTGAAAACACCACGCTTTATATTTAAATCTAAAAGTTAACCGCACACTAATTAAAATGTACACTTTAAAGAATCCAAAATTTCATTTACATTATGAAACTTTTAGAATTTTTTAAATTATGATATTTAATTAAAACGACAAAAAATGAGATAACGTTTATAACTTATTTGCTTAGTAAATTATGCACATGTTTTATATTTTTATTTGTTTTCAGTAGATAATTGTAGTTAGAAAAAAACCTAAGGTGAGCCATTTTTAAAACTTTCTTGTGTTTTCATTAATAAATTTTATATAAAAAAAATATATGTTTGTTTGCGATTATAAACTTTGAAAGCGTATTTCATCACCTTTCAAAAGCAGTTTTAAAATTTTCTGATACGTTCAGAAATATACCATTTATTTAGATTTTATTGCGAAACGGAAATATTTTGTCCCTCAGACGAAATACGGTCGAGGCCTGAATGGTTAACCACGAAGCTCTGTTCGTGCTCACATGAAACTCGTGAACGTTGAGCTTCATTAATTTTTAATAGACATTTTCTATGTGAAAATCAGAGACAAATGCTTTTTCATCGCGATTTGTCGTTTCCATTGTGGGATATGCCGTTAATAATAGGAAAAGTGCTAAATTGTTGAAAACCTTCCCATGAAATAATTCTCTGTTAATAAATATTATATTTTAATTGAAGGAACTTTAACTTGTCTGAATTCTTGTCTGATCAGTTCGAATTTTGAAAATGACAATTAAAATATATATTTTTTTTAATATTATTTCATTGAATCAGCGTTACAATCACTCACCGGCAGACCCTTACCGAAACAAGTATGTTTGATAATAACTAAATTTACTTCGCAGCACATTGTAATGAAGAAAAAAGTTATATTGTCACGCGGTGCACTCGTATCAACCATTCTATGTATCCAGTTATAACAAAGTTAGTAACTGTCCTAATTTGGTAGCGACTCACGACAAAACTGTAAATCGTCGTATCTGCCATACAGAGTTACCAAGTGTTACCGAGTGTTCGTAATTTAACCAGTGATTCCTGACATTATTTGGAGTTAAAGTTTAGTTTTTATAATGTAATTTTGGTCTCCAGTGACATTTTTTTTTTCAACTTAAAAGATCGGTATTGAACAGTTAAGGTAGGGGTGAAGGGTTGGGCGTTTTTATTCGGCTGAATAACCACTGATGGTGATGACTAGTATGCGGCTGGCCGGTGTCAAAAATATTGGGAATGTATTGCAAGCGATATGCTGAAATAGGCCAAAACTAAATGATCTTTTATAGCTAAGTCTGTTGGCCCCATAAAACAAATTTGACTGGTTAAATAACTATAATCTAATTATTTTGCCTTTAATAATGAGCGGCTCTGAAATTTTCGTTTTGCCACCGCCAGCCGCATACTAGTGGTGACACTTGGAGGAAAGTTTTTGAAGTGAAAACTTCTTCAGCACCGTTGTGATTTTAAACTCAATGAAACGAAAAATAGCGACTCTGAAAATAGACAAACACACGCAATAAGTTTTCTTAAGATTTCGCTTCTACCGGGTGTGAATTGCGCACTCTGTTTTTTTTTTAATGTTGTTTGGTTTTGATTAAAAAAATAAACGAGTGCAGCTCACCAGTGAAACCTTCACCCACACAATCTCAACCAATAGAAGCCTTGAAAAGATAGTTCATAATCAAAGCGGCCAATGCGCACAGTTTGACACAGCACCACGCTTCGTAGGTACTGTAGGTAGGTAAGGTTTCATTCAATCTCATTCTCTCGCAGGCTAAATCCTATAGCTGGTTGTGTTTGTCTCTTTTTAGTGTCGCTTATTTCAGTTTCATCGAGTTTCAAATCAAAACGGTGCTAAACAGCTTTCACTTAAAAAAATTGAATAAAAAAACGACAAAAATTTCATTAAAATTTTTGCTCCAAATAATGTCAAGAATTACTAGTTAAAGCAAGCCAAGTACGTACTTTAATACCATGTTTGTAGGTTCTGTCTCGTATCTTTCGTACCTTCTCGTATTATTTGCGTCAAGTCATAATATGGCGAGCACGTTGGAAATGACTGGAGTCGTTTGAAAAAGGATATACGTAAGGTTTTGTTGGGGAGAAAAATAATATTAAGTTCAGCCATGTGACAATATAGAAGAGTTATATATCTTTTGGCCAGGTAAATTCGTATTTATATCAGGCTCCACTTATATTTAATAGCCTACCAGGAAATATATGTCTTAATTCCTTGTTTACTTTTAAAAGTTTGTTAAATTATTTGTGTTAGGCGAGGATTGATTTTTTTTCATCTCTGTCCATTTTAAATTAATATCATGACAAATTGTAAACTTTTTTTTTTTCATCTTTGTCCATTTTAAATTAATATCATGACAAATTGTAAACTTTTTTTTTTCATCTTTGTCCATTTTAAACTAATATCATAAAAAATTGTAAACTTTTTTTTTTCATCTTTGCTCTTTTTAAATTAACAGCGCATTTTATTAAAAAAAAGAGTGTCCTAGGCTTGCATGATGATTTTTTTTTTAAATTCAGACACGCATACCCTTCAGTACTTTTTAAAAGAATTGTTCCTAAATATTCAATTATGAAATACCCACTGGTCCCCGGCACGCGTTGCATTGCCATTTAGAGAAATAAATTGATTCTCCCTGCATGTCCTTTCCCGTGCGTCCCCGTTCCCTTCCACCTTCCCCGCCTTCTCCTTCCCTCGTCTCTTCCCTCTCCGCGAACCCCACCTCCCCCGTTCCCTTCCACCTTTCCCGCTTTCCCCCAACCTCTTCTCTTCCCCCTTTGCGAACCCCACGTCTCCCGTTCCCCTTTCCATTGCCTTTTCTCCCTACCGCTAAAATATATGAAATAAATACATTTTCATTTATTCAAATTTCATAATGCCAGAGCTTATCATTAAATATATAAATAGCTTTTACGTTATTCTGACGTATGAGCTACATTATTGTAAAGTTTCATTAAAATCCATACAGTAGTTTTTGCGTGAAAGAGTAACAAACGCACATACATCCATACAAACTTTCGCGTTAATAATATTTGTAAGATAGTAAGATTATAAATCTAGGATAACAGTTAGCCGTGCCACTTGACGTCAAAGTTTCTTATTGAAATTGTGTACTAGAGTTCTACATGTGACTTCCCAAAATGTGTGATATTGAAAATTAAAACACCGTTTTGTTCAAATAAAAAATTTATTATCTTCCGAACAACAATGAAAACAATTTTGTTGAGTAGGGCTTCCTTTTTGCAGTCCGGATACTGTTGGTATTATTACAATAATAACTGTATATGCCTACTTCTATATGATTATCTTTGCTTTATTAGCTCTTCCGGCAAAGCACTTGTTAATCGATTATCAAACCGAGTGGTTCGAAAAATAACATTGCAATTATAATCATGTTCTGATTAAACACCACAATATAACTTAGTGTCAGGTGTCAGTGTCTTCATAAATATTATTATGAGCGAAAAAAAACAGTTAACAAGTCAACAGTCAATAATTTGTTGTGAGAAAGAAATTGTCCCACGAAAAATGTAGTCATATTTTTCGAACGCAGATTGTTCCAAATCGGTGGGTGTGCGGAAGAAATTAAAATTGTGAGACTCCTACACCCGAAAGGGTAGAAATTTTTAATTCATTTGAACATAAAATTGAGAAAAGTACGCTTAAAGGAAGCATTCTACTCTATGATAAAAATTTCATACAATAAACGTAACAGTGGGAAAATTATTAGCAGAAAGCAAGACGAAAACAAAACCATTGAAGAATTTATTGCCACACTTCAAAATCTAAGTAAAACATGCGATTCGAGAATATACAGTAATATTTTTTAATAAACAACATATTTAAATACAACCTTGACCGAAATCTAAATTACCTGAAAGAACCATCTTTAAACTTGAAAAAGAACCAAGCAAGAACCATCTTTAAACTTGAAAAAGACGATTATTTTATCAAAAGCAATCGTAATTATATAGCTTAAGTCTATAGGGTTTAACAGTAACTCGGAAACTGTCGAAATCAATATTTTAAAGACATGGAATACCGTTAACGTCAAAAAACAATAATGGGCATTTCAATCTGCCATTTTTAAACAATGTTTGTACGTGTGGGATATTGAACATATCACCATCATCAGTCCAAATTATCCTCAATTAGATGGTCAAGCTGGGGGTTCAGTAAAAAATGCGTCAAACTTTAACAGAGCTTCAACTTCGAAAGTGGTCGTCTTTAGTTGAGTGTATTTCCACAATTTTTTAGCAACTTTGTACTTTATCCAGATTGACGTTTTTCCAGAGCTTCAAAGTCGAAAGTGGCCGTCTTCGGTTGAGTGTTCTTTCACAATTTCTGAATTACTTTGTACTTTATCCAGATCGACGTTTTTCCAATTTCCTTTTAGGGCTTTTAAAGACCAGTTCGTAAACATGTTAGCGGCAAGCAAAAGTGAGCAATTATCTGTATATTTTCTGTTTTATTAGAACGCACGCACCATTGATACGACTTGTGTTCGAAGCTGGGTGTCACAATATAGAATCTGCATCTTATCTTTGAGATTCAAATCAGATATAAATCGTTTTCCAAACAGAATGTGCCTGTGCTCTTTGCCTACAGAATTGACCAATTTTGGCAAAGCAAAAAGTTGTTCTCTACTCCCAAAAGATATTACTTTACAAAGGCATTCTTCTTTGCATCCAGAGCGTGCAACAGTTTTCCGTCCCGGTGAACACTTACAACGTTTTTAAAATCACGTTTTATGTTTTCCGCTCGTTCTTTTCATTTTCCCGTGCGAGTTCGTTAGTTTTTTATTTGTAAAAAACATTAGTGTTACAATATTGTTTTTTTTTTATATATTATTTTGTTTTGTTTTAATTATTTTATAAAATTAAACCTCAATACAGGATAATCTTGGTGGATATAATAATAATAGTCAGTACCATGTAAAGAAACAATAAACAACATTATTTTATTTTTGGGGTGTTTTAACCCATATATGGGGTAACCCATATGTGGGTCCCTGAAGGATTGTTTTAAAGAATCTCACTGAAGTTTTGAGGTGGGAGTGGAGAGAGGGTAATTTTTTTGATGGGTCAAAAACGACCCCATGGTCAAATGCATGACTTTAAATTCATTTTGAATAAAAATGCAATTTTTTTATTTATTCTTTATTTATCGTTTTCGTTAGTAAATTCAACATACAAAAAACATTTTCAAATAAAAATTACGAATGAAACTGGGAAAAACATTTTGCATGTAAGTTTACACCGCATTTATTACACGCCGTCACAGTTTTATTTTTCCAAAAAGCGCAGCAGTCTTGACAGAGCCTTTTTGATAATGTGCTTCGCATTGTGGTTTCGCACCGTATAAGGTACACTCGCTTGGATCTTTCGACTGTGTCCAGATTTAGGTCTTTCAGTTTCATTATTTTGCAACAGAGTGCGGGCAATGCTTCGTCGAAACTCCGATGTGTCGGTGTCGGTGTCGGTGTCGGACCGGTACTGGCGAGCTAAAAGTGAAGCATTATTCACGGCGACATCGATGAGCCAAAAAAGAATAGGTGTGTACCTTTTCTTTCCTCTCATTGCTGTTCTATACACGCCTACATTGGCATTTAATCAGTTCACACCCCCCATATAACGATTATATTCAGAAATGAGATAAGGTTGTGGTACCTCAATCCTTGATTTTAGCGTTGCTGAATATCTTTTTGCTTTTTGGATTGTCTGTATCCCGTGTTCAGTCGATAAGAGTGTCACAACGTTATTACCATTCCATCTAACAGCACATCAGTATCCTCTCGCTTTTTTTTTTCTTTTACATCCTTCAGTGGGAAGTTTTCAATACGATTATTACGCACATTACGTTGTCACCAAAACGTCTTGTTTCGGTGATAACGGTGATGTTTTGTCAGATTCTTCATCTTCACTGTACGTGGCTTTCTCAGCAAGTGGACGCCTCAAAGTAAGACTGGCAGGTGTGAGTAACTGTTGACGGGATAAATGATGGAAAAATGTACCTTCTTCATCACCAGAATCACCGTCCGAGACCCTGCCATCGCCAGGTGGGTCAATAAAAACATCCCCACCTTATATCTCATCGTCAAAGTTCAAACTTTCAACACCTCTATAAAGTCGTTCGTACAAAGGGATCCTCTATTCCTAGAAAAAAAAATCGATATACTTCTGCCCAAGGGGTATTTAGCGACCCATAAAAGTTTTGACAACTATATCTGTGAAACCACGTACTTATTTCAAAATCATTAATTTGCATTAGATAAATAAACTATCTGATTTACAATATAATCAAAATAATTGTTATATTTAAAAAGAAAAATATATATCTTACATTATTCTCAGCAAAACCGGACTTTTTCGCCAACTTCAACTGAGTCATGAATTCAACTGTTACCAGAAATTATAACTTCGACCGTTAAGCAAAACTGTCTATTTGTTTTAGAAGATAGTACTTTCACCCATCGATAAATGGCGCTAGACTTCGAAAAGAAGCGGTTGCATGCAACAATTCGCTACTTTTCTAAAGTCTGTTTTTTGGGTCAAAAAAGACCCACTGGGCATATATGGGTTAAGGACGTTTTACATTATTTTTAATGAAAACACAAGACTAACCGAATGTAAAAGTTATAGGTAACGAAAAGGTCTTTATTTAGGGAAGTGTCGTGCTGGATTTAGAAATAAGTAATTTAGATTTGATTTAGACTTAAAATTAGACTTACAGACTTGGAACATAATTATATATATTGATATTCAGAAGTGGAAAAGTAAATAAAGGGCCCTTTATCGTTAATATGAGCCCTTTTCAAAGTTAATAAATAAATAAAAACAACAAATCAAATACGAATTGAGAGTCTTGAATGAATCATTGAAAAAAACTCTGCGTACATCACAAACAATAATTTTTAAATTTCCGACAAATTGAGTGCACTAATCTAACATACTAAATAGCCTTTAAGTCGATTTAGTAGGTAAAGAGGATAGCCAGCCACACAATGCTGTCTTGGCAAGTACTCCTTGCCATTCACGTTCATACATCGCCTCATACATGAATCCTCTTCTCGGTTTTTTTTTTGTCGTGGTTATTTTTGTTCGTGATTTACAAAAATTTCGATTTTCAGAAATATAGCCTATTGGTGGTTTTATATTTGTCTGTCGTGTCATGTCGTGATGTTCTGACGTTATGGCTAGCGTTCACATCTATATGTCTTGTTCTGACGCTTTCTGACTCCCTCTGACGATATTTTGAATCAATACAGTCATCACAACACAGCTCTGGCTCGTGCACACTTGTCTGATCTGTTGTGCGCGGTCGCTCCCTCGCCCCACCACCTGCACCACTCTGACGAAAAAAGACATCGCTTCTAATGCGACCCGACAGAATGCATCACGACACATAGCGACACACTAGGGCTGGGCGCATACATCCGATTGTCTGATCTGATTGTCTGATTAGACAATCGGAAGGCTTTCGCACCATACATTTCTTATGAAAGTCATCACACATCCGATTCGAAAACGTGATCGGTAATAAAAATATGCCACGCTCTTCCACGCCGGCCGTCCAATCCGGCCGTCCGAAGACGTGGCCTCGGTCGTATTACCTATCCGATTTTCGAATCGGATGTGTGCGGTGTTAATCCGATCCGATTGTCTGCTCCGGAAACCGGAAATCAAACGGAACGGAAACCAAAATCGGATGTATGCGCCCAGCCTAATATAAACCTCACCATACTGAATGTATGAAATCGAAACCATTCTGACGCGTCACGACACAGCACGTCAGACAAGTTTAAATCCGCCATTAGTTATTACGTCTAATAATAAGTCTTTATTCACTTTTTAAATGGTTATTGATATCATTATGTATCTTTTGCCCAATCCATTAAAAAAGTTTGGATAAAATAATTTGGTTCGGACAAAATATGACAGTTCGCCCCCGCTATCATTTTCAACAAATTCGTGGAATAAGTAAAAATGGAGTCAGGTTATTTGTTAACATCGAAATATTTACGGGTTTGGTTCACGGATAAAATTGTTCGGAATTAGTTCAACTAATTCCGCGCCAACAGAGTCTGATTTCGTTTTCTGTGGATCTGGTATTTCACTAATGGTGTTATGGTTATTTGTGTGGGTTGATGCTTTGATAACAAAGAGATTTTGGTGCTTTTTAATGTAACATAAGTTTGTTCATTTGACATTATTTGATTTTTGCTTGCTCTGCTGATTTTGTGAAACTAATTGTGACGTCAGACTTTGCGTGGTAACTGGTACTTTGTAAATAATTGTTTTGATGGGGTTTTAATAAATTCTCTCAAATATATCTATTCTGACCTGCTTATATTCCTAACGTCAGATGTTGCGTCATTTTTTATCTGTATTTTTATGGATATGTTTGCACGTAGGTTTTTACATGATTATCAACCACCAGACTAAATTTTATATGTATTATTTTTACAGTTTCCAAACTAATACAACAGATTTTAAAAAAGCATTCGATAACACCTTAGTAAGGAAACGCGAAAACGTTAACTACTCACGCTCAAACAGAATTACACATACATAATGCTTTAAGAAATATTAAATGAGTAAGTTTTTCTTCTCTGTGACAATTCATATAGTTTAAGCAGTTACATTAAATCAGTATTATTTAGATAATCAATTGGAATGGGTCATTTAAAATTTACTAGCGAGTACCCGGAGTGAGTTGCTAAGCAATTCAAAGCCAGGTTTCTCCCTGCGTCCTTTCCCACGCGTCCCCGTTCCCGCTCCATTCCCCTCCCCCGTCCCGTCCCTTCCCACCCCACTTCCTGGCTTCCAACTTCCCCGCCTACCCCCCTCCGTCTTCACCCCTCCCGTGAACTTTCGGCCCTCCCCATTCCCCTCTCCCCTCCCGGATTCTCTTTCCAGGCGCTTCCCTCTCTATATATTTTCATACATTTTCAACAACTCGCGCCCCACCCATTGTAATTTTTTGTACAAATTTCATAACGCCAGAGCTCATCATTATGTATAAAAACCTACGTGAGCGTACTCGCAACAGATCAGAAGAATGTTGAAGGAACGCATACAAACAAAGAAACATTCATTTTTATATATACAGAAGGTGTGGTTTAAAAACACCCACTGAATTTGTTCTATTTTATGCAAATGGATGTTGTTTAAAGGTGACCATAGATGGGAATTATATTCAATAAAGTTTCAGACTATCATTAACGTACAGAACTTTGACTATATTAATATTCATAAGATCATAGATAAGATCTAACATTCATTGATATACTGTTACGTTACAAAATAGACCGCCAATATAGATGCGCGCGCACCACCCCTTCCCGCGAGCAACAAACCGGAGCGGCCGCGAGACGCGCCGCTCACCGCAAGCTCCTCAGTCTTCAGCAAGCGAGCTCCGCGGGCCCACGTTCCCCGCGAATATGGGCGACACCAGTTCAGTTTCGCCGTGTGCGCTTCCGGTCCCCGATGGACGGTGCGTAGTCTGAGAGAACAAGTGCGTGAAGCCGCTGTTGGCCCATAAACAAACGTGAGTCAATTACCATGTTATCCTTTGTGTGCAATTAAATGTATTAACCCTAGCCACGCGTGACAGAGAAGAGAGACGGACATTCAAACTAACTTTCAGCTAGGATCGTTCCTTATGTATTATTGTGTCTCCTAGAATTGAATAAACTGTTTATGTGATAACCTACCGTGTTTTGCTTGACGAGGGAGGCCCTGGGACAATGGAGAAACGTGAAGTTCCGAACCACAAGCACTAGCCTTGAGGTTACGAGGAATCCTGCTTGTACCGAATCTTGAGCTAGTTATTATTTGGGGCAGATACAGCAGCTAATTGTATTAAATATGTGAGAGCTTTCTCCAACCCTGCCGATAGCGTCAGCACGCACGCTGGACGCCAACAATACCTAGATTAGATTATAATGTTAGATACTAGTTTCTTCGATCGCCCCAGGTTACAAACTAAACCACGAACTCGCGAGTGCCAGCTCTCAGAGCCTCGAGTTATAATTCAGCTGAAACTTATAATTATATTACGATTTAACGTGTTTCGTAGATGTTCTTGCTCGAGAGCTTTTCCTCCAACTTGTTGTTTGTCGTTTGAACCGTCTGAAGCTATCTGCTCGGGCGAGAACAAGCTCGTAATTTATTTGTCGCCGGTGTTATCGAGCGCATTATTAGTTTCGCCGTGTGGTGCAAAACATGGAAGCAGCTGATGTCTATAATGTGCTTCAAGAAACTCTGTTAAATTGCATTGTTATGCTTCATGTTTGTAGCTTTTTATGTATCTTCAGATCGTTGTTCAAATTATGAAACACAGACGTGAATTTTACCAGAATGAATGAATGAATGAATCTTGCCCCAATTACACACGGACGAAATTACAAATGGACGAAATTACACCTGCTAGCATTGCGCACTTCAATAAAAAGTACTAATATATTAAATGTTAAACCCAGGTCAAAACGTAAACCTGCTGACAAGAACAAATACCAGTACAGAAATATCAGTGGGTATTTCCATTTGGTTACTATTGTAAACATTTATTGCTCAGTGTCAGTAATAACAAGGAAACTATTTTCTTTTTGGGAGGCAGGTATGGGTATCACCGTCCGGGAACCATGTATTGGATAACCAACACCTCTACCATAGGTCACCCCAAGTGCTTCGCGATGCAGCAGGGTGTCCGTGAGATGAGGTTTACCTAGATATTGGCGGCAGATTTGCTCACCTACTTTCACCGTTTTTCCCGTGGCGGGCCGGATCGAGAGACTGGTTGAACTCTCTAGCCGAATTCTCTCGACTTTGCATCTTGAGAGAGGTGGATTTATTCGTCCGTCACTCCTAGACATATTTACCTCCTGATTTCTATTTCTCCCCATACCTTTTTCCTTCCCGGAACTTCCCCTCCGCCTTTTACCTAAATGACCAACAATTGTTTTTCCTCAAGGTCTGTGGGGAGTTAATGGAAGAAAATACAAAATAATAAACGTCAATACGTGATCACGCCGACCAGAACAAAATACGAGGAGCACAGAAATAAGAGTGGGTGTATCGATTTGATAACTATTAAAAACATATTTTGCTCAGGTTACTTGTTAAAATCAGAAAATCACAGAACGAGGAACCATTATGTTAAAAAAATACAAAACCCAAATTTTTAAAGGGTCTGCACCTTAAAATAAGTAAATTGAGTGGCTGTAACAAACGTGCGACTACCATTTTGTGTGAGAGAGAAAGCATAAAAGAGGGACAAAGGCGTAGGTATACAGTAGCGTGCATGTTATTCCAATCTCTTTTCGCCATCACCATTCGAGATAGTATATTGTTATTATTATTACACTCTCTTATATAATCCATTCTTTTATTATAAATGCGAAACTGCTCGAGTTTGTTTGTTACGCTTTCACGCATAAAAAAATAAAACGATTTTAAAAATTCTTTCACCTATAGAAAGCTAAATTATTTGCGAGGATTAAAGGTTGTATATGATGAAATTATAAATATTAAAATTTTATATTTGTTATACGTTTTCTCTCGCTAACAAAAGCGAGTTTTTGCTCAGAAACAAATCGTTGCGATGGAAACGATGTTGATATAATTGTGGGCTCTATGCTGGTAGGTACTAAGCCCCCTACCTACTGGTCGGCTGCTGCTCCAGAAAATTCAAATATTAGAATATGTTTTCTTTTTTTGGACAAGCTTATGTTTTGGAATAAATGTCAGATAAATCCCACATTAAAAATATAATTCGTAATGATTATAAAGAGTGTATGATAAATAGTCTTATTTTTTATTATATTTACAAACTTCCACATACTTAAATAAAAATAAATCTCCGAAATGTTTGTAAGCACATAAATTCCGAACGACTGCACCAAATTCGCGCTCCAGCATTATGAAATTAAAGTGGCACGTGAGCTGTTTGAAACTGAATATACCGGGAGTGAATGTATGGAATTAGAGGGGCGGGAGGGGGGATATTTTATAAGTGCAAGCGCTACAGTAATTTTCTAAAAGCTAGTATTAAATAAAAAAATGGAATCATATAAAAAAAAATCGTTTTGTTTTCAAAACATCAAAATTAACGTTCCAAAATTAGTTTCAGAAAGTTTATCTTTCAAAATATCAACTTTACCAAATTCAGTTAAAATGTTCTCTAAAACGTGATATTCAAATCATTGAATTTTCTTAGATAAAGAAGCAATTTTAACTTTCCACTTTTCATTCAAAGATTTTCCTGAATGAGAAGTTGCGAATAATTTCAGATTCCGGATCAAAGTATATTATTTAAATTTTAGTTATCAAGATGATCATAACTGGAACGATCTTACGCGAAAAGCAATTTGAAGTTGATTTCAAATTCAAATAAAAAAGCAAACAAACAACGACAATTTTGTTATGCAGACAGGGGAGGGAGGAAAGTTTGATAATAACAGTCATCTTTATTAGAAAAATATAGTTATAACAGCAGAAGTTTGAAGACCGGAACAAATGGGAATGAATCGAAACTTTGCGGCTTAAAATGTCGCCGCAGTGCAAGAATAAAAAATTACATGTACTTTCAAGAAAAAGGTTTTCCTTTTTAAAGAAAAAAGACAAACATTCCCGTGATACGAAAAACCTGAAAATATTTGAAAATCTTCTACTACCACCGCAGTCAGCGGAAAAACTCAGCCTCTGACCAGTAAAAAGGTATATAAATATTATAAGATCTCTTTATATCATAATAGAAATATGATTTTACAAATTCATTTGTTTTGATATTGATTTAGGTGTGCATCATATGCCAGGCAGATTTAAAAAAATATATATTATTTAATACTAAAAAGCTTCTTAAACAGACACAACAGTAACATTTTTTTAATTTTTTTTTTTAATTTAATTAAGATATATGAGTGTACAGTGGTGTTATATAAATTACAAATCGGTACTTAAATTATTTAAAATTCCTTTCTCACCAAAGAAGAAGCTAGTTTTTGTGCTTGATGAGCGAGTTACACTAATTATAACAGAAATAGAATAACATTATGCAATAGGTAAGTATATAATGGGAACAATTGAAACTTCTGGATCATCTATATGTGAAGGTGTACATACAAGGGATATGGTTACATACTAAAATGTTGTGCACTTTAGAGAAATTCGAAAAATCTATATAAAATAGAGATGAATATAGATTGATAATAAATAGAAAGAAAGAGAAAAACAGGTAATTATTTAATTAATTGTTCCTGATGAAGTGTACCTTCAGTTTGAGTTTCAGTTGATTGATGTCTTTGATTTTTTTTTATTTCAATCGGAAGATTGAATTAATTTATTCCTAAATAAATATAATTGTTTTGCATTAGTTTGGTATTAAATTTTGGTGTTTTGATGTTGTCTTGATATGTTTTTTGATATTTTTTGGTGGGTTTCAAATTTTTTGATGATATTATCTTAATACAAAAAACATAAAACAAAAATTGTATGTTTGCAGTACGGCTAGATGGAAGGAAAATTAAAGTTAGTAACGTATCTGGGACATATCATCACAGATAACCTGTTACCAACCATTATTACTGTTACTATGATTACTCACCTTTTGGAGGTTAGGTGCATCAGGCCGGATTGAGACTCTATCTCAGCGCCGTGGGGAAAGGCGATTTTACCTTGATAGATGGGGGTGTATTTTAAATCAAACATCGGTTTCACTTTGGAAATTAAAATATGACGTGTATTGTACCGAAAGCAAATGATAACAAATAACAGAGTGACTCACCCCGAGGACCGAATGCAATCTAACCTAACTAACGTTCCCTGCACTTCCTAGTCGATCCGCAACTCATCACAACGGGATGGCTAGGATTAGCCTGATGACCAGCCTGATCGTCATCCTTCAGTCTCCTCCGCGGCAAGGCAGGACCTCCTTCATGTTGGGTGGATTTCCGGAGACGATCTGATCGTCATCCGAATTAGGGCCAATTGGAATTCCCTTCCAGCGAGGGTACGGGGCGCGCCAGGGAGCACGAGGGGACTTCCGAGGTATTACGGCTCGCGTTGATCTTCTTATCACCCAGCGGAGCGCATGTCCGGGGTATTTCGTGCAATAACGGAATCGATCTTACAGTCGACATTCGGCAGGTGCCCGCAAACGTGATCGGTTCGATGCAATTAAATAACCGATCGCCATGATATCTTGCGATGAATCATCCGGATCCGCGGTTGAACTATATCGGCACATTAAACTTAGTTGCACAATGATTTCTCGATATTCGAGTAGGATGGAACTTTAGTAACACCGGCACCCGTTTGTTTTTTCAAAACATTACGTCCCTATTATATTTTCACAATAAAATGCTAATTGACTGTCCCAGCTATGATGTTGCCCAATCATCATCGAAGCGAGAGTGAGTCTTCTCCTTTTTCTTTTTCCGGAACCGGAAAACTAACGCCCCCTGTCCTCGGTGTTGCCCGTCCCCTCGTTGAAAAAAACCATAGTCACCAATTAAACGGGTACTTAATAGTTCGTGCTGCTACGGATCAATGTTATAAAGCAGTGTTCATAAATGAAAAATTTAATGTTATAAAGTAGTGTTCATAAATGAAAAATTTAATGTTAGCAGTGTTCATATTTTAAAAATAAAAAAGATAATAATTTTAACACTGCTTCATAACAATACCCCCCGCGCCACACAAATGTTTGCCCTCAAACATGTATCTTCTAACTAATATATTCCTAAGCTATTCTGGTTATTCCTCAGGGTGTTCTAAAAAATAAATTATAAAATTTGCATAAATAAAATGTGAATCATCAAATGTGGTAGGCACACCATGTTATACATACGATTGATTATAGCAAAATCTAATAAAGAGAGAAAAAAAAATAGAAATAAAGAAGAATGAGTTCATTATGATTCCAATCGCACCCATGTTGTCTGGCAATATGGTGGGTTCACAATGCAGTCATTCAAATCAACACTTAAAATTAGAGAAACTTAATCTAAAGTACAAGGTGAACTAATGTTCCGTGAACGGGGTCTGCAAACACCCACAGCATTGAGAATACTGGGTGAAGAACAATTGACTTTATGTCTTGGACTGCCGTTAACGTTACATCTACAGCATAAACATAATTAATTATGTAAGTATAAACACTAATCAGTGGACAACACATCCTTAACTTAAAATAAACCTTTGTGTCCAGCACATTAATTATACACAACCATACGCATTAATGCATCATTGACCCATAATAGGGTTTTAGAAAGCCATTTAGGCAACACTTTAGGGAGGCAAGCCAACCCTCACTTTTCACTGAGTCTACTTCTCCATTGGAGATAAAAACACACTTCGAAGAAATTCTATCTACTCTACCTGACCTCGTTATTGGGTAAGTTTTTCGAAGAGAATTTATACAATAAGACAAAATAATCAACCTTGGAAAGCATTATTTCGTAATAGTAGAAAAAACTTTTAACCTTTACACGCACGCAGGTGTGTAAGGTGGCTTAATCTAGTGAAACTGTCAACAACCAATCTTATAGATGTGGTGCCATTAGTAATAGTATACATCCATTGTTGTAAATGGTGCAATCGGTAATAGTATACATCCATTGTTATAAATGGTGTAATCGGTAATAGTATACATCCATTGTTATAAATGGTGTAATCGGTAATAGTATTATCATACTAATTGATAGATAAAATTACTTTTACTTAATAAAACTAAAGTTATAGAAGGAAAAGCATAATATTTTTATGTCGATATTGTATAAGAAAATCATATTTGATTATCCTTAGATGTAAACAACCATCGCTTATGAATGGTGTCAAAAATTAACAACTATTGCCAATAAATGGTGGCAAATGTAAGTCAACAACCAATGCTAATGAATGGTGCCAAATGTAATGTGTACAAACCTCTGCTAGAGGATGCAATTGGTAAGGTAACATGTTTGTTAAAGACAAAATATTGAGGTTACCCATAATCCTATCAATATATAAAAGCAGATTGTTGTGCGCCGCTCAAGACGCTTATTCATAAATAACAAAATATTATCCCGAACAAGGGAAAAATGATAATGAGAAAGAGAGAGAAAAAAAAAAAAAAATTTTTTTTTTTTTAATAATAACTTGTATGGTAATAACCAATTTATAAAATTTTTGTATCAAAATGAATTGAGGCAATTAGTACGAGTAGTATCTTCACAGGCACTGTGTAAGATGTTTGAGTATACTTGTAACATAAAATTAACACTTAAGAATGAAAATTTGAAACTTGGAACATAAAGAAATGATGGGCTATCATTTCTGTATGTTCTGGTTATAGTTTCATCGGGCTTATAATATAACAAATATGAATAGGTCATAATAAAATATGCTTGGAATACAGGAGGATATATTTCTAATATCGTCATATATTCCAAGTTAACATAAACTTAAAAGTAAATAACACGAAAAGTACCATGTTTAAATTTTAACTATGCATATGTTTTCCATGTACAAGCATTTCACAGATTCAAATACAAGGGTGTATTCAGAATTAAAGTTTCAAATCAACTCGAGTGTTGTACTAGAGTCGAGAGGAAAAAAAAAATATATATACATATATCTACCTATATGTATATCTATTATTAGAAAGCGTTGAAATGTAAGTTATTTAAAATTCGGCTTACTGACAACAAAAGAAAACTGGCCACAACAATTCGGTTGATCAGGCCGGATTGAAGTGTCCGAGCATTTTACCATTGATAATAAATGTAGTCCTTGTAAGGATGGCCAGACCTCACAAGGCACTGATGATAATAGGACTATACGGGAATGTTGTCCAATTTAACGATGTCCTTTACGTGAAAGTCACCGGTTTCCTTACCATTTAAGTCGGCAAGTGTATATATTAAATCTGATTTTTTCTTTACTATTACATTTTTAACAAAACGTGGAGCTAACTTCTGTGCGAAGTAATTTAATGCATTAGATTGGACGAAGTTCCTACGCCACACTACGTCTCCAACCTGGTAAGTAACGTGTTTTCTACGTAGATTATAGTGATTAGCTCCCTTTTGGTAAGCCTTAAGAAGTGCGTTTGATACTTGTTCGTAAACCGTGGACAATTCTTTTAACTTATGTGCATAAACCTTTTGATGAGTGGAATCATGCGTATTGGACTCATTATCCGCTATCGGGTTACGATGCAAATCTCCATCCAATATTTGTTCTCTACCGTGCATTAGAAAATAAGGTGTGAAACCTGTAGCACAGTTAACAGTATTGTTCATGGCTGATTGCACTTGAGGAAGAAATTTTGACCAAGTTCGGTGATCAGATTCTACCAAAATGGATAGTGCCGTACCTAATGTTTGGTTGTATCTTTCTACAACATTATTTTGGGGAGTGTATAAAGAATTATAAAAGGGGGGAGATATGTTATAGTTTTTTAAAAGTTCTTTAAATTCTTTAGATATGAATTGTGGTCCGTTGTCACAGACAATGGTACGTGGTACGCCATGTATGAGAAAAATGTTTTCTTCTAAGTTTTTAATAATGCTTTTCGCGGTGCCTTTGCGCAGCGGGAACAACCAAGTAAACTTAGAGAATACATCGACACATGACAATATAACCGTGAAACCCGCATAACTTCTAGGCAGAGGACCTACTAAATCCAGAGATAGCATTTGCATCGGTCTCGTGACCTTTTTCGGGTTCACCGACATACCGTTGGGCGCGGCTGTACTAATTTTGTGTGCTTTACAAATAGAACATTGATTAATAAACTGTTTTACCTCTTTGTACATGTTTGGCCAGTAGTATCGGAGTTGTAACTTTTTGTACGTCTTAAAGACACCAGGGTGACAAGATCGAGTTGACTCATGTGACTCAGATACTATCTTTGTTCTATGTTCCTGAGGAATTACTTTTTTCCAAGCTGTGTCGTCTTGTAAAGCTAACTTAGTCTTAGTATGACGATACAATTCGTTATCTTTTATCTGGAAGTTTAGAAACCTTTGTGGGAATTCCTGACAACCCTTCCAAATATTTGAATACCATTTATCATTAGTTGAATTCGAATCTATACTCGAAATTTTAGCAAGATCCATTCGCGAAAGGACATCTGGTACGATGTGTTGAGTACCCTTGCGGTGGATAACATCAAAAGAAAATTGTGAGAGTCGAGAGCTCCAACGCGCGAGACGACCACTAGGGTTAGACAATGACCCTAACCATTTTAAACTAGAGTGATCCGTGACAACTGTGAAATGCGCACCTTCTATGTACGGTCTAAAATGTGTAACGGAATCTAACACTGCTAAAAGTTCTCGTTCTGTAATACCGTAATTTCTTTCGTGTGTGTTCAAACATCGCGAATAATAAGCAATCGGATGCTCTGTACCCTCCAATATTTGAATTAAAACTCCGCCTATTCCAACCGAACTCGCGTCGCAGTGTATTGAAAATGGTTTAGTGAAGTCAGGACAGCTAAGGACCGGGGCTGTCGTAAGTGCTTGTTTTAGATCATTAAATGCATTTTCAGCTTCTTGTGTCCAAATGAATTTACTTACACCATTTTTTGAACCAGTAAGTTTTGATAGAGGTGCGGCTATGCTAGAAAACCCTTTTATAAAACGTCTAAAATAACCGCAAAGTCCAAGGAAAGCACGGATTCCTTTTGCGTTTTTGGGGACTGGAAATTCTTTTATACATTCTATTTTAACCGGATCAGTGCGAAGACCTTTGGAATCTACCATATACCCTAGGTATTTGAGCTCGGCTTTACAGAACTCAGATTTTTTTAAGTTAATGGTGAGACCTGCGTCTCGTAGCCGTTCGTAAACTTTTGTTAACAGTTTAAAGTGTGACTCTAAATCTTCTGACACTAAGATTAAATCATCTAAATAACAAAAGGCATTTTCATCGAATTCAGGCCCAAAAAGAGCGTCCGCCAGTCTTTGGAGCTCACTGGGTGCGTTTTTTAGCCCGAACGGCATCCGAGTGAATTCGAAGAGTCCTCGACCTGGGACAACAAATGCTGTTTTCTCACACGAGTCTTTATCCAAAGCAATCTGCCAAAAAGCTTTACTAAGGTCTATTGAAGAGACAAATCTGGCACCACGAAGTTTGTCAAGAATACGAGAAATGTATGGGAGCGGGTACGAATCCCGAGTAGTGACATTATTAATTTTCCTAGAATCAAGACAAAATCTACCAGTGCCATCCTTTTTTGTAACTATTAGGACTGGACTTGACCATGGAGAGCGTGAAGGACGAATGACTCCTAATTTGAGCATTTCGTCTACTTCCTTATCTAATTGCTTCTGTCTTGCCGGAGAAAGAGGGTAGTACCTCTGTTTAATCGGAGGCCCTGTAGTATGAATTTTATGTTTGACTAAATGAGTTAAACCTAACCCTTTTTTTTCATATGAAATGGATTCAAATTTTTTTATTATTTTTAATAGATTTCTATTTTCTGAGGGAGACAAGGATGAGGCCGGTCGAATTGCCCTTACCTCATTAATTTGTCCTGTCTTTTGTGGGTTGGGCGCCATTGAAAACAGTTCCGGTGCGATTTGGAACTGTCTCCAAAAGTTTACTCCCAAAATATAATTTGGGGATAACGAAGGAATGACGTAGAAAATAATGTTTTTTGTTATTAAATTATACGTCACCGGCAACGTCATTGTTCCTAACACTTTTTGTTTCGTACCGTCGGCTGTTGAAACATTAAAGTCAATTTTTATTAAATTAATACCCATCTTTAAAAAATATTTGTATGTGTCTCCTCCTATACACGAAAGTGAAGCTCCACTATCAAGTAGTGCTCTGCAATGTTTATCTTTAATACAAATATTGGCGTACGGGCGATTATCTCCTTCGATCTCAGAATCCCGTGGTAGTGGGCCCACTACGTCAGAATCCGAGACCGAAAGAAACTCTCTAACCAGTCGGAGCCAACTCTGCCACTCACGCTTCCCCTGCGCAAGAGAAGGTGCATGTCTAGAGCGGCTCCGTCCTAGTTTTCCGATTCCTTATGTGTATTATGTTTATTTATAGAATTTATTTTGGAGGCGGAACTGTCGGAAGCTTTCTTCCTACAGTCTGATTTTGTGTGACCTATTTTTTTGCAATAGCTGCAGACAATCTTTCTGTCCGAAGGGACCTTAGAAGGATGGCATATCTCCCTATTTTTATTATCAATAGAATTATAAGATGAATTTTTTTGAAAGTGTGTAGAAGAAGTATGATCGTTGTTCACATTAGAATTATGAACAAAACGACCCTGGCTATTAGAAGTGTAAACCGGTTTAGATTGAAAGTGTTTTGATTGATTATTAAAATTATTCGGAAGAGAGTGATTGCTGGCAAATCTATTATTGGAATATGTATGAGGTTGTTGATTATTATATTTAGTATTGTAATGTTTATTACCAGCATAAATTTTGCCTGTATAAGAGGGGGAAGGTGAAGGTTGCTTTTCTATTTCAGGAATTGAGAATGATTCTAATTTATTTGTAGCATTTACTAGTTCCTCAAAATTGTTAAAGTCCTTAGACGCAAGCAAATTAACATACATGGGGAGCAAAGCTCGCATGCATAATTGGAGTAATTCAATATCTGGTAATTTAGAATCGAGCATGTTATTCTGAGCCTTCATTCTCAAGGTGAACTCAAAAGCAGTCATACCGGTAGGTTGCTTCATGTTAAATAACTCCTTTTTAAGTGATAATTGTTTATGTTCCCCTTCAAATTGTTTTATTAATAGTGTCTTCAGACTATCCCAAGTTAGTTCGGGGGTATAAATGGATCTAAACCATAATAAAGCCAAGCCTTCTAAAATATCCGGAAAACATTTTACTATATTCGAATGTAGAACGTTTCTTGTCCTGCATTTCTCGTCGATGTGTAGAATAAATTCTCGAACACAAGTTGACCCATTAAATTTGATATCCCAATTATTGATCGTGTTTGTTGGAGGATGTGATTCGTTATAAATAATTTTAGTATATTTAATGACTTTGGAACTTGAGTCACTGTCTTCGTCCGTGTTCGATGTTTCCTCATGTTGTTCCGTGATTTTCGTAACTTTTATGATTTTATTATGCCTTCTGGCTTGAGTACGCATTTCCTCTAAGGTGTTTGCCGGTATTAGATTTCTTGTAGTTAAATCCATAGATAAATCTTCTTTCGATTTGCCATTAATATTCTCGATAGGCCCTGACATCGTGAATTTTTATTCGTAGAACGGAAAAAGAGAGAAAAAGAAAAAAAAAAAAAATTTAAATTTATAAATTTTTCACAACCCTGATCTTGTTTGAAAATTATTCTAAGTTTTTTTTTAAATTATTAATTGTGGCAACCTTGTTTTTAAAATTATTATTTTTACGGGAAGAGAGAAGAAATTCGTGGCAACCCTGATATTTAAAATTATTTCAATAAATGTTTGTAAAGTAAAGCTGTTATAACTAATAAAAACAATTATTATAACATAATATTTCGGGGCAAATGAAATAAAATGCTAGAACGTTTTTCAATTAGCAAAGAATTTAACATGAAATTGAAAGGTAAACAATAGAAAACATAAACATTATTTTGACAGAACTGTCACGTTAAGAATGTAAACAACATTATTTATGAAATGTCTGATTGAAATTTGAAAATGTCAACAATATATTATTTTGACAGGTAACAGCTGTTGCTTTGGTAATAGCTGATGTTATTTGGAAAGAAATCATTGATGTTTTGATTATAAACAATTACTCTCAATTATAAATCTCGGCAGTACGAATTTTTATTGCAACAAATGTCAGAAACATATATATGTAAATCCTTTTCTAGAAGAATTATGTATGAGTGATCGCGGTAAATCAACATTGATTTCTTAATATAAGACTGTAAAAGTTGATAAACTTTGTACGGTGACATTTAGAAACAATAACAGTAATTATATTTCTTTGCAAAATACTTGCACATGGATAGCATTTTTAACATTGACGTTATGTTAAATTCCAAATACCAAGGTAAAATAAATCGAGCCCAAAACACGTTGAGTGCGCCATTGTTACCAACCATTATTACTGTTACTATGATTACTCACCTTTTGGAGGTTAGGTGCATCAGGCCGGATTGAGACTCTATCTCAGCGCCGTGGGGAAAGGCGATTTTACCTTGATAGATGGGGGTGTATTTTAAATCAAACATCGGTTTCACTTTGGAAATTAAAATATGACGTGTATTGTACCGAAAGCAAATGATAACAAATAACAGAGTGACTCACCCCGAGGACCGAATGCAATCTAACCTAACTAACGTTCCCTGCACTTCCTAGTCGATCCGCAACTCATCACAACGGGATGGCTAGGATTAGCCTGATGACCAGCCTGATCGTCATCCTTCAGTCTCCTCCGCGGCAAGGCAGGACCTCCTTCATGTTGGGTGGATTTCCGGAGACGATCTGATCGTCATCCGAATTAGGGCCAATTGGAATTCCCTTCCAGCGAGGGTACGGGGCGCGCCAGGGAGCACGAGGGGACTTCCGAGGTATTACGGCTCGCGTTGATCTTCTTATCACCCAGCGGAGCGCATGTCCGGGGTATTTCGTGCAATAACGGAATCGATCTTACAGTCGACATTCGGCAGGTGCCCGCAAACGTGATCGGTTCGATGCAATTAAATAACCGATCGCCATGATATCTTGCGATGAATCATCCGGATCCGCGGTTGAACTATATCGGCACATTAAACTTAGTTGCACAATGATTTCTCGATATTCGAGTAGGATGGAACTTTAGTAACACCGGCACCCGTTTGTTTTTTCAAAACATTACGTCCCTATTATATTTTCACAATAAAATGCTAATTGACTGTCCCAGCTATGATGTTGCCCAATCATCATCGAAGCGAGAGTGAGTCTTCTCCTTTTTCTTTTTCCGGAACCGGAAAACTAACGCCCCCTGTCCTCGGTGTTGCCCGTCCCCTCGTTGAAAAAAACCATAGTCACCAATTAAACGGGTACTTAATAGTTCGTGCTGCTACGGATCAATGTTATAAAGCAGTGTTCATAAATGAAAAATTTAATGTTATAAAGTAGTGTTCATAAATGAAAAATTTAATGTTAGCAGTGTTCATATTTTAAAAATAAAAAAGATAATAATTTTAACACTGCTTCATAACAAACCTACAAGACATCTAGGATATGGAAAGGCAAAGAAGGGTGATATTTCAACATCTTTCAAGGGTCCCAGTTGCTCCCGTCTGGAGCCAGTGAAACTATGGCATCCCCAATTGGGGTATGTTGTGAGGTGGTGGAGAAGGGAAAGAGATGGGGAAAAAGAAGGTGTGGATGTACCTGGTCACCAAATACGGCTAAAGCCATTTAAAGCAACGTTTCGATTTGGAATGGTGGTTTTACACCGAGGCGATACTAAGAGAATATCTGAGATGGGCCGCAAATGTATTATATATTATTTTTAATTACGATGGACGAGATAAATAGACAAAAAGTACATCATTTACCCTTTTGTGTTTAAATTACTCAAACTAAAATCTTAATTACAAAATAATATTTCTTTGTTTGTCCCTTATGTGGTCCCTGAATCATTCATCCGATTGCAATGAAACTTTGGTGAGTTGAGGGTCCACCCGCAACGGTTCCTATAAAAGTATAGTGGTGAGCTCTGGCGTTATGAAATTATTTCTTATACATGGGAAATAATATACTAATGAACAAAAAATAAATACACATAAATTTATAAATATATGCTAAAGGACACAATTTTTTTTTTAATGAAATGACATTGCAACGCATGCCGGGAATTCGTTATATAATAAAAATATACTGCACTTCTCTCAGTGAACATGTATTTCAACGATTAAACTTTTTATTATTTTTTTGTTGAACAGTTCAACTTTTTTACTAGTCCACAAGGGCGTTAGGCCCTGAGGGGAAATTCAAAGTCTGTGTTGCCATCTTTGGATACGCTGTACTTCCTAAAAGGGACCCTTGTGGTAAAACGGTGACAACACAAAAGTCGTTACGTATTCGAGCTGTTGAGCACGAGTTGCAAACACGACCCGATCTCTTGTTACAAATAATATGTACCGTTTTCAGATGCCGGGCACTTGTTCAGTCCGTTTTCTAACTACGCCGATATAAAAATGATGAATAAAATAAAGCTCGAGCCACAATATGTTACGATGTGTGCCCCGCAGGGAACCATTTATTGGATAACGAACACCTCTGCCATAGGTCACCCCTAGTGATTCGCTGCGTTTGGTGACTTAGCCCAGGTTCATAGGGCGAGTCTTGGTGGCGGATGCTTCTGTTCACCTAGTGCGTGGCCGGATCAAGAGAGGCCTTTTAACCTCCCCAGCCGGCCTCTCGGAACATCGCATTGCACCGCAGTGGGAGGAGGGATGGATTCATACATCCGTCACTCCTAGACACATTGACTCTAGATTCCTACATTTTCTCCTTCCCAGAACTTACTCTTCACACCTTCCTTAAAAAAGACTTGGTTTTGGCGCATACTTTTCGCATCATTCTCGTTCATACATCGTCTCATTTATTCACTTCAATAATACTCACTTTTAACATAGTCCGACTGAAGTCATTGGTTCAATTGATCGTGCTATGTTTTCCACGGGCGTTCCTGACCTTTTTTAAGATTCACATTTGTTTCAACAAGTCAAACAATGAAATAAAACACCCACAACACCACTTTTACGACACGATAAGTCAAAAAATTTTGTAATAGGTACAGTTCACCAACCTTTTTTACAACAAATTAAGTCAAACAATTAGATAACACACTCACAAACCTTTTTTACAGCATAAAAGTCAAGCAATTTAGTAATACACTCACGAAACCTTTTTTACAACCAATACGATGGTTGTCGTGGTCGAGGGGTGAGGCTCCTGACTCGCAAATATATTTTATTTGAATAATTTGTGTTTTTTCACAATTTATTAATTTAAAATAATATATAGTGTATTTGCAACTCTTTCCGGATTGAAAGACACTCCCAGTATCGCCGTGGTGTAAGACCACTATTCAGAATTGAAACGTTACTTGAAGTAGCTTTAGCCGTGTTTGGTGACCAGATCTGACTAGCCAGGTACCTCCCCACCATCTTCTTCCCCATCTCCTTCCTCTCTCCACTATCTTCAGCCTCACAACATACCCCAATTGGGGTTGCCATAGACTGGCTCCAGACTGGAGCAGTTGGGACTCTTGTGCGGTATTCATGTAAAAAAAAACAATCAGTCAAACAATTTAAAAAGACACTCAAAAAACCTTTTTAACACAAAAAATCAAATAATTTAGAAACACACTCATAAAACCTTTTTTCAAACAACTTTACAATACATTCACAACACCTTTTTTTCAACAGATTTTTCCCATTAAAATTCTTCTTTCTTATAATATTTTAACACTTTTACTTATACTACAAGCTCCATAGCCCACGATAAAGTTGACGTTATGGGTTTGAAATGATTGCATTAACCTAGAAACACCAGATTGAAGCTAAGCATATTTCATAAAGCCTACTCTTTCTATTTCAAAACTTTTAAAGGATACGCATATTTTCTATTTCTTAATGAGGATTTTGCATTGAAACCATTTTTAGCTGAACGATGCAAAATGTGAGGAAACAAATAACTTTTAAATGTGTTAAATTATCTAATGATTTCGCAGGACCTAAGAGAAAACAAATTAGGGGTAAGCGTAACACTGTTGAGCTTTAATCCTTTACAAAGCGGGAGCATCACGTCCGAAGTTCCACATGGTTTTGTGGTTTAATCCTTCACATTCTGTAAAGCTGACGCTATACTTTGTAAAGTAAACTAATTTGTAAAGCTTTCAAATATCTGCTTGTTCTATCGATATCCGGGGAATTTAATAATTGTTCTCCCCCGAATCAAGTTTGAAATCCCTTTTGTTCTTCTCAAAGCGAACTTGCATCAGAAAAAAGTGCGGGTTTGTATAATTTATTTTAGACTAGCTTTTCCCCGCGGCTTCGCTCGCATGGTATTACGGGAAATTACTGTAGCGCTTGCACTTATCAATTATCCCCCCTCCCCCCCACCCCAACCCCCTCCCGCATTCTATACATTCATTCCCTTACATTCAGTTTTTAAACATCTCACCCGCCACCTAAATTTCATAATGCTAAAGCTCAAAGAAAAAAAGAATTATCCAATTTTGTTCATTCGTTCGGAATTTATACGCTTACAAACATTTCTGATGTTTATTTTTATTTAAATATTTATGCAAATTAGATCAGTGTCCTTTCTACGTTTTTCTAAAGAAGAAATATTTAAAGTTTGTTCAATTTCATCGTACAAGTACTCGCCTCTTGCAAGTCCTAATCTGTATTGTAACATTATCAGGTAAACGAGTTTTATGTAAAGCATTTCGCAATATTCATCCATCTAATAATTACATTAAACAGTGCAAAATAATATTTTTTACTCTGCACTTTGTATTTTACAACAGTTTGTGCAGTTTTGGAAAATAGGTTAGTTTGTGAAACTCCGTTTGTAATATGAAACGTGTTAAGTTTTTTCAATTCTATTTTTATGGGAATACCGCGTAGCAGCCTCAATTTCCTGGAGGCAGTGGGATCACGACATTTACAAAAGGGGTATGTTGTAAGGCGGAAGTGGGAAGGGGAATGATACGTGAAAAAAGAGGGTTGGAAAGGACTTGGCCATTAAGATATAGTTAACAAGCACGCCTAAGGCCATTTCAAGCAACTTTTAGATTCTGAATGTTGATCTATCGTGAGATATGAGAGTATTTACTGATCTTTTTTATGTGAGTACCGCGCAAGAGTCCCAACTGCTCCCATCTGGAACCAGTGAGACAAAAGCATCCCTTATAAGGGTATATTGTGAGGCTGAAGGTAGTGGGAATGGAAAAAGTTAGGGAAAAGAAGACATGCAACGGGGGGTGTAAGGTTTTAAAGGCGAAAAAGGCATATTTTCATGATTTTTTTTGGAGATATGAAAAATGTTGGTTTATATATTTTACATACACGTTATAGTATAGTATCTGAAGTATCTTAGAAAAAAAAATTTACTTCAAATAATGTCAGGAATCATTTGGTAGAATAAATCGTCCATTAACACCCTGTATTTTATGGTCGTTTAATACCAAGTCTTCAGTTAAAATATGTTACTAACGTCTGTAATGAATTTTTAGTTCCCGGAAATATCATTTTGCTTTCCAAAATTAATATTTCTATCTTAGTCGTAGATTCTCATAAAATTCTGACGTTGAATTGCACTCGAAGTTTGAATTTATCTACTTGAATTTCCGTTAGAATTTCCCCTTTATTATGCTATAAGCTTCAATTTTACGAAGAAATTAGACACATTTTGTAGCTACATTGGTATTTTGAATGTTGGAAAGCTGTCAAAAAATGTTGAATAAAGAAGCAATGCAAAAATGTTAAATAAAGAGCAGAGCAAACACCTGGAGGTCTTGGATTCAATTCCTGGATGCGACTTCAATGATTGAATAAAGAAATATCAGTTGCAAAGATTTTGAAGTCAAGTTCGAATTCCTAAAGCGATTTATCTAGATTTCTTATCATTAGAACTTAAATCATTTTATAAATTATTTTACAGTAATGAGTTTGTCAAACGCAATGCAAAAGTCAAAGAACTTTAGTTCCGGGCCCAAAAACCACTGGTTAAAAATCGTTTGTTTAGTTATTTTTGATATGCCACTTTGTTGAGTTGTCGTAGTCATTTGACTACCTACCTTATGTAATTCGTACATAATTGTAGTTTCCTACCAAAAGGTTACCTTTGTAAGTTTTGCAAAAAGTTTTTTTTGATATCGTAATTTGATATTCACACAACCCGAAACAATAGCTCTCATGCACAGTGATGTTTTAAGTTCGAATTGAGTTCTAGTGATTTTTTTTAATAGTCGAATTAAAGTAGGAATTAATAATTGGGTATTTTTGTGCTTAGTTTCAAAGCGAAAGAAACTAAATCAATAATAGTTGTACTATTTTTTTTATACGTTTACCACACAAGAGTCGCAAGTCGCAACTCCTTACAACTGTCCGGAATCGGAAGATCTATGGCAACTCCAATAAGGAACTCTAAGCGCATTTATAATTTATTTTTTAATAATAATGACATTCTCACTTAAATTCCAGTATATTTTTTTTATGTTTTTAGTTAGTTCCTAAAATTAAATAATTTTCAAAGTATCTATTTTTCGGGTCTCCCCAAATCGCACCAAATCGTGGTTGTATGTGTGACTTAACCAGTCAGAGAAAACCTACATCTTATTTCAACAGGCACTGTATTTTATATGGCGGCGTCAAGAGTCGAGACGTTTATTATTCTTAAGTTTAGCCGCTTTTAATATTGAATAACGCCGTAACTCGACCACCATAACACGGGCATGTCCCTTGCATGTAAGTCAAGAAATTCACAAAATGTGTAACCATCAAAGCAACGAATCAAGAAAAAAAAATTGTACTATAAACTACTATTATTGTATTGTACCAAAGTGCAAAGATAAATCCGTGACCGCACTTGATAAATAATTTACCAGTTAACCAAAACCTTGCTTACATCGGAACAATGGTGTGACGCCATCAACATTAAAAAAAAAAATAAGAAAAATGCTCTTTTATCATTTTGATAAACCGCATTTTGTTACGGGGATCATTTTGATGCAAGCAAATTGGTTATCTCATAAATCTTTGCTACAAATTTAACCTGCATTGTATATTAAGTTTGATAAAGCTTTGGTGAGTCAATTGCATATTTTCTTTTTAAATTTCGTGATAGTTTCTAGAAATTTTCCTTTGTGGTATCAATCAAAATGTAATCAATATTATCACAATAAACATAATATTTTGTAAGCAGATTAGGTAACATATACATATTAAATTGTTATAATACACTAACTAACTAGCTAGCCTTAAAAAAATGACACTACAACACTTACCTTATAAATATAATATTTATAATTTTCACTCTCTCTCTCTCTCCGATGGCGCTACAGCCCATATCGAGCCTTGCCTCCCGCAACATTCGCCTCTAACTCCTCTTGTCCTCAGCGGCTGACTTCCAGTTTGTTATCTGGAGAAGCTGTGCTGCATCACCTCTCACCTCGTCTTCCCACCTTAGTCTGGGTCTTCCCACTTTTCTCTCTATAACTTTCACTAGAGTTCCTCATTAGTTGTTAAGTTCTAGGCTGTTATGTGAGCCTAAAGATAGTCAGAAGAAGAAGGAGATGAGCTAGAGGAAGATTGTAAAGTACCCTGTTTTTCAGATCAGAATATCGTTATTTCCATTTCAAGTCACGCAACGTTTCAGTTCTTAATATTGGTCATTCACTGTAGCAATACAACCTTCAATAAATTTTGTTATTATATTAATCTCCTTCCCCTCCCTGCTACCTTCAGTCTCACAACATACCCCAATTGGGGATGCCATAGTCCCACTGGCTCCAGATGGGAGCAGTTGGGACTCTTGTGCGGTATTAATGTAAAAAAAAAAAAAAATAATATTAAAAGGCTTGCCTTAAAAAAAATTGCCTATTGAAATAAATTTACAAAATCATGAAATTAAATTCCTTAAAAAATATGTTGAAAGCGTGCCTTTTAAAATTTATCTTGATAATTCTAAAAATTACTAGGCATTCGTATTCATCAAAATGCAAGAATTTCATCTTTGTGCCGCGTATAATAATTTTAAAAGAGTGTTAAATTTTCTTTTCTATTATTTGCATTTAATTATTTTCCCTGTTATCTGATTGAATGAGTGAATTATTTGAATTTTTATTGTATTTAAGGGGGTATTCTAGTCTAGAAGCATGAATTGTAGGTATTTTTCAGGTGCAATTAAAAAAATTCAAGCCATTATTTTACCAAAGATTAAGATAAAAGATCAAAGAATGCATGAAAAAAAAACTAACGAAAAAATTCAAAATTCAAAAAGTTACAGGGTGTTGAAGTGCAGTGTCTCAAAAAATGGTGCACCCAGGTTGACACGATTGCAACCCTCCTAGTAATCTAAAAAAAAAAAAACAAAATAAATTTTAATCCAAACAAATACAACTACAGCCCGAACTAATGAAAAGTAAAAAAAAATCGCAAAATGGCGGCTGTCTGAAATAAAAATGACGTTTTTTTCACCAGATTTTTTGAATTTTCAAATTTTTCAAAAGGGTAAATAAAAATTGAAATTTTGTTATAGTTTTAGTTAGCGTGATAGAGTAATGTATAGAGAAGGCTCACACTCAATTTCAAGTAAATTGATTTAGTAGAACTTGAGATATCGTGTCAACCGTCTCTAAAAAAGTAGCTTTGAGAAACACGCGTGTAAAGTTTTGCTCTATTTAGATTTTAGTTAGATTCCATCTTAACTGGTCGAACTAAAATGGCTCTAACTTTTAAAATAATTCGAATTTTGAAAAAAAAATCCTTTAATATTTAAACCAGGGAAATATGAAGAATTTTGCTTTTTTTCTGGACTAGAATACCCCCTTAAAGAAACGTAATTTTTTTGGTATTATTGAAAAATATTGATTTGTAGGTGACTCGGTTTTTCCTTAATATTTGTTTGCTTCAAGTATTATAACCATTTTCGCAATAAATTTCGGTAGAGCAACATATTTAACGCTGTGAATTCCTCACTAAAAATAACACAGATAATAACTATAAAAATAACACAACACTCGAATTCTAGGACGCACGAAAAATTTAAAAAAATGCCGTTGCGATCGTAAATCGTTTATTTATTGACATCATACTTTAATTCGTTACTAAATTTGTCTTACAAAAGCAATTTTTACACGTGTCAAATTTATGTTTTTACTTTTATAATTAAGAAAACTTGCTTTGTGCCAGTTGACTGATTTTACACTCCATCCAGAGTAGGATTTGGCCTCCTCCTCAAAAGCTCCAGTCCCAGGAAAGGAAGGAGATGAAGTTCTGGAAATGAAAAAGGCATGAGAAGTGGGTAGGAATCCGTTTTAAGTTAATCCACTTTTTTCGAATGTTACTTTTCAGTGGTGACACGTAGAATAGTCGTTAAAGTACAACACGGTAAAATAATTTTTGCCGACTTAAGCATTTTTAGTACTAAAATTTTTGCGTAAATTGTTTAAATGGTTTTTTCGAAAATAACATAGATGAAATTATTCAATCTTCAAATCTTTCATAACTATATACAGAATTGCAATATTTTACATCCATATTCTGGAAAACAAATAACCACTATCGTTTTAAATTAAAGATTTTTAATTTAATTTTTAATTAAATTAACTTACTTCATAAATATTTGTTTTTATCGTCTCCTGTAAAGTTTTTATTTTGTGGTTCGAAAAGTTTTACCAAACCACAGTCGAAATATTATCTCAACTGTGCATTTTCAAACATCAAGTTCCCCGTCAAATCTTCATCTTAAAATATCATACATGATTTTTAACTTTTCCATCATAAAATATCATTTTCGTCGTCAACTCTTCATAATAAATATCATGTTCATCATCAAGTTCATCATCAATTCTTCATCATAAAATATCAAATCCATATAATAACTTATCATGTTCATCATCATACAACATCAAGTTCAACATAAACTCTTCATTATTTATTTATTTATTTATTTATTTATTTATAAATAAACGCTCTTTTTCGGGGCTTTTACATATATAGCATAGAAAAAACATTTTATTGTACATAACTGAACTGCCTCAATAACAATATTTTAAATTTATTCAAAGATAAATTGAAGATGTCCACTGACTTGGTATAATTGTTTCCCTCCATTAGTATTCTGGGCAAAGAGGAATACATATGATAGTTAGTCCCAGAATTTCTGCACTGAAATAAATCCTGACTTCTAGTATTACGAAGTGGAATTCGGAAGCTTATTAATTCAAGTAATACCGGACTATCAACTAAATCATTTAGAATTTTATATAAAAATACCAAGTCAGTGAAAATTCTTCTGTCTGACAATTTAAGAATATTCATATCGTTTAAAAGTGTGTTGTAGTTTAACATATTTGCTGAAATACCCATTTTAAAATTTAGAAAACGTAAGAATTTGTTTTGTATTCTTTCAACAGCTTGTACGTGCATATTATAATGAGGATTCCAGACAGGAGAATTGTACTCAAGTTGGCTTCTAACATAAGCAAAATATAACATTTTAATACACTTTATATTGTTAAAGTTTCTAGTTAGCCTAGTTATAAACCCCAACATTTTTAAGCCCTTATTACAGATTTCTGTTATGTGGTTAACAAATGAAAGATTTGATTGAAAAGTGATGCCCAAGTCTTTAATTTGCAATTTGCATTATAAAATATCAAATAATTTCATAATGAAATATCATGTTCATCTTCAACTCTTCATCATAAAACATCATGTTCATCATCAACTCATCATCGTAAAATATCATGTTCACCACCAACTCTTTATAATAACAGACCATGTTCATTATCAAGTCTTAATCATAAAATAGCAAAATCATCATCAACTCTTCTTCATAAAATATTATATTTGTCAAAAATTTTACAGTAGAAAGGAATATTAAACATAAAATTGTACATAATTGTATTACGAAACTGCCCTCAGAGAGCTTAGGTGCGCATAAACCGAGTTTATAGCATTTATCTAGAGATTTTTTTAAAAATTGTTATTCAAATAAATTGCTTGATTATTTTATTTTTTATTTTATTTTATTTTATATTTATTAACGCCCTAGTGGGCTTTTACAAGAAAAGAAGCAAATATATAATTAACAATATTAATTACATAATCAATAAAACAGAATAAATATGAATGCAATTGACTCATTAGGTAAAGAATATTACAACATAAAAAAGAAATGAAATGAAATAGTACAAGTTGTACTTACAAAAAACTAAAACAATTCAGCTTTAAATATTTATACATATTATTAATAATAAGACCTGACATAGAACAAAGTGTAAATAGAACCGCAAGAATATTATAAAGTAAGTATACATTTTACTGGTGAGGTTTTAGATGAGAAAATATTTTATGAGAAAAACAAAAAAATAATAAGTTAATTATTAGCAGATAGAATCGAGATTAATTGATTTTTGAAACATTCAAAACTCTCAATACTAAATATATCTATAGATTCGCAGTATTTATTCGCAAGGTTATGGATTCTTGGAATTGGTGAGTATATAGAGTAATTAGTGTTGATTTTATTGTTGCATTTAAAAATATCCTTACTACGAGTTTGTCTAGCGGGTATGCTAATGCAAATTAGTTCCAACAAATTAGGGCTGTCAATTAAAGATTTTATAATTTTGTATAAAAATAATAAATCAATTAACACTCTTCTATCTGATAATTTAAGAAGTCTGGTTTCAGCGCGCAAGTAATTATAATTTATAAATTCGATTGGAATTTTCATTTTAAAATTGATGTACCGAAGAAATTTGTTTTGAACCTTTTCCAATGATTGAGAATGAACATTGTAGTATGGTGACCATACAGAGGTATTGTATTCTAATCTGCTTCGTACTAGTGAGCAATACAGATGTTTTAATGTTAACATACTTTTAAAATTTGCCCCCATTCTCAAGATAAAACCTAGTATTCTCATTGCATCACTTGTTATTTCATCGATGTGTACATTGAACTGTAGACTCTCGTGGAATATAACACCAAGATCACGAATCTGCGATACACGAAGAAGATTAACACCATTCATATCATAAGAAAAGTTAAAAGGATTTTTACCTTTGTAAAAACTAATAATCTGGCATTTACCAATATTTAGTTGTAAATCATTGACAGAACACCACGCGCATAGTTTGTTCAGGTTTAACTGCAGAATGGCGCGATCGTCATCGTTTCTAATTGTTCTGTAAATCTTCAGATCATCAGCAAATAATAGGGCTTTAACATTACTAAAAATATTAACTATTTCATTTATGAATAAGCAAAATAATATCGGGCCCAAATGAGATCCCTGTGGTACCCCACTCGAGGCAGCAAATGTATAAGAAGTAAACGAATCAACTTTGACCGCTAAGTACCTTCCCAATAGATAACTCTTAAACCATTCCAAAATACTCCCTCTCATTCCCAACAACTTCAGTTTTCGTAATAAGAGTCTGTGGTTAACCTTATCAAATGCCTTACTGAAATCAGTATATATGGAATCAGTTTGATGTGATGAAGTCAGGGCATTAACAATGTCATTCGTGTATAATATTAAATTGGACAGGGTTGATCTTCCTTTGATAAATCCATGTTGAAGCGGTGAGATGGTGTGATTGATTTGGGATATTAATTTGTCTAGTACCAGGCTTTCAAAGAGTTTGGGTAATGTAGACATGGTGCATATTGGCCTATAGTTTGTTACGTCGCTCTTATTTCCTTTTTTAAAAATGGGTGTCAAAAGACTAAACTTCCAAAGGTCAGGGAACACACCTGATGAGAGTGACTTTGTAAATAACTTATGTATGGGATACGATAATGTATGCATACAATTAACTAAGAATCTGGGTGGAACTTTGTCAGGTCCTGCGGATTTGCGGGAATCGAGACTCTTTAGCTTGGATATAATATCATCTATGGTTAGAGTACAATCAGATATATCAAGAGTTTCTACTAAATTAGAGCAAGAGATATTGCTATCTACATGTGCATTAACATATACACTGCTAAAAAAATCGGCGAACAGATTAACAGTTTCCTGAAGATTTTGGGATAGTTTAGAATCGAATGACATAATACTAGGTACACAAGTACCGTTTTCTTTTTGAGATTTAACATATTTCCAAAAGAAATTTGAGTCGTTCATATAAATTGTCAAGCCTCAAAGGGTTATGAAAAAAAATTAAAGTACGCACAATATCGCTCCACCTCAGTAGCTCGTCTGATTTTTATATCAAAATTCGCGCAAGGGTTATTTTATTCATATAAATAGGATTATGATCATTTAAGGGTCTACTATTCGTATTTCGACCGATTTCTTACACATCTCCCTTAAACATTTGAAGTTTTTAAGCTCTTAAAAAAATATATGTTATTTTTGAAGATAATATCTAGGTACGTTCCACGCCGATACGCAAATTATATGAAATTCCCTCGATAGAAAAAAATCGCAAAGTATGCTCCGAAAATTATTTTAAACAAGTCGATTTCTTTTATTTTACAAGTAATATTTGTGAAAAAATTCACAATTTTTCTTCAAATGATACTTAAGATACGTTCTACGAAATTTTTGCCTTATTTTAAACGAGTCATGTTTTATTAAGCTTTTTCGCAATTTTCGCTGCTATTCTGCGACTAAACATATTAGCGCGCTCTGTCCAACACTCGTAATTACATATCTCTCCATCTTCTTCTTTTTCAGAGCTGTGCGTTTGAAGAGTGCGGCCTTAAGTGTTGAATATAGTTAGTATTTTTAAGGATGCTGATAATGGCACCAAAACTTTATTATTAATAAAGGTGCAGAAAACTTTTAACGATCCGTAAAAAGAAAGTTGTTGCAAACTTTTCCTGGTTCGATCTGGGTTCGCCGTGTTCCATGTTTTCAAAAAATGTATTCACTTCGCGGAATATCTCGATATTTGAAAAGTTTCGCGCTTTTCTGACGCCATTTCTGAATGTGAAAGGAAATATTTTGATTTTGAGAATAAATATTTTCTACACCGGTAAACGCCTTTTGAAAAGACCGCAGGTTTCCTTAATATATTATTGGTATGCACTCGTCTTTTACCTTTTCAATTCGAGTTTCAATGAAGTAATCACTGTTCGTATAGGTGACACATTTCAGAAGTAAATATTTTCAGAATTTATTTCAAACTAAATAATGATGTCATATTTATTACGATGCCATCTGATTACGATAAGTGGTCGATTGGTTTCGCTTTGACTTCTCCGTCAGCGTAGTTTTCTGTAATTTCACAAGCAATTTTCTCAATAATATATTATTTGACGGCCTCCTTGAGTGGTTTCGGAGGTTGCGGGTTCGAATCCCGGTGTGTGCAAGTAAATGTTAAATGAATTAGACTCATCCTGGTGAAAAATGAAATGGCTTTAGTCATGCTTGGCAAACAGATCTGAAGAGCCGGGTATTTCCCTACCTACCTCTTTCCCATCTCTTAACCATTCCCCAAAGAAAAAACTTGGGGATGCCACAATCTCACTGGCTCTAGACAGTTGGACTCCTGAGCAGTACTCACATGAAACCTGGTTTTCTCATAATGTTTTAAAAGGATTATAAAGTTCTACCGTACCGTAGAGAAAAGTTTTCTTTCTCAAAATCGTGTTACGGTAAATTTCGATTTTAAATAAAATACCTAAGAGGAAATAAATTAGGAAGGTATATTAGGTATACAACTAGGGGCAATTGTAATATTATATTATTATACCTCCCTTTTTAACTTCAAAAAGAAACGAATATATTTCTTTCCTTCTCACATTTCCTTCGAAGGGTGATGTTGAATAATTGAAGGCTTTTGCCTTTAGCACCTCACCAAAATTTTGGAAACACTCAAAAACGAAAATGTTCAATGACAAACTTAATGAAATTGACAATTCAGCCACGAGCATGACGCACTTTTCCTGTACACAATTTTTCTCCTCCCTACAATTTTTCGGTTGATAAAATCATTAATTTAAAAATTACAATCTAGTCACAAGCCTGACACATGTTCCCTGTACACATCTTATTCCTCCTAACAATTCTTCTAGGTCGATCAAGTCATTAATTCAAAATTTACAATTCAGTCACAAGCCTGACACATTTTTCCTGTATACAACTTATTCCTCCCCACAATTCTTCAAGTTATTTAACATTTAAATTATTCTGTATTTTTACAATTCAGCTACAAATATGACACACTTTTCCTGTACACAACTGTGATCTAGGTGTTCTACTTGATAGTAAACTCACATTCGAGGCACATTTTAACATGATTGTGAAGAAAGCCCTTAGAATGTTAGGATTCTTATTCCGTATTGGAAAAGAATTCAAGAACATTCAAACAATTAAAATATTGTATTTTTCATATGTTCGCAGTCATCTTGAATTTGCTTCTCAGATGGAATCCTCAAAATAAAATTTATATTAAACGCATTGAAGCCATCCAAAGAAAATTTGTTCATCATTTAAATTTCAAGTTTAATATTGGTTATCGTGACATTTACAGCTTGTTGGACCTTTACGGACTTTAAACCATCAAAAATTAGAAGAGACTCTGCAGATATACATAATATATCTTCATAAAATTATCAATGGTTTTATTGATTGTTCGCCCCTTTTGGCTGAGATTAATTTTAGAGTCCCAGGTGTTAGAACCAGAGAAAAATCACTTTTTCATCTTCAAAAATGTTCTACTAATCTCAGACAAAATGCTTTTATATTCAGAGCATGCAATGTGTTTGATAAGAATTTTAATAATATAGACATATTCTCGTGTTATTTAAGTACCTTAAAAAGTATGTCATAGCCAATATTAAATAATTTTTTGACCGTGTTGCAAGTTACCATGTTATTGCTGTGAATCCTTTCCAGTTGCATACTTGTCATTCGACTTACTATTGTATTCACTCTTGAGTTGTAGGTATGTACAATGTATATATTATTATTATTGCTGTTGTGGAGTGAGAATAGATTTTTGGCTCTGAATACTTCATGTTTGAAATTTAGTAAGCAGGTTATTATAGTTTATATTGTATTTTTATATATATTTTTTTTAATAATTTTCATAATTTTTATGTTTTTGTTAAGTTCTTACGGATACAGGACCCTTACTTTTTTGTTTTACTTTTTAATTATAATTTTAATTATGTGAAAATCTGTCATTGGATATTATTATGTATATTATTAATGTTATTATTATAAGTGTAAAATATCTGTTGATTTTCCATAATAAATAAAATAAATAAATAAGTCACAAGCCAGCCATAACAAACAACTTATTCCTCCCTAAACAACTTATTAAACAACTATTTTTTACAAACTTTGTAAACAACTTATTCCTCCTTACGATTCTTCAAGGTTGATCAAAATTAAGGACCCACAACCGCTCTCGAAAAGAAGAAGATGGAGAGATACGTAATTACGAATGTTGGAGAGAGCGCGCTAATATTTCAAACGATAAAAGTGAAGCGAAAATTGCGAAAAAGCTTAATAAAACATGGCTCGTTTAAAATAGAGCAAAAATCTCGTGAAAGGTTTCTTAAGTATCATCTAAAGAAACGTTGTGAATTTTTTCACAAATATAACTTGTGAAATAATAGAAATATACTTGTTTAAAATTATTTTCGGAGCTTACTTCGCAATTTTTTTCTATCGAGGAAATTTCATAAAATTTGCGTTTTGGCGTGGAACGTTTCTAGATATTATATTCAAAAATAACATTTATTTTTTTAGAGCTTAAAAACTTCAAATGTTTAAGGGAGATATGTAAGAAATCGGTCGAGATTCGGAAAGCGCAGCTTTAAACACAAAATTATTCTGTAAATTTACAATTAAGCCACAAATATGATACACTTTCCCAGTACGCAACTTATTCCTCCCTACAATAAGGAACTCCAGTGAAAAATATTATGGCTTTAAAAAAATATGTTCATATATGCCAATATACGCCGATTCTGAATATATAAGTTTTATTACATAAAATTTAACGTAGAGTTTTTAAAAAAATATTAAAACGTGTCATTAAAACACCCTATTGTTGAATTTGGGCGATGTGACGTCACCGCGCCGCGTCACCTGGGTCAAAGTTGTATAGAAATCAATAGAAATGAAGACGCAAGCCGTTCCGCATTCCGTGCATTGGTTTATAGAGAATTAGACATATAATAGTTTTTGTTTTTATTGAAACATTATTTAGGCCTAAATAATTCAGTATCAAAAATAAAGTATCTCTTTTAGTTTATCTATATTATTTAAAATATTCAAAAACTTTAACTGTACAAAAAACGATCGTATTGCCCAGTAATGTCTATGAAAACGCTCCAATGCTGAAATTCAAAATGGCGGGAGTCGAACAGCTGTTCCCTACAAGATTCATACTTCGGTTAGTCATGATGACGTCACACTAGATTCGGTGGTTTTCGGGGGATCTTGAAAAATTAAAACTTTGACATTTATTTTAACTATTGAAACTAACTATAAAAATAAAATTAAATATGTAGTTATTTAAGTAAGAAGGTCATTATTCATAAAAAAAAATAAAAAAATTGGACAGGAATTCTCTATTCTTCAAGGCAGATCCAGTTATTTCGAAGTGAAATCAGATTGAGCTTGAATAGTCTAAGAAATCATGCGTATTTCCTTCAATAGGAGGCAGTACTGCCTCGAAACGAACACGGTTTTGTAACGCAAATTCAATATAAATCTAACTAAATAACCATCACGCCGTTTCCCCGCTAGGGTAGGTAGAGAGGACGGACCACCAAACTAATCGATCTTGGCACACACTCCTTGCCTCGTTCACATTCTTCTATTATTATGACTCCTTACATCGCCCGACTCAACTATCTGATTCACTTGGTCGTGTCATGTCTTCCTCGGGCGTCCCCGACTTCGTCTACCATTCACATTTGCGTCATATATTCTCCTTACACTTCTTTCCTCATTCATTCGCTCTACATGCCCAAACCATCTGAGCGTCCCTTTCTTAATTTTACTCATTACGCTTTACGCTTACATCAGCCTTGCATTCTTTGAATCTCCACATTTCTCACACGATCGAACATGGTTTTACCACACTTACGCCTCAGGGAGCTCTTTTATACAGCATTCAGTCTACTTTCATCCTATTTCTGCTAGTTTCATACCTCACTGCCATACATCAGGGTAGGTACTAGCACTCTATTAATGACGGCTAGCTTCGCTTCTTTTGACAGTTTTTTGTTGGCCCCAACGGCGTTCAGTCCTCCATTAATGGATTTACCGGCATTTACCCTTCTTTCAATATATCTATCAGTCTTCTCATCTCTCATAATCATACTTCCCAAATAAACAAACTCATCCACCTGCTCCAAGTATTCATCATTCACAACTATGTCCCTTTTAAAACATAAATTTTCTATAACGGAACGAAAATATGAAATTTACCTGTTTTTCTTTTTGTTGCAGATATCTCCGGAAAATAATATTAACGTTTGAATATTTAACACCAGCCTAATCAAGAAACAACGAGGAAACTTAATTAAAACTTACGACGTCTTGGCGGAAGCCTCAAATTAAACGAAAATGGCTTTTTCCTGTATTTAAGTGCGGTTGTGTCATGAATAATTTACTTTATAAAGTGTTTAATTTATGATTTTGTACTGAGAAGCGGTTTAAAAACTTTGAAAATTAATTGAAAATAAATCAAAACTTAATGATTTCAGTTAAACAGTTGGTGCATGGTTAAAAATTATGTGACAAAAATGTGTCGCGATGTCTCATATCAAAATGCAATGTGACGGTAAATAGTTTAGTATAATATTTATACATAAAATATGTGAATCAATTAATACGGGAATTAATGGTATTATAACAACGCACAACGTAGGTTAATTTATAATAATATTCTATCAATAAATAGAGTGCTTATGGACTTGTTAGATCGTAATTTTAAAGTTGTAATAGATAAAGTGGTTAAAATTAGTTTCGTTTTAAATAAAGTGATATCTGCAAATGGTCAAAATGTCTACTCCGTCAACACCCGACATGCACGGGCTTTGCCAGAACTATACCAACAGCTTGTTCAACAGTTCTGGTGTAGGAATAGCGGTCACACCGGGAACTGGCACTGCAGGATGGGCAGAAATGTGCACAAACAACCTTACTTGGATAGACGAGTACAACCCAGGAATAGAAGAACTGTCTTTAGAAAGAATCGTATCGAGAGTGGTACCAGTATTCTTCGGACTGATCGGACTTGCTGGACTGCTAGGAAATGCTTTAGTTGTCCTTGTTGTCGCAGCAAATCCAGGAATGAGATCCACAACTAACTTGCTTATCATCAATCTTGCAGTTGCTGACTTATTATTCGTGATTTTCTGCGTGCCTTTCACAGCGACGGACTACGTGTTGACAAGATGGCCATTTGGCGACGCATGGTGCAAGCTAGTACAGTATCTGATCGTTGTAACAGTACACGCGTCAGTTTATACCTTAGTCCTGATGTCGCTGGACCGGTTTCTGGCTGTAGTTCACCCTGTTGCCTCGATGGCTTTGAGAACGGAGAGGAACGCTATAAGAGCGATCGGGTTAGCTTGGGTCTTGATCCTGACTACCGCGGCTCCGGTGGCATATTGTCACGGGGAAGTGCAGTATTGGTATCAGGGGAGGCCTCAATCTTCGTGCGTGTTTCTGGAAGGAGACTCTTGTAAGCGGCCGGCGTTTCAGCTGTCTTTCTTGGCTTCGGCGTACGCCGTCCCCTTGGCGCTGATCTGCGGTCTGTACGTAAGATTGCTGGCGAGGTTGTGGAGAGCGGCCCCAGGAGGCAGACTATCGGCTGAGGGTCGCAGAGGGAAGAGGAGGGTGACCAGGATGGTGTTGGTTGTAGTAGCGGCCTTTGCTTTCTGCTGGCTTCCGATACATGTAAGTACCAACGATTCACTTAACTAATTTTTAATCTTCTTTTCAACAAGATTCGTTTGTTTAAATTTTTATAGGAGGGACGCATCATAATATCGTGTCATCGGATCGCATTGCAATCAAGTTATGCAAATTTTTGCTTGCTTTGCGCCGGGAAAAGTTCTCCATTCTGGATATCCGGTCATATTTCTCTCATCTGACGGAAGAGACTTTTACGTCTGGAGTATGTATATATTGATATCAACACATCGTATATTATTAGCTTAATTTTATTTTATACATTACTTGCTTAAGTTTCCAGCATTGCTCAGACTTTAGGCAGAGTTTTTCGTAATTCAACTTTCGAAAGGGGACTGGAGTTGGTTTTTTTAAATCTCTTGTAGACAGTCATCTTTCTCCTGTTTCGAAGGTCAATTGTGCGGAATTTCATCCATATCGAAATAAATCTGCAATTTTTTTATAAAAAACAAAGTCCGCCGCGTGCACTCTATATAATATAAAAATTTATACATAAAATAATAAACAATCATAATAGAGCACAAGTAAGCACTAAAAATTTGAAAAATATATTATTATTATTTATTTATTTAAAAGCCCTATGGTGCAGTACAAGTTTTTTACAAAATACAGGAAATAACATAAAATATAAGAAACAAAATAAAGGATACATAAAACATAAGAGTTGACACAAATTAGGTAACATTGAATGTAGGTTAGGTAAAAATAGAGATAAAAATAGTACATGAAGTAGGTAGAAATAGTTGCCACATACGTCATTTGAAGTTCACCAAATTCAAAGTATTGACAAATACATCCATATTGTTTAAATATTTGTTACAAGTCTATGTAAACGCTGTGTTGGAGAATCCAAACTATAGTTGGAATGAGTGTATGTTTAATGTTGATATTTGTCTAGTCGTTCGTGAAAGTACATAATGATTTATCTATTGCAGGAGTTCACAACAATCGAATTTAGAATAATATTTAATTCTCTCAGAAAGCCTTGAGTTTAAACTTAAGAAGTAGTCACAATCCAAACATGTATGTATTCTTAGTGTGCATTATATCACTCCGAACATAGGTAATATCCCTAAAAATCGCTTGGCAAACGATGTCACTATTTCAGAAGTGATTTTTATTTATTTAGTGAATAATTTTATACGAAAGAATAAATAACGTTGGTACTGTCACACAAAATTTAGGCTTTTTTTAAATTTTAATCGTACTTTGAAAATTATTTTATTATATGCGTTCATTAACGTCTAATTAATTTTTATTTTGTTGTTGACGCTTAAATTTTTTGAAAAGAATTTACAATTTTATTTTAATTATACTCAGTGGAAAGGGTAGAAAAAGCTTCAATTTATCAAAAGCATATTATTTTGTATTTATTATGTAAACCGATATGTAGTTAAGATGAATTTAAAATAAGGTATTAGCATCAACCTTCGCGTTAAGGCAAATGCATTGAAGGAGGCTTCACTGAGGGTTGTTTTAAAATGAATACGCGGAATAAACATGGATTTTAAAGAGGTATATTCATGTTGTAATATTAATCCCCGCAGGAATCGAACACAGTAGAATTCACATCTTCCTGTAGAATAATACGCTCAGTAGACATGTATACAGTTATACAGTTTAGTAAAAGTAAAACAAGATGTTCACGCGAGCTGGTATCTTCAGTCTTAAGTCGATTCCTTTGATGTTCTGTTCAGCGAGTCTTTACACAGAAAACAAGGCGATAATAATATATATCCGGTTAAAACTTCTTGGATTTCAAGGTGTATAATATAATCTTTCAACGTAGATGAGTTTTCAAGTTTGATATTAAATTCATTTGAGTGAATTTTCAAAACAAAAACAAACACTTTATAATTTTAAGTACTTGTTTCGGTTAAGTATATCTGGGTCTATAACTCAGGTTTAAAGAACTCTAGTATATGCTTTGAATTTATTTTAAAATTGGATTTTGGGAACAATTTATATTTAAAAAAAATGTATAGTATATTTGCGGCACGTTCCGGAGTGGAAGATACTCTCAGTATCACCCTGGTGTTAGACCCCCATCCAGAATTGAAATATTGCTTGAAATGGCTTTAACTGTGTTTGATGTCCAAATCCGAAGATAAATCCCCACATTCCTCTTCCCTATCTCATTCCCCTCCCCGCTACCTTCAGCCTCACAACACACCCCAATTGGAGATTCCATAGTCTCACTGGCTTCAGACGAGAGCAGTTGGGACTTTTGTGCGGTATTCATAAAAAAAAAATCAGACAAGCGATAAAATAAGTTGAATCGAACTTATTTTAATTTTAATTGATTTCTTTTATTTCAATTGATTAAGTTATAGGTACTACCATATTTCTAAATGTGTATTTCTTTAATTAAATTGTTTGCCAGATGCCTTATTTTTTATTAACAATGTTTTTTTCGTATTTTTATTATTTTTTATTTCTTTTATACATTTTTTTTTTGTATATAATATATGATAATATAATATAAGCTGTAGAAAATCACACAAATCTGACAGCACTTCTTGCGGAAGAACGATCTCTTATCACAAATTTTAGGGAATAGCCTTTCTGATGGATTAAAACAAGCACAAGTACATTCATCACCTAATGACTGCTGTACACACCATTCCCTGTATTTATTGAAGATACTGTACTTGTCAATTGTAGTCGGGTAAGACGTATGACAAGAACATAATGCAAATGGAACACGTTATATGTTATCACATAAATTTAATTTACGTAAGCTATCAATAGATGTGTCTAGACACCTCTGATAACTTCGGTTCGTAAATATCAAATACTTCGATAGTAATTTTACGGCTGTGTACCTACGTTAAGTAACGCTGTTTGCTTTGATCTCCTGTTTGCGTTTCGACAAGAATAATTAACATGTACATAATTACATACCTATTTTACAGGTTAACGGCAGGTAACTACTCTAAACTGAATAATTAGGGATTTAATATTCGAGATAATATTTACGTAAATACAGTTTGTCAAATAAGAGTAAAAAACATAGGAGGACGCTATTATTGTTCAAATCGCAAAACTAAAAATAAAACTCTTTGTGGTAACGTAAAGCTTGTGTAATCTACATTTTTGTAAAAAATTAAAAGATTTCAAAATTAGAATTGCATATAGGTTTATTAAACCACTAGCTTTTCCCCGCGGCTTCGCTCGCATGGTATTACGGGAAATTACTGTAGCGGTTGAACTTATCAATTATCCCCCTTCCTCTCCACCCCACCCCCTCCCGCATTCCATACATTCATTCCCTTACATTCAGTTTTCAAACATCTAGCCTGCCACCTAAATTTCACAAAGAAAAAAAGAAATCCAATTTTGTTCATTCGTTCGGAATTTATGCGCTTACAAACATTTTGGATGTTTATTTTTAATTAAATATTTGGAAGTTTGTTAATATAATACAAAATTACACTATTTATTATTCAGTCTTTATAATCGTTACGAATTATATTTTTAATGAAGGAACTCTTATCTGACATTTATTCCAGCTTGTCCAAAAAAAAACAAAACATATTCTAATATTTGAATTTTCTGGGGCAGTAGCTACCATGAGTTAATGATGAATGTAAGTAAGTCTAAAGTCATGGTGTTTGAAAGAGAAAGTACGAGAACAGTGTGTGATATAGTTGTGAACGATGAATACTTGGAGCAGGTGGATGAGTTTGTGTATCTGGGTAGTATGTTTACGAGAGATGGGAAGGCTGATAGAGATATCGAAAGAAGGGTAAATGCCGGTAACTCCGTTAATGGAGGACTGAATGCCGTTGGCGCTAATAAAAAACTGTCAAAAGGAGCGAAACTAGCAGTCCACAATGGAGTCCTGGTACCTACCCTGATGTATGGCAGTGAGGCCTGGAACTGGCAGAGGAAGGATGAAAGTAAACTGAATGCTGTAGAAATGAGATCCCTGAGGCGTATGTGTGGTAAAACCATGTATGATCGTGTGAGAAATGTGGAGATCCGCAAAGAATGTAAGGCTGATGTAAGCATAATGAGTAAGATTAAGAAAGGGACCCTCAGATGGTTTGGGCATGTAGAGCGAATGAACGAAGAAAGTAGTGTAAGAAGAATATATGACGCAAATGTGAATGGTAGAAGAAGTCGGGGACGCCCGAGGAAGACATGGCACGATCAAGTGAATCAGATACTTGAGTCGGGCCATGTCAAAAGCCAGAATAATAGAAGAGTATGTATGAAACGATGTATGAATGTGAGTGAAGCAAAGAGTGTGTGCCAGGACCGAGTTGTTTGGCGGTCCGTCCTCTCTGCCTACCCCTGCGGGGAAACGGCGTGATGGTTAGTTAGTTAGTTAGTTAGCTACCAGGGGGCTGAGTACCTACCAGCTTAGAGCCCACAAATATATCAACATTGTTTCCATGGGAATGATTTTTTTTCTGACATTTGAAATTAACTCGCTTTTGTTAGCGTTAGAAAACGTATAACAAATATAATTTATTAATATTTATAATTTCATAACGCCAGAGCTTACCATCATATACAACATATAGTCTGCGCATATAATTTAGCTTTCTATTGGTGAATGAATTTTTAAAGTCTTTTTATTGGTTATTGCCTGAAAAGGTCATAAACAAACTCGAGCAGTTTCGCATTTATAATATTAGTATGGATTGTATATTTCTGTTAACAAAATGAAAAATAACACTTTTATAATAAAATAAAAAACACAGTTTAGAAATTGCTCACATTTATTTAATACCTACTTGCTTAAGATGAAGTTATATGTGAAATTCTATTTAGGTCCTAATTAGATGCATCTTAACGACGAATCGGTTTACAGTATGAATATAAAAAAAATATGTTACGCATAAATTGAAGCTTTTATTAGCTTTTCTATGTATTGGAATTACAATAAAATTATTATTTACATTGCAAAAAATAAAAGCGTAAACCACTATGAAAAACGTAAACATGATTTAACTATGAAGTAATATAAGAAATAATTTTTAAAAAATGCTACTTTATAGCTCAGACTATTTTTGAGCTTTTGTATATTCAAATTTTTTTCATTCTTATAAAATTATGCAAAAAATAAATAAATACCGCTTTTTTGCTTGGTTGCCTCGTGCAAATACGACGCGCGATTTTAAATTTTGTAGTCATAAGAATCGAAATATTTCTAGCGTTTATATTCCTCTTAAGTATCTAGCGTTGCCCGGGCTTTAGATCATGTCTCTATTTTTACAACCGAATACATTTTACTCATTCATATCAAAAGTAGTGTAAGTAAACTCACCATTAGTGATTATTTTTTACTACTTACTGTTAAATTCAAATTTATGAATTAAATTAAAGCAAATCTTTCATATATTTAATCAAATTTATGTCATTAAGTAGGTACCTTAACAACAGTGGTTCTTCGATTTTATTTTTTTTTCTTTAAGAACAAAAAATGTTTTTAAAAATGTGATTTACAGCGTTCTATATATTCAGTGTCATTGCGCTTTAAAAGAAAAGTTTACAGTTAAATTGGTGTTGCCGGCATAAAAATTTAGTAGCTCCATTTTTTTTTATTTTCTATTCTTAATTGACAGACAGTTCATTGTTAACTACATGCAATTCAAATTTGTACCTTAAAGGATAAACCACTCATAGCTATAGACTTAACTATGGACTATGTGGTTTATAATTTAGGGTGCAGAAATACATCTCTGTATGAGTAACTATACATAAATGCATGAAAGGAAATTTGTGCCAAAGTTAAAAATACCTAAAGAGAAAAAAAACCTTTTTTTCCTAATTTTGACGTGTTACTTCTGGAATCAAAGCCTAGAAGCTTACCACTGATGTAGTCATTATGTATGGTTTTTACTCGTACGATTAGAGATTCAAAACCGAAAGCGGAATGTTTGTTTTAGTATCAAACCTAATTACTCACACACAACATTGTATAAATTTTTATGTAATCTTACGAATTACGAACCACGTTAATATTGTAGATTTTACAAATAAACACAATTCCAAAGTCAAACACCATCATTGTGAACTCTCTGAGGGAATGAGCGACGGCAGATGAAACTACACGAAGCCACACGGAGCCACATGAAGCATCGTGAAACCACACGGCATGTAGTCACAAGCACCGCCGTCATTATAATTGCTCCTAACTTGTGTGCTTAAAGCTGCTTCCGATTCGTTTCCACTTTGAATTACTGAAGAGAAGAGATTGTAGAGATTTGATGAAATTATGCAGCAACGATTACTAATTTCTAAAGAACCAGATCTAGTCGTTGATAAATTACCAATATTGTAGACCAATGTACAAAATGATTTAAAATGATTAAATTAAGATTTATTTGTTTACGACCTAGTGGGCTTTTACAAGACAAGTAAACAAGCAATACAGTTGTGTTAAGTACATAGTATGTATATAAAATATATAATGATTTACAATATATAAAATTTAAAATAATGGTTATTGTAGTATGGAAAGCGAAATATCTATAAAGAAATATAAAAATAAAAAAGTGTATTCTAGTGATTGTAAAGACTTCATTTTAAAACTAATACGGAATTTTTAAATGTCTACAATATTCCCAAATTTAGTGTCAAAATGATGTTTATGGGTGTATGAGCTTCATAGTTAGTTTTTAAATTGTCACAGAAAAAGGTAGCACTTTGCCTCGTGTTTCTGGTCGGTACATACAATTTTATTTTGGCGAGAATTTTAGTGTTGTCAATGCAATTATTAATAATTTTATTTAACAGCACCAGGTCGGAGATGATCAGCCTATCTGACAGGGTAATCTTGTTTAGTTTTTTTCATCAAAAGGATATAGTTAATATTTTGAACTGGAATATTCAGTTCAAAGTTAATAAATCTTAGAAATTTGTGCTATACTCTTTCTATAATGTCGGAATCTTTTTTAACAATGGGGACCAAATAGGCAAATTATACTCTACCTGGCTTCTTACTAAATAAGTGTACAATGTTTTCAAACATTCTAGCGACTTGAAATCACTTGCTGTTCTGCACATGAAACCAATCATTTTTATAACACCTAAGTCCCTGACCTAAGCGACTGAGATCAATTGTTCATTATTTAAAGAGTATTCATAAGTTACAAATAATAATTGAGTCTCGCTCCTGGTAACATTCAACGACTTACATTATTTATAGCCTGATTATAAAAAAGGACGCTTGACATAGGAACCTAATATAGAAATAAGAAATATAGAAACCGTTTTTATAGAAATTGGCCTGTTACCATTATTTCATTTCCGATTTGGGTCCACCAAGAAAACCTTTCTATTCGATCTTAGTTTGTGTATTTAGATATGTAAATCTTACATCATAGTTTTAGCATAGCCTGCTTATGTTTTGGCCGTTTTCCTTTCATCTGTATGTAAATGTGTTTTTACGATTCGTTTCCTTTTTAAGATGATGGCCGTTTTAATGCTTCAGTAAGGATCCTTTTTTGAAATCTGAAATTGTCTCTTTTTTTTTTTACTTTTTTGTGCGCATTTTTCAGTATTATGTTACCTACCTGGAGAAAGTTTGAAAAAAGAATTGTGACTTTTGTCAACTCTCGGTAACGTTTCTGTGGACAAATTTAAAAATTCCTTATTTGAAATAAAAAAAACGCTAAATATAACCATATAGTTTATTATTAAATAAATAGGCAAAGTTCGTAAAAAATGCGCTTAACACATTTTCTATGAACCTTGGTCGATAGGTATTTAATGTAATTAAGTACCTAGATACTCAGAATTCTTATGATTTCAGAGGATATTTTGGTATTGATTTAAGCCTAATTTACGTTATGCAACTAGTTGCGTGCACGTTACAAATAATTGCATGACACCTAAACCAAAAAGTTGGTATAAATTGCACAAATTTAGTGTCGTGCAACCTTCAGTATCACAGCAACCATGGCACCATCGATATCAAAGCTTTTTTCTGCAATGCACTTTTTTCTGCAAAGTTTGTTGAACACAACTTTCACCCAATAACCCAGTTGAAATGGTTTCACGACACCGGTTATATCGCGGTTTTACTCTTAACAACTAATTGCATACCACTTGTGGTGTCTTAATTTTGCGCTAGCGCGATTCTAATATTGTGACATCCAACTAATACATACATGATAAAATTATATGTTTACACGTTAAACTAGCAATGCTACTAATGTTATGAAACAATTTGTGCGTCACTAGTTGCGTAATATAAATTCTTCTTTATAAATAAGATAAAATTAGAAACATTTTTTTTATGCGAGGTCTACTGTTAACGGATTTACTAGTAATAAATGTTTGGTTTATAATTATTACGTCATCACGTAAATTAACAAAATCTTGTAAAATAATGAAAATTCAAATCAATTCAATTTATTCATTTAAAAGCATTACAAATGACAAGTGTTCTCATAGCAATTAATGTGAGTATGGTTGGTGTATTTTAAAGCTACATGGGTACACATTGTATCCATTAAAAATGTAAATAACAATTGGTTTCTCTCGTGCATTGTCAATAGATTTATTAATCGTTGGTTAGTTATTTTTCTTTCTTACAGATCCCATAAATCAAATCGATAAATATTATTATTTCTGCATTTACATAAACGTTCCCTTCAAAACCCGATAACACAGAGCACGTATTCCGAAACTCTTGCATCATGGCTTCCATCCGATTCCTCTTCTCTGTTTATGTTTCTAGAGAGAGATCCCATACTTCCGCCGAATAAACTAAAGATTCCAATCAGATAATATTGTAATGAAATTGCCAGAGAAACGAAAACATCCCAGACAATAACAACCATTATAGCCTTTGAGAAAACAACATTCCCACGGGGCGTTGAAAGAAATCGAATTTATTATCCATCTGTTGTATTGAGAGTCTTTTCTTAAATAAACTTAAATCACATTATTTAACCCTTTGAACGCCATCCTCCCGTGACCTACTACCGTGTACTTCTTATTGTGCGGGGGTAAAATGACAATTGCCCGCCATACGTCGGCTATTTTTTTACAATTTCTATATGACTTTTTCTCTTGTCTGTTTTTCTTTTGTAATTTTTTTTTTAATTCTCATTATAATCTTTTTACTGAAATTTTTCCATTTTTCAACATGTTTATTTATTTAATCCATTTGTTTACCCTATAGACACCATAATGTATGTTTTTTTTATATGTTAGATCCACACAGGAGGCCCTAATGAAAACAATTTTCCTCAGGGCCTATGTCGTCTTAGGGGATGCTGTGTGGAGGGTTTTTTAAAGAAAGGAAATAGAAAAGTTCTAGGAAAGAAATAGGTATGAGGGTGGGTAGGAATCTTGGGGTCAGTGTGTCCAGGAGTGACACACCCAGGAGTGACACAATACAGACGTATTTCAACTGCGGTGTAAAGCGACGGGGCGAGGGAGGGACTCTGGCTGGAGAGCTCAAAATCCTTCTTCATCAGTTTCTCTCGATTCAACCCGAAACGCAGCAGCCAGGCATTGGAGGGGACCCCACCACTTTCCCAACGGCGTTATAAGGAAACATGGTTTCCTCCTTCACCACACACTTCAAGACTCTATTTTTTATTGAACAAAGCTACATTTATTTGAACTACTCTAGACCCTCCAACGTCCATGCATATGGGGTTAGTAAGCAGTATGCAAGTACTTACATTAACATAATATAAAAGAGATATAGAAGTATCAGCCCGTAGAATAATTCCTCTAAATTGGCATAAAAAAATATAGATAAAAGTGTTAGTAAGATAAAAAAAAAAGAAATAAAAAAGCTAGCGGCAGCTAGGGAGACACATCGGCCGCCAAAACCTTGACAAACCTTATCCCATTAATCCCGGCACCCATGGGGTTTGGTGACTTAGTGGCTAAGCCACCAAACGTAGCGAACCACTTGGGGTGACCTATGGCAGAGGTGTTGGTTATCCAATAAATGATTCCCGGAACGACAATACTCATACCCGCCTCCCAAAATTCTCAAAAAAATACGCTTAAAACACTAAAATACGACAAGGTAAGGTTTGATGAACATAAGAACAAACGCAGTAAAAAAAACCTAATTTTTTGAGCAACAAAAAATAGTAATCCTCAAATGACACACCTTATAACTAACATATTTTATATAAGGCTTAACAAAATAAGCTAAAATTTTATTCTGAATAGTTAATAACATACCAGCCGTCGAATGCGTAATTATTTTAATTTGAAAAACATCCCGCTTCCTTGTTTATGAAGAAATTCCGGGAAAATTATGGAGAAGGGATTTAGATATGAGGTTATTAGATATGGTGAAATTCTACAGGAATTAAATTCTCTACGAAATAAGCATTATTCAGCGCTGCTGAGACAATACACACAAAACAGAACAGAATGATGTTCAGTCACTCGTTAAAATCCCGACTAAAAAGCGGAAAATCTGTGTGCTGAAGCAGTACACTCACGGTAAACCCCAGCGAAATAAAAATAAATAAATAATTTCCGTGAAATAAGAATGTGCACAGCTTTTCTGTGAGATTTTTTTTAAGTCTTGCATTTCTTTTTTCAACTTGAATCGCTAGAAACTGAGCTTTGTTGCGTCTATTTTTTTATTAGAATAACATAAGAGCCAATAACCAGCGGCGGAGAATTTAAATTTCGTTGAACAATGATCTTCGATTGTACCCTTGCAACGGTACAAGGCGGTTCCGATGAGAAAGATTAATACCGGCATTTTAACATAATGGCTCAATACCGGCTCATTTAACATAATGACTCAATACCGACTCAATATCGGCACTCCATACTGGCATTTTAACATAATGACTCAATATCGATTTTAATTATTATTATTTTCGATTTTAATATCGATTCTAATTTTTTTTATTTGAATAACGTAAGAGCCAATAACCAGCGGCGGAGAATTTAAATTTCGTTGAACAATGATCTTCGATTGTACCCTTGCAACGGTACAAGGCGGTTCAGATGAGAAAGATTAATACCGGCATTTTAACATAATGGCTCAATACCGGCTCATTTAACATAATGACTCAATACCGACTCAATATCGGCACTCCATACCGGCATTTTAACATAATGACTCAATATCGATTTCAATTATTATTATTTTCGATTTTAATATCGATTCTAATTTTTTTTATTTGAATAACGTAAGAGCCAATAACCAGCGGCGGAGAATTTAAATTTCGTTGAACAATGATCTTCGATTGTACCCTTGCAACGGTACAAGGCGGTTCAGATGAGAAAGATTAATACCGGCATTTTAACATAATGGCTCAATACCGGCTCATTTAACATAATGACTCAATACCGACTCAATATCGGCACTCCATACCGGCATTTTAACATAATGACTCAATATCGATTTCAATTATTATTATTTTCGATTTTAATATCGATTCTAATTTTTTTATTTGAATAACGTAAGAGCCAATAACCAGCGGCAGAGAATTTAAATTTCGTTGAACAATGATCTTCGATTGTACCCTTGCAACGGTACAAGGCGGTTCCGATGAGAAAGATTAATACCGGCATTTTAACATAATGGCTCAATACCGGCTCATTTAACATAATGACTCAATACCGACTCAATATCGGCACTCCATACCGGCATTTTAACATAATGACTCAATATCGATTTCAATTATTATTATTTTCGATTTTAATATCGATTCTAATTTTTTTTATTTGAATAACGTAAGAGCCAATAACCAGCAGCGGAGAATTTAAATTTCGTTGAACAATGATCTTCGATTGTACCCTTGCAACGGTACAAGGCGGTTCAGATGAGAAAGATTAATACCGGCATTTTAACATAATGGCTCAATACCGGCTCATTTAACATAATGACTCAATACCGACTCAATATCGGCACTCCATACCGGCATTTTAACATAATGACTCAATATCGATTTCAATTATTATTATTTTCGATTTTAATATCGATTCTAATTTTTTTATTTGAATAACGTAAGAGCCAATAACCAGCGGCAGAAAATTTAAATTTCGCTGAACAATGATCTTCGATTGTACCCTTGCAACGGTACAAGGCGGTTCCGATGAGAAAGATTAATACCGGCATTTTAACATAATGGCTCAATACCGGCTCATTTAACATAATGACTCAATACCGACTCAATATCGGCACTCCATACCGGCATTTTAACATAATGACTCAATAACGATTTTAATTATTATTATTTTCGATTTTAATATCGATTCTAATTTTTTTTATTTGAATAACGTAAGAGCCAATAACCAGCAGCGGAGAATTTAAATTTCGTTAAACAATGATCTTCGATTGTACCCTTGCAACGGTACAAGGCGGTTCCGATGAGAAAGATTAATACCGGCATTTTAACATAATGGCTCAATACCGGCTCATTTAACATAATGACTCAATACCGACTCAATATCGGCACTCCATACTGGCATTTTAACATAATGACTCAATATCGATTTTAATTATTATTATTTTCGATTTTAATATCGATTCTAATTTTTTTTATTTGAATAACGTAAGAGCCAATAACCAGCGGCGGAGAATTTAAATTTCGTTGAACAATGATCTTCGATTGTACCCTTGCAACGGTACAAGGCGGTTCAGATGAGAAAGATTAATACCGGCATTTTAACATAATGGCTCAATACCGGCTCATTTAACATAATGACTCAATACCGACTCAATATCGGCACTCCATACCGGCATTTTAACATAATGACTCAATATCGATTTCAATTATTATTATTTTCGATTTTAATATCGATTCTAATTTTTTTATTTGAATAACGTAAGAGCCAATAACCAGCGGCAGAGAATTTAAATTTCGTTGAACAATGATCTTCGATTGTACCCTTGCAACGGTACAAGGCGGTTCCGATGAGAAAGATTAATACCGGCATTTTAACATAATGGCTCAATACCGGCTCATTTAACATAATGACTCAATACCGACTCAATATCGGCACTCCATACCGGCATTTTAACATAATGACTCAATATCGATTTTAATTATTATTATTTTCGATTTTAATATCGATTCTAATTTTTTTTATTTGAATAACGTAAGAGCCAATAACCAGCAGCGGAGAATTTAAATTTCGTTGAACAATGATCTTCGATTGTACCCTTGCAACGGTACAAGGCGGTTCAGATGAGAAAGATTAATACCGGCATTTTAACATAATGGCTCAATACCGGCTCATTTAACATAATGACTCAATACCGACTCAATATCGGCACTCCATACCGGCATTTTAACATAATGACTCAATATCGATTTCAATTATTATTATTTTCGATTTTAATATCGATTCTAATTTTTTTATTTGAATAACGTAAGAGCCAATAACCAGCGGCAGAAAATTTAAATTTCGCTGAACAATGATCTTCGATTGTACCCTTGCAACGGTACAAGGCGGTTCCGATGAGAAAGATTAATACCGGCATTTTAACATAATGGCTCAATACCGGCTCATTTAACATAATGACTCAATACCGACTCAATATCGGCACTCCATACCGGCATTTTAACATAATGACTCAATAACGATTTTAATTATTATTATTTTCGATTTTAATATCGATTCTAATTTTTTTTATTTGAATAACGTAAGAGCCAATAACCAGCAGCGGAGAATTTAAATTTCGTTGAACAATGATCTTCGATTGTACCCTTGCAACGGTACAAGGCGGTTCAGATGAGAAAGATTAATATCGGCATTTTAACATAATGGCTCAATACCGGCTCATTTAACATAATGACTCAATACCGACTCAATATCGGCACTCCATACCGGCATTTTAACATAATGACTCAATATCGATTTCAATTATTATTATTTTCGATTTTAATATCGATTCTAATTTTTTTATTTGAATAACGTAAGAGCCAATAACCAGCGGCAGAGAATTTAAATTTCGTTGAACAATGATCTTCGATTGTACCCTTGCAACGGTACAAGGCGGTTCCGATGAGAAAGATTAATACCGGCATTTTAACATAATGACTCAATACCGGCATCATTTAACATAATGACTCAATACCGACTCAATACCGGCACTCCATACCGGCATTTTGACATAATGACTCAATATCGATTTTATTTCATAACATTTTTTTTGATAATATTTGATAATATAATTCCCACATTCAAAAATGCTCAAACTCGTGATGATAAAACAATTAAAATTACGTACTTTATGTAATTATTGCTTGATAATAAGTATTTATAATTTTTCAATAATGTCTAAGCAAAATAAGAGTGTAAATTTTTTTAATATATAAGTTTGTAAGACCGTAAATAAATATACAAACTGAAGTATTTTCGTCACAAAACAAGGGCGCGGATCTTTTTTTTATGATTTTATTTGAACTAAAATAAAAATTCTGAAAAGTAGGTGTTTGGTTCTGAAACAGTTTTTAAAAACAAAACTTAATCCATATTCCTCTATTCCTTCCATCATGTAATCCATTCTCTTCTTCCTTTCCTCAAAGTCTCCACCAGGAAAAGAAGATGTGCTTACCTACATGATGAACAATATTGACACCCAAGTGCGCATTACCCACTTGTTATCAGTTGCATTTCGGAAGTGATATGGATCACAACTCGTTCTCGTAAAATATCGCAAGTAATCGCAAATAATCGCAGTTTCGTTTCTTTTTATAAAATATAATAGTGTCGTGCATAAAACCTTGTTGTGCAATATATGTGATAACAGAAACGACACTGAGCAGCAGCCTTCAGAAGCCGTAAAGGTAGGAGATTTCCTGTCAAACCGATTCTCCTTTGATCTGCCTTCAAAACACGATATATGGTCTTTTCGTTTACAAAAGGGATTTACAGTCCGCAATCTCGTGTCGTAGCATTCGGCTGCGACATTGTTTTGATCCTTCTACCCGGATAAATGTTGGTTGTTAGACATTGTGTTTTGAAGTACAGATCATTCCATTCGTTGACCCTTTTCCGGTTTTTATAGAGCTGTTTCAGAATTACTCATTCAATCGTGAATATTGATTAAATTTAAATTGGTATTATTTAAGTCGTTGGGCGGCTTAACATTTTGAATTCGTAGATAGTGGGGTACCTTGTACGTATCACCGCTACGTGGTAGGTAGTTGGTATTATACTATACCTACACGCATTATCGTGTCGTGTCGGTAAGCAGATCGTGGACTGTTGTCGCATTTGACAGCTGTTATCACAGAAAACATTTTGTTTACAAGTTGCGTTGACATTTAGTTAGTGTTATTATTCTGTTTGGTTTAAAATATTCATTATGGCGGCAATTAATATTAAATACAAATTGGCGCTATTAGATATGGAAAGTGTTCGTTCGTCGGCTATTAAAGCCGTAAAATCATCAAATTCTATTGACAAAAATATTTTCAAAGCTCGTTATGCCGATATATCTAACATTAGAGAAAATTTCGTCGCTTCACATATTTCAATTGAATCAAATAAGAAGGATGACGCGGAAATTAAAGTATTACAGGAAAAGTATACTGAAATCCAAAACATGTATTACGAGATTCAATCATATTATTCTCAATTATTTCCGGAAGTTTCGAAAAATGAATCGGATCATTTAATGGCCAATAATAATGTTTCGTTGCCAAAATTAAAATTGATTATTTTTTCTGGAATATCAACAGATTGGACAAATTACATAAATACCTTTAATTCGTTGATCGATTCTAATAATGCTTTAAATTCTGTTCAAAAAATGCATTATTTAATAAGTAGTCTATCAGGTGAGGCATTGACACACGTTAAACATTTACCGATTTCTGAAGAAAATTATTTTGTGGCATATAAAATTTTAAAGGAAAGATATGAAAACATACGCTTGATCGCTGATCGACATGTTGAATTAATTCTATCGATTCAACCTGTAAAAGCTCAGGATAATCTTCGGCAATTTATTTCCATTTTGAAAGAAAATATTGCTGCGTTAGAAGCTTTAAATTTCCCAGTTCGACAATGGAGCTTTCTTTTGTTACATATTGTATTGCGTAAATTAACAAAAGAATTACGTATTGATTTTGAAATTCAACACAGTTCGGAGAATATTCCAACGTTTGACCACTTGTTGAAGTACTTAGACAGACAGTGCTTAGCAAAAGAAATGGCACTTGGAGTTTTTCCTGAAAACCAGTTACAGGCTCATAAAGGTCAATCTAAATCGTATAATGCGAAACATCGATCAAGCAATAATATTAATGCGTTTGTATCAAACATTGAAATCAAGTGTATTCTGTGTACATCGCCACACTCACTGCACAAGTGTGAAAAATTCTTACGCCTTACTCCAAAGGATAGGTACTTGTGTGCAAAGGAAAATAATTTATGTCTCAATTGTTTAGTGCAAGGAAAACACAACGCAAAAAATTGTTATCAACATATTTTGTGGAGGGAATCATCGGATCATCCCGTAAAAGAATTTGAATTACAAACAGTAACATATGGCACGTCATGCGCACCATACTTATCGATTCGCACACTTCATAAATTAGCCAATGATGGAAAATTGAATTTTCCAACGGCTGCTAGGACATTAATTGAAGATACTTATGTAGATGATATTATCAGTGGTGCGCAAACTTTGGAAAGCGCTCGACATTGTGTAGTGGAATTAATTGCATTACTTCAAAAAGGTTGTTTTGAATTGAGAAAATGGTCTAGTAACCATCCTGAAATACTGGAAGACATTCCTGTCAGCTATCGGGAAGTACCCTTAAGTTTTGAGTCGGATACTGACAAGAAAAACCTTAATATTTTAGGTATTCAATGGATACCGTCGCTTGATCAATTTACATATAAAATTCATAATGTTTTTAGTGACCACTGTACCAAACGTATAATTTTATCGACAATTGCACGTCTATATGATCCATTAGGTTTTATTAATCCTGTCGTTTTTATTGCTAAATGCTATATGCAAAATTTATGGAAAATTCAAATTGGATGGGACGAAGAAATCCCTTCGGACATGAATTTGAAATGGAAGAAATATATAAAAGAGCTTCCATCACTTGCCAATTTGAAAATTGATCGATATGTCGCAACTTCTCCAACCAGTCGGTGCATACTTGTTGGGTTTGCGGACGCCTCGGAAAGAGGATATTGTGGAATTGTTTATTTGGTTGTGATTAATAACACAGAAATATCCAGCCATATTTTATTAGCAAAATCCCGTGTTGCCCCCGTAAAGATAACATCGATCCCGCGACTGGAATTGTTGGGAGCAGTTTTATTGGCAAATTTGTTGACTTATTGTCAAGAAGTATATAAAGATAGACTTCAAATTGAAAAGACTGTCGCGTTCACCGATTCAACTATTGTATTGGCATGGTTGAAGACACCTTCTTTTCTATTGCAAACTTTTATCGCAAATCGTGTTGAAACAATAATACAAAATATACCTTATGAACATTGGTATCACATTTCATCGCAAGAAAATCCTGCTGACTTGGGTTCGCGAGGAGTTTTTCCCAGTGAAATCGCTGGCGCTTCGTTATGGTGGAAGGGACCTAACTTTATATCAACACCTTTGGAGGAATGGTTATTTGTTAGGCCTCCAAATATCTCCGTGGACCAGTTACCAGAGTATAAGTCGAAAAATTTAATTTCTCTATCGACGAATGTGTCAACGTCTGACGAAGAGTTTTTATTGAAATTTTCATCATTATCGAAATTACTGCGTGTTATATGTTGGTGCCGTCGATTTATCAATAGATTACGTTCGGAATCGATTATCAATTTCAATGGTTTATCCCCACTTTCGTTAAAAGAAAATAATTCAGCCTTGCAATGTTGCATTAAGCTTGTTCAAGCAATTTATTTTCAACAAGATATGAACAATATCTCTTCCCATCGTATATGTTCAACGCAGCTTCAAAAACTCGCTCCATTTATTGACGCAAATGGTGTTTTGAGAGTCGGTGGTCGAATTCGCCTTGCACAGATTTCAGAAAATGCTCGACATCCTATTATTTTACCGAAGCATTGTCATTTGACAACTTTAATAATTGATTATTACCATAGCATGTACCTTCATCCAAGTCCTCGTGCACTCCAATCCATAATATCATTAAAATATTGGATAATTTCGGCTAGGAACGTAATTCGACATCGATTGAGTAAATGCATTTCTTGTTTTAAAAATAACCCGCGTGGTAGTTTCCCGTTGATGGGTAACTTACCCGCTTCCCGTTTTCGAGAAGGTCGTCCATTTTTAAATGTCGGAACAGATTACGGAGGTCCTTTTTTGGTGCGTGAAAGTAGACGTCGCGGCGCAAAAACTTATAAGGCCTATTTATGTCTTTACGTTTGTTTATCAACCAAAGCCGTTCATCTTGAATTAGTTTCAGATCTATCTACTGAAGCGTTTGTGGCAGCATTAGATAGATTCATCTCTAGACGCGGTATATGCCAAAATATCTATAGCGATTGCGCCACCAATTTTACTGGAACTAACAGATATCATACTGGCCTTTCTAAATTCATACGTGAATCTGAAAACACTGACAAACTTGTTGACGCAACTGTCGCTCGTTCAATTACTTGGCATTTTTCTCCGCCCTCCGCACCCCATTTCAATGGAGTGTCGGAGGCTGGTATTAAGTCAACTAAATACCATTTGAAGAGGGTTGTGGGAGATCAAATCCTCACCTTCGAAGAATTAACTACTGTTCTGACTCGTATCGAAGCCATTTTAAATTCGCGACCAATTGGAGCGCTGTCGTCGGATCCATCCGAATTGAACCCGTTAACTCCTGCACATTTTTTAATTGGGGCTCCTCTTGTTTCTGTTGTTGAAGAAAATTTTGTGGATGTACCAATGAATCGTTTATCGCGTTGGCAACTATTGAAACAGATGTCCCAACATTTTTGGAATCGCTGGCGGAAAGAATATCTACATACTCTTCAACAGCGAAACAAGTGGGTAACGTCAACTCCTAATTTAAAAGCTGACGATCTAGTCATGATAGATGATTCGCAAGCAACCCCAATGCGATGGCCTGTGGGGAGGGTGGTTGAATTATTCCCCGGCGCCGATGGATTGGTTCGTGTCGCTACTGTAAGAACCCCTCAGGGCATTTTTAAGCGGCCCGTGGTCAAATTGTATAGGCTACCCATCGATTAAATAGTTTTAATTTTTTTTTGTCTTGTTCAATTCCTAGGTTAGTTAGTTGCTTTCGTTTTTCGTTGCTTTCTTTCGTATATAGTTGTTGAGAAAATATCATATTTCCTCAAGGTCGGCGGAATGTTTGGTTCTGAAACAGTTTTTAAAAACAAAACTTAATCCATATTCCTCTATTCCTTCCATCATGTAATCCATTCTCTTCTTCCTTTCCTCAAAGTCTCCACCAGGAAAAGAAGATGTGCTTACCTACATGATGAACAATATTGACACCCAAGTGCGCATTACCCACTTGTTATCAGTTGCATTTCGGAAGTGATGTGGATCACAACTCGTTCTCGTAAAATATCGCAAGTAATCGCAAATAATCGCAGTTTCGTTTCTTTTTATAAAATATAATAGTGTCGTGCATAAAACCTTGTTGTGCAATATATGTGATAACAGAAACGACACTGAGCAGCAGCCTTCAGAAGCCGTAAAGGTGGGAGATTTCCTGTCAAACCGATTCTCCTTTGATCTGCCTTCAAAACACGATATATGGTCTTTTCGTTTACAAAAGGGATTTACAGTCCGCAATCTCGTGTCGCAGCATTCGGCTGCGACAGTAGGATTCCCAAATAATTTATTGATTCATTTTAATGCATGATTTTTATGATTTTATCTTTTATTTTGTATTATCTACTTAAAGGTGCTCTGCAAATTGTCACATATTTTTCATTGGCTCAATAAGAAAAAGATTTGATTGTAGAAATTCGGGTAAATACGAGGATTAACTAGACATTTGTAACAATGGCTTTAAGCCGCTTTTCAATATGTGTGCCCTATTTAGATTGGGAGTCAAAAAGCTCTAGATTTTTTTAGAGTTCTGCACAGGCAAGCTCGGCAAAATTTCACTCTAATGAAAATTCCACACTAAATCAGGGTAGCAGTATTTGCACTGCACTAAAAGAATTCCTTAATGAAAATTCGTGACCTTTTTAATGGGCGTTATTGGCTTTAAAAAGCATTGTTGCAATTCATACAACATACGTAAAGAAAGCAGCTAATAAAAACATGCGTTAAGAAAATGAAGACGATGTTATTTAATTTATTTACCGACCGGTTTCGCCTTGGTCAAGCATCATCAAGGTACAAATTAATACAAAACAAAAATACATGGTGTGTACTTGTATATAAATACAAAGGGAGACAACAAGAAAAAAATGTAACAAACAGATATTGTATCCTCACTTTTTGTTATAATTTAATATTGTTGTCTCCTTCTATATTTTAATATAAACCAAAACTATGTATTTCTTGTTGAGTATTAATTTATACCCTCAGTACATTTTTATAATGCTTGAGCAAAGCGAAACCGCTCAAAAAATAAATAATTAAAACTCGTTGCTTTACACACAATAAGAGTTTCTTTTTCATTATGAAGATGATGGTGGTGGTTCTTAGTCGAAGTATGATGCAATTAAATTTGACCGAAAGCGATAGGGTCGAATTAACTCAGTGGTTAGAGCAGAGCCCCGGCAAGGCAAAAGTCCTAGGCTCAATTCCTAGATGCGACCGAGTCTCAAGCTTTCGTTTGAGAGTTGCTAATATTGTGCTCAATGATCAAATTATCATTTACCATCACACATTTCAAAAGAGTAAAAATTTAAAATTTTCACTCTATTGCCTCAACGCGGCGATACTGAAAAAAATAAACAAAAATGTACATTTCACGCGTAGATACGTAGGTATGTTGGACATGTTTCCATGCCAACTGAGAATAAAGTCAACTCAACACCTCCTTAAAAAGTCATTAAAAGCTATGAAAAAAAAAATTAAATTAGCCGATAACCCCAACCTAACTAAACCTATTTAACCAATTTTTTTACATATTTTTCTGTCACTCTAAATGACTAAGATGATGATGAGATGGTTCTGAGTTGGTTTCATTCCGAGTTATCCGGTCATCGTTGGACATGATGACCGGACAACTCGGAATGAAACCAACTCAGAGCCATCTCAGATAAGTCATTTAGAGTGATAAAAAATAAATTAAAAAATTGGTCAAATAGTTTCCGTTAGGTTAGGATTATCGGCTAATTTAAAATTATTTTTTTCATAGCTTTTAATGACTTTTAAAGGAGGTGTTGAGTTGACTTTATTCTAAGATGTTGCGTATCTGAATGCGCCATTAAACAGAGCAACTCAACTGCTTAACGATTCTGCATTGAGCATCGACATCTTCAATGTCGTCTGCATAAAGTTCAGTAACTATCTTTTGACATACGTCACAAGATAGTAAAACTTTTTTTACACACTTTTTTTAATTTTGTAGTCTTCTCCACAATATTTTGGTAAATAATTATTTCATGGAGAAACTGAAAAAAAAAATAATAAATAAATATAATTGCATTAATTATTTATTATGACCACAAATAAAAAAATATAAAAGAGTTATTTTTCAAACATTTCTTTTAACAATGGGCGGTTTTTTTTTTATTCTTTCGCAAAGCTACATTAAATGGTGTTATTTTTGAAGACATCGTAAACCTTCGACAAGTACCTCATTAAAATTTCTTTAGGGCTCTTTCTTCTTTCTTGCCATCCGTTTCCCATTATGCTAAGGGTAACATGATAATATGCTGTCTTTTGTCCATTATCTTCTCATTTTAATAGCAAAAATAAATGTGTTCATGAGCACTTCAGTGAACGGAATTATGTTCTGTGTAAGATTTTTACTTTATTTTTTAATGTGAAGGATTGAAAACGTTATAATCTATTTCTGACCGTATTAGAAAATGCGGGTAATTTAGTTATTAGCATGGTGTTACGAAATAAAAAGTTAATTTTGGCTTTCTTAAGTTGCGTACCTTTGGAAACTGCGGGAAGAGAGGTGGGTTTGAAAATCAATGAGAATAAAACTAAAATCATGATGCAAACCAGAACTCCACCGCAGAATAAAAGATAAAGTGAAATTTAAAGACACCTTTAACTTCGAAGTGGTCGAAGAGTTTACCTATCTGGGCTCCATCATAACGCAAGACAACGCAGATCCAGTAGAAGTAAGAAAGCGCATCACAGCCGCTTGCAGCACCTACTTTGCGTTGCTGCCAGTGTTCAAATCCCAAAACGTACGAAAACCAAAATAACCTTACACAAAACAATCATTAGAACGGTCTTGGTCTATGTATGTAAGGCGGGAACACTGACAGCAAAGTTTGTGGAACAGCTGGACACCTTCGAAAGAAAGGTACTTCGAAGAAAAAAAGAACTTTTGCACTTTTTTCCACTAATTTATTTACACCAGGACCGGTTTCATCCTACTACGGACATTTTCAGACTGGTCTGAAAATGTCCGTAGTAGGATGAAACCGGTCCTGGTGTAAATAAATTAGTGGAAAAAAGTGCAAAAGTGTTTTAATCTCAATTATAATCCAATGCAATTCCACCACGAATTAACAGTGCAAAAACTAGACTCATTACTTCGAAGAATCTTAGGAGCGGTGCGAGATGGAGAAGCATGGAGAATCCGCCACAATAATGAGCTTTATGATATTTACCAAGCTTCTAGACTCTCTACCCATTTAAGGATCCAAAGATTAAGTTAGGCCGGACATGTGCACCGAATGCCGAGCACACGAGTACCGAAGAAGATTATAATAGGCTGAGATGAGAGGATGATGTCAGGAAGAATGCAAGGGAATTACTTCATGTTGCAGATTGGAAGACGACGGCCGAGGACAAAGGGTGGTGGAGCTTGAAATGGGCTGAGCCCCATTGAAGTAGAAGAAGGTTGGTCAACTGACGACGTAGCCCTGACGAATTGGACCAATGGTCCTCGTCGCGAATCACGTGATATTACAGCTCTGAATTCATTCGCCTACGTATTACCGCGAGCGACAGACGCCAGTACTGCCACACTTTCATGTCAACGCAACTAAGTCGAAATGCACCGTTATCAACTTGAACTTGAACTTTAAAATACGAGATCACATGATTTGCATGAGTACTTTTGCAATTTACGTATAATTATGAGTACATTGCCAAATATTAAAATTTTATCCAACAGAAGGTCTAGCATGGACGATCGGTAAAACCTTGTATGAGTATGAAATTGACCAAATCCTTCGTGTATGGCCAGTTATCAATATTTACCAGCCAGGTCTACGATTGTCAACAGATATTCCGACCGATGCGCGACGATTGATAAATTTTGGTCAACTATCAATAAATACTTATTTTTTTAATAATGTCGTTCGTTGTGCAAAATTACTGGCTTATTTAATGAATGGATTGAACTAACGAAGCTTTTAGAATTGAAAGAAGTCGATCGTACGCGATCCGTACTGAAATAATGCACCTAAGACGCAATCAATTTCTTCAGTTTGATCTTTGAGTAACAAAAATGGCTTACATACGAAAAAAGACCACATTAACTAATTAATTTCCGTTTAATGTAAAAAAATAAATACGGACTTATGTATTATTTCAATTCAACATTGCCAATTTATTAATATTTTTAGGTAATTGATTGGAGTTTGGCGCTTTGGGGTGTAAATTCATAGAAAATATCTCCAGTGTTGCCAACGTATATCGATTTTTATTTATTGCCTGACAAATCGATTTGGCTGTCAACACTGAAACTGTGCTCAGTATATTGATTTAAAATCGTTGAAATTCATGCTTATCCATCCGATACTGTTAAGTTATTGATTACTCTGTGCTTAATCCCTAGATAATCAATTTCATTGTTTTCAGCCTGTCTGATTTTTTATAAATTTACGGTGTATTATATTATTTAAATATGTGAATTATATTATTATAACACTCCTACGGGGGTAATCCATTCAGGGTTTAAATTCAATTATCAAACACTTTCTCTTCGATATTTCGGCAAAACTCGCCTCGCAAATCTCGTTACGTTCCGTAAAATCACCCTGCGTAATTGATAACAATTTCGAACATTAATAATGCCGTAACCGTATTACCTCTGGGTTACGCCGGACGCCTTTGCCAACCGATGCGACTAGGTTAAATTGACTTATGTATCAGGCGACGTAACCTTAAACGTTCCCAAGTGATGATAAATTACTGTTTGTGGTTTTGGTTCCAGGACTGTCGATATAGCGCGGTTCCTTCAAAGGGAATTAGTTCACTGGTCCGCTAAATTAATTCCCAAGGATCTTAGCAAAGGATTATCAATAAAGGTTATTAAATAATAGCAGGTATCAAATTAATCAAGATCCTTCAAGAAACTGTGACTAAAGGCATTCAGGTACAGAAGTAACTATAGAGTGTTTGCAAAATGATGTGTTTGTTCCAAACTATTTTATACTATTACTAGCTGGCCCGGAAAACGTTGTTTTGCCATATACATTATTTCTAGGAAATTTTTTTTTAGTTCCGGGGTTGAAAATGATTGAATTACTAATATCGCTATTAAAAATTGGGGGTTGATAGTAGGAGAGTAAAAATTTAGGGCTGTATGTATTTTTTAATGCCTCACCATAAAAAAATAAAAAAATAAAATTTTGTCTAAAAAATACAAAAATAAAATTCGGGGTGGACCACCCTTAGCTTTTAAGGGTATGAAAAATAAATGATGGCCGATTCTCAGACCTACCCGATAAGCACACAAAATTTCATCAAAATCGGTTCAGCCGTTTCGGAGGAGTATGATAACTAACACCGTGACACGAGAATTTTACATATTAGATTATAAATTGTTCTATACATTATAAAAGCGAAACTGCTCGAGTGTGTTTATTACGCTTTCACGCATTAACCTATAAAAAGATTTTAAAAAATTCTTTCACCAATAGAAAGCTACATTAAATGCGAGGACTATAAACTATATATAATGGTAAGCTCTGGCGTTATGAAATTATAAATATTAATTTATCATACGTTTTCTGTCGCTAACAAAAGCGGGTTATTGCTAGCGTCAGAAAACAAATCGTTGCCATGGAAACGATGTTGATATATTTGAGGGCTCTAGGTACTCAGCCCCCTACCTACTGGTCGGCTGCTGCTTCAGGAAATTCAAATATTAGAATATTTTGTTTTGGAAAAAACGTCAGACGAGAGTTTCTACATTAAAAATATAATTCGTAACGATTATAAAAACGGTTTAATAAAAATTGATTATATTTACAAACTTCCACATATTTAAATAAAATAAATCTCCGAAATGTTTGTAAGCGCATAAATTCCGAACGACTGCACCAAATTGGATAATCCTTTTTTTCTTTGGGCTTCTAGCATTATTATATTTAGGTGGCAGGCGAGCTGTTTGAAAACTGAATGTACCGGGAATGAATGTATGGAATGCGGGAAGGGGGGTAATTGATGAAGTGCAAGCTCTACAGTTATTTTCCCTAATACCATGCGAGCGAAGCCGCGGGGAAAGGCTAGTAGATAACGTTCTTCGGGAATAACTTCGCAAACAGACGCTGTAAAGGTCTCTGAACGTCCAGCTTTCGACTTTTTGCAAATGTTTGGCGATTTTCGCCAATCTGAATTGGATAGTTCTCTTTAGATATTTAGCCCTACTATGTCATTTATAGGCAACCTCTTTTACTCTTATTTGTCAATCAATAAAGCTATGCGAAAATATTGTTCACATGAGCTGTGCTTCATGACCGGAATAGGCTCATTTCAGCCCAGTAATTTCTCCGACTTATAACATATTTCTTGAACACTTCAAGTTTTTAAGTTCTTAAAAAAAGTATACGTTATTTTTGAAGACTATATCAACGTACACATTTGTTGAGTCGAAACGGTAATTATATAAATTTCCTTCAATAGAATGCTCCGAAAATTATTTAAAACACATTCAGTTATTTCATTAAACATATTAAAGCTATGAAAAAATGCACATTAAATGCAACTTAGGCATTTATTGAGATATTTTTGCTCTATTTTGAACGAGTCTTAAATTTTTTAATATTTTTTTTTAATTTTTAGCTTAAGGCGCGGTTTACCCGTTCAAAAAGAAGAAAATGGAGAGATTTGTAAATACGAATGTTAGAGAGAGCGCGCTAATGTTAAAATCGATAATATTTTAGCGAGAATTGTGAATTGATAAAACACGATTCGTTTAAAATAGAGCAAAAATATCGTGGGGTTTGTCTTAAACAGCATTTAAAGAAACACTGTAATTTTTTCATACGTATAACTTGTAAAATAACTGAAACAAACGCTGAAACAAAGAGCTTTAAAACTTTAAATGTTTAAGGTACAAGGTACATATGTAATAAATAGGTAGAAATTGAGTATGCCGCGACTTAATTATTATCGTTTTATAATATAAGCGCGCTCCCTCTAACATTTGTATTTACAAATCTACCATTCAAACCTTCCTCTTCTTCTTTTTGAACGCTTACTACGGAGCCTTAAGGGCGAAGTTTTTTTTAAGAACGGTAAACATTTCCGGGTTACGAATAACCTGACATATTGAAAATCTCCTACAACACCACAACAAGCGGTAAGTGTTGCTTGTCAACTCAGCCACTGACCGAGTGTTGACAATTTCAACACTCCCTGAGAAATGTCTGTCCCAATCTATCATTGTCACTGATTTTGCTTCTCTCTCCTTACCCTAACATAATATCATATTATTTATGATAACATTAGATATGGTATGACAGTAGTAAAGTGTTTGCCCGGGCATTTCGTGGCACGAATATTTCCAAAAATCTTGATTTCAAGCTTAAATAAAAAAGGTGAAGAAACAAGATTCATTAATTTTTATTTACACTGATATAAAGTTAGCACAGACAGTTATGAATATGTGAATGGCAGAATCATAATATTTAGGTATTTAGGTGATACAGAATTTTAATATTTAAAAAAAGCTTCTGATTCTATTTTTATTTATATTGTCTTCGTGAATTTTCTTTTAGATCCTCTTTCAAATATCTCCTTTAGTTTGGGCAATGAAAAAATAATATCTATGGCAGAGATTTTGTGTGACCTGTATTACTTATTTCATGGGGTAAGGTGTGTTTCGGGTCTTGGCGATGGATGTGTCAGCCCATCAATTACAAAGCATCATAAAACTAACATTAAGAGATCTGGAATAAATGATTAAAAAAAAAAAAATAAATTATAAAAAAATAAATTTAAAAATATTCAAAAAATTATTAAGTTTTATGGTTAAAAAAAAAATAGTTCAATAGATTTAAAATGATTGCATAAAATTAAACAAAATGTTTTACTGGGCTATGATTTGAGATTATCACTACTTTTTTTTTATTTACCCCGATTAAGTAAGCATTTTTTACGAAACATGTCAATTTTTTAACCACAAACGTAGTTAAAACTAAGTAATCTATAAATTTTGTATTTATTTTCAGGGAATTATGTCGTGTTGCGCTGTCTCCTTCTTTAGCCAACGTTTCGGACACCGTTGCAGGGTTCAGCATGTCTGCCCTCATGATGGAAACTGCAATGCTGTCCGTTCGTTAAAGAAGAAGGTAGCAAACACGGCGTAATACCCCAAAAATAAATCAAGATACTGAAATATTTCTCTGTTTGCGCTCTCCTGTAATAATAATAAATAATTTGTTTTTAAACTGGCATACCGCTTATGTCCTTTTTGTTTGGAAAATTAAAAGAAATCAATTATTCATTAACAAATACACGCAATTTTTTAATCAATTGTTTCCTATTACGTTCATTCAAAAATATTCTTCACAAAAACTGGGTAATAAACAACCTTAAAATAGTGTGTTTTGAAAGTAGAAAGAACACGAGTAGGCATTATATTGTTATACAAAAGTATTTGTAACAAGGTGTGTGCACCCTTTTATGATATTGATGTGTGGAACCTTCAGTACTTGCTCATTTACCTTTGGGAATTGGTTATATTGCGAGCCTTGCAATATTTAGGAATGCAGAGTTGTCGACCCTGCACGAGATTCAAATCAGCAGATTTGAAAAGAAAGCGGGCCATTCTTTGTGCAGCAACCGAGAGCTTTGGGCGATCCCCTCGGCCGCAACACGACGGATCATTTTTAAAGATCGTGATTGTGGACCTTGGACGTGATTCTAACCATCTTTGTAGTTGTCTGGGAATCATCCTAGAGGGATGATTGGCATCGAGGGTCAAACGCCTCTCCTGCTTCTGGAGGGTCCTTTTGGCTGGTACCTAATTCTCTGGAGTCCTGCTTTTCTCACAATGTGAGATTCGTTTCACAAGAGAAGATATCGTCACGCGTCATTTCAACTTACCACGGTATCAACACAAACTATTTAATCTGAGCAAGCCCTTGCCAGACAGACTTAGTTTTCAGGATGTTATTTTATTTCAATATAATTTTGTATTTCTATACCTTTCTAATACCTTTTTTCTTTCAAAATCTTTATCTTTATTTTTGATCACACTCTAAAAGCAAAACGTTATCCATTCCTTAACTAGTTTCGCCAACGCGATTCATGATATCGCACACTTATAAGTTATAACTGGGTATCGGTTCGTCGAAGTCCGTAGAATTATTTGTAGTTAAGTTTAAGCGTTATTCGATAGGGGAATTCGGGGAAATCGGCATTCTGTCTCCGGAGTTGGGTTGAAAATTCTGCGATAACGGACCAGGTAGTTGAAGTAACTTCAGATCTGATATTGTACCGAAATTGAATGGAGCCAATCAATTAATTAAATATTACGAGCTAGCGTAAGGTTTTCAGCAAAATATTGTGTAATTTTGGGTTTTCATATTAATTACGATGAAAATAATACGTTGCTTCCATAAAACAGGCATAATAAATAATAGCCAACATTTTAAGTATGCGCAACAATATTTTTAATCGTCTGTTGTTGACCACAGATGATTAAAATACCTGGGTCGACTGGGTCGCGTAAGGGCCGTCAAACGACATCCGATTAAAAATCGGATGTCGTTCCGTTTAAAAATCGGATGCCCTTGAGACTTAGAGGATATATGAAGACAAAATTTGGATTTTTTAATGCTCGGGTTGACTAATGTCAGAGCCCCAAAGTCAGATAAATTCGATAATGAATTGATCAGTTGCTTCCATTCGATTTTCACAGCGTTGCGATTTAAGACATTTTTGAAGACGATTTTAGGTTGGAAATTGGTAAATAACGCACAAAACTAATAGTATTTTGATAATTATAATTTCAGCGGACCAACTTTCGGGAACAACTGTCGAGTTACAGACCCGGACTCAGAGGTCGTGGAATCCTTTCCTGGCAGGCGCAAATAATTTTTTTAAATAGTTTGTATAATTTAATAAATAACATGAAAACATAATATATCTTTATTAATATTAATAATAAAGATATATAGATAAAAATCTCGTGTCACGATATTTGTTCGAGATGAACTCCGAAACTACATAACCGATTTTGATGAAATTTGGCTTACTGTGTTTAATTTGGTCAAACTTAAAAGATTAATAGTTTTTATCTCGATTATTGACCTCAATATTTATTATTGAGAATTAAGTGTTCATTAAATGTTGCACAATGCCTTTGTATGTATCTAGTTCCATTTTTTTAATTAAGCCTTGCTTTGTTAGTTTCATAAGTTTCTAACAGATGGCGGTGTGAGTTAATTTATCGAGACAGCCCTTGGTTATCTAGGTTGGGTAACCATCCAGTAGATGACGCATCACGGCAACGCGTGGCTAGTTCAGCTATTTATTATGTATATTTGGGACGTGCTTAATATCTCGTGTTTCACAGTCTCAGCATTGCCCTGGTGAACCACAGTTTTTTTTTAACCAGCAGAAAATTCTTGTAGGTACTTTCAACCTATGTTTTCTCTATCTCTTTCCTAATTCAGCCTCAAGACATACACAAAGAAAAATAAAATAACTTTACTTATCCCCTTCTCTATTACTCGTAATATTAAAAAAATACTTATGCATAGAACTCCATAGGATTGACCCTTGTGTTGTAATAGAAAAAAGTCTGGTCGCTTTAAAAGTGTTGATTAAAAATCACCTGATTTTATTTCGTCATACTAAAAACCGTTGAGTTTAAAATAATCTTACAAAAAGGTTTTGCAATGTTTTCACCCTTCAACGAACCTTTGATGACATAAGAAAGCTTACTTTATTTTATGGGATTATTTTTTTTTAATTTGAGAATCTGATCTTGTATAAAACCGTTTTATTTTCCTTTTATCGCGGTTGTATTCTAGCCACGAGTCTAATATTTTATTATTTTTATTAAGAAAATTCAAAGTGAAAGTTCATAAAGCTTCTATTCAGAAGGTAATCCTATATTGGCACTTGAAAACACTGGAGCCTCTTGCCGCAATATAAATTTACTACCTTTTATTGAACTTTTCTCCCAAGATTTTCTCAGAAAAGCGTAAAAGCTTTAGTTATCTATTGAAAAAAAAACAAACTTTGAACAGAGGTCGTGATTTTGATCAGAAAAATTCATATCACCAAAAATATATTTATTTTTATTGTACGAAACAGAATTTTTAAACGAAGTTTTCAGAATTTTGGCAAATATTTGCCTAAACTATTTTGCCATTGCCAAACAATTTTGAACTCGTTATGTCACTGCCGTCAAGTTTTGCAATTTTCCTTTAGCCGGCAAACAATAGATGTGATGATTATGACTCACATAATTTTATGCGCTTCAAATCATTTTTTTTTTTCATAATGACAATTTTTCTTTCTTGCCATTCGGATGATGTAGGAAACGAATTTCAATATTTTTAGTTACAAATTTTTTGAAATTCGTGAAAACGCAAGGAACGACAAGACGGTAAGTGTGAAAAGCTCCATACAAATTTATGAGCCACGAGTTTCGACACTATTTTTAAACGGATGCGCTGCGCTGGCCATCCATCCGACAAAACCTGCCTGATTCATGTTAAAATTTTAGTACAAAACCTTTCCACATATCTTCAAAAGTAACTTTCTTTTAAAAAAAAACCGAAATAAAACACTTTAAACTCATAAACAACCTTAAAAAGTGGCGCGAGTTGGTTGGTAAAAATTCGATGGATATTTTTACAAAATTTGATGGATATTTTTATTTATTTATTTATAAAATATATGATTTTTATTTAGACATTTATATAGATTGAATACATTAAATTATCATACCAGGCGGCTGCCTGTTTCATCGTGACTAACGAATTTTTTAAAGTGTCAATTGTTTGCACTAACACGCTGGTATATAAGTTATACAAATAAGTAGTTTTATCCTTGATGCATTTGAATAGGAATATGTTTTTTACTTTTGTTTTTCGGTGATGTATCCTCTGTCTATGTCCCTTCGAATTGTTATAGTTTGTGTGAGAAGGTATACGGGGCCAAATATCGGGGGATCAACTGTGTTACATAACTGAACTGTGCGGTTGTTCAGGACGGGCTGTTTCACATAATTTGAACAATTCAAATTTCAAAAATAAAATTAAAGTTCTTTAAAATTCTATTCAAGTTTTGTTATTAATTCATCACAGGCCGGTTGTTTACTCATACATATCGGTATTCAAATCAATTAACCCCGAATACGACAACACGCAAATATTTTCGCTAAAACAAATCTGAAGATGGTTTTTGCTTTCTACACTTTTACAGATTAATTCGATAATCAAAACAAACGTAATTGATCCAAAATTTATATAAAGGTGCAAGCATTCATTTTGTGTACCCAATTTCAAAAATTTATGAAATTTGTTCCATTCCAAACTAAATTAGCCGCCTTCTTCAAATTTTGAAATTTTTTTCTTATTTCGTTTGGTAATTGTTTGGGAATTCCGTCTGATAAAAATAATATTTACTCTAACGGATATTTCGGTTCGTAAAAATATGTGAAAACTCAATTTAGTTTAGTTTATAACTGATTGATGAACCTTGTAAAAAATTCTTAGCTGAATTTTTTGATAAAATACTAACACAGTAGAGTCGGTAAATAACAACCTCATTACTTTAAAATGTGTACATAAAACATCTTCAATATGTCTAATATCCATCACAACGTATCATTATTCAATAATATGTTGTACATCGGAAAACAAGATACAAATAAGACGTCTCGTTCAAAAAATAATGCATTAAATTTAATACACTCATCATTTTTTTTGAAAAACATTTTTTGCAGTAATTGGCCCTTATCGAAAAACAATGTTTTTTTTTTGTATTTAAGATTTTTTTGCCTCCAGCTTTAACTGAGTAGCACTCCCTTTTCATCCTTTATATTTTTATTTAACTGACTAAAACCACAAATGTTATGTTTTTCTAAGAATTCCTAAGATTACAACTCACCCGTATTTTAACAAACACGTAAGTTTTGCATTAAAAAAAATGTCTGACTTAAATTCCTGAAATTGTGTTTAATCAATATTTTGATAATTTATTTATTTATTTTATTTATTTATTTATTTATCAAAAGTATACAATACAGAATATAGTATATTATATAAAGCATTGTACTCCCAGGAGTTAATAAACTCATTGCGGGAATGGTACGCATTACATGAAACATATAGCTGTATGTATTAAATGGACATATGATGGGGACATACACAACATTATTATTTCAGATAGTCATTAATAAGATGAAGTTTGAGCATGTTAGTTTGGGTCTTTTTACATTGACTTGCACGTTTGATCTCGTTGGGTAGTTGATTATATTTTATGTGAGCTATGTATTCTAGGGATCTTAGTCCATATTTTGTTGATTTGATTTTTGATATAAGAAGTTTGTTGTGATTTCTTGTGTTGTGTTGGTGTACGTCGCAATTGTAATAGAGTGTAGTGTTGGAATGTGCCGAATAAGAATAGATAATTCTGATGGGACGTTTAACTTGTATGTTTTGTTAAGAAATAAGTTAAATAAATTTAATCGAGTTTTAAAAAGGAAAAGTAAACAGTTTGATGGTGTGACTGCGAAATTTTGCATTCACACCAAAATAACAACACAATAAATCATATTTATTTGTGAAAAGCTAAGGAAGGTTTACCACATAAAATAGTGACAAGGAAGTTATACCATGAACCATGAACCAATAATATTTCGAAATCTTACATACTACTCCAAATCACATCCTCCCACAGGCTCCCTCCTTTAAGAAACTCAATCACCACTTTTATGTTTTGCCTTTCAGTTCCTGGCCCCGTACCCGAGCTCGAAAAGAAGATGGAGAGATATGTAATTACGAATGTTGGAGAGAGTGCGCTAATATATCGAACGATAAAATTGAAGCGAAAATTGTGAAAATGTTTAATAAATATTAAACACGACTCGTTAAGAATAGAGCAAAAATCTCGTGAGGGTTGTCTAAAACAACGTTAAAAAAAACACTGAATTTTTTCATACATATAACTTGTTAAATAATAGAGACAGGCTTGAAAATAAAAAATTTCGGAACATACTTTGCGATTTTTTTCTATCGAGGGAATTTCATATAATTTGCGTTTCGGCGTGGGGTTGTATAGATATTATCTTATAACATATATTTTTTAAGAGCTTAAAAACTTCAAATGTTCAAGGGAGATATGCAAGAAATCGGTAGAATTTCGGGTAGTGGCGGCTTAAACTCACGTTGGCCTGGACAACAATTGAGCGTTTCACGATAAGAAATATCTATCTACCTTTAACGGGTTTTTTTATTATTTTTTTGTATTTCTTCGGCATTAACTATGTTATAATTTCTAGGCATTTTGTTTTGAAGAGTTTTAATTTTCAATGTACATATGTTACTTTATATTTTAAATTTCCTGCTACCGGTTTCGACACATCCATGTCAATGACTAGCAACCTTAAAATTCGGGATGGGAAGAAAGGTGTGATTTTGGGGGATGGGAAAAAAGGTGGGAGGAATTGACATTGGGTGGAAACATGTCAAACATTTAAAACTGTCGCACGAAAAAAAAAGTTTTTGTAAAACGTTCTACTCGTACTCTTTGTGAAAACGTTCCTCAATTGGTTACCTAAGCCTAGATATCTCTACGCTTTTTAATTAAGCAGACTTCTCTGTAAATGATCTTCTGCCTTTAATCTAATTAAAGGAAGTAATTGTATGGCTCCAAAGCATGTTATTAGGATTCTTCGAAAATTATCGATTACATTTTGCCAGTATTCATTAGAGACCCGGCACACTGAACCACGGCTCAGCTCTGGACTGATGAATGTTTTATAGAAAATTTGGATCAAATGTTTGCCTAGATTTCATATAATCGGTAATACATATGCAGAGGCAGCTGATTTTCAACAACATTGAATTAAGATAAAAGAAGGCTTTATTATCATATCTCTTCAATAAATTAAATTAATAAACTAATATGAATGACGTTGTAACTTGTATTGATTTTTGAGAAAGCGATAATTAAAAATACTCTTGTACCGCTATACAAGGTATGACAGCGTGTACCTGAAGGATTTTAACCAGCAATTCTTGAGCATATTTGTAGTAAAAAATGTACAAGTCATTTTGCTGTTCGATGATATTTTTTTTTAAATTAAAAACAAAAAATTTGTATCTTGCCATCGCACACCGTAACTGAATGGTTGGGTTCAGCCAGCACGGTAGTGCACATTCCGTCTCATTCTAGTAGCAGATAAAAGAGCAGAGAGAGCGCATTTCATGTGATCCTGTCGCCCCGCGTAGCAATGAGATCAGAGGTGGCGTCATCGGACAGTTTTTTAATCCAAATCGCTGGTTAAAAACTCTTCCTCTTTGCAATTAAATCCAAATAATTGGAATATTTTTAAACGTACACAATAACTTAAAGTTTTCGAGAGGTGATAAAATAAGCTTTCAATTTAAATCATTAGAAATCGCCATGTAAATTTTTAAATATAAAAAAATTGAATGCAACTTTAAAAACTTTTTAAAATGGCTCACTTCACTTTTTTTTCTAGCTAAAATTACTGAAAACAAAAAGAAAATAAAACACACGTGTTTTTTTAGACTAATAAAACATAAACGTAATTTTCACTTCATTTTTCTCTCGTTTCATGTAAAAATAATTCTTAAAAAATTAACAAAGTTTCATAATTTTATTTTTTAATTGCGACAGGAAACTTTTATTTCATAAATGTATGTTGATACATCTTATTTTTTGTGGTTAACTTTTAAATTAGAAAACAAAACGTGTTTTTTTCTTAACAATAACGTTAAGATTACACTTCTCACTTTGATACTAAGGGAGACACAACGATTTCTATGAGACCTAAATTATGTTCTGGGACAAATATACATGCTCTCCTGTCTAAACGGGCTAGTATAATAAATCGTTAAAAAGGTTTAGTGTTTACAGTTTAGATGAGTTAACAGTGTTTTAATAGGATGATTTTAAATAGTAGAAATCCAATAATTAATTAACAGCGATGTAAAAATACAAGCTTCTTTTATTACTCGAAAAGCTGGTTTAGTGCTATGTGATGAGCGTTTATATTGATTTCATGAAGAGTCTTATTTGAAAGTATCTTAATAAAATAGTGCTTCGCTTTTCAACGGTGTAGTAAAATACATCGATAAAAAGTTAATTCGTAGGAGTTAATAGTATTTTTATAAGATGTAAAGTTCTATTTCCCATAATAAATATTCAATGCAATGTTCAAGCATCTTCAATTCATTTATTTCAATTCATTTCAAAGTTTAGTACCACATGATATGAAGCATATCGACGAACGGCAGTGAGTGATGCATCCTACTATTATTTTCATTGCGGGCTGCATATTGGTTTTAACTCTTCGAAATCTTTTGAAGAAAGCGGAGTGTTTAAATTTGCGGTCGAACAGATGTTCAATGTGGAGTATTTAATAATATTTTCTTTAGCAAAGCGAATATGATGTTTCAATTTTTAAATAAATACTTCCGTTTTTAGGATCTATATACAATGAATTATTTCATCTAATTAATGTGAAAATTTAAACTACTTTCAAAGAAAAAATGGTGTAGATTTACTTGAAGTATGTTTGAATTACACAATCTAACAAATGTTCAATTTGGTAGGTGGGTATGGGTACCGCCACGTCGGGAACCATTTATTGGATAACACACACCCCAACCCAACCTAAAAAGAAGTTCCAATTATGGAAATTAAAAGTTCAGGGATAAAAATTGTATCTAGCTGAGCATCAAGACAAAGATGGCTGTGTTCAAAACGATATACCGCCCGACGCTTAATTGCGGTCACCAGAAATGGATGCTAAACAAACGATTACGCTCTAGAGTCGAAGCTTCCGTATCAAGGTACCTGAGAGCATTGGCAGGGGTTAAGAAATTCGACGATCCGAGCAGGATAAGGAGAAGAAGATGATAATTTTAAAGTGCTAGGCATTACGCAGGAATATTTCACAATGCTTACCAAATTACTCACGCACCAATAACCGAAAGTAGTGTGACTAATATCAAAAAATATAAAACATATCAAGTTAACAGCCCAAAATTAAGTGGGACAAACTTTTACAACGTACTAACTTTTCATCATACTGGGCCCTTAGGTAAAAATAATTTTCCCAGCAATTTTTCTACAACCTGATAACACCTTATTTTTACATGATATATTTCATACTTGGCGCGACTCGTTCCATTTAATACGTAGGCACTTTACACATTACCGTAGCCAAAAAACACCAAGTGTGAAAACATGAAGAATTATGGAATACTTAAACTCAAACTCAACTTAAAATAATATCTTGGCTTATCAGCTTTAGACAGGCGAGCATAATGAGAAAATGTTTACGTAATAAAAAGGGAAGTAAATTTCAGGCCTAAGCCTTTAGGATGACGAAAACAACGAAGGCATAAAATTACATGCAAACTTATTCTACTTAAAGGTCCTGAAGGCACAAAGAGAATGTTAAAAAATTTAGTAATGCGTTAATTACTACTCACTTACCCGAGAAATAAACCTTTTTATTACGCTTAACATTAACTCTATTTCATTCTTAATCTATTTCAAACTTTAAAAAAATCTTTATTAATGTGTAAACAGATTAGTTAACATTTTTTCAGTAGCTCAATGAGTAAAACCTCAGTCAATTAAATTCCAAAAAACTTCCAAAAATATTCATCCCAGACTTGCAGATAAAAATCAATAGATCTCGCACATTAAAATTAAAATTGGTGTTTTTATCAAAGACACTATTTGAATTGTATTTAGTTCGTGAAGATTTTTGCAATCATATTTATGTAGAATATGCGTTAAGAAAATTAAGATAGTGATGGCAGTTCTTAGTCGAAGTTTAAATATAACCTAATGACACATTGAACCTCAGATTCCTACCTACACCTTAAACCCCTTTCCTTCCCAGAACTCTCCCCCCCTTCCTTTCCTTAAAAAATCCTCCACACAGCATCCCCAAAGATGACGTAGACCCTGAGGGAAATTATTTTCCTCAGGGTCTCCTGTGTGGAGCTCATGTAAAAAAAATGGGATAGGGTCATCGATCAATAAAGTCCTTGGTCGAAGGATAGGGTCAATTAGCACAGTGGTTAGGGACCGTATCTCTTTCTAATGTGTGTTTGTTTTGTTAAAATTGTTATTTCTTACGAACATAACATTATTTGAGAGTCGCTAATATTGTCTTCAATGATTATATTTATTTATTTACGCCCTTAGGGCTTTTTCATAAAACAATTAGTCTTAATTATACATTAAAGTGTATTAAAATTTATACGTTTTAATTGAAATAATTAAAGTATTTTTATCAACTACATTAATGTGATATACCTACAATTTAATTTATCCATATTTACACTGGCAATCGATAGAATATAAAAAATAAGAAACGAACAAAACTAATCAATATACGAGTACCAACATGGAGTGAGAAGTTTGCGGCTTGACACAAAAATGGCGCCAGCAGGTCTAATTTTGAACTGTATTCTGTTGTACCATTCTTCCCTAGCTTGCATATAAAATTTCAGGTCAATAGCTTCGTTTGTGTACGTTTGAGACCCTTTCGTGGATGACGCTTTTGTCATTTTCGCAAACATGAAAAATTAGAACAGCGCTTGTCTATTAAATATATTTACTATTTGAAAAGGTTTAACTCCGTTTTAAATCAAACAATAAATGGATTCAACGCTTTAAAGCTTCTCCATCATATTTAACGATAAAATAGTGGATTTCCGAATTTAACAAAGGTCAGAGATGATGATGACTAATGATCGATAACGAACTATGCTCCAGACCGAACGCCTCGATGAGGTCACAACCCCCAAAATGATGAAAAATCCATACATTTGTTCTAGAAGACCGCAGATCAAAATTGTGTGAGATGGCTGAAGCTGTTTCAATGTCAACTGAATGTGTGTGCTATATTTTACATTGACGGTCACGAAGTACAATGTCAGATACGTTAAAAATTGAAAATTGTCTTGTTGGCTTATTTGAACTTTCTTTTGATGTTTTAAAAGTCTTTATTTTAGGAATTTTCAATGAAATACATAATATATATTTTATGCTTTATTTATTGGTCTCAAAACAGTAAAAATGCCTAAACTTAACTTTAAAAAGCCCTACAAAACTAGCTATCCGACATTATTTTTGAGACCGTCTACATAATCATTTGGGTATGGAAAAGCTGTGCGCTGGTGAGTGGCCTGTTTGCTAACGATTGATCAAAAGGGACGCCGCAAGACTATTTTAAGAGAGAATTTGACATTGTGCAAACGGAATCCAAGCAATTTCTTGCGTTGATTCATAACTGTTGATGAGACTTGGATCCAGCACTCAATGGAAAAAAAAAATAACAAAAAGTCAAATTAATGAACAGGACCAGGTGAACCAACCACAAAGAAGACAAAAACGATTTTGTCAGCGAATGAGGTTTGGCAACTGTGTTCTGAGATATTTGTACAAAAAGATTTATCTTAATTGATTTCCTCCAGATAGGTAAAGCTCTCAGTGATGACTATGGTGAATATGATGATGAAGTAACAAGAAAACGACCACATCTGGCGAAAAAAAATTTGTTTCACCACGACAACGCACCGGCTCACCTCTTTCATCATGATGGCTAAAGTCAACGAATTAAAGTTCAAATTGCTTCCCCGACCGCTTTATTCGTCAAATTTAGCACTTAGTAACTACCATCTATTCCTTGAGCTCAAAACATAGCTCAAAGTACAAAATTTTTAGAGCCACAAGGAAGTCACTGGAACTGTAACACTTCTGTCATCGCGATGTCTAAAATTAACGAATTAAATTTCCAATTGCTTCCCCAACCGTCTTATTCGTCAGATTTAGCACCCAGTGACTACCATCTATTCCCTGAGTTCAAACGTACATCAAAGCACAAAATTTTCAGAGCAACAAGGAAGTCACTGGCATTGTTCTTGGGTATTTTAAGTAGCTCGACGGATCGCACTATAAAGTTGGTATCACAGCGTTGAAGCTTCGCTTTGAAAATGCATTAGTCTTTATGGAGATTATGTTAAAAAAAAGAAAAACAAAAATGTGTTTTCTTTTTCAGACCGGAAACTTTTCACCCAACCCTCAATAAATAAAAATAATAGAAAAAATATGGATACATGCCTACCGTAAATAAAAAGTAAGTTTCAGTTTACGATTATTGTTATAATATTTAATTGAAATTTATGAATTGAATTAAATCAATTTATTTATTAATTGAAATATCACATTAATTGAAATATCACAGTAATCACGATTTTTTTTTTAACTACCGACCGGTTTCGCTTGAAGATGCTTGTGTTAAGCGAAACCGGTCGGTATTAAACTCCTTAAAAACTGAAAAAAAAATTAAACAGGTGCAATGTGGATTTATATAAAATTGATAAAAAATAATGCATCAGTGTAAAAAAGTATCGTTACTTTTAATCTTCATGAATGCAACGAAGCACGAGTTTCGAATACACAAACCATTTAGGAAGGAAATAAGTGCATTTCTTGAACTAGAAGCCGGTTGATGTTTCTTGACAAACATCCATATTCTAGGGAAAATAATGGCCACCTCCTCCTCGTGTTGGAAAGATTTTGGCTCTTAGCCCAAAGTTAGCACTAATAAAGACGTAGTTATTGTTGAATGAAGCCAAAACTTACCCAGTTATTCATAATTAAGAAGAAACCACAAGCCAAAAAATGTGAATATTCTTAGTTTGCCTTATGTCACCACGAAGAGGCAATATGCAAAAAATCGCCTAACAAGTAAGTCCAGAAACGCTCGATTTTAGCGCAAAAGTGGTTTATATTTATTTTTTGAATAATGTTATAAGAAAGACAAAAAGTTAATCAAAGGAAACTGTCACAGATAATCTTATCCACATAATTGTATTTGTTTTAAGTTGTTTTTTTTAGGAGCTTACACATTTCTAATGATCAAATACAATTTTTAGTAGTTAACGCAATTTTTTTCAAATTAAGTTATTAACAAATTTATTTTAATTTTATTTAAGCGAAACGATAGAAAAGCTTCAATTTAACCAAATTATGTAAACTGATTCATATTAATATTATTCGAAAATTGTGATTTCATGCAAATAAAATCATTTATTGTTAAAACAGCAATTAAAAAAATTTTTTTTTTAGAAATCACCGCACCCATTAGTTTCAACCGCTCTTGGTCAGTGGACTATGGCACCTCTAATTTGGGTTATTTGGTTGGAGAAAGTAGGGTTGAGTAAGAGGCAGATTAATAATGATTTACAATAATAGTGCTTTATTTGTGGTGTTTTATGCCATGTTGCGCTTCCTCCTTTTCGGGTGTTCCTCAGGGCTCTAATTTAGGACCGCTGATCTTTTAGATTTTTATTAATGATATAATGGCAATAATTCTGCATTCCAAGTTACTTCTTTACTCTACTGACCCAAAACTTTTCTTGGAAATACAAACTTTAGAAGACTGCATTTGACTCCAATCGAACATTGATAGACTTTCTCTTGGGAATGCTCGGTATGAATCATCTATGGGTCAAAAGGGATGTGCTCATTGAAATACATTTCTTCAGACTGATTTGTGTTTGGTTCGAAACTCTACTATCATGAAGAACATTTGTTTATATTTTCCCGATGGTTATCTCCGTTTCGGATAGTGTTTCTGCGTTTATCCTTATAATGGAAACTGTAACGCTGTCCGAAACGTAAGCTAAAGAAGAAAGTAGCTTAATATCACATGATAAAAGGATAAGAATGTTTCGACTCTGAATGGTGATTCTTCAACTGGACAATTAATCTTAATGGTGTACCACTGGTCCGCAATAATTATGAGAAATTAAACATCAACTATTTAATCAAATCCAATTTATAAGTGTGCATTTCTAATAGTGCGATGCTGAATATCTTTTATTTTGAACGTAACATTGTTATGTTATTTACATTTTTGTAATAAACTGATTATGTTATAAACTGCGCCTCCACTTTATATGCATTTCGAATGGTAGGATGCTGATTATCTTTTATTTTGAACGTAACATTGTGCTGTTATTTGCATTTTGTTACAAACTGATAAAGTTATAAACTGCGCCGTTTAAAACGTGATATTGTATTGTAACGTTGTTTGTATTTTTGTTATGAACTGCTATGTGTTAAACTGCGGACCTGATCTCAATACAGGAGTTCCTGGTCACGTCACTAATTGTAATAAAATAAAGATTTAAACATGAAAGAAAATTAATTAAGACATGCCAGGTTTTGAACGGTATCCATCAACGGAGCCATGGATCGTAACCGCTCAGCTACGGATGTCATCAAATATGACAGTTTCCGAGAAATAACAGAGACTTTTAATTTGTTCCAACGAAGGAGTTATTGTACCGAAATCGAAATTCTCATCAAATTCTATGAATATAATGCCTCTTCTACTATTATTTAATCAATAGTACTTTGTATGTAGCCGATTGTATAAACAACGTGTAGGTGTATTCCATTTCTGCCTTGTTTGAGGAATTCGCAGAATATCGAGAATATTGAAAGATTTCTACTTTACCGACTTCTGAGAATTCTACCCGCATACATAAATAAAGATTCGGTAAACGGTTCATCGTTCAAAAAGGTTTTATTGTATTTACACAACACAAGGGAAACATTGCTATCCCTCGGGGCCAATGTCACAACTGAGAATGCCCAGATTTATTTTTAAAGGAGAAAGGAGTTACCCTGGGTCTTAAAAGGAAACTTAACGTAAAAGCGAGGAAACGGCAGTTTTATAATTTGCTGAAAATCTGATGATATTAGAAACAAGAAGATATACAATATCCAAATAACGTAGATACATTATCTTATAAAAATGTCGCCGTAAGTTTTCTACACTTAGTAGAAAACTTGCGATTACGAAAGGCATTTAGTAAAAACTAGTTTTAACTAGAGAAAACGCGTTTTAACTAAAAACGGGTTTTAACTGTAACATATGTACATAGCTTTTTTGTTATGGTGCCTATTGAAAATTTTTTTAGGAATTACTATAAATTTTTCTTTTAAAATGAAGTAGGTACTTAAATAAGGGGGCGGTGAAATTTTCCTCCGCCCCCGGCGGCTGACACCCACTGAATCAGTGACATAAGTTCCTTAGGGTGTACAGAATAATTATTGTCCATTGAAATAATTCTAGAACGGAAGATCCAATTTCGTCCGTGCTTCAGCGATTACGTGCACTCTATTTATGTAGGGATTATATTGTGGCAGTCTATGAATATGGAACAGTGAATACATATTAATTCAAAGTATGCCTCGTGCGTCTCTGTCGAAATCTCTTTAGAATCTTAATATAGAGCGGAAAACCTGTGTTTTACCTGAAAAAAAGCAAAAAAACTTTCAAACAATGGCTTCATTAAATTTGCATAATTTTTGTATGCCTGGTAATGTCAACAAAATGCAATATTCTTTAAATTCTGATGAAAAAATCTTTGGTTTTGAAAAGTGTTTTTTTTTACAATAGCTCCACACAGGAAAGGAAAATAATTCCCCTCAGGGCCTATGAAATCTTTGTATGAAGGGTCTTTTTAGGAAATAAAGGAGAGGAAGTTTTGGGAAGGAAAATAATAATAACTAACAATACATGTGGGAAAGGTAGGAATCTAGGAGTGACGGACGCATGAATCCATCCCTCCCACTGCGGTGCAAGAGATGTCTCGAAAGAGTACAGCTGGAGAAGCCAAAGGGACTCTTTCAACCACTCTCCCGATTCGGCTTGCCATGCAGCTAGTGGGCAGACGCATCCGCCCCCAAGATCCGGACAAACCTCACCCCATGAACCCGGGCATCCCTGCTAAGTCACCAAACGTAGCGAATCACTTGGGGTGACCTATGGCAGAGGTGTTGTTTTTAAATAAAAATATTAATTTAAAACAGTTTATCTTTTTCATTTAATTAAAAATCAATTATTAGTTAATTTACACGCCATTTTGAGAATTAGATTAATCAATTAGTTGGTTTATTATAAACCCCTTTTCCACTTGGTTTTTCCTTTTGACACAGCTATTTTTGTTAGTAGCTAATAATAAGACTAACAATTTAATTATAAACAAAATAACTAATACAATACAACTATCAAAAAAACGGCCTCCGTGGTAAGGGGCAAGGCTCTCAACTAGTGAAGCGCAAATAAATTTTATTTCATTAATTTGTGATATTTCACAATTTCATTAATTTAAAATAATACGTAGCATATTTGAGGCTCGTTCCAGAGTGGAGAAGATATTATCCAATTTTTTTTTTTTTACATGAGCTCCACACAGGAGGCCCTGAGGAAAATAATTTCCCTCGGGGCCCATGGCAACTTTGGGGATGCTGAATGGAGGGTTTTTTAAAGGAAAGGAAGAGGAGGAGAGTTCTGGGAAGGAAAACGTTTTAAGGGGTGTGTAGAAATCTGGGGTTCAGTGTGTCCTGGTCATCGCCTCCAAGACCTAGACAAACCTCACCCCATGAACCCGGGCACCCCTGCTAAATCACCAAATGTAGAGAACCATTTGGCGTGACCTATGGCAGAGGTGTTGGTTATCCAATAAAGGTTCCCGGGGCGCAGGTACCCATTCCTGCCTCCCATATCGTCCTGATTTAAAACCACCATTCAGAATTAATATTATTCTGCTTAAAATGGCTTTTGCCGTGTTTGGTGACTATATCTGAATAGCCAGGTACTTCCCCACCTTCCTCTTCCCCGTTACCTTTCCCTCGCCACTTACCTTCAGCCCCACAACATACCCCAATTGGGGATGCCATTGTCTCGCAGGCTCCAGGCGGTTGAGAGCAGTTGGAATTCTGGTACGATATTGACATAAAAAAGACTAATTTAATTGATTTTACCTGCCGTACTCGAAAAATAGAACGTCCTTTAAATAGTTTCGTTTTTAAACTGTAACACATAAAACGTAGCAAGTGACCTCGTCATAAAAATTGTAAAAGGTTATGTATGTTCAAAAAAATATTTCATTTTAATGTTGTGTGCATGTCCTTGCATTCATTTTAAAAGCACATATTAAGCATTTGTTTGACCAGAAAAGCGGTTTTTGTTGAAAATTACCAGACTGTTTGATATTTTCTTTGAATAAATTTGGATTTTATTCAAAGTTATTCTTGCAATATATTAGACTTCCGCACGACAAAATATAATATATCTACGCTGAAAGTAAAGCGCTAAGAAAACACGTGAAAAATTCCAAAGCGCTCGTTGAATGTTCTTTCAATTTATTTATTTCAGTTATTCTACATATTTTGACAACCATAATACGGGCATGTATCTAGTGTGGAAGTCGGAAAACCTGAAAAAAAACTTTACACAAAAGGTATTTTAAGAACAAATAAAAAATATATCAGAGTGTGCAAATCAAACGGGGTAAAATGGGGAGACTACGAAGCACTTTTTTATCAATGTGAAGGGTAATTTTTTCCACATTTTTCGTCGAATTCCAGTGCACCTTTTTCTATTTATTTGGTCATCTTATTAGTATTTCTGTTTTCTTCTTTGGAGTCGCTGGATGTCGCTTTCTTTTGTCTGTTCGTTTTGGAGAGGTTTGAGGATTGGATTTCACTAAAGCACAATTTTTTTTTGGATTTCGTAGGATTCGATCCTTGTTCCGCTGAATTTCTGGCCACTGAGGTTCATCGGGAACTTGCGTGGACTATGGATTTATCGTATTTTATTGGAACCGATTACCCGCGAATTAAATAAATATTTTATTGCTCTTTCATTATCTAGCAGGCTGAATCCAATATGTATGTATGTATGTGTTTGGCTCTTTTTAGTGTCGCTCGTTTCCGTTTCATCGAGTTTCAAACAGTTATAATCCATCAGTTACCTACTTTGGCGAAAAATATGAAACGAATTCATTAACTCTCGGTAAATTTCAAATACAAAACCGTTTTAGTAATAATATTGTTGAAAGTTTCGTATTTTAAAAGAGCTTAAAGAATTTTTTCAAACACTTTGTTGAGTGGTTAACGCCAAGCTGTATATATATATACAATGAAAAACTAACACTTTCTTAAATGCAAAAATATTGTTTGATGTAAAATTAATTTAAAGATTCTTTATCAAATTGTCACTTTTCAAACCCAAGAACCCATAAAATATCTGTGGAATTCTTTCAATTAACTCTCTAATATGACAGTTTTTCTCTTGGAATGATCATGTAAAAATGATTAACTTATGTAATTTTAACCATTTAAATTGATTATTTAATTTAATCATTTAAATAAGTGTTTCTCTTATTAAGTATATTGAGGGTATTTCTCATCAAATTTCGAAATTTCTGATATTATTAAACTTTTTTTTTCATTTTGTAAAAATTGATATTTTTTTGCAGAAATCAAAAATGTAGCTGTAAGAGATTTATTGGTCTTCCATATGTTTGTTTATAATACATTCATACATATTTGTACGTATATACTCAAACAACCGTCATTCCCTAACTCCTTAATGCAGTGAGGGAATGACCATTAGGGAATGATTAATTTTATCTAAAGCTACAAAAACACCGGCATATAAACTCAATTTGCTATTAACATTTCGAATGTGCATTTTACTCCCAAAAACGCATCAAAACAAGAAAACATATACATATTATATACTTAAGTACCTTATACGTAACGTGAGGTAATGACCGCCATAAATATAACTCTTTACTATTTTCAACGTAATATATTTTTGCACAAACCTACCTACAGTTAAGAAGAAATTGCCATATTGAAACAGTTGAGAATGTTGCCAGGTTCTAAAAACTTAAGGTTGCGTTCTTAAATATCGTTCGATACGTTCAAAAATCGAATATCAGTAATACGGCGAGGGAATGCTTTTATTTTGCGGGACATATTTAAAAATCGAATTTTCTTTTTTGTAAATTCGTCGTTGTGCAATGAAAGTTTTGATATATGTACAATAACACTTATTTTTTTTATATATTTGCAATATTTAATTAATAAGAATATTGTTTAATTTGAGAGGAACAGGCTTTTTTATAAATATTATTGGACTAAGGAAGGGACAAGGTGACTTTTACGTTAACAAACTGATCATTTTTTTTTTCTTTCGGTTACGTTTTATTTTTAAACAAAAGTAGTAGTATAGATAGCGTGCATTGAAATAAATAAAAATACATACACAATTAATGCATGTGACTCAGCACCAATGACTCGGGACTCAAATTTTGGAAATTTGATGAAAAATACCCATGAAATGAAAAAAAAAACTTCGTTAATTTCATGTTTTCCGTTATAAATACCATCTTATCCGTTTCGTTTTATTCAAGCTTCTTCATATTAATATTAAAAAAAAATAAATCATAGAATAAGCTTTAATAGTCATGAATGGTCTTAAATGATTAAAATAGTGGTCAATGGTTAATTAAATGGTCTTAAATGGTCATAAGCAAAGAAACAGTGGACAAAGATAGATGCCACGGCAAGAAAGGATAAAGGTTAAGATGAAAATTGGTTTAAAACATTGAATTTTTATTTATAAATATTTTATCAAACCACCAAGTTCCATTAAAGGTTTATGAAAGATAACAAAGTGCAATTCGAAAAATAATATGGTAGTTTAAATTCAAAAACTACCATTTTCCTCCGAAGTTGGGTACGTATTACGTAGCAACCAGCTTGAACAAAATTTTACATTCGAATTGAGTCTCTCGGAGTTTAGAAGAGGTTTGGGATAACTTGGATGCAAAAGTATAGGCGAGAGCCCCTTGAGGACGAATATTGTGAGAAGTTTTGTTATTGAAACAAGTGTTCGGTACAGCAAAGAAAGCGCATTATCTGTTAATGGGAAAACCGGATCACTGAGCTGGACTTCTGATTTTATTTCAAAAGTTTTAAGTTTGTTACCAACTTTAGTTGTTTAGAACTTGTAGAAACTTGAACCAAAGAGAAAATGTTTAAGTTTCTGGGAGCAGGTCAACCGATGTAATTGTAATTTGAAATACTTAATCATTTTAGAAACCACACGTGGTTCGATCATTAGCCCAGTTCGTTAACCAGATATCTTACGATACTAAGTGACAAAGTTTGAGGTAAGGAGTAAAGCAATATTCTAGTGGTTACCGTAAATTACATAATAATTCATGTGTTCATGTATTCATGTGTTTCACTCTGTGATTTTGTACCAAAAGTACCAACAGAAGGCATATATTCTGATATACTAGCAAAACGTTTGAAATGTCTTACTTACGTACCATGTAATTAAAAAATCACCTTTTTTATGTAGGTGCCTGTGGTCTACAGGTTAGTCATGTAGTTTCAACATCTCTTAATAGATTTCGTTAGCATAGTTAGTTAAAAGTTTTGTGCTAACTTAACACACGTCGGTTAGGTAGTATTTTAAAAGAGTATCATCCATCGTAGTTCGTGTCTAATGTACGACAGCCGTCAACCATAGTCAAAAGCATGTGGTAGACGGCTGGACACTATCAGTGCTCTGAGTCTGCAGCTGCAGAATAACTTAGAGCCTTCTCTAGAAAGGACTAAGTCTGGATGAGATAAATATTCATTGTTAACATTAACAAAAACGTTAACAAAGTAACATATAATCTCAAAGAATCTCAAACTTACAATAAAAATGCGTGCATAAATTTTGGTATATAACACTTAAATTTTATTCATATAATATACAGATATATCAATTTTTTTAAATCTTCGGTTTTAGCTATTTAGTTATGTTAGCTGTCATTATTTTGAATCGTAGGTTAGTTTTATTATTGACCTTATGAAGGAAGTGTTCTTCGAAACCGATAGAGTTTGAATAATTTTTTAGTGGTCTATAACAAAATATGTCTGTTTTTATTGTAAATTTTTGTAAGCCACAAAGTTAATTTTTTTTTTTTTTAAAGAAAGACAAACATTCCCGGGTTACGAATAACCCAACAATGTTTGAAAATCTCCTACTACCACCACAGAAAGCCGAAAATGTTGCTTGTGTTGTGATAGAGGACTTAGTCAGCCGAGGAATCGAACACGGAACGCCCGGGTGGGACCCAAACGCGATGCCCACTCAACCACTGACAATGTTTTTTACAAATATGTCATCTCGATCTTATTTAAAAGTTTCCCAACACAATTAAGGTACTGAAATCATTCGAATTAACAAATACTACAGTCCTTACCTCCGGAGAGGAAGACCTTAACTATCAGAATGGAAAACATTCTATATAACTGGAAAAAGACCACTATTTCAGAATAGAAACGTTGTTTTGATGACCTGATCTGAAAAGCCGGATACTTCCCCACCGTCCTCTTCCCCGTTTACTTACGATCCACACTACCTTCAGCCTCAGAACATAGGTACCCTAATTGTAGATTCCATAGTCTCACTGGCTCCGGAAGGTCGGGAGCAGTTGGGAGTTAGTACCCTTGTGCGGTATTCATATAAAAAAAAAATCTTTAAAAAATTGACAAAAGGAAACTTTTGTCGATTTAACATGATGTTTCATAAAGCGGTCTCATAACTCAGCGCGTTTTTCCATATTTGAGGCAGGCCTTTCTTCAAAGTAAATTACTCAAAAGATGAACTACTAACTGTCAAAGATGAATAAGAGAAGTTTTTGCACATTGTTGAAAGCTTGCCGCTTCCTGTGGTTCCAGCAGCTGGAAAATGATATCATCTTCTCTCTCACTTTAGAAAAAGGTGGAGGGTTTTTATAAGACTAATGTACAACTTTTTTACAAGTTTTATACGATTAATAATGATACGTATGATGAAGTGTTGTATAGCTTTGAATTTTAATACATTTTAAAGAGACATTTCCAAAATATCCATAATGAACCAAATTTAAGATATTTTAATATAAGCAATACTGAAATGTTATCAGTGAAACTTAGCTGAAGGAACTTTTCAAATAGCTCAATTATTTTTTTATTACACGCCCTAATAGGCTTTTCACGTCCTAATTCTTTGTTTTTAAGTTAAGTATCACATTTATTTTAAATGCTTTAAAACAATAAAGAAAATATAATTTAATGATAAAAATGTAACAACAAAAGCATATAATATAAAATAAAATGCATTGGTAAAAATGATAAGAAGTCTCACATAAAAACTGTTTGTATGCTCATTTGGTGTACAGCTATTTAAACAAATTTTAATCATATTTTTGCTTTATATGCCCATTGTTTGTTCCTTCTAGGTACAATAATAAAATTACTATAACTATATTACCCACGCACAGGCTGCGCCTTAATGGGTTCCCATTGTTATCATTATGTCATAATATTGTATACATCAAATGTAAAATTTGGGAAAATAAAGGAAAAAAAAAAGATTACAAAACAAAAATTGTAGAAATTATTCACGACTACTTGTATCTAGATGTATAAAAGAATTGGAATAAATGATAGTGTTTATACTGGTTATTCTTGAGTTGAAATATGTGTATCTCCTAGATAAGATTATTTATTTCCAAGATTGTGAAGTCTGGGAATTTTGATAGTGTCCTGGTGTTGTTAAAGTAAAAGTAAATGTCGGTAAAGTAAAAGTAAAAGTAAAGTATATGTCGGCAAGATCTTTTGGGAAGATGGATGTTGATTAATTGAAGTAATTCCGGACAGTTAATTTTGTAATGCAATATTTTATGTAATAATAATTAATCTGTGTTAATTTTTTTTTCTGAAAGTTTAAATAGGGACATTTTATCCAGTAGGTAATTATGATCAATATTTTGTACAGGAATATTAGAAACCTCTGTTGTATCTTTTCAATGTTGTCGGAATGAATATTGTAAAATGGAGACCATAACGTAGAGTTTTACTCTAGTTCGCATCTGACAAGGGTTTTACATAATATGATAAATGTTCCTGGATAATTTGTAAGCGACCGTTTTTGTAAGAAATTACCTCAAGGTCGCTGTAACACGATGTTCTAAATTGTTCATGATTTTTTCTTATATTAAAATAATTTCCTTTAGGTTTTATGTCATCTTTGGTGGTGCTGTGGATGGTCCTTTTAACAGGAAAGAACGGTATGAGGTGTGGTTGGGAATCTGGGAGTCAGTGGGTCTAGGAGTGACGGACGTATGAACGATGACGGACGTATACTCCTACTGCGGTACAGAACGATGGATTGAAAGTCGAGGTCAACCAGTCTCTCCGGCTCACCACGCAGTACATGGTACGGTAAGTGGGCAGATGCATCCGCCGCCAAAACCTAGACAAACTCCACCCCATGCACCCAAGAACCCTTGCTAAGTTGAGGTGTTGGTTATCCAGTAAATGGTTCCCGAAGTGGCTGTATCCCTACCCGCCTCCTATAACTCAAATGCACCACTGCAATTGGTGTGATAACGATCGCGATGTTACTTCAAAATGACTGCATAAATAATATTTTAAACTGGCATCGGTAGATAGGATTTTTTTATTTTTTTCTTTCTTCTGACTCCCAAGTAAGGCTTTGTAAGGAAGGAGAGTAACAAACAAGAGGATAATATATTTAAAATTTGGAGAAGTCCCAAAGCTCTTTCAAATACTAAACAATTAAATTTATTGATATTCACAATCTACTAGTAGTTAACTGCAAAAGCTGTTTAAATTCAGATCGCCTGAGCTCAACATTTTAGAGTATTAGCTATATGTAACTAACAATCAGATTATCTGAAAACATTTTTTTACACTTTTCTGTTCAAGCGCTTTTGTTGGTTTTCAACAATAGGTATAATTTAAGATTTTTTTCCAATAGTAATGATAGTTGTTATTAACAGAAACTAAATCTAGAGAGGAAATTGGAAAAACTCTTCAAATTATACAAATAATGTCGAAGAACGAAAAGTAAATGAAACCTCAAAATAGCAGCGACGCGATGCTGTCCCGATGGCAAAGCAATTTGCAATTCGCATTCGCCGATAATCGAAACCTGACCTTCTGATCAGAAATGAGAAGGCAAGCGATCCACATCCAAACTATCTGACATCCCCTCACTCCCCCCTTCAGGCTCCCGAGATCTCCGGAGATATTCGTCGAGATTTACTCGCGAAGATTTAACCCTTTCGGACGGTATGCACGTATGAAAAATACATAGATTTTGAGAATATTTGTTCTACATATCGAGAGCGACATATTACAGTTTTCTTTTTCCAATTGCTGGCAATACTACCTTTGCGAAATATATTTTTCGATGGATTCTAGCTACTTGTTCAGGTGGGAACAATTTGCATATAGTGACAGGTAACATTGATTTCTGCACCGCTAATGAGTATTTTTTTAAAATATTTATTTAAAGGAATATCTTATTCTTCAATTTTACATACATGTTTTGTTAAGAATGATTAAAACTTTATTTATTGAAAAAATAGTGGGTAAATGTACAAATGGTTAAACACGATTAATAGACACATTTTATTCTAAAAAACAAGCATTTTAATAGTTTTTTCGTAAATATTAAAATTGATTTTTTTTTTTTTTTTTTTTTTATTTATTTTTTTTTTTTTTTATTTTTTTTATTAATCTATAGACATAGGGTTTAATTGATGCCTGTCTCACTAGGATTTACCTGTGTTGAGACAGGTTTAGAGGTACATATTTAAAATTACAAGAATATTTTAAGTAACATACAAATTCAATTGAATACTATAAAATGGAAAGGTGATTGGAAGTGTGGGTTCACTTTAAAGAGAGTTATGTAAATGTAGGAAGAGATGATGTACAGTAAATGATGATGTATAGTAAATCCTGTCAAATCTATTTATGGGATTGATTAATTAATTTGACATGATTCTATTTTTAAGTTATTTTACATGGATTAGGTCGTATGCAAATTGTTTACTGTCTATTAATGCTTTACTTTACAGATGTTTGCAGTAGTGTGGCGTCCAATACTAACAATCCATTTCTTTACGTCTTGTTTGTATTTTGTCAAGGATTCAGTATGTCTGATTGTAGCTGGTAGTGTATTGTATAGTTTGCAAGCTATGTATTTGAAGTGTCTTTGTCCAAAGGTAGTTTTGGAAAAAGGAGTTTGGAGAAGTTCTTTGTTTTTGGCTCGGGTATTGTGCGTTGTTTGTGTTGTTTTGTATGATGTTTTGTTGTTTTGTTTTGTTTTGATGTTTTGTTTACTTGGTGACCATTATTATAGATATAATAGTTGTAAGATTAGTTTTTTTCCTATTCACATTCAACCCAAATTTATGAATCTAAGAACTTTAAATAGCTTTCAGTTTCTTAGTTTTGGTTTAATTAAAAAAAAATTTATATTATTATTATACAAAATATATGGCATTAAAAAAAACGTGAAATCAATATTTTTTTAATGAAATACCTCATAAAATGCATTATTTTCCGTTTTCGGTTACCATACCTCATTGTTACCGAACTGATTTAAAGCGTTTTTTAGAAATAAAATTGTGCAGTTCACACGCGGTAGAAGTGAAACCTTCAGAAAACTAAAGTAGATAAGGGTGGGGAGGCTACGAAGCACCGCACAAAGAGGAGACCGATTGTTCTATCTCATTCTCTCGCAGGCTAAATTCTACGGATATATGTGTTTGTCTTTTTTGAGTGTCGTTTTTTCGTTTCATCGGGTCTCAAATCACAACGGTGCTATAGAAGTTTTCACTGCAATTAAAAATCCGTATTAGTCGTATCCAATTTTTCTGTACTTTTATCAAAATACGTGCTGTCAAACATTCTTTACAACGGCCAGTTTATCCTCGGATCTGAAAGGGTTAAGCGGATATTTTATCAAAGTATCAGGAGCGCAGAGAGGAAGTGAGTAACTAATCTGGGTCGCAGCATCCACCACTGCATATATACATACATTACGGATATTCTCTATGTCGGATTTTCGCGGAAAAAATGCTTCAAAAGTCAATATCTAAGGAAATTTCAGTTTGTCTCGGGTACACATTGAAATGCTTCGAATATGGCATATTGTATATTATTTCAATATCGGGAATGGTGAACGTAATACAAGTAGAAATATTATATTATTCGAGGGCGTGCTGCACTTTCCCGTACCGTTTCATGAACAAAACGAATTCCTATGTTCTATATGTTTCTCACTTCAAGAAAAACCGAAGTTACTATTCTTAAAAAATTTAAGAATTCTTAACCTCTGACTTTCTCTATACAGGAAAACGCAAGTACCTAAGCATCTTTTCTACAGGTAATCATTGGAAAAAATATATATATACATATAATTATCTTCTGACGAAGATTGGGAACGACGGAAACTATTCGATAAAGATCGCACATCAAAAGATTGTTTAATCAATATTTATTTGTTTGAATCACTATATTTTTTACATGTGCCGACCGGTTTCGGATCAAGCGTTCCTTCTTGAGGGCAAAATTTACTAACTTGGCATCACGAAGCAATAGGTGAAGATAATATATTACTAAGTGTGTGGTGGGGGCGTGACTGGGAATTAGTGAGGAGTTTGGAAAGGAGATGATAGAATGTATGGTGAAAGGGAACATGTCTAAGATGGGACTATAAGATAATATTTTTTGGTTTATTGATAATGGACTCATCATTATTAAAGGATTTCCTTATTTTTAAGTTATCTAATCGTTTTTCTATATTAATAATATGAAAAGTTATAATATGGTAGGCAAAAATAATAACAATGATATGGTTAGCGAGATCTTGGATAGTAATGTCCAAATAATTAGTTGTTTTCTCGAAATAAAATGAGGAACAGTTGTAACATTTTAGTTTATGTTTGTAGTTACATACGTTTATGCAGTTATATCCTTAACTTTATTTCATTTAAAAAATGCAACTTATTACATACTTACCGAACAATTGGAGTATCTTCAATCGCAAAGTTGTCACTTAAAAACACGGCAGAAGCTCAAATTTTAAAAAAAATAATATATAATCTGGATTGTCATAAATATGGTCTGATTACTGGTGAATTTATTGTTTTCTATCTCTAATACATAGCCACATTGCATGTGTTTTAGCAGGAAGCAAAATCATGCGCAGCTTGCCTTTATTGACTGAGCGTAGCGAAGTCCTGTTTTAATTCGACCGTCTTGCATTTCGTCCAATTGTAAATTTGTTTGTACATTCCGTTTCCGTTTTAAGATAGTGGACGTTGTAATGGTTCATTGAAGATTTTTTTTTATTTGTATTTTTGTCTGAATAAAATTTTAAAAATAATTATCATTGATACAGTGATGTTTTGTTAATTAATAATTAGAAAGTTTTTGGACGTGAGATCTACTATAAACAGAACTCCTAGTTTGCACGGCTTGGAAAAGACTTCGAAAGCAGTTCGATTTTTTTGCCAAACATTACATCTAGAATCTTTTTTTACAACAGGTCCACACAGGAGGACTCGAGGAAAAAAATCCTTCAGTGCCGTTGTCATCTTTGGAGATGCTGTGTGGGGTTTTTTTTAAAGGAAATGAAGGAGAAGAAGTTCAGAAAAGGATATACGTACGAGGAGTGGGTAGTTATCTGCCGTCAATGCGTCCAGGAGTGAAAGACTATGAAGATGTCCTTCTCATTGCGGTGCAAGGCGATGGGTTAAGAGGATCCGACTGCCGAGGTCCAAAGATCTCTCAAAGCCAGTGTGACCCAATCCGACCGCCTCGCTGTAAGTGGGCGAACACATCCACCGCCAAGTCCTAGATAAGCCTCATCCCATAATAGCGAGTACCCCCGCAAACGTACCGAACCACTTGGGGCAATCTATGGCAGGGGTGTTGGTTATCTAATAAATTGTTACCGAGGTGGCGGTATCCATACCCATCTCCAAAGGTCTCACCTAAATAAATCTCATTTAAATAATCTTTTAATTTATCAATGCAAAAATTATTTCCAAGAACGATTTGTTACTTTACACTCTTGATGAAACGGTTCAATGTATTCATCGGTATAAGGAACGAAAGTCAAATTGAATGTTTTTTTACGTGAATGGATCTTATTACGTATCACTAGTCCCCAGAACGCAAAAGACTCGAAGCTTTGGTATGTTCCCAAGATCAACATACTCCCACGCCTTGAGTGGGCGTTCTTTTTCTTGTCATTTTAGTATAAATTTACAACACATTACTTCTTCACCTGCTGCTACAATTTTAAAACCTTCCAAAAAATGTGAGGAAAAAATAATTATATTAAACTTAATCGTATCAAATATCGCGTAAGCTTAAGTTACATTGAACGTAAATTAATTAAAACATTTTAATATTGGTTAGGCATCAAAATATTTTTTATTTTTTTTTATCTCGATTGTTATTAAAATTAGTTATATCACAAAGTGGTTGTTTTGCGGTCTCTTTGTGCTACTAGGAATACTAAAATATATTGTGGCCGTTGCTGCAAATAGACCACCACAGACCACAGAAGTCGTTTTCAATACAAAGTGGTTGTTTGGCGGTCTCTTTGTGCTGTTAGGGATACTAAAATATATTGTGGCCGTTGCTGCAAATAGACCACCACAGACCACAGAAGTCGTTTTCAATACAAAGTGGTTGTTTGGCGGTCTCTTTGTGCTACTAGGGATACTAAAATATATTGTGGCCGTTGCTGCAAATAGACCACCACAGACCACAGAAGTCGTTTTCAATACAAAGTAGTTGTTTGGCGGTCTCTTTCTGCTACTAGGGATACTAAAATATATTGTGGCCGTTGCTGCAAATAGACCACCACAGACCACAGATGTCGTTGAAGTGTGTTTTCAATACAAAATTTCATTGTGAATTTTACTCTTTCTGTACCAACTTAACCTAATCGGTGACCGTCATAAAAAATTATCTAATTGTGCACCATTTCTAACGTGTGAAAAATAACCATAAGGCCACCTATGCAGCAGATGATCGCTCTATAAGGTGAGTGTCCTTTGTGTACATTTAGATCTGCTGATCGCCATTCTGTTGATATACTCTTGTCCGCGTAATCTTTGGAAAATGTAAATTTTTATAATTTTAGCACTACACAAAAATCCAACAAAGAAATAAACAAAATAAACAGAACAGTATTTATTAAAGAGGGTCTTTCGTTAAGCGCTTCCTATCTTTGAATTTAAATTAAACAAAGTGTATGTGAGACATCATCGAATTTTTTTATTCTTTTGAAAGGCCTATCGATGCGATTAAATATGGAATATAACATCGCTCAGACGTTTGCCGCGGCTTCTCTGGATGGCGCGCATCCGAAATATTCAATTTTCCATGACTCTGGTGCATAAATCAGGCTGAATTTGACCGATGGCATGGGTTATGTTGGATTTGAGGGCCGCTGTGGTTTTTGGCTTATTCGCATAGACCTGCGACTTACACATCCCAGGCTCACATATCATGATTCAAATATGTTTTTTTAATTTATGTTTGGAAAATCAACATTTTAATATTTTTTTGAATTATACCAAAAATGCAACCAAAAAATGAACAGAACAGTTATTGTAAAGGGTATTTCATTAAGGGCTTCCTTAAAATTTAAATTAAACAAAGTTTATGTGAGATATCATCGAAATTTTGTATACGTTTGAAAGGCCTATCGATGCCATTATGAATGGAATATAACGTTCAAATGTCCGCCGCGGCTTCTCTGGATGGCGCGCATCCAAATGTCTAATTTTCCATGACTCTGGCGCATAAATCAGGCTGAATTTGACCGATGGCATGGGTTATGTTGGATTTGAGGGCCGCTGTGGTTTTTGGCTTATTCGCATAGACCTGCGACTTACACATCCCAGGCTCACATATCATGATTCAAATATGTTTTTTTAATTTATGTTTGGAAAATCAACATTTTAATATTTTTTTGAATTATACCAAAAATGCAACCAAAAAATGAACAGAACAGTTATTGTAAAGGGTATTTCATTAAGGGCTTCCTTAAAATTTAAATTAAACAAAGTTTATGTGAGATATCATCGAAATTTTGTATACGTTTGAAAGGCCTATCGATGCCATTATGAATGGAATATAACGTTCAAATGTCCGCCGCGGCTTCTCTGGATGGCGCGCATCCAAATGTCTAATTTTCCATGACTCTGGCGCATAAATCAGGCTGAATTTGACCGATGGCATGGGTTATGTTGGATTTGAGGGCCGCTGTGGTTTTTGGCTTATTCGCATAGACCTGCGACTTACACATCCCAGGCTCACATATCATGATTCAAATATGTTTTTTTAATTTATGTTTGGAAAATCAACATTTTAATATTTTTTTGAATTATACCAAAAATGCAACCAAAAAATGAACAGAACAGTTATTGTAAAGGGTATTTCATTAAGGGCTTCCTTAAAATTTAAATTAAACAAAGTTTATGTGAGATATCATCGAAATTTTGTATACGTTTGAAAGGCCTATCGATGCCATTATGAATGGAATATAACGTTCAAATGTCCGCCGCGGCTTCTCTGGATGGCGCGCATCCAAATGTCTAATTTTCCATGACTCTGGCGCATAAATCAGGCTGAATTTGACCGATGGCATGGGTTATGTTGGATTTGAGGGCCGCTGTGGTTTTTGGCTTATTCGCATAGACCTGCGACTTACACATCCCAGGCTCACATATCATGATTCAAATATGTTTTTTTAATTTATGTTTGGAAAATCAACATTTTAATATTTTTTTGAATTATACCAAAAATGCAACCAAAAAATGAACAGAACAGTTATTGTAAAGGGTATTTCATTAAGGGCTTCCTTAAAATTTAAATTAAACAAAGTTTATGTGAGATATCATCGAAATTTTGTATACGTTTGAAAGGCCTATCGATGCCATTATGAATGGAATATAACGTTCAAATGTCCGCCGCGGCTTCTCTGGATGGCGCGCATCCAAATGTCTAATTTTCCATGACTCTGGCGCATAAATCAGGCTGAATTTGACCGATGGCATGGGTTATGTTGGATTTGAGGGCCGCTGTGGTTTTTGGCTTATTCGCATAGACCTGCGACTTACACATCCCAGGCTCACATATCATGATTCAAATATGTTTTTTTAATTTATGTTTGGAAAATCAACATTTTAATATTTTTTTGAATTATACCAAAAATGCAACCAAAAAATGAACAGAACAGTTATTGTAAAGGGTATTTCATTAAGGGCTTCCTTAAAATTTAAATTAAACAAAGTTTATGTGAGATATCATCGAAATTTTGTATACGTTTGAAAGGCCTATCGATGCCATTATGAATGGAATATAACGTTCAAATGTCCGCCGCGGCTTCTCTGGATGGCGCGCATCCAAATGTCTAATTTTCCATGACTCTGGCGCATAAATCAGGCTGAATTTGACCGATGGCATGGGTTATGTTGGATTTGAGGGCCGCTGTGGTTTTTGGCTTATTCGCATAGACCTGCGACTTACACATCCCAGGCTCACATATCATGATTCAAATATGTTTTTTTAATTTATGTTTGGAAAATCAACATTTTAATATTTTTTTGAATTATACCAAAAATGCAACCAAAAAATGAACAGAACAGTTATTGTAAAGGGTATTTCATTAAGGGCTTCCTTAAAATTTAAATTAAACAAAGTTTATGTGAGATATCATCGAAATTTTGTATACGTTTGAAAGGCCTATCGATGCCATTATGAATGGAATATAACGTTCAAATGTCCGCCGCGGCTTCTCTGGATGGCGCGCATCCAAATGTCTAATTTTCCATGACTCTGGCGCATAAATCAGGCTGAATTTGACCGATGGCATGGGTTATGTTGGATTTGAGGGCCGCTGTGGTTTTTGGCTTATTCGCATAGACCTGCGACTTACACATCCCAGGCTCACATATCATGATTCAAATATGTTTTTTTAATTTATGTTTGGAAAATCAACATTTTAATATTTTTTTGAATTATACCAAAAATGCAACCAAAAAATGAACAGAACAGTTATTGTAAAGGGTATTTCATTAAGGGCTTCCTTAAAATTTAAATTAAACAAAGTTTATGTGAGATATCATCGAAATTTTGTATACGTTTGAAAGGCCTATCGATGCCATTATGAATGGAATATAACGTTCAAATGTCCGCCGCGGCTTCTCTGGATGGCGCGCATCCAAATGTCTAATTTTCCATGACTCTGGCGCATAAATCAGGCTGAATTTGACCGATGGCATGGGTTATGTTGGATTTGAGGGCCGCTGTGGTTTTTGGCTTATTCGCATAGACCTGCGACTTACACATCCCAGGCTCACATATCATGATTCAAATATGTTTTTTTAATTTATGTTTGGAAAATCAACATTTTAATATTTTTTTGAATTATACCAAAAATGCAACCAAAAAATGAACAGAACAGTTATTGTAAAGGGTATTTCATTAAGGGCTTCCTTAAAATTTAAATTAAACAAAGTTTATGTGAGATATCATCGAAATTTTGTATACGTTTGAAAGGCCTATCGATGCCATTATGAATGGAATATAACGTTCAAATGTCCGCCGCGGCTTCTCTGGATGGCGCGCATCCAAATGTCTAATTTTCCATGACTCTGGCGCATAAATCAGGCTGAATTTGACCGATGGCATGGGTTATGTTGGATTTGAGGGCCGCTGTGGTTTTTGGCTTATTCGCATAGACCTGCGACTTACACATCCCAGGCTCACATATCATGATTCAAATATGTTTTTTTAATTTATGTTTGGAAAATCAACATTTTAATATTTTTTTGAATTATACCAAAAATGCAACCAAAAAATGAACAGAACAGTTATTGTAAAGGGTATTTCATTAAGGGCTTCCTTAAAATTTAAATTAAACAAAGTTTATGTGAGATATCATCGAAATTTTGTATACGTTTGAAAGGCCTATCGATGCCATTATGAATGGAATATAACGTTCAAATGTCCGCCGCGGCTTCTCTGGATGGCGCGCATCCAAATGTCTAATTTTCCATGACTCTGGCGCATAAATCAGGCTGAATTTGACCGATGGCATGGGTTATGTTGGATTTGAGGGCCGCTGTGGTTTTTGGCTTATTCGCATAGACCTGCGACTTACACATCCCAGGCTCACATATCATGATTCAAATATGTTTTTTTAATTTATGTTTGGAAAATCAACATTTTAATATTTTTTTGAATTATACCAAAAATGCAACCAAAAAATGAACAGAACAGTTAATGTAAAGGGTATTTCATTAAGGGCTTCCTTAAAATTTAAATTAAACAAAGTTTATGTGAGATATCATCGAAATTTTGTATACGTTTGAAAGGCCTATCGATGCCATTATGAATGGAATATAACGTTCAAATGTCCGCCGCGGCTTCTCTAGATGGCGCGCATCCAAATGTCTAATTTTCCATGACTCTGGCGCATAAATCAGGCTGAATTTGACCCATGTCATGGGTTATGTTGGCTTTGAGGGCCGCTGTGGTTAGTGGCTTATTTGGATAGACTTGTGACTTAAGAAAACCTCACATGAAAACCGGGTCAAATTGCACGATCTCGGTGGCCAGTTCACATCACCTCGATGTGAGATTTTATCATTGAACAATTTTAAACAATTAAACAATTATTTAAAATTTAAACAATTTTATCATTTGAGCATGTTGTTTGTTGAACGCTATTTCCAACCATGGTGATTTGGAAAAACATACTTAGTAAATGACACCCAATTTGACAGATGTCGCTTCAACAATATGGCCGCTATCAACTGTCAAAGTTCGGAAGTCCTTATTGAAAGACCCTATATAAAATGAACATAATATAATTAATAAAGAGACAAGATATACAAAAAACAAGTTCAAAATTATAACAGAATTACATAAACAACAAAAAACGTTGGCTAAAGAAAGAGACAGCGCAACACGGCATGACACCCCAAAAATAAATCTCGTTAAAAGAGAAAGGTTACTCGTGACTACTTTTGTATTTATACGCTGGCAACTTAGGGGATGCTTTGTGGAAAGTCTTTCTGTGGAAAGAAAGGAGAAGAAGTTCTGGAAAGGAAAAAAAAATGGTTGTCTGTAAAGTCGGTTTACGGACGATAATTTTACGCGATAACGTCACGAGCCGAACGCTTAAGCCGAACGCTTAGGCCGATCGTGCCTCTCTATCGCTTGTTCCGCGCTCTCGCTGAACGCTTAGGCCGAACGCTTGTTCCACGCCCTCGCTTATACGCACGCTCAGGCGGAACGTGACATCGTGACAATGAGTCATGCTTTTTCGTGAATGCGGCCGGCGTTCATCGATTTATAAGACGTTATCACGTCAAAAGATTTTAGGGGTGGGTAGGAATCAGGGGTCAGTGTGCCCAGGAGTGACGTATATATTAATCCATCATTCAACTGTGGTGCAAGGCGAAGGGTCGAGAGGGTCAAAAGGCCTCCCTCAACCAATCGCAATCCGGGCACCTCTGCTAAGTTACCAAACATAGCGAACCACTTGAGGAACCCTATGGATGTGTTGATTATCCAATATATGGTTCCCGGGGCGGCGGTACTCATATCCGCCTCCCAAATCGAATTGTCTGTTGACGGTGCAGACAAGAAAACCATAATATAAAACAATGGATAATCATAATATAAAAACATGGAGTAACAAATTGTACTATTATAAATTACTGAGACAAAAACTGCAAACACATTATCGGATAAGTTCTTAACAAAAGTCAGTCACGTTTCCGATAACATTTTATTTATTTATATGCGCTTTGAAGGCTTTTACAATTTCACGTTATTATATTTAGCATAATAAAGTGGACATTAAGGATATAAAAGCAGGTTCAATATATAATAATAATAATATTTGGATGATTTATATAGCGCCGTTTTTGTGAAAAATCACCTCAAGGGCGCTGTATATATAGGTATGTAGTGTCATTATCATGAAAATTTGTACAAGGAGTTAATAAGTTTAGTATAATAATGGTAAACAGAAGTGCTTAAGTTACTATGAAATTTGTTTTAGAGGAATTTATATTTACAATGTTGATTTTATTATTAACGTAAACATGAAAAGTTGGTTTTAACCTTTTCGTCCCGGAAAGAAAAAAATCACACTTCATCCGAAGAGGGGTCACTCGGGGACCCCAATTTGTTTTGCTTATTAAAGGGTGTTAATGACACAATTTTTGGAAATTTGTTTTGGTAATAATTAGAAAGAAGCATATTCATCTTATTTCAATAGTCATTATCTAAATCGTTTCATAAATAAAGTCATAATTAATATTCTAACGAATTTAGACCATAACGCGTATTTCTCCATAGAAAACAGAGAAGGCGGGCCGATAGCCACCATAACGCTTTGTTTCAGAATGTTGACTGGCAATTGGCGCGTAGCGGAAACGATCCAGACCGAATGATCTTTGACCGGCAAGCGAACATTATAGCATTGTAAAAAGAGCAAACTAGATGCGCAGTGTAAACAAACGGGATCTAGTCCTTTCCACTAACAACTCAGAAATTACTTGCTATCGCTTAGAATCGTCCAGATACTTCCAGCGGATGGATACGGGGTAACGCCCGAACGGAGGGGTAGGGGGGCGGGCTGGACAGACTCTCGACCGGAATTTGATATAAATGAATTAATATTAAGAAAAGTAGTAATGCGATATTAATTTTTTTAATGCAGATCGATAACCAAATATTTTTTCTAGGATTACCCAAATTATTGAGTATGTGGTTTAAAAAACAACTTAGATACAGCGTAAAACTCTCGTTAGTGTAAGTGCGTTCCCCTGGTCCGGTACGGAAGTGTTAAACAAGTTTTAAAGAACTTTGCAAAATTAGGAGAGCGATAAATAGTAGGCATATATGGAATATGATAAATACATGAAATCTCGCGAAATCGCTATCCAATAAGTTGGTACCTACGAGCTTGAGCTATCGGCAGTACGTTGAATTGCGCATTCACGTATTCGGTACGTTTTAGCTCTTGGTTCATATGTAAAAAGACTTAAGGCAAAGTTTCAAGCTTTATATGAAAATGCTTAGTATAAACGGTGGAAGAGCTTTTTTTAACCCAATATCAGTAATGCCAATATCGATTTGTCATTTCTAATAATTTGTTAATGTAAGCACATTTTCCACTTTTTTAAAGTTGTCAGTAAATAATAACCGAAGTAATAGGCGCGATTGGAAAAAAAAAACACAAATTATATCCAATGACTGTCGGTGGTTTGAAGAACTTAGTAACTTTGTTTTATTTCGGACTTTGTTTTATTGTGTTTTGTTTTATTTCGGACTCTGCTTTTTTAATCGAGAAAAAATTGAATTCTACTTGCAATCATCAAAATTATTATTTCTGCATTTTTTCGATTTGATTATTAACAATAAACAGACTAATTACTTGGTGAGTTTTTGAGATGGGAGCGCCGTGTAAACTCTTATTAAAAAGCACACAAGGCATTCCTCAGAAACTGTCAGCACTATATCATCGAAAATTGCGTAGAATTTGGGTGGCGGGAATGGGTACCGCCGCCCCGGGAACCTTTATTGGATAACCAACACCTCTGCCATAGGTCGCCCCAAGTGGTTCGCTACCTTTGGTGATTTAGCAGGGGTGCCCGGGTTCATAGGGTGAGGTTTGTCTAGGTCTTGGAGGCGGATGACCAGGACACACTGAACCCCAGATTCCTACCCACCCCTTAAACCCTTTTCCTTCACAGAACTCTCCTCTCCTTCCTTTCCTTAAAAAACCCTCCACACAGCATCCCCAAAGATGACATAGGCCCTGAGGGAAGTTATTTTCTTCAAGGCCTCCTGTGTGGAGTTCATGTAAAAAAAAAAAAATTATGAAAATTGTAAATTCCTAAAACAAAATTAAGAACATTCACATTTTATTTGTACTACGTAGAGCCCAAGGAAAAGGACCTCTTTGAGTCTATTCAAGACCCACGTTGTAGGGGGGAAAACACAGAGGCCAGTAAATCGTTCCACTGCCGAGCTGTTCAACTCAAGAACGAGTCGTGGAAACAATCCGTTTTCACGCAATAAATGTTATCAGTCCAATTTCTCTACACCTTCCATAATTCTGTGACAAATCTAACCCTGTATATATTAGACTAATAATTACTCCATAAATCATGTCTTTATCATAAAATAAAGTTTATCCCTTAATCATCATTATTATGATTTGCTCTCGATAAGTTCAGTGTTGAGATATGGAATAAGATAATCAATCATTTAGCTTCTTGATGTGATTTTCAAACAGAACGATGAAGGAAAAAAATCCTCTGCTCTTTTACAAAAGAAAAATGCTTTCTTTGTTCGAAATTGATGTATTAATTTTCATCACTGTCATTCCAATCACTTTCAGATAAATGAATGTGTAATAAAGCATATGAATTGAAACATTTTAAATTGAAGAAAAATTAAGACGCTAAAATGAGTGCAATGGCCTCAGAAAAATCCCCTCGTTTATCTTGGACGATATGTCTGTCAACGCAAATATTTGATAAAATGAAAGACGCTGATATTCAATTTATATTAAAATCTTCAGTAAATCTGCGCCTTTGATTCGTATTAAGCTGATTAAAAAAATTTACAGCTAGTTTTATAAAAGTCCAATAATGTTTGCAATTGAGTAGTTAGGGCTTCCGCTCACGGAGAAACTGAAAAGAAATCAGTTTTCAACGCAATTGCAATCAACCTAACTTTAACAAAATCGATATTTTTCTGATCTAACATGTCAAAACTTGACAGTTCGTTACCTCGCAAACTGCAACATGCAACATGCAACTGAAACTCCACTGCCGCGGCGGACCACAAACTGTCAAGTTTTGACATGTCAGATCAGAAAAATATCGATTTTGTTACGGATGTTGATTGCAATTGCGTTGAGAACTGTTTTTTTTCAGTTTCTCGGAGCGGAGGCACATAGTAGTAGGTACCTAATTATGTTTCTACTTTCAAAATTGCAACATTGTGTGGTTAGCTTTGTGTACTCATTGTGGTTTAGGTATACTAACTAGCTGAAGTCCTGTTTTTCGAAATCAGCCTTAGACAATAATTTTGTAAATTTAATTATTTCAATATAACATTTGGTTACACAAGTTATATTGAAGGTATTTACTACACTCACTATTATTATTTTTTTATTTTTTAAGTCAAGTGTGCAAAATATCATTAAGTAGTATCGAGATTATGGTTCGAAAAATAAGGTGGGGATTTTTTTCCAAATCTCGTACAGACTAAAGCAGAGCTGATTTATTAATACTTGTAATGTATCCCTCCTTTCTGTCCTTTGTCACCGGCAGATAGGGCCCAGTACCTTTTCTACCGGGAAACGAGATACAACTAGTGACGTTTCGCCGTGGAGTTCTTTGTGCATATGAGAACGTGGAGGAGGTCCATAATTAAAACAGGCCTATTAATTATTCTGTTGACATCCTCAGCTGTAATATTTTTTGTTCCTTATTTTCTTCTATCTTATCGTTAATTAAAAGACAAACCCCTCGGCGCAAATCGCCATTTCCAAGAGCTATCAAAAGATCAAATGTTCAAAGTTTCATTAATCTCGCAATAAAACTGTAGATTTGTTTAAAGTAAACTCATTAACAAACAACGGGATGCTCTTCTTTAATTAACAATTTATTTTTTCATATTTTTTATTTAAACTAATTCTTATCAGGGATTTTATATATAACGCAGAAGATTTTTTTATTACAATGTAAATAAAGAGTTTACAAAATACGAGGGCTATCCGTAAAATCAGGTCTCCAAGATGCTGAGGTCACGAGGAACAATTTTACGCAAGATCCGGCAGCACTGGCTTGTAGCTTGGTTCCACTACGCCAAATACCCACCAGGTTGCACTCTCTGCTTCGCTTAGTCTGGGCGTGGCAGCCGTTCGCGACGGAGCTTTCACTCGCAGCAACCGCCAGGTATGAATTACGCTCTATAATTATTTTTTTACAAAACCTCGGTAGACTTCATTCTCAGAAGCTGGAAGTGTGCGGAAAACAGTGTATGATTGCGAAAGACGTGCGCAAATGGTGCAGAGAATTTAAAAGCGTGCCGGTCGACCGTCGGTTTCAGATGAAACAATTGTCAAAGTGGAAAAAGCAATGATTGCAGATCGACGGGTGACGGTTCAGAAGCTCTGTGACATGATCCCTGATGTCAGTAAGACCACTATTGACAAGATTTCGACAGAACATTTGGGAAACCACAAGGTCTGCCCAAGGTGAGTCCGAAAATGCTCACCGAAGAAAACAAATCACAACAGATTGAAGCAGCCCGCGAATTCCTTGAGTGCTACGACATCGATGGCGAAGAATTCTTGGACTCAATTGTGACTGGGGACGATACCTGGGTACACTACACGACGACAAAGACAAAGAACAATCCCGTCAGTTGCGTCATTTAGATTCGCTGAAGAAAAGTTTAAAAATGATTTACAGACCATAATTCACACCTGGCGGGTGCGGCGATTGGAAGCTCCATCGCGAATGGCTGTCACGCTGAGACAAGCGTCACAGAGGGTGCACCATGGTGGGAATTTGGCAAGAGGAAACCAGGCTACACGCCAGTGTTGCTTGAATTGAATTTTAAGTTGTTCCTCGCGACCACAGAACCTTGGAGGCCTTATTGTACGGATGGCCCTCGTACAAGTAACATAAAATATGGGAGACAAAATATAAGTTACGTAAAATATAAAAATTGACATACCATGGATAATAAAGAATAAAAGTGAAATAAAAATGGATAATCTGCCAAAATCCTTCACATCAAATATCTAATAATATTTTTAATATGTTTAAAATTTTTGATCACAATAGTTTACAAATTAGGTAGAAATAGATTCCATATTCAGCGTTTGAAGTTTGCCAAAATCAAAGTATTGTCAAATACATCCATATCGATAGCGGAAATTCGAAATGCTGCAAAAGACAATACATCCTAATATTAGTTTCATTTTTCTCCGATTTTTTTTCCGTTTCTATCTGTGTCATCGAAATATTTCGAAGAAAGTAAGTGCGTTTCTTACGAGGTGTATTTTAAGAGGATTTGTTTTCTGATTTTTTTTAATAAATTAAATACTGTTAGTAAAAAAAATTACAAAAATGTTAAGGTATCTTAAAGATCTATTTAATGTTATTTTATAAAAAGAACTCATAATTATAGGTTAACAAAAACAGGAGACATGATGGTATGTTTTTAGGTTTTCACGGCCAAAAAGTATTTTTGTTATTGTTTTTGGGGTGTTATGCCGTGTTTCGCTACCTCCTTCTTTAGCCAACGTTTCGGACAGCGTTACAGTGTCCATCATCAGGGCTTATGTGTGTCGAAGCGATACCGTGCTGCCAGCTCCATTTCTCTACGAGCTGGTGTTAGAAAAATTCAGCATGGTTTTTTGCGTTTAGCTTTGGTGTAGCCGTCAATTACTGGATACCACGAACTATTGAGCTTAGCTCCGTCGTCTCTGTTAATATTGATGGGGTTTTTATGGATTTCAATTGCCTCCGTAATTAGGCGTGCTCTGTAAGTTTTGGGTCTTCCCAGGACTTCAGGAACAAATCCAAAGTAATGGCCGGTTTCGATTAAGTGCTCGGCGATTGCCGATTTGTCAGGGTGTAAGTTTACAAGCACGAAAGTGTTCGGAAATCCTTTAATTATAAAGAAAGAAAAAAAAAAAAAAAAGAAAAGGAGACATGATTTTTTCAAAAAATAAAAAAAACTTCATTTTTGCTTTCCTGAACAATAAAAATTTTGTCCTTAACAGTTTTACAGTATTTGAAATTTCCGTAATTGATATTGTTTAAGTTTTTGTTACAAATACTACGTAAACCCTATATTGGGAGTGCGAGCTTTATTATAGCCTAAATTTAGTTTGATAGTATGCGCTGTTCTTGTAAGACTGATTTGATTTTAAAAAATATAAAACGTTTACCTAATAATTACTGGCGATTAATTCATTTTATTGTCAGTTTTCTTGTAGCCCATTAAGTGCCGACTAGTCGGCATCTTTTGCCTAGACTAGTCACCAACTATATATGTGGCCAGATAGTCGGTTTTCCCAACTAGAGGGTTCATCTTTAGTTTTAATGTTTTTGTTATTTCATCAATACCTAAATTATTTGGATATCTTCGAAGTCGGTATGTTCTTTAAATTAGGATTCAAGATTTTAAGAAATCATTCTCGGTACTCGTTCGTAGAAGTCTCACTTCAATTCTCATATTTCCATTCGTTTTTATTAACATTAAAATAAAACACCAACAAACTTTATTATAACTAACGCATAATTTTTCCTTATAGGTTTCGTAGAAATAAGGCCAAAAGAAAAGATTTTATTCTCGGAAGTTTCAGATGAAGTCTTAAATAAATAATAATTGAATGGAGTTTGCCCGATGATGAATTCTCTATAAAGCTTTTAGTGAAGGTATTCCGTGTTTCTTTCATATAAATTATTTGCTTTTATTTCCTTTGAAGTTGGTGGACTTTCATGTTCAATATTAAATATTAATTTTGTTCCGGAAAAAATCTAGTACGAAATTGGAAAAAATGTAGGTTTCTGCTATATATACATAACGCATACTAAACCGTTATTAAATCAAATAATTTCTATGGAAATTGAATATTTATTTCTTTAATTTATGAGTAAGTATTCTGTGGAATGATAAACAAAATGGGATATGTAAACAAATTCACTCAATATGGATTGAAAAACTTGAATAAAAAACTGAAAGTCGGTTGTCATTTTTTTAATTTCTTTTATAAATTTAATTATTAATTTTATTTAAATGATTTATTAAAAAACAAATGCTGTGTAATTATTATTACATGTGACAGCTGTTTCGCCTTCTGAAAACATTGTGGTATGGCCAAGCTGTGGGTTGGCCACATACAATACGTGTATATTATTTCTAGAAAGATACTTATGATGAAAAACTTATTGCTTTTATTTTTATTACCTTTACCTTTATCGATTTACAAATAAAATTATAAAAAATAAGCAATGGTTATTACTCTTTTAAAGTTTCCCCACTAACTGCATTTTTATAAATTTGTCTCATGTTCGTTAGACGTTAAGTGAGTTATATCCAAATGATGTATCTGGTTTTCTTTTTCCAGCATTATTAAGTATTTTTACGCTCTCTTATGTTTGACATTGGTTTAAACATATCTAATAGGGGCGAGCAAATTATATTTTTTGTTCATTTATTAAACCAGCTTTCAGATTATTAGAATTTTCATAAAATCGCTCTAAGAAATTGAGTTTACGACCTTTATATTGTGTGTTTAACGTAGTTGGCTTATTATATCACTAATGTGCCGTTCGCACCTCGCAAGTGTTTTAATCGAGTAGCGGTATATTAGTAAATAAACGCTTCCGAACACCACAATTTTAGTAGAGTAATTTAGTCAGCTCTTTGGTGGAGTCTTCATTTTGTTCTATTTTTCGGGCGAGTGGCGGCCTCCACCACGTCTACATCATGCCTCCCTGCGCACTTTCATGCGCGAACCCGTTGCTTTTGTAGAGTTCATTACGTGGCACAGATATGTCGTGCCATTGAAGAGAAGATGCTACTCTAAAAATTCTTTATTATCGCTGATCTCTTATAAAATAAGCATTACAACCAGTTTAATTAGCGTGTTTACTTGGTCGCGCAGCAGCTCATCATCTTGCAACGGGCAGCTCACTAATGTACTATACTTGATTGTAATCCGAACACTTTTCGAATAAGTCAAGTTGCGAGTTACTCGCTACTCGACTAACTACTTGCCCTGCGCAAACAAACTATTAGTGAGTGATTTTTATTTTGATGTTTGGCAAATTGTGACTGTAGTTTATTATTATTGTTTAATGATCGCATGTGTTCTTTGAATCTTGTATTAAATGACTGGAGAGTTTGTATATAAGCATTGCATTCGTCACACTGGATGGTTAGAATGTAGCAATAATTATGAAGCAGAACTTTTTTTTATAAATGAACTGTTATGGAAATTGAATAATAATATTATTGAATACATAAAAGAAATAACGATTGAAATGAAGTTCTACAAATTAAACTTGATAACAATAAAAAAATCTTTTCTTTAACTGTATCAAAAACATCCACAACTTTTGAATCATGAGCCTTATCATGAATTTTAAAAATAATCTAGAGAACCAGAGTGGAAGTGAAAAAATCACTTTTTCAACTGTAAACCGTTATTTTTCAAACGTTGAATAAAATTACCCTATTAAACTTTTTGTAACTTTACTGGGAAACGCAAAATAAACAAGCATATTAAAACTTTATAATTTTAAAAGTTTCCATCCGTGGAAATTCACACGTAACTTTTAATCAATGAATGCCTAGATATAAAATATATTTTTAGAATGTTCACAATAAAATAGAAAGTCCGTTAATAGAATTTCACTGCAAAAATATAAATTATATCATTAGGAATAATTGCAACATTATATAAATCGGCTCTTAAAAAATGGAAACATAAAAATAAAGATTTTTTACGCAAGAGGACACTTTTTACATAATGGGTATTTTATTTTGAAATTCCTCGCAAAGTTCCAACTTTCTTTATGTTTAAAATTGGAAACCAAAACTTTTTATGGGTATTCCTACCGTCTTTGAACATTTGAAATGAAATTTTATGTTCTAAATGCCTTAGGGTGTATAATGTAAGGAAAAATGGATTAATAATTCAGACGGAAGAAGGCAACGCTAAGAAAATTGATTACTTTGTCACAGACGCTAATACTATTTGGTATACAATTTCTTGATCAGCGCAGCTACTTTCTGGCATCATCTGAATAGCTTATAATTTATTCTTCTTCAATCTTTGCAAATTCACACAAATCATTTTCAATTAAATGAAAACAAATCACTTTGTAAAACACCACTACTTAATCAAAAGTATCTACATGTTTCGAAACCAAAGGTTTCTTCGTCAGTAGGATTAACATTAATAAAAAAAAAAAAATAAAAACAAGTGTAGAAAATTAAGAACAATAGACAAAAATATTATAGGGAGTGGTGAATAATTACTTAAAAGTGTCATAAAGAACAAATATGTAAAATTAAATATAAAAATCATTTAAGAATGTGTAAAAATTGCATTTATGCATAATTAACACTTTAATAACAAACAATAATAATCAATATGTTTAAATAACGGCCGGCGTGGTCTAGCGGTAAGGCTCGCAATCCATTGGTCGGGATCGAATCCCGGCGTGGTTAATAAATTTTATTTTATTAATTTGTGTTATTTCACAATTTATTCATTTAAAATAATAAAAATCATATTTTCTGCACGTTCCAGAGTGGAAGATACTCTCAGTATCGCCCTGGTGTAAGACCACCATTCAGAATTGAAACATTGCTTGAAATAGCTTTAGCCGTGTTTGGTGACCAGACCTGAATAGCCAGTACTTCCCATCTTCCTCTTCTTCCCCTCCCCACTACCTTCAGCCTCACAACATACCCCAATTAAGAACGCCATGGTGTCACTGGCTCTAGACGGAAGCAGTTGACTCTTGTGCGGTATACATATAAAAAAATCATTTTCAATATGAATATCAACATGAAAATAAATTTCAAGATGGCTGTATAAAAAAAATGGTTATTAATAATATTTAATTGACTTAACACTTTATCTAATTTCTAAAATTTTAATTTATCTAATTTGTTTTGTTCGTGTGTAAAACTTTTAACCCTTTACTTGTAATATTTGTGTGTAAACCCGTTATGTTTGTGTGTAAAAATTTTAACCCCTCACTTGTTTCAAAAGAATGATTTGTTTCCAAAATTTGGTTGACAAATTCAGAAAAATAATTATTATTTAAACATTCAGTTATTCATATTTTAACATTAGAGTACAGCATAAGTTCTTAAGATTTATTAATTATAAACTCGGTATACCTGTCGAAGATCTAAATTATGTATATTTAATGGAATTACTTAATATAAGCGATTTAGCGTCAAGGCGCATAGCGAGCGATTTAGTTTGTCTTTTTAATATTTCGAATGGCAGACTGGACGCCCTTGATTTAATCAGTAAAATTAATTTGAGAATACCCACGCGAAATACTCGCTCTACTGCGATTTACCTTGTAACTAATTCTGCTAGTAATTATTTTGTTAACTCTCCTCTGCAAAGACTTCATATACTCGGAAATAAATATTCCTCTATAGACGTTTATCGTCATCAATCGATGTCAAAATTTAAACTCAGTGTATTAAAACAATTAAAATAAATCTGTTAATATCATGCACTATATAGCACCTTAATCGAAATATTATGGTAGCTATGTTTCGATAAAAACGTAATAAATACTATAAAAAAGTTTGCTAATTACAAACATAAAATATTGACAATCCTATCGTATTTCCCTCTATAATTAAAATAACAATCTCACATTAATTTACTTACCATATATTCTATGTTACCTGCTTTGTGTCAACTATTATATTTGGTGTTATCTATTTTTTGTATATCTTATATCTTATGTTATCTTTATTTTGTTTCTTATATTTATATTATGTTTATATTATACTATGTTATTTCTTATATTTTTTCCAAAAAACATGTACTGCACTATATGTAAAAGCCCTATGGGCGTTTAAATAAATAAATAAATAAATTATTCTTTCTCTAGTAATAAAATTTCTAGAAGTCTCCTCTATTATTATTCTATTTTATATGATTGTTTTCATACTACTTTTAAGTAATTAATCACCGCTCCCTATTATTTTTTCCTCCCGCTGTCTTTTATTATAATTATTTTTTTAATGTTAATCTTATCCTGACGAAGATATCATTGGTTTCGAAACATGTAGATAATTTTGATTAGTTACTTGTGTTTTACGAAGTTACTTATTTTCATTTAATTTTAAATTATTCATTTGTCAAAATAAAAAAAATACGCAACATTGCCTATTTATTATATGAATTGTTTAAATTCGGGAAACGCCGCGTAGTAAAACTCGTTTACCTTTTGAAAACTTAATTATTCACGACGACCAAACAAAGTGTTACAATATACGGAACTTACATTTTTTTAGATATCAAAAATTTATGATTTAAAATGTCACAAAAACATTATAGAAAAGAAAATTTAAAATCTGTTTGCAATGTCTCGACGAATGAGCGTTAAAACGGTGTTTTAAATATAAAATATTATGTAATAATAACCAGCACAAAAGAAAATGGAAGTGCGACAATTGTTTTTATTCAGTGAATTGTTCAGGAGCAGAAAAACCAAAATTTTATTTAGTATTTCACCATCCACAAGCGGCATTAATTACTAGTTTAGAAAATTTAAAATTAGAAAATTTTACACAGGTGAGAAATGTAACTACAATAAAAAATAAACAACAACAGTTCCTTTCGACGGCCTCCGTGGTCGACGGCTAAAGCTCTTGACAATCCAAAGATCACGGGTTCAAATCCCGGTGCGCAAATAAATTTATTTTGTGAAATCCCCAATTTATTCATTTAAAAAATATATATGTCTAGCATATTTGTGGCATGTTTCAGATTGGAAGATGTTTTCAGTAGCTAGGTGTTTCCTCACCTTCCTCTATTGCACCTCCTTCCCCTCCTTACTATCTGAAGGCGGTACACAACCCTTATCATTTTTGTTTGTCCAAAACTCACAGTTTAATGATTTTCGGCAAATTCGTAACTCAAATAACCTTTTTATTCCAAAAGACCCCTGGGGATGAAAGTTTTTTATATTTAAAATGAATAAAAACAATACCTTACCATTAATATATTTTACGCACAGCGATTTTAAAACTTTAAAGCCCGTTTTTCAACTATAAAATTAGCGGTAAACACCAGATTTTATTTTTTTAGACGATGAATTAATAACTTTGGGAGGGAAACGTTTAGAAACATCTTAAATATTTGAAGCACGTTCTTCAGAATTAATTAAAATGAACGAAGCGGAAAGGTCGAATCTCCAGACCCGCTGGGGCGAATTCGTCTTCGTTTACACGCTTTCTTCACTTAAGATTCCCACATTATTTTTTTTTTCATCTTTTCTTCGATAAGGCAAATTCAACAGTAGGTCCGTCCAATACACTGGTCGCGAGTCGCAATTTGTATACACGGCTTCTTTATTTACGTCGTTAAGATTCTGAATATATTTTAGGGTATATTGTCGTCTTAACAACATACCTCGATTGGGGAGGCCATATTCGAACTGGCTCTAGACGGGACTCTATTACTATAGTTGATAAAAAAAAATCATGTGTGCAGTTCACACGCGGTGAAAACCTCCAAAAAACTAAACTTCAAGCGAATGAGACGAATGCAGAGTATCGTTACCGTTAGTACTGTAACCAACAGTAGTGTTACAAAATTTAAAAATTATTCTACGAAGCACCGCACAAAGAGAAGGCCGATAGGCTACGAAGCACCGCACAAAAAGGACACCGATATAAAATTCTTTTGCAGGCTAAATCCTATAGATGTATGTGTCGCTTGTTTCCGTTTCATCGTATTTAAAATCAAAACGTTGTATAAAGAAGTTTTCACTTAAAAAATTCGCAGTTCACACACGGTAGAATTGAAACCATCACCCACACAATCTCAACCAATAGGTGCCTTGCAAAGTGAGTTCATAATCAAATCGGCCAATGCCCGCACTTGAACCATTGTATACAATACGTCGCTTAGGGAAACAGTGAAATTAATAGTTTTTAATAGTCAAAAAGAATGCCAAAATGTTAAAAAAATCACCGGAGAAAACTTTCGTTGCTTTTTACGACCATTATGTTTTGTCTTTCGGCGGATTTATTAAAATGATGATGTTTTATCTGTATAAAAGAGATCCTAACAGCCCGCGACGCTTCGTACCCGTACGTGGGTAAGGTTCCATTCTATGTCGTTCTCTCGCAGGTTAAATCCTAGAGATGTATGTGTCTCTTTTTAGTGTCGCTCTTTTCCGTTTCATCGAGTTTCAAATCGCAACGGTGCTAATAAAGTTTTCACTTAAAAAAAAACAATAATTCTGAAGTAGAAGTACTATCATGAATATAAAAATAGCCAGACAGAGGTTCATTAAAATTTATGACAAGTTTCCTTTGCATCAGGGAGATAATATCAAGTTTCACGTTCGCATTCAAGAGCTATGTCCTCTCCACACTATTGTAAGGAATGAAGGCTTCGACACTGAATGCACGTCGAGATTGGAAGTATTTGAAATGTGGTTTTCAGGAAAAATGCTAAAAATACCCTGGCGGTACACAACTGGGAAATGTCTTAACAAAGAGCGAGAGAAGTCACTTTACATGGTTTTAATTAACGCAGACACTTTAACAATCACGGGAGAGTCATCGAGGCACTTTGCACACTAATTTTATGTTAACGAAATGTGTTCCACCTTTACTTTTTTGCCGTGATAACGATGAATGCCGCCTGCATGCACGAAAAAGCCTGACTCATTTTAACGTTCTGCCTGAGCCGAGCGTGCGAACAAGCGATAGAGAGGCACGATCGGCCTAAGCGTTCGGCTTGTGACGCATCTATCTCTCTTCCACTCCATCGTTATTATATGACGTTATCACATTATCACGGTCTATGTAATAGTCTCGTACTATTACATTTAAATTATTTGATTGAAATCTCGGGATTGAATTGAAACACATGTGAAACATACGTAAATGAATTACAAGTAAAACAAAACAAGTTAATCAAAAAACTATCTCACTACGAGCCTGGAATATCCACAAAAAAGTATATATGGAAACAAAACTATTAACATTAAGAAAACTGTATGAATACAATACATGTCTCCTTATTTAAAAAAATAAACAATAAACTCATACATACAAACACAGAATTCATTTTAAAACATCCCAAGTACACAAACACTTTACACGACAACACGATAACGTACATTTCAACACCATCCACACTAACTATGGTAAATAATCCATTGGTTACGACTGGGGCAACTTACATAATTGCCTCCCAAGCGTTATTAAAAATGAACAACAGGGTGGGTAAATTAAAAAAAAAATTGTTAATGCATATTCTTGATAAACCGAGAAATAAAATGGAGAGCGATATATTTTGGTGTTTAGTCTGGTTAAAATTTAATTATTTCTGGTTAAATGAGTGAAAATGTTATTTTCTTTTTACTAGAATAAAAAAATAAAATTTAAAAAATCACGTAAAATTATCGTCCGTAAACCGACTTTACAGACAACCATTTTTTTTTTACATTAAGAGGTCCCGAGGAAAACAATTTTGATGCTGGATTGTGGGGAGTCTTTTTAAGGAATAGATCATCTGAGAAAGATAAGGGAAAGAGAAAAAATTAATCCGAAGGTCATTGTGTCCAGGAGTGACAGATGTATGAATCCATCCCTTCTACGCAGTTGGGACTGGGCCTGAAGACCTGGACAAACCTTAGTCCGTGAACTCGGATACAAATATGTAAGTCACCAAACATATTGAACTACTTGGTGTGACTTGTTTACTTTCCTCTTCTCCATCTTCTTCCCCTCCCCATTACCTTCTGCGTCACAACACCCCCCCTTTAGGGATGCCACGGCCTCACTGGCTCTAGACGGGAGCAACTCTTGTGAGATATTCAAATAAAAAAATATATTGCATAAAACTTGAATAGAAAAGTTGCTCAATTTCTGTGAACCAACCCGTCCTTAGTATATTATTGATAGGTCGCATATTATTTATCGCCAGTCTGGATTTTAAATTATAATATTATTTTTAGAATTTTCTCAAATGCTAATATTATTTTTACTAAAAATGCAGATAAGATTGATATTATTAAAAATGTAAATAATATTAATATTATTGAAAATAAAAAAATAAAATACTTCGGTGTATGTATAGTATAACTCAGATTCAACAAACTTTAAGCAGTATAATTTTCAAAATTAAAAATGTTTATTCTAATTTTGACAGTTGATGATTTCAGATTTTACCTTTTAAGAATTCAGACAGGTGATGATTTTTTGAGTAAAACTTCTTTAGCACCGTTGTGATTTGAAAAACAATGATCGGAAACGACACTAAAAAAAGACAAAGGCACACATCTATAGAATTTAGCCTCCGAGAGAATGAGCCACATTGGCCGCTGTGATTATGAGCTCACTTTTCAAGGTTCCTCCTATTGGTTGAGATTTTGTTTATCATTATCTGTGCCACCCACCTATGCCAAAACAGCACTGTTATTGTTAATTTTGTTATCTTGGCATTGCTTTGTATAAACTGTATATTTTATATTCTTTGTTTCATATTATTTGATCAATATTTTGTAAGGACTCGTAAGGAACACCGTAGGATAACTTTAAAGTGTATTATAATTTATCGTACTTATATAATTTATATATAATTTATGAAATAATACAAACATGCGCTATACAAATATGACATTAAAATTATTTTTAATTTGTGCAGTGCTTTGTAGCCTCCCCACTTCTAAGTTTTTTGAAGTTTTCACTTCTACCGCGTGTGAATTGCACACTCTGATTTTTTTTAACAGAATATTATTTTAATTGTTTTTTCGAAAGTTGCAATTAAAATATTCCAAGATTTATTACTGGTCTGCGATATTATCAGTTCTAATTTTGAAAACATCACAAATCAAACTTATTTTATTCAATACATCGTAAATTTTCTCAAAGGCGAAGGTTGCCATGTTTTGTTTTTTAAAAGAAACGTATTCTTCAATAGGTCTTAATTACGTTTTCCCTAGCCTGAGTGATGCAACAGTTGCACAAATCTCACTCACCAACAGCATTGCAGATACAAGGAGCATCGCATCTCGAATGTAACAAGTTAATAAAATCAGAGGGAAATAACATTTTTTGTCCTGCAACATCCTTATCTATTCCATTGCACTAATATGAAGTCAAACACTGACTGTTGTGATCACAAAATGCTGTTGACTAGAAATAGAAAAATATTTTCTAGTTTCCATAAAGACCCTGTCTTCTTTGAGGTTTTTTTTCTTTCCAAAAAAGCACAAAAAGATTCACAGGAATTATCGCATCAAGTTAACGGGGACTTTATAACTTGGTTCGTGATAATAACGTCTGGGAAAAGGTCTTGTTTGTAGCAGAAAACTTGTTTTTGTTGACGTTTTTGTATCTTTTTATGTGATTACTCCACTGCATGAATTCCCACGGAGGGAGTGGGATAATAACATCCCCAATATGAGATATTGGTGACCGGACAACTCGGAATGAAATCAACTCATAACCATCTCAGATAAGTCATTTGGAGTGATAAAATATATATATAAAAAAATTAGTTAAATAGGTTACGTTTGGTTAGGATTATCGGCTATTTTTGGAATTATTTTTTTTCGCAGCTTTTAATGACATTTCAAGGAGGTGTTGAGTTGACTTTATTCTCAGTTGGCATGGAACCCATTTTAATATAAAAGCCATTTCAAACCGTGTCATAATTAGTCTAAGATTAGTTCTCAAATTGATGTTGTGGTCTACGGGTTATTCGGGTCATATGGTCTCGTTTACGAGATGTGTCGAAGGTAACCGAAGGCAGGTGTACTCAGTCATTGTAATGCCAGAGCTTGGCAGACAAAAACATAGCTTCCTGGTAGTGAAGACGTTAGTCTTTCTAAACTTATTTATAAATTACGATACGTTAATAATCATTCACTGTGATTTCAAGAACCTTTTATTAAGCACATATAGTAATAGAGAATACTGATTCCAGAACTTATAAATAACGAATGTGTCTGGGGAGAAGACATTCAGGGATATTATAGGTAAGTTGCGAGTCTATACGAGTCCGAACTGTTCGGAACAAATAAGACCATAGCCTTGGCAATTTTGGGTACGTTATACGGCAGTAAAAAGTTAAAAAGGAAAGGAGATATGAAAGAGGAAGGTTTAGAAAGTATCTGGCTATTCAGTAGTATCGTAGTAACTATAGTAGTAAAGTATCTGGTACCTACTACTATTATAATTAAAAAAGGAGAGGATTTAGTTAACTATAATTTAAAATAACATATTACAAATTTCCAGCACGGCTATTAAGCAGAAATAGTCACCGTAGATAGAATAGATACTGCGAACCTTCAAATTATTTTGAATAATAAATATGCGAATTATTAGTTCGGAAATAATGTATGAAAAGTTATTTTATTTGTTCAACATATTTAATATTTAATGTGCCAGCCAGAAACACAAGGTCAGTACTACCTTTTTATTGTGGCAATACTTCAACAAGCGCACAATTTAATATACCTTTGCACAGAATTCAAAACTTGGGTAATATGTATTCGCACATAGATTTATGGAATATGTCGCTCTCACATTATAAACATAAAATAATGAAATCATTTATTCATAATTATACTCACTAAGGATTTTTTGTGTAAATTTAATAAACTACATCAGAATAATTTACTTCCTTTTTTTTTCTAAAATATTAAAATTCAAATTGAACAGTTCCGAACTCCTGCAATTCACAAACCTACACATAACAACAAGAATAAAACAAGTACTACTAATTCCCCGATACAGCGCGTAGCAGTTGCACGCTATGAGAAACCAATACTAAGGTGTTATTCATGTTTAATGTTGTATATTGTAAACATTTCTGACCACCTTAGTTTAAAATTTTTGTTCCTTGTATTTTATATCATAAATGTACTCTTATATTCTCTTATCACAACTTAATTGTTTTTATTTCTCAATGTACTTTTAAATTTTGTTGCTTTTATTTTTATTTCGTGTGTGTATTTTTGTTTTCTATCACAACTTTATTTATATTTCTTTCTAATATTCTACCGAAACTTATTTATATTTCTTCTCATGTTAAAATTGTACTGCCTTTATATATTATGTAAAAGCCCTCTGGGCGTAAAATAAATAAATAAATAAATATTAGTTTACAATATGTAAAATTAAATATAGAATATTAAATTTTAACTCTATCATAATAAATTATCATAGTTTATATTTTTCCCCATATTAATGATACCCCGAAATCCGGCGAAAATTGATAGGAATATTTCTAAAGTCACACACTTTCATTGCTTAAAAAAAAAGAGTTTCTGTAAAAAAATATATTTTTCATCAATTTTGCCAAAGTACGAGCAATATGGTAAAAGATGTCTACTTCTTAGAACTACATCTTAGGGATTGCAAAGCACTGTAATAGGGGAAAATACTTTTGCAGTTTGTCTCAAAATGGGGTAGAGTTTTTTTAACACTATTCAAAAACACAATTTTTTTCATCACACAATCAAACCAACACGACCTAACCTAACTTTAAGTAATAAAACTGGGAAAATGGGTCCTTATTACCACGTGAAGATCGCCCTATGAACCTCACATCATTATTCGTATCATAAAATCAAACTATAACTAGTTGCGAACTTCATAACGGGATGGTCGATAGTTTGGTTGATTGGCTTGGATAGCAGCTAAATAGAAATGGTTGGAAGCTTTTTCTTTCTAGAACCAGTATTGTATATGTACGTATATATACGATACATATATATACGTATCGTATATATACGTATCGTATCGTATCGTATATATACGTATCCGTAACGAAGAGGTCTATCCATATCCATCCATCCATACTTCCATACTAATATTATAAACGCGTAACTGCTCGAGTTTGTTTATGACCTTTTCAGGCATTAACCAATAAAAAGACTTTAAAAATTCATTCACCAATAGAAAGCTAAATTATATGCGCAGACTATATGTTGTATATGATGGTAAGCTCTGGCGTTATGAAATTATAAATATTAATATATTATATTTGTTATACGTTTTCTGTCGCTAACAAAAGCGAGTTAATTGCAAATGTCAGAAAAAAATCATTCCCATGGAAACAATGTTGATATATTTGTGGGCTCTAAGCCGGTAGGTATTCAGCCCCCTGGTCAGCCTCTGCCCCAGAAAATTCAAATATTAGAATATGTTTTGTTTTTTTTGGACAAGCTGTAATAAATGTCAGATTGTTCCTACATTAAAAATATAATTCGTAACGATTATAAAGTCTGAATAATAAATAGTGTAATTTTGTATTATATTAACAAACTTCCAAATATTTAATTAAAAATAAACATCCAAAATGTTTGTAAGCGCATAAATTCCGAACGAATGAACAAAATTGGATAATTCTTTTTTTCTTTGTGAAATTTAGGTGGCAGGCTAGATGTTTGAAAACTGAATGTAAGGGAATGAATGTATGGAATGCGGGAGGGGGTGGGGTGGGGAGGAGGGGGAATAATTGATAAGTTCAACCGCTACAGTAATTTCCCGTAATACCATGCGAGCGAAGCCGCGGGGAAAAGCTAGTATTATATAAATATCTCATTGTACTTATGAGTATAGTGGTCTACAGGTCTATACAGTTATTTTAGCTACAATTTCTGTTTGATGCGAAGGAGTTTGTAGCTAAAATAATGTAGTTAAATTAATAAAACAACCCCAGGAACCATTTATTGAATAACCAACACACCTGTGTTAGACCACCATAAGGCCCTCCGTTCATGGAGATATTTACAAACTACGTGATTGTGACTCAACCACAAGTAGCTTAGAGATATACTAATGTTGGTTTCCGGACACGGCGCTACCCGAATTATATACTGAACTTGATAATTTTTCAAGTGCAGCCCTAGAGTTATGCGATGTCAAAACTCTAGCGATGAAGATAATGTTTTCAAGTGCAGCCCTAGAGTTATGCGATGTCAAAACTCTAGCGATGAAGATAATGTTTTCAAGTGCAGCCCTAGAGTTATGCGATGTCGAAACTCTAGCGATGAAGATAATGTTTTCAAGTGCAGCCCTAGAGTTACGCGATGTCAAAACTCTAGCGATGAAGATAATGTTTTCGTATATCTGTATTATGAGAATAAAAAACGATGTAATTGGAAATTTTGGGTTCAGGCATTCATCGAAAAAAATTTGAACTGCATAAAAATGTGGATACCCACGCATTTTTTTCAATTTTTAATACAAATCTAATATTACTTTCATGTTCAGACGCCATTTTTGTCAAACGTCAAACGAATAACAGTGGATACAAATGCTGCAACGCCTAGCGTGCTACCGGCACCGTCGCGTCGGTAGCGTGCAACTGACATCAAACTTACAGCCGGCGCGTAGCGTCGTGTACGAACACTAGCGAAATCGTACGGCGGGTACTACGTTTGGTGCCCGTGTTCACGGGATGAGGTTTGTCTTTGTCCAGATCTTGGCGACGGATGCGTTTACCTACAAACTGCGTGGCGGACCGGAACGGAAGAGACTAGTTGAGGGAGACCTTTTGACCTCTTTTGCCGCATTCTCTCAACTCATCGGCTTGCACCGCAGTGGGAGGAATGATCAAACTGACAAACTGACCCCCAGATTCCTACCATCCCCTAATTCCTTTTTCCTTCTCAGAACTTTCTCTCATTTTTTTTCCCTAAAAAACCTAAAAAAATTCACACAGCATACAAAAATTTGACATAGGCTCCAAGGGAATTGTTTTCATCGGGCCATCTGTGTAGAGCTAATATAAACAGCCTCAATATTTGAAATAGGTAAAAGATTATTCAGATAAAAGAAAATATTGCTAAAATAACAGTTGGACCGATAGAATTTAATACATATTCCCTTTTCATAACACGTGGGTAGGTCATACCTACTCAATGAAAAATTTCTATTTCATATTGATAACTAATACATAAAAGGCGTAGGTGTACAAAGCAATATTGGAGCAGTCTGAATTGGAGACACAAAAAGTTCCTTCTAAGAGGAACCCACACGGAATTTTTCATTGTAGGCATTTTCTAATGTGTGCCAGCGATTCCGCTTACAAAGGAAAAATACAGTATTTTTGCGAGCGGAACAGGGTTTGCCGTCACTTACGGGGCACACGTGCGACATAAGGAAGATGTACGACCGAGATACGAACGAGAATTGTTTTGTAGCGAATAATGCAAAGTCGGAGCGAGCGTGTCTGACTATCAGCTGCAACATCGGGAAAGGCGGAACGAAACGACAATACATCTTTGTTTAGCGGCCGACACTACTACCAACTACGCCGTCTCTCCGATTTGTAAGAAAAATATGTTTATTATTATTTTTAATTTTTACTTTTATCAGTTAAACCTCAAATTCTTATATTTAATTAAATGAAGACACTATGAGCGAAACTCAGTAAAAAAAATCTGGAAACAGAGAAATCAGAAAAATATATTGGCACCTCTGGGACTCGAACCCAGGATCTCTCCCTTTCCGGGTGAGCGCGTTGTCCACTGCGCCAAGGTGTCGATATCAAATTCGGCCACTTATAACTGTATCATACTTCGACTAAAAACCACCCATATTATCTTCATTTTCTTAACGCATATTTTATTGGCTGGCATCTTTATGTACGATTGCAAGATTCAAACCCGAACTAAATGCAATCTAGATGGTGTCTGGATGAATTTTTATCCGTTTTATTTAATTTGCGACATCTATTGACTTTTCTGCAAACAGACTGAATTGTAACGAGTTCTCTAAAGTCATCCAAGTGAACTTAGCATTAGATATCTTCTTATTTATTTTATTTATTTTATTGAGTTTAAGTTTTGTATTTATACATTTTGTAATATTTTTTATTTATGGTTATACTGTTGTTATAAATGAAATTTGTATTCGATATGTAAAAGCCCAATAGGGCGTCAATTAATAAATGTAAAGAAAAAGTATTGTTGTGGTGTCGGTTAGATTGAGAATTGTCACTTGTTTTGTTATTATATGATTTTATTGTTAAGTGTCAGTTTGTTAGAAGAAACCATAAAAAAAATCGATATAATAAACATAAATGTCGTTTTTTAGTTACACAACTTAGCAACACAAGTGTTTTATTAATCAGTTAAATTAAGGAATTAAACATCTATATTATAAAACGACATTTATGTTTTTTTTCTTAAAATTGGAGATCTCCTAGTTGGACAAAGTTTCTTTATAATGTATATGTATTTTCGTTCCAATAAATAAATAAATAAAAAAAATAAAAAAAAATAAATAAAAAAAAATAATAATAATAATTTGCTTAATAAGTAGGTAAAAGTAGATTGCTAGGTATAGAATTGGTTCTAAAATTTTTGAATAAAAATAATAAAGCTAGCAATGTTTTAAGAAAAGGAGGCTGTACATAATAAAATGCATCACAAAACGCATACTAATGGCGGAAAACTGGACTATTTAATACGCCCACACTGGCGAAAAACAAAACTCATTGGACGTCTACATTTTTATCGACTACCTTTTACTATTAACACGTTCTATCCATTGGTCTACATTTATACGTCTTGGTTTATACGTCTACATGTTTATCGACTACCTTTTACTATTAACCCGTTCTATCTATTGGTCTACATTTATACGTCTTGGTTTATACGTCTATATTTTTATCGACTACCTTTTACTATTTACCCGTTCTATCCATTGGTCTACATTTATACGTCTCGGTTTATACGTCTACATGTTTATCGACTACCTCTTACTATTAACCCGTTCTATCCATTGGTCTACATTTATACGCCTTGGTTTATACGTCTACATGTTTATCGACTACCTCTTACTATTAACCCGTTCTATCCATTGGTCTACATTTATACGCCTTGGTTTATACGTCTACATGTTTATCGACTACCTCTTACTATTAACCCGTTCTATCCATTGGTCTACATTTATACGTCTTGGTTTATACGTCTACATGTTTATCGACTACCTTTTACTATTAACCCGTTCTATCTATTGGTCTACATTTATACGTCTTGGTTTATACGTCTATATTTTTATCGACTACCTTTTACTATTTACCCGTTCTATCCATTGGTCTACATTTATACGTCTCGGTTTATACGTCTACATGTTTATCGACTACCTCTTACTATTAACCCGTTCTATCCATTGGTCTACATTTATACGCCTTGGTTTATACGTCTACATGTTTATCGACTACCTCTTACTATTAACCCGTTCTATCCATTGGTCTGCATTTATACGTCTTGGTTTATACGTCTACATTTTTATCGACTACCTTTTACTATTTACCCGTTCTATCCATTGGTCTACATTTATACGCCTTGGTTTATACGTCTACATGTTTATCGACTACCTCTTACTATTAACCCGTTCTATCCATTGGTCTGCATTTATACGTCTTGGTTTATACGTCTACATTTTTATCGACTACCTTTTACTATTTACCCGTTCTATCCATTGGTCTACATTTATACGTCTTGGTTTATACGTCTACATGTTTATCGACTACCTTTTACTATTAACCCGTTCTATCTATTGGTCTACATTTATACGTCTTGGTTTACACGTCTATATTTTTATCGACTACCTTTTACTATTTACCCGTTCTATCCATTGGTCTACATTTATACGTCTCGGTTTATACGTCTACATGTTTATCGACTACCTCTTACTATTAACCCGTTCTATCCATTGGTCTACATTTATACGCCTTGGTTTATACGTCTACATGTTTATCGACTACCTCTTACTATTAACCCGTTCTATCCATTGGTCTGCATTTATACGTCTTGGTTTATACGTCTACATTTTTATCGACTACCTTTTACTATTTACCCGTTCTATCCATTGGTCTAAATTTTTACGTCTTGGTTTATACGTCTACATTTTTATCGGCTACCTTTTACTATTTACCCGTTCTATCCATTGGTCGTATGTACAGAACTATTAAAGGTTATATATCAGTTCAGAAGCATTCAATTTATGTCCATGGTTTAATAAACCTTTTTCACGGTGTATAGATACGGTCTTCAATTAGTGTGGTATCATCTGCAAATCTTCAGTTATTTATGGGCCTACCATTAATAACCACCGTTCTGACAGTTTTCTCATACAAACCATTAGTCATTGCTTCGGAGCAAAGGTTTAATAAAAGAAGCCATAATACACAGCCCTTTTACACCCCGTCGAATTAAGATTTCTTATTCTATTATAGCACTAGCTTTTGGCACCATGAGCGATCAAAATTCATTTTATTGAATTAACTAAACACTCTTCTGAAAAAAACATTATTCAAGAATTGCGACCTATGGGCAAAGAGCCAATTTCGAAACCGATCTACCACGAAGCGCTTAACCCTAGATGCCCAATCTAGGTCATTTTTACCTATTTGTAAACAAATATCTGCTTTCTCTTTCGCGCACTTCTTTCGATTGCCCTGATTGATCGAACCAACTTAGTACCCGCCAAGAACCCAAAGGAGACGGCGGTGTTGCCTTGGTAAGTTCCTTCATATTGGAGTTATCGCACTGTTGTAGGTCAATTTGACCTATGTTTAGGGTTTTTGTAATTTTTAAATGTGTGTGAAAAGTTTTTACAAAGAAAAAATAAAATAAAACTGTTTAATTGTTATAAAATATTTATCGATTAGTAGAAAAAAGAAGATTTTGTTTTTTTTTATATTTTTAGTTTAAAAGAAGCAAACCAAAAGGATCTCAATTTGTACCAAATTTTTATTAATTTTGTATTAATTAGTAATTGTTGTTTTTACAAAGTCTAATAAATAAATATTATTCTTATTAAGCGTTTTTTCATTACCTAAATAGTTAATACGAATAAATAATGATAAAAAATCATAAATTACACAAAATATACTTGTTACAAGTGTATTTATTCATGTAGGTAAATTTGACCTACCATTGGGCTTTTTAGATAGCAAAATATGATTGGGCTTCTAGGATTAACCCAAGAAAAAATGTGCCCAATTAATTTAAAAATAAAATAAAATTCTTTTGTCTGAAATACCAATAAGTATAAATTGTCATAAAGGAAAATGCGATTCACTCCAAGAATATATGCCGGGTAGCCTATATACTGGTAGTTCAGATGTCAACCATTTCTAAACGATTCCACACCCATAAAAAAGTGCGTACATTCTCTTCGGCGACAATGATTTTCCATTTTGAGGTTTATTCCTTTTTACCTTTGTATTACGCGTCGAATATCTCAATTCTTTGCCTTGTCTTGAGTGCACTTAAAACACGCATCCGCTCAACACTTCCTGACGTAATGATGCTTCCTTTGTTCAGATTCTTCCAATTCTATAGACCAGGGCTCTTCAACATCCACCCTGCCGTTTCCAACGCGGCCCTCGAACGAAGTAGAGTAAATCACGATGAAATTATCTGAATATACCAAATAAATTTCATGAACATGCCTGTTCATTATTTTATCAGAAATTCCATCAGATACGAATCAACCAAAAATATAGACAAAAAATTTCATATTTTAAATTTGTTACAAATAATTATTTTAACTTGGTAAATATTTATTTATTGGGCTTTTACATAGCCATTACAAATTAAATTGAAAACAATATAAATATACTTCGTTATCACATTATCTTTAAAGGGCCCATAGAATTTATGTGCGAGTAACAAAATATAAAAAAATAAGAAGATTGTTTGAATTATTAAGGATGGGTTGTTTCAAAAAATTTGACGGATTCGTCAAATATTTGACGTTAATTTTCACGTTCTGTGTAAGTTCTATTCAAGTTCTGTGATAATTTCAGTTTTGTGAAGCAGCTGGCCTATGATGAAAAACAGAACTCGAAAAGAACTTACACAGAACCTGAAAATCAACTTCAAATATTTGATGAACTCATCAAATTTTTTGAAACAACCCGTCCTAAGTATATGCATGTTCTATCAATAACATATTGTAGATGGAATCACAGAACAATGTTTTCGCGGAATAGAAATTTGTTCTGAGGCCAAAGACGTTTAACGTCTAACCGGGACGTGCGCTTTTACCAATTCCGCCATGGCCACCTTCCGTCAAACCGTGACAATAAAATTGTCGAACTCATATTTTGAAATTTTTGAATAAACAATATTATTTTCGAATAATTTCCATGACGGTTTGATGAATGGTGGCAATGACTAAATTGGTAAAAGCGCTCGTTCCGGATAGATGCGAGGTTCTGAGCTCGTGTCACAGTTGCGACCATTATCTTTTTCTTTTTTTTTTGTGTCTTGTTCTCTTTCATATTCTTGTTTAGATTATTAGTGTTATCTTCTGCTTCAATGATTTATTGTATTGAAGGGAATAATCTTCAACAGTTATTTAAGAGAGTTATTATTTTAAAAATTTAATAATTAATTGTCTATACTAGATGTCTGTTTTAATTTTGTCCGATTTATTTTGTTAAGTTACGTAAAATTAATTTTTAGTAGTTTTTTTTTGGTGGGGGATGTTTTGTCCGTAGGATATTTTGTCGCGGGATGAAAAGTTGCGGAACCCATTGGTAGTAGTGTTGTAGAAATATCTTATAAATTTGTACAGCGCCCTTGAGGTTATTTTTCACAAGAAAGGCGCTTTACAAATCATTCAAATATTATTATTTTAATTTTGAAATTTTGCGTTGTCCTCTAAACATTTTTTTATAATCACCCGGATTGTATTATATTTTTAAAGCTGGTTTCTTTATTCGGCCATTGATGAAAAATATAAACTTTAGTCCACCACTTAAATGTTCATAAAGATTTTAGAATTCTCATAATGTTTGTAAATCAAACTATTTTACATAATTAAAACAGCCTTACAACCGCAACTATCCGGGCGGTTTGCGGTTGTTCATTCCTTTCCCATGATTCGTGGTTGGGCTCGCGGTTCAGCTCGCAACTCAATATACGCCATAAGGTCACATACAGAATATTTATTTTCATTTAATATTGCGCAAATGCGTTGATCTAATGCAATACACAAAGTCTGAAACTTTTCAGTCCGCAACATTGTAAATAATTAAGGGCCAGTTGTTTCACAAAATTTGAACAATTTATGAAATTTCTAAGTTGTATCACGTAACTCAAAAAGTAAAAGAAATCAAATAGAACTTTCGAAGAATTAAACTTTTAAAATTTGATGAATCGTTCGAATTCTGTGAAACACTGAAAACTGGCACTAAATATGTAAATTTAAATAATATTTTAGTAGTGATAATTTCTGGTTAAGTAATTTCAGATAAGTCGGTTTCTGTATCTTTTTTATATATACACTTAATACGTCTTGTAAGTAAAATTTGTACAGCGCCCTGGACGTGACATTTTCACGTAAGGGGCTCCGCTCATGGAGAAACTGAAAAAAAAACAGTTCTCGACGCAATCGCAATCAATTTCCTTCAAAATTGATATTTTTCTGATCCGATATGTAAAAACCTGTCCCCACAATATGTTTTTATTTCAGATTAAATATTAGATCCATGTTCCTGTATCACAAAGAAAATGAATGACAAATTTTCAAAAATTTTATGTAAAAGTTTTTAGGTTTTCACCCCAAAAGTATTTTTGTTATTTATTTTTTTTGGTGTTATGCCGTGTTGCGCAACCTCCTTCTATAGTCAACGATTCGGTTAGCGTTTCAGTGTCCATCATCAGGGCAGATGAGTGATTATGCAATATTCATTCGCATTATCACGAATCACGACCAATTGTGAATAGTGGTTTCATACGAGGGCGATTCTGAATTCAATTTAATCAAATAAAATTTACTTGCTCACGCCGGGATTTGAACTCGCGACCTCCAGATTGAGAGTCAATGGAGGCGGTCAACTGCAAGCTTGATGTAAAAAAGGGTAGACTAAAAATACTCGAACTCGAAGACCTCCCAATTAAAACCACCCAACCAGAAACTGTAGACAAAGCAGAAAGTAAATTTAATCTCCCACGTTATTTTACCTTTTAACGACGCATTTTGGCAATTTCACGAACCTCTGAAAAAATAACATTTTCTTATGAACATAATGAGAATCAGGCCAGTCTTGCTATTTTTAATTAATAATAGCGCTTTCTTCTTTTATAAAATGAAATAAGCGTTTTGTGTTGCTATTTTCTTACAAAGTTTCCTTTTTTTTCAGGAAGTGCTGCGATTCTAGCCAATTTAACCATTTTAAAGCGTTAGCAGGAACCATAGAAATATGAATATTACTAGACCTGCCCTAAGTGATAAAAGCGTATTATTTCCCCCTCCCCATACCGGTTCCATTTAGAACCTGCTGGGCTCGCAAATGGCCTCGAGCGAATCTAAAAAATGTGACGTCATCATTTTTGTGTGAACCAGCGTCGAGTTCTCATCGGAACATTTTACGAAATAGCACGGCAAAAATTATGGCGTAATTGATACTACATCTAGAAATGATAATTTAACAATTATAAAAAAAACATGTGTGTTATCATTTGTCGTGGTGTATTTGATTGAAATTTCGTTTTGGTTTATTTAGGATTCTTTCGAGGAAAATTTTGATATATTTTCCGTTTGTAAAAACACAAGACGAAAGAATTGTATTTTAAATGGATACCTTAATTAATGGCTTTTTGTTTTAACAAAAAGCTTCAAAATGCTTTAATTATACGAAGGGCGACGGAGAGACTTGAGATGATAAAGAAAAAGCACAAATCGGGGACAAAATTCTATATCGCCACCCTTACCATTTTGAATGGGGTTCGTTTCTTATGGTAATTTTATAACACAGAGACCAGGAGTCTTAGGTTAGATAAAAATCACGAAAAAATTCAGAATTATCATGAAAACTACAATTCAAAGAAAGATTTTTTGCCTTGGCGATTGTGGAAAAATCGACCAAACGAACTTAATTCAATTTATATCGAACCTGGGGTCAGTTAAAAGTTTTCATTGTTCATTTTTATTAAATTTTAGGAGCTCTCTCAATAATTTTAATATTTTGTAAAAATGAAAGGCCGAATATAATTGTCATCTTACAAGACCGGTCAGTGGCTGAGTGGGCATTTGGGTCCCACCCGGGCGTCGCGTGTTCGATTCCACGGCTGGCAAGTCCTCAATCACGACTCAACCAACATTATCCGCCTACTGTGGTGGTAGTAGGAGATTTTCAAACATTGTCGGGTTATTCGTAACCAAGGAATGTTTGTCTTTCTTTTGAAACAAAAACGTCAAAGAGAGGAAAAGGATGGTTTGAACGAGATATATATAAATAAAACGAATTTTTAAGGAAACGCGCTAGTATATTTAAAAAAACATCAATCATTATTAATAGGGGTAAGAGAAATATTTAATAAAGCATGACTCATTTAAAATAAAGCAAAACACTTTCAACAAAGGTCTTCCGTCTGGAATACACATTTTAATACTCATGTACAAGCTGTTGAAAGAATACAAAACAAATTCTTAAGTTTTCTAAATTTTAAAATGGGCATTCCAGCAATTATGTTGAATATAACACTCCGTGAAATGATATGAATATGGTCAAATTGTCATACAGGAGAATTTTCACTGAATTGGTATTTCTATATAAAATTTTAAAATGATTTTGTTGATAGTCCAGTATTGTTTGAACTGATAACCGGATACCACGATGTAATACTAGAAGTCAGGATTTATTTCAGTGCAGAAATTCTGAGACTAACTACCATATGTTTTCCTCTTTGCCCAGAATATTAATGGAGGGAAATAATTGTACCAAGTCAGTGGACATTTTCAATTTATCTTTAAACAAATAAAAAATATTGTTACTGAGGCATTTCAATTGCGTACAATAAATACTGTATATTTCTTACTGTTTATATGTAAAAGCCGTGAAAAAGGGCGTTAATAAATAAATAAATAAATTGAACAAAACACTGTAGAGAAAATAAAATTTAATTAAGCTTTGTCATCAACGCAAAGTGAATCTATTTACCCGTTTAAGCCAAGCTCAATTATTTTCAAATTTATTTCAACGGTTTCGGATTAAAATATATTTCCTTTTTTTTATTGTGTATCCCGTTAACGTACTCGCGCTGTTATTCTCTTACAATTTCGTATTATTCTTAATGTCGTTAATTATTCTAAAGATTAGAGTCTAAATTCAAATTTGTATTTGAAAGGTAAATATTATCAGAATAAACGAGGATAAGCCAGAGTCTGCTTAGAAAAAAACGGTTTAAAAAACGTTGCAAAAAATATCTCACAAAACTTTTCGTATCACGACGAACAAAACAATATTGTAGGCTGTACAAAATTACTTGTTTGTTCCCGTGAAACATTATGCCAAACTTTTAAACGCAGATTGTTATGATTTAAGACATTTATTAATACTAGTGGTCGCCCAATGGTCGAAATTCGACCATAATTGTAATTTTTTTTTTATGTTTGACATTCAGTAAGACCATAGACAAATAATATTAAAGACAAACAATCTTAATCTATTCTCAATTTGATCATAGACTTTAACAATAAACAATATAGTAAAGACGCGAGTGTGTGTGTCAAATACATGTTAGTGTGTGTAATGTTTTTGTTTTTGATTTAATCTATTTTTATGCATAATTTTCAAAAAATATTAGCATTCTGCACTCCTCCTCTATATAAACTATAAGAGTGCGAAATTTCATACTCCTCCGTCCGCGCAATTTTCGTAAAAAGGGGTACAAAGTTTTGGCTTCACGTATTAATATATTGATTTCGAAGGTGAATACATTTGTAGAGGTATGGTGATAACAATACCTTGGCGTGTTCTAAAAAATGATAAACACTTGATAAGTAATTAACGGAGTTGTTCATTCGCTAAAACTATAGTGATACAATTATGGCGCGTAATTTGCGCAGTAAAAATACACGGTAATGTCGGTTACCGTCTAGACCAGAGGTTCCCAAACTTTTTTCTCGTGGACCTCTTTCAAAATTTTTTTTGGTTTCGGTGGACCCCCTGCTGCAATATTTCTGAATATTGAATGTAACGCTGGAGTTGTGGTCTGTCACAGCGGGTGGTGGGTAATGTGATATGAGATGGGGGACGGGATGGAATATGGGCACGGGATGGGTCTCAAAATGATAATTTTTCACTGAAATACTAGTGAACTATCTGTCTACATTGACAGGTAAAGCCAAACCAACATTTTTGTTATTTACTATCGAAACCAGCAGACTTATTCTCTATCTTTTGTGGGATCGTTATCGAGATAACGGACGTGATTTCCTGATAGATTTGTGTCATTTATTCGCTTTTTCTAAGTACAACGTACATTAAATTAATAAATAATCATGCATTCTTGCAGGATTTCACGTTTAAAACGATCTAAACCAAAATATCTTACAGTAAATATGCAAAAATCACACAAATCTGACAGGAGATCACGTCCGTTATCTCGATAACGATCTCACAAAAAAGAGAGAATAAGCCTGCAGATAAATTTTCGTGGACCCCCACTTACAACTTGTGGACCCCCATTTTTTTATCACGTCTACGTCGACCCCCGTCGAGTCTCCCATGGACCCCTGGGGGTCCATCTGGACGACTTTGGGAATCACTGGTCTAGACTGACTTGAATGGACTTTGCTTGTCGGGCTCGGGACACAAATGCTTTTGTAGCACAGCCGATTTGTTTTGTAGCTACTAGAACGTTAAGCAATACGAACACATATGTACCCGAAGTTCTCGAATGTTCTGAAGGTTCTTGAATGATCGGAGCGATACAGTTATTCAGACAAAAGCGGGCAACCGAGACGACGTTTTCCCGACATCTGGCGCCTCCTGGATTGGGACCTGCAGCCTTATCTTACAGTGCTTGTGTGTCTTACTATATCTGGCACAAGCCCTATATAATGTCTTCCTCCCAAAATCCTCAAAATTGGTTAAGTCATGGTTCAACCGGTTCTTGGAAATTAAATAAAAAAAATTAACTCTACCAAATTATTTCCAATGAGCTTTTAAGCTTTCTCTTGGCAACACTGATTAATGAATTAATTAATTAATTAAAAATAATATAAAGTATATTTGCGGCACGTTCAAGAGTGGAAGATACTATCAGTATCGCCTTGGTGTAAGACCACCATTCAGAATTGAAACGTTGCTTGAAATGGCTTTAACCGTGTTTGGTGACCGGATCTGAATAGCCAGGTAACTTCCTACCTTCTTCTTCCCCATTTCCTTCCCCTCCCCACTACCTTCAACCTCACAACGTACCACAGTTGGGGATGCCATAGTCTCGCTGGCTCCAGACGGAAGCAATTGGGACTCTTGTACGGTATTCATATAAAAAAAAAAAAAAACCGAAATAAAAAATTTTCAGACACTTGCTTCTATTTTTTGAAGCAGCATTTTTCTGAAATGAAACTATTCCACCGAACCTTTTGAGTCTTAAGCGACATGCAAAAGCAGTCGATCTGTTCACAAAACCAATCAAACAAAACGTTTTTCAGAAAGGCAGCTCTTTATACACCCACTGAGTGGGAACAACATTTGGAATTTCCCGTAAACAAGAGAGGACAGAGCACTCCTATGCTGCAATTCATTCCACATTTTCGTTTAACGGATGGGAGATTTACACGGTGGCAACGCGAGGGGATTTCAGCGAAAATTCATTATCAGAGCGCGACCTATTTGACGAATGAAATATTTCATACAGTTTGTCAAATAAGAGTAGAAAACGTAGGAGAGCGTCACTGTTGTTCAAATGGCAATACTAAACATTTGACTCACGGTGTTAATGTAAAGCTGTGTAACCTACATTTTGTATAAAATAAAAAAGGCATGAAAGTGAAAAAAAAAAAATTTCGTAGCATTATAGATACCCAGTGATCTCAAAATTAAAATTGCATATAGGTATATTATTATTATTATACCTTTGCAATTTTGTGTTAACATAATGAAGAATAACGATATTATAATAAAATATAAAGCACAGTTTAGAAATTGCCCCCATTTATTTAATTCTAGCTTAAGTACCTAGCGTTTATTTATTTATTTTTTTTACATGTTCTCCACACAGGAGGTCCTGAGGAAAATAAATTTCCTCAGGGCTGTGTCATCTTTGGGGATGCTGTGTGGTTTTAAGGAAAAGAAGGGGAGGAGAGTTCTGTGAAGGAAAAGGGTTTAAGGGATGGGTAGGAATCTGGGGTTCAGTGTGTCCTGATCATCCGCCTCCAAGACCTAGACAAACCTCACCCCATGAACCCGGGCACCCCTGCTAAATCACCAAACGTAGCGAACCACTTGGGGTGACCTACGGCAGAGGTGTTGGTTATCCAATAAAGGTTCCCGGGGCGGCGGTACCAATTCCCGCCTCCCAAAGTGTTGCCCGGGCTTTAGATCATGTCTCTAATTTTAGATCTGAATATATTTAACTCATTCGAATCTAAAATAAGTGTAACTAAACTCACCATGTTAAATTAAATGAAAGCAAATCACTTTGTAAAACTCCATTTAATAAAATTTATGTTATTAAATAGGTACCTTAACAACAGTGCTTCTTTGATTTTTTTTTTCTTAACATACAAAAAATGTTTTTAATGTGTGATTTACTGTGTTCTAAACATTAAGTGTCATTGCACTTTAAAATAATATTTGACAAGTAAATTGTATTTTGCCAGCCTGCGAATTTTGTATTTTTTTTTTAATATTTTCTACTCTTATTTGACAGACTATAACTACTTCCATTGTAGTATTTGAACAGTGGACAAATAACGTAATTATTATGCACGTCACCCGGAAACCTAGAAGGAAAGAAAGGATATTTTTGAGAGTTAGCAGAGCGAAGAGTTCTTCCTTTAAACAGGAGATAGCAAGTAAAAAGATATCTTTCTCAATAATTTAGCTTATTTTAAATGTTAAACTGTGAGGAACACTGAAAGTTTATTATTCTGTTACTAACCGTTGCAGAACTTTTTTTTTTAAACTTTCATTAATAATTTTTGTTTTTAGAAATGATTAACACAAATTTGTAATCTGTAAACGGTTCTTATTTAGTTCATTGTGTTATGATGTACAGTATCACTAGCCGATAACTAAAAACCAAGAACTGGTTCCGCCTAGCAAGGTTGGCGGGTGTGACGTCACCGCCGTCTTTAAAAAAAATACAATTTTGATCACTAATTAAAATAAACGTACCTTATTTCAATCATACAAGTAAAGTACAATATGTTTATCATTATTTTCGCTTTTTTTTTCAAGAATGAAAAATTTGTGAAGATTTAATAAATTTTGATCGGAGACTTAAATCATGGACAATTACTCTTTCTTCCTCAATACAAACGTTATGGACCTTTTAACTAAAATAACGTCATAGTAGCTGAGAGGGCCAAAGCTCTGCATTCCAAACAGACCGCTGACCCTGCAAACCGTCCATTATTGCACTTGCTTCAATTTCAATTTTTTTTTACATATTAGGTGTGAGTTAAATTCAAACTCTGTCAGGAAATTCGTAAGAGAATGTTAGTTATTCTTTAAAACAAAATGTCCCCGGCAAATGCTGTTTGTCAAATGAACGCTAGTCGGCTACAATATTGTTTTACGGGGCAGATCGTGTTTGCTTTATCGGCAATCCAATCAAACGGGAAAAGGCATTAAAAACACGGAATTGAAAAGTGGAAGGATAAAACAAAAAATAACTAATAAAGGATAAACAGTAATAAAAACGTTTAATTGAACTTCTCAGAACTAGGCAAAGTTGAATGGAAATGTTTTACAAAAAGAAACAACTCATTACGTATATATTGGATTACGTATATATTGGAGGTTATCTATCACTTACCCGCCCTGGTATAAGTAACAGATGGTTACTCCTTCAAGGCTCTCGCAAGGACTCTAATTTTTTTGAAAGAACGAAGCTACATTTAGTATACAACAAAGCTAGACCTCCCTGCATACAGTGTTAGTAAGCAGTATGCAAATGCTTACGTAATAAGCTTGATAAAATGGTGTTAGTAAAACATATATAAGAGCATGGAAAGATGATAGAAAACAAGACAAGGACAGCAGCTCGCGGGGGATATGGATAAGATTCCGTTTAAGTACACGTACACTGTACTCTTTAAAAATATGTTAATACAGCACATGAGAACCAACTGCCAAAGTCAATGGAACAACGCAATCGCCCATTCGGGAGTTTTGTGATTCTGAAGGTAATAGGGAGTGAAAGCAGATGAGAAAAAAGAAGCGGTCAAAAAAAACCTCGACAGAAATTTCAAGCAAAGGTTTTAGTCTGAATGGAGTCTCACCACGGTGAAACTGAGAGAAGCTATCTTTCACTTTGTGCATTTATCTAAAATTTTGAGAAATCAACAAGCCAGTTCTCTTGCGACCTCCGACGTGAATATTTGTTTGAGCATTCGCTTCAACGTTACTACAAACTTTGTCGATGCGGGGAAGGCAAGGGATTAACGGGATAAGTGCATTTTTTACAGGAGCCGTGCGAGGCGGTCAGTCATGGAAAATAAATCGAATAAGTTATGTCAACTGCGCGAGCCTAATAATTACGAGAATAATAAATCGTTAATAAACACTGTCGTAACGGTTGATTATTTCTATCGTAACCTCACCTGTAAATAAAGTCTATCAATTTATATGTAAATAAAAACTTAGGTAGCAATTTATGATAAAACTTAACTTGTTGTTTTGAAATTCTTAAATGGTACATTCTTTAATGGTCTTGTACAAATGATAGTAGCCAGAAATATTGTAGAGCCAAAACGTATTTCTTGTGAATTTTTTCTTGCAATGTAGTATATTTAATCCATGTTCTACCGGTATTTTAATGGAAGATGCTCTGACGAACTAGCGTCATTGATCCCCTCGGCACCGGTGCATAGTCGGGAGACACGCCAAACGCTCGCCCAACATATATACACGGTTGACATTTGTCACGTGAGAACGGGTTGTTTTTTCGACTCGTTCTTGAGTTCAACAGCTCGGCTATGGTATGATTTGCCGGTATCTGTGTTTCCTCCCTCCTAAAACATGGGTCTCTTCAAGACCAATGTTCATTCCTTCCTCTCCTCAAAAAGACCCTCCACACAGCATCCCAGATGACATAGGCCCTGAGGGAAATTATTTTCTTCAGGGCCTCCTGTGTTAAGTTAATATAAAAAAAAAACTGTAAATAAAGTCTTTTATGTATATAATAATTTATGATAATACTAACTTGTTTTGAAATTTTTAAATGGTACATTCTTTAATGGTCTTGTACAAATGATAGTAGCCAGAAATAATGTAGTGCCAATACGTATTTCTGGTAAAATTTTTCTCGCAATGTAGTATAATAAAACCCAGTTCCTCAAAATCGGTTTCAGAGAAACGGAATAATTTGCTGAATCCAAATCGGTATCTATTCAGACTGATATCGTTTGCACGACAACCAGATGCCTTGGATTTTAATCCGAACCTAGTACATTAGACATGAACGACGATAGATAAACGATCTAAAATAATACTTAAACGGCCTAGTAAGGGTAGTAGTCTAGGGGTAAGGCTCTTGACTCGCAATCCGAAGGTCGCGGGATCAAATCCCGGCGTGCGCAAAAAGATTTTATTTTGCGTTGCTTGAAATGGCTTTAGCCGTGTTCGTGTAACCAGATCTAAATAGCCAGGTACTTCTTTCTATTTCCCATCTCATTCCCCTCCCTAATTCAGCCAATTTGGGAGGCGGAAATGGGTACCGCTGCACCGGGAACCTTTATTGGATAACCAACACCTCTGCCATAGTTCACCCCAAGTGGTTCGCTACGTTTGGTGATTTAGTAGGAGTGCCCGGGTTCATGAGGTGAGGTTTTTCTAGGTCTTGGAGGCGGATGACACTGAACCCCAGATTCCTACCCACCCCTTAAACCCTTTTCTTTCCCAGAACTCTCCTTCCGTTCCGTTCCTTAAAAAACCCTCCCCACAGCATCCCCAAAGATGACATAGACCCTGAGGGAAATTATTTTCCTCGGGGTCTCCTGTGTGGAGCTCATGTAAAAAAAAGCCTCACAACATACCCCAATTGGGGGATACCGTAGTCTCACTGGCTCCAGCCGTGAGCACACATAACTGACATCCGTTTAGTTATCACAAAATTTCGTGTAACGAACTATATTAACGACATGTATTTAAGGATGTTGACACTACATGATTAACCTTACCCACACAATGTGTTACCTTATTTTATATTGGGTTCCATGACAGTTGATCCGCCGACAATTGGTCCCACGAGGCATACTTACATACAATGTGCCGTCACAGGGAAAATACGTTATACAAATTTACACAAAATATAATTAAGTGACCTCGTAGAGTCTGCAGAGAGGATGTACCGCCGAAAAACAAAAAAAAAACATGTTTCCTTTCAAATGCATCGAGAAAAAATCTGCTTTTTTATTTACTGTATGTACCAGCGCATAAATACAAAAAAATTGACACTGTGTATAAATTCCTTTAATATTGGTACCAACTTATTATTAAGGGTATTTTTGAAGTCAAATTGAATATCTTTTACGTTTTAAATAGGTAAATAATGCACAAAATATTATAATTTTATAGTAAATATCATTTCGGGGGATCAATTGTCGGGTTACCTTTATATTGCATCTACTGAAAGCAATTTTCTGTGTTCATCTGGTCTAATATGGGATTAAATTGAATAAATAAAGGTACGTGATAACTCGAATTAATCATGGATAAATAATGGTGGATCAAATTTATTAATAACGCTGCATTCGCGTCATTAATATGCAAATCGTGCCTGATCAAGTAAATTTTTGGCTTTTATTCAAATTCCGTGGTAGCCTTTAAAAGCCTTTATCTGAAATTAAACCACACAAAATGGTGCTTTCATGGATTCAGCGCAATTAGTTTTATAATTTTTTAATGATAGAAAATTATGTGAATTTATAAATAATACGTTTTATGAATTTCATAGTAATTTTGATGGTGTGAACCGTGTTCATCTTTTTGCTCATGTGTAGGTACACGTACAAGTTTACATTTACACACACATATAGTTATACACCACAAACATATTTCTAATTAATCAATTTACCTCAAATCATTACCCAGCATCCTGGTACTAACCCCGCCCGGTAAAATATATAAAACCACTCACCAGATTTCATATGGACATGTAAAAATTGATAACTAGTAAATTATTTACCAGTCATTTTGTCTGTGTAGGTACGTAATCTTTGTTTCCCATTTTATGTTAAGGCGGCGCTTTCCCGCTCAAAAAGAAGAAGATGGAGAGATATGTTATTACTAGGAGGAGGAATGTGGAGGCAAAATTAAACTTCCAGGGCCGCTATTATTAAAGGCAAAACAATTAAATTATCGTTACTTGACTGGTCTGATTTGTTTTATGGGGCCAACAGACTTAGCTAAAAAAGATAAAAGATCATTTGGTTTTGGCCTATTTCAGCATATCACTCGCCATACATTCCCAACGTTTTTTCCTCCGCATTCCGCCTCTTAGTAATTACGAATGTTGGACAGAGCGCGCTTATATTTTAAATGATAAAATTGAAGCGAAAATATTGGAAACTTTTAATACAACATGACTCGTTAAAAATAGAGAAAAAATCTCGTGGAAGGCATCTTAAGTATCATTTAAAGAAACATTGTGAATTTTTTCACAACTTGTAAAATAATAGAAACAGACGTTTTTAATAATTTTTGGAGCATACTTAGCGATTTTTTTCTATCGAGGGAATTGCATGTAATTTGCGTTTCGGCTTGGAAAGCGTCTAAGTATTATCTTCAAAAATAACATTTATTTTTTTAAGAGCTTAAAAACTTCAAATGTTAAAGGGAGATTTGTAAGAAATCGGTAGAAATTTGGGTAGCGGTGGCTTAATACTTCACAGGAGTCCCCAATTTAAGAATATTTGGAGGCTGAAGGTAGTGGGGGAGGGAAGGATATTAATATTTTTATTTACAATGTAAGGTGTAAATTTATATTTAATGGTTAGAATGTTTAATCTAGGGACCTTGCTTGATGTTTTATCAATTTTCCGTTGTAAGAACACAATCTTAATATATGAAAATGAATGTTTATTTGTTTGTCGCTTATGCGGTACCTAAATCGTTCACCCGAATGCGATGAAACTTTGATGTATTGTCGTGCGCATGCCCGGGAAGGTTTCTATATGGAATGATGAGTTATATGGTGAGCTCTGGCGTTATTAAATTATTTTCTATACCATTCATCCGATTGCGATGAAACTTTGGTGTGTTGTCGTGCGCATGCCCAGAAAGGTTTCTTTATATAATGGTGAGCTCTAGCGTAATAAAATTATTTCCTTTACAATTCATCCGATTGCAATGAAGCTTTAGTGAGTTGTAATGTGCCCAAAAGTGAGATCTGGCATTAAGATATTGCAATAGGTGGAGTGCGAGTTTTTGTAAGTATTTTCGAGTGTATTTCGTTTAGTTTAGCAGGTATAGAAGGAGGGAGGAGGAGAAGGGGAGGCGGAAGGGGAACGGGAATGAGAACGAAGACGAATGGGAGAGGACATGTCGAGAGAAACATTTCTTTATTTAATTAGCATTGCGACGCATGCCATGAACTAGTTTGTTATTTTATAAAAGTGGCTTTTAGTTGAGATTCACTATCGCTGAAAGTTATTCTAATAATTCAAATAGATAGACAGAAATTCCAAGAAACTTTTCTAGGTCTTGTTTATCTGATTAGACAAAGGAATAATTACGTATAACAATGTTTCAAACAACTAACAACTATGCCGTACATTTCGGTCTTTGGTATCGGTTTTCCGTGTACTTTGCAAACCCACCTTAGATAGTACGAGTATCATAAATAAAACAAAACTTTAAAGTATTGAAACGAGGGCAGAATTACACAATGTTTTATTTAATATGTTCGGTAGTTATTGTTCTTCAAATTCGTCTACTTTTGGAAACAGGTAGTAACTATCAAAAATTATTAACAGGAGTCCCCGGGTTCATTGGGTTAAATTTGTTTAGGTCTTGCCGGGGATGCGTCTGTCTACCTATTGCATGGCGGGCCGAATCAGAGAGACGGGTTGAGGGAGGTCTTTTGACATTTTCAGCCGAACTCTTTCAACCCAAAGTTGCAGGGATGGATTTACACGTCCAGGACACGCTGACCCCCAGATTGCTACCCAACATTCACACCTTTTTCTTTCCAAGAACTAGTGAACCAAAACTGTGTATTTTCTGCTAATTGATGAGGATTTTTTTAGATGTATAAATCCTTACAGAAAATAAATATTTTGGTTTGCATTTTAAAGTTTTATTTTCATGAATACCTCACAAGAGTCCCAACTGCTCCCACCCGGAGCCAGTGAGTCCACGGTACCCTCAATTGGGGTATGTTGTGAGGCTGAAGGTAGTGGGGAGAGAAAGGAAATGGGGAGAGGAAGGTAGGGAAGAATCTGGCTCTTCGGATCTGGTCACCAAACACGGCTAAAGTCATTTCAAGAAACATTTCAATTCTGAATGTTGATCTTACTCCACATTACCAGGGCAATATTGGATACACTCTGAAATGTGCCGCAAATACACTACGCACATACACTACCAAATACACTGTCAAATACACTATCATGTATATCACTATCACGTATTATACTATCAATGGGTACCGCCACCCCGGGAACCTTTATTGGATAACCAACACCTCTGCCATAGGTCACCCCAAGTGGTTCGCTTCGTTTGGTGATTTAGCAGGGCTGCCCGGATTCGTGGGGTAAGGTTTGTCTTGGTCTTGGAGACGGATGACCAGGATACACTGAACTCCAGATTCCTACCCACCCCTTAAGCCCTTTTCCTTCCCAGAATTCTCCTTCCCTTCCTTTCCTCTAAACAACCCTCCACACAGCACCCCCAAAGATGACATAGGCCCTGAGGAAAATTATTTCCCTCAGGGCCTCTTGCGTGGAGCTCATGTAAAAAAAAAAACAAATAAAATGTATCTGAACCCGCCGGGATTTGAGCCCGTCACCTTCAGATTGCTAGTTGAGAAACCCTCGAACTCGAGTTGTAAGTTGTATTGCTTAGAAAAACGCTAGCCACAATATATAATGTTTTCTGAAATTATTCCTCAATTTTGTACCTCAACTCACTACAACAGGGTTAAGGCTCTCGACTCGCAATTCAAAGGTCGCGGGATCGAATCCCGACGTGCGCAAATAAATTTTTGATTAATTTGTGTTATTTCAAAATCAATTTATTAAAATAATACATAAAAAAGATAATAAACCTCCTTTCTAAATTGCGCTGTATCTTCAACTAATCAGAACAAATAAATAAAATTAAACAATCTTTAAAAAAAAACTTAAAGTAAAAAGTAAATATTTTTTACAAAACATATTATAACTTACAACCTAAATAAGAATCGTGACTCCCTTATCAGGCACAAGAGCTCCTCTTTTCTGATAAGGTATACATGACCAAAAACGACATTTAATATAATATTTTGTAAAAATATATATACACATGTAACCCATATTTTTAATATTACAATATTTTTTTTTTAAATATGATTTATATTTGTGGCACGTTCCAGAGTGGAAGATCTCTCAGCATCGACCACCATTTAGAATTGAAACATTGCTTGAAATGGCTTTAGCCGTGTTTGAAGACCAGATCTGAATAGCCAGGTACTTCCTCACCTTCCTCTCCCTCATCTCCTTTCCCTCTCTACTACCTTCAGCCTCACAAAACACTCCAATCGGGGATGCCATAGTCTCACTGGCTCCAGACGGGAGCAGCTGCGACTCTTGTGACGTATTCGCATAAAAATTAAAAAAACATATTTATGCTTAATCCCAGTATAAAAATATATTTCTCTAATGATAAATTAAAAAACTAATTTAACGACCGTCTACGTAGCTATACGTAAAATTGCTGTACGTAAAATAAACTGCACGTTGCTTTTATTAATACAAGTTCCTATAAGTCGTAGTGCCACAATGACCAAATTGAAAATATTCAACTCATTTAATTTTACTAACATGATTGTATTGCAGTGATTACAGCCTGCGTTCATTCCATTAGAAACGACAATTAATTTAATAAATTTAATTGTTTTTAAATATCAGGAATCTCTTTTGATCCGACTGTTGTGAATTAAACGCTAAATTTCTCTCAATAGGACGAGAAGAATTCATATGAAAGCTTCAAGGATTGCAAAGCTTTAAATTATCAAATGCAGCAATGCTTTCCAACATTTTAATTAAACATCTGTCCTGGCCAGTACAGTTAATTTGATTATCTTCGCTCGGTAACCTTTCGTTGAATAACTTCTTTGCAAGGGAAAACAGTTATTAGCAAGTTATTTCTGGTGTTCGGTTTAGTTATTTTTCTAAAGAAATAATGAAGCGTTAAATAAAAAAAGTGGAAAAAAATGTAAAAACAATTAATTTTATCGTTTTATTTCATTCACAGAAGGAAAATAATTTAAACAGCACACGGGAATGACGGGCAAATGTTCGATTTTATAAAATAAAATTACAAACTTCATCGGTTTATGATAAATCACTTACGAAAAGGTGCGGTTTTATTAAAGTATTTTACAACGCTGCAATTCTTTTTTTTATGTGAATACCTCACAGGGGTCCCAGCTGTTCCCGTCTGGAGCCATTGAGAGTATGACATCTCCAATTAGGGTATGTTGTGAGGTTGAAGGTAGTGGGGAGGAAAAAAAGATGGCGGAAAGAAGAAAGTGGGGAAATATCTGGTTGTTCAGATCTGGTCACCAAACACGGCTTAAGCTATTTCAAGCAACATTTCAATTCTGAAAGGTGGTCTTACACCAGGACATTAATTGTGAAAGAACACAAACTTATCAATTAAAATTTCCAATGCCCACTCCGGGATTTGATCCCGCGACCTTCGGATTGCGAGACAAGAGCCTTACCCCTCGACCACGCCGGCCGTCAATGTATCTCAATTCACCCATAAATATGCTCCATGGTAGAATGAATAAGACATATACGATTTCAGTATGAATTTGTAAAAGAATACTATTCAACGCATTCTGCACAACGTTGTGTACGTCAGTACTGTAGGTAGATTATACTGCATCCCAATGGCGTAAGTTTACAAACGCTTACTATAATGTTTTACGCCAATTTTTCCACCTACCGAGATACTACAGCGCCACGGAGATGTTCCCGGAGGAAAGAGGGCACTCTTTCTTCCAGGAACAATTATTGGCTTTTCTCCACCACTATATGGGAACAGTAAAGCATAAAGTAGAAAAGCGTAAGCGACGGTTAGTTTCATGATAGTTAAAACGTGCAAGGTACTAAGGTACAAACGTACTTTATCATTAAAGAAACTATTGGTAGTACAGTAGAATTCAGTGTGTACGACATCCATTTTTACCATTGAAAAATAATAATAAATTTACCATAAACCATTGAAAAATATATAATGTGTTGTTTGATCTTTAAATGTGTGTATTGTTTGGTCTTCAAATGAGAGTTTTTTACATTTTCCTAATCATAATCACTACCTGGAAACCATTTAAATAACGGAACATCTTTTATTGCGAGGAAATAGTGCAAGTTCGATTATTTTTGTTTTGGAAAGGATAAGAATTCGGACTATCGTGGAAGCACGTTGTTTGTGCTATTCATGAATTAAATCTTATTTGGAGGGTTTTTTTAGGAAAGGAAGGAGAGGACAAATAATTTATTGATTGATTTGCCTTCGATTCCCAATGGGGTGGGAAACCGTGTCGAATGCTTTGGCTTAGTCTAGGAATATGGCTAGGCAGGAATCAAACAAATCAATCAATTAAAATTTATTTGCGTACGTACTCATTCGTTAGTTTGAATTATTTCAAGGTACTGACAGCGCTTTTTTGCAGAGATTTTAGAGTGGTAAATTTTTGGTCATAATGGTCATCCTTTTTCCTTCCGCATTTTTCTATCCTACAAAATATATACTATCATTCAATCCCATCAAAAATCATTTCATGTGGTTTAAGGTGTTTACAATTTTTTTTTAATATGTTGACAGCATTTGGTTTAAAGTGTTTAAAGTCCATTTTTTAAGTTTTTCGGGAGCTTTATTATTCGAATGCAGTTTTGGTTGCAACATGGGCGTTGACATAATTTTAAAAATTAAAATCGTTTATTCCAGAATTTGCGCAGAAATAAAGCAATGCTATAATTCCATGTTTCGAATATTACATATCGGATATAAATGACAACACGTACCGTACGTACTAATGTAGAACAGAAACAAAATAAATGAATAAATATCATAACATATATATAAATTAATATTAAAAAATTCAAATTTCCGTTTATGGGGGATATTTGACCATCTAACTCTGGGGGGCCGTCAGGGGGGACTCTTCGGGCAGTCACGGCAGTGATGATGGAATTCTTCGATTTGCATGGCCTGCGTCGTAAGCTTCTCGTGCGGTGGCAGAAAAAAGTGGTGCGGTGCGGTGAAAAAGGTGATGCCTTAGCTGAAATAGTAGGCGTCAAGCACAATGCGTCGAATAGTAACCTTTTGTCGTTTTGTGCCTGCTCTAATGGATATTGCTAGTCTTGGTCTTTCCATATCCTCAATTTCTGTTAAGTCACCTGTGATAATATAGTATTTCAGGAAGTTATAATATCGTTTTTAAAAAAATAATAAAATTGCATTGTCTTTGTATTTTTTAAGAAATATAATTAGGTCTTAGGAAATATAATAATATTTCAGAGATTTTTTCAATAAAATCTTCAAAATTTTGAAGGACTTGGCTTTAATTAAGAATAAAGATGATGGCATGGAACATTCCCGTATGCAGAAAACTTGATTATTTGTTTATTTCTTTCTTTTGTTTTATTGATGTCTGGTCAGTGGTTGAGTGGGCATCGCGTTTGGGTTCCACCCGGGCGTCCCGTGTTCGATTCCTCGGCTGGCTAAGTTCTCCATCACAACACAAGCAACATTTTCGGCTTTCTGTGGTGGTAGTAGGAGATTTTCAAACATTGTTGGGTTATTCGTAACCCGGGAATGTTTGTCTTTCTTTAAAAAAAAAAAAAAAATAGTAAAATAAACTTTAGTTACAAAGTCATTTTGTGGCTAACTCCGTTATTCCCCTGTGCCCTTCATTTGTTCTGAATGAAATGCATTGAAAACTCAAAGCGTGCCAACAAAAGATTCAATTATTGGATTCCAGTGTATCCAATTTTAAATGAATTGGATCAGGGCTCTTCAACATTTTATTTGAAGCAGAAAACTCTTGCTTCTTGAGTTTGTTCATTGACCCTTTACTTGGAAACACCTTTCAACTCGTTCTCAAATGAAGTTGTTCTTTACACTAAGTGGTGTTAAAACTTGTTCGGGACGAATCAAGTTTACAGATCTTCCTTTGAAGTTTTCAACCACTGCCTGGGAAGTTTAGCACGGTCTATTGATAAAACCCTACATCAGTACGACATTGACTAATAATCAGCTAGCAATATTTGCGAGCATGGTCAACATATGATTCCGACAATCAGTAAACAAAAGCCGTCATTTTTAGCGCGGCTTCCTGAGTGTCACATAAGCTATCCGATGTTGACCGGATAACTCAGAATGAAATCAACTCAGTGACGTAAAAAATATATTAAAAAGGTTCCGTTAGGTTAGTTTTATGGGCTATTTTATATTTATATTTTTTAAAGCTTTTTATGACTTTTCAAAGAAGTGTTGAGTTGAGTTGATTTTGAGTTGGCATGGAACCGATATGTGGAAGAAATGCGCACTTAAACATTTTTGATTATTCATAAATCAGATCAGATTAGATTAGATTAGATCACATTTCAACCAAAAAAAAATACCTTCCGTTTCTGTTTCAAGATGGTAGCCGTTTTAATTACGAGTGTTTTGTTTTTCAAATGTTAAATATCATGTTTACTTGTATTTTTTTATTCACATGTTTTTCAATATTATGGTACTTACCTGTATGAAGAAAGATTGAAAAGGTATTGCCATTGAAATAGTGACGTTTCTTTGGAAAAATTGTACAATTTATTTCTTGAAACAAAAAAAATAACATTAAATTTATGCTCTATGTAGGTTAGTATTTAACGCAGCCCACAAATATTTGCCCAATTTGCCTCTAAAATCATGAAACACTAAAATCTTTAATGGCCTGTATTTGATAATTTAAAGCAAAAATAAATAACGTAGCTCACATCCATACTAGATATTTGATTAACCTTTTGATTACAAAAATTATGTTTCAGTTTGGTCGGGTAATTTGCCTCAAATCCAAATTTAAGATTTGTATGAAACTGGCCGAAATTGGCCGCGCAAACGTTCCTCTTAAGTAGGTAATAACTTTCAAATCTTTTCAGAGGAAATTTTTGATATGATTTATTAAAAAGAAAAAACTAAAAACGTTATTTTGTGGATCGTGAGGTCCACTGTGCACAGAACTAAAATCGATGTTGCCATAATAAAAAGTGTCTCGTTCCATTTTATTAAATTTCAAAATTAAATTAACAGACTTAACCAACGAAATGGATTGGTTTTAAATCAGTGTTCGACGGAACGTAAATTTTATACACTATTCAATAACTTGAATTTATCACACTACAAAGCAAATATTTTCAAAGAGAAATCCAGTGTGTGGTACCACTAAAAACTCTCGAACATTGAGTTCTGGTGTCATGCGTTCTGCAGTGTTTTTCTTTAATCAACGCAATTTCGGTCACAGCGTTATTTCTGTCTGTAGTTTTAAAATATGCATTTTAGTTTTTTACAAGTTATAATAAAGATTGTTACATCACTTCCCATTGTTCATCAATAAAGAAAAAGTTTGAGAAAGTACGGTAACTACGAGTTTTGAAGAAATATTTGTATTTCGCAACAGCAAATTGCAGTTTACCAAAATAAACAAAATTTTACTGCGAGGTAAAAAGTTTTAATTAAAACTCTGCGCATTATTAATTACGTTTTATAAATTTCATATTGCAATGCTTATATAATGTTCACCGTTTATTCATTTTGCATTTTAGTGCCATACTTATCATCCAAGTTTAAATACAATGCATTAATTCAAGATTAATTTCCCAATACAAATACATAGGTACCTAATACTGGAAAATTCAATAAATACAAATTTAGTTAACGTGTTTCAAACACTTTAAAATATTAAATTTTAAAAATTTTTGAGTCAATACATCATTTTATTTTTATCTTTTTCTTTTATTTTATTTAAATATACGTAAATAAAAAATTAATAAGCTTATAATATTACATATCTAGAAAGCACTTTTTTCACAATAGCTCCACGCAGGAGACTCCCAATAGAATATTCCCCTCGCGGCCTGCGTCATCTTTGGGGATGCTGTGTGTGGGGTATTTTCTGTGAAGAAAAAAGGTGTGAGGACTGTTTAGGAATCTGGGGGTTAGCGCGTTCAGGAGTGACGGTTCTGGGGGTTAGTGCGTTCAGGAGTGACGGTTCTGAGGGTTAGTGCGTTCAGCATGCATCCTTCCTTCCCACTACAGTGCAAGTCAATGATCCACAGTTCTGCTGGAGAGATCAAAGGCTCTCCCTCACTCAAACCTCATAGAGTTAAAAATGTAGCCTAACAATACAGATGTTGAAACATAATTTATTTAATTTATATCACTTTGTTTCTCACAAACTATACACTTATTATTACACTATACACTATTTTGTACAATTTCTGTACAAACTGATTAGACAAATTTTAATTATAAGCCAACTGTTTTTGCTTTATATGCCTACTGTTTGTTTCTTTCTGGGTACAATAATAACATGTTTATTACTGTATTATCCACACACAGGCTGCGCCTAGTAGGATCCCATTTTCACATGATTTCAAAGTATTTTATATGTCGAATGTAAAAATTGAGAAAATTACAGGGAAAAAAAAAATAATAAAACGGTCTCTCCGGCTGCGATCTGCCACATAGTTGGTGAGCAGACGCGTTCCCCATGAAAACGGGCACTTCTGCTAATTCACCAAACGTAGCAAATCACTTGCTAGCTTAAGCTGTTGCTAGTTTTAATGCAAATTACTAATTTGAATGGTGTACAAATGTTTTTTTATGGAATGAATTGTGAAATATGCTTCAGAATAATTTTCCAACAAAAAACAACCTTGTGTTGAATCATTCCATTGCGAAATGCTTTGCATTTATTAATATTTTCCATATTACTTTCTCATCAGTAAATTGCCAAAGCTAGTTCAAATGATGTGGAAAATCTATACAGGAATTCAAATAACAATGCATTCTTTGAACGATAGCAAGAATGTGTGTGAGTTTTCAAACACCAAAATGCCATGATTCTTCACGATTTATCATTTTCATTCATTTCATTTTTTTTTTTTTACATTAACTCCACACAGGAGGCCCTGAGGAAAATTGTTTTCCTATGTCATCTTTGAAGATGCTGTGTGGAGGGTGTTTTTGAGGAGAGGAAGGAGTGAACATGGGTCTTGAAGAGACCCATGTTGATGGAGGGAGGAAACACAGAGGCCGGCAAATCGTTCCATAGCCGAGCTGTTGAACTCAAGAACGAGTCGTAGAAACGACCCGTTCTCATGTGACTAATGTCAACCGTGTACAAATGTTGGGCGCGTGTTTCCCGACTATGCACCGGTGCCGAAGGGATCAATGACGCTAGTTCCTCGGAGCATCTTCCATTGTAATACCGGTAGAACAAGGACAGCATTCCCACCTGACGCCTATGCCCTAAAGATTGCAATCCATTTGTTATGTTAGGAGGTCTATCAATCAGACCGCCCATTTCTGCACAGAGTCGAGGGTTTTTTCAGGTATTTTGGGGCTCCAGACCAGAGATGGCTGCCAAATTCAACCGTGGGGCGCACTTGCGATTTGTACAGGGTTGGCAGTTGTGTACTTTTAAAGTATCTGCGGGCCCTGTACAGTACGCCCAGTTTCTGAGAGGCTAACTTAACTCTGGCTTCGATGGAGCCCCCATACCTGAGCTGGTCACTTAGAGTTACTAGCTGCAAATTTATGGCATTAATTTATTTTTTTATGGCATTGTTTATTGCAGAACAAACTATCGTAATCTACTGCGTATGTTTTTTATTGCCTTTAAAATCATGCAATTTAATATACTACCAACGATTGTAATATAGAATAATTCCTGTCACATTGCGCGACTGTCCGAGAGATTGTAATATAGAATAATTCCTGTCACATTGAGCGACTGTCCGAGAGATTGTAATATAGAATAATTCCTGTCACATTGCGCGACTGTCCGAGAGATTGTAATATAGAATAATTCCCGTCACATTGAGCGACTGTCCGAGAGATTGTAATATAGAATAATTCCTGTCACATTGCGCGACTGTCTGAGAGATTGTAATATAGAATAATTCCTGTCACATTGAGCGACTGTCCGAGAGATTGTAATAAATTCCAAACACGATCATTGAGATAAGTTTTTAGATTTTTCACGGCCAAAAGTATTTTCGTTATTTGTTTTTGGGGTGTTATGCCGTGTTGCGCTACCTCCTTCTTTAGCCAACGTTTCGGACAGCGTTACAGTGTCCATCATCAGGGCAGATGTGTAATTGTGTACACAGTTACATGATGGTGGACACTGTAACGCTGTCCGAAACGTTGGCTAAAGAAGGAGGTAGCGCAACACGGCATAACACCCCAAAAACAAATAACAAATAATCATTGATTCTAAGTATTCTGCCCGAGATCCAGTCTTAAGAGTCCACTATTCGAATTTCGACCGATTTCTTACATATCTCCCTTAAACATTTGAAGTTTTAAAGCTCTTAAAAAAATATGTTATTTTTGAAGATAATATTTAGATACGTTCCATGCCGAAACGCAAATTATATGAAATTCCCTCGATAGAAAAAAATCGCAAAGTATGCTCCGAAAATTATTTAAAACAAGTCTATTTCTATTATTTTACAAGTTATATTTGTGACAAAAATTCACAATGTTTTTTTTAAATGATACTTAAGATACGTTCCACGAGATTTTTGCTCTGTTTTAAACGAGTCATGTTTTATTAAGCTTTTTCGCCATTTTCGCTGCGATTTCATCACTTCAAATATAAGCGCGCTCTGTCCAACATTCGTAATTACACATCTCTCCATCTTCTTCTTTTTCAGCCGAATAGCGCCGCCTTAATTGAATAACACTTCGAACATCAAAATCGTGGTAAGCGGCTCGACACCATATTATTCACAAGTTAAGAACATATTTGGTAGGGTTAACCTTTTCATAATTTAATCCTATAATAATAACCCACACTTTTATTAATAGGCATTTTTAATTGGAATTGTTTCTAAATGATACAGAATGCTATGAAATTGTGAACACAAGGCAGAAAAGCGCAGCTTTTTGACTTCTCTCAATACTGTCTTCATTTGGTGTAGATTGTAACACTACCACAGCCCTACAATTCTATAAATATACTGGAGTGAAATGGTTTAACCAATTACCAGTTATTCTAAGATTGGAAAATAATTATAAAAAATTCAAAAAATCAATAAAAACACATTATTATTACTACATTTTATAATACTGTACTTCTCAACACAATTGTAGTATACGGATATCCTTTTTCTTTCTTTATTTTTCTCCTTTCTTTTTTCTTACCTCCTCAACTTCATTTCTGTTATATTCATAAATGTATATTTTTATATATGTATGTGTACACATATGCATATGTTTTTATGTATGTACACATGCCGATAACATTTTGTATACGTATATATATGTAGGTATGTGTATATCTACGTGTGTGTATGTGTATACTTACATATATGACCTTTTTCTCTTATTTCACTGTTAAATTCCTATCTTTTGTTTTACACATAAAAAATTACTATTTTTTCTTTGTTAAACTGCGCTCTACATTCGTTTCCTCCGCCTTTTTTACTCGAGCTCTGCTCTAAAAAAAGGTGTAATACTTATTAATTAATGTATTTTTAAAAGAAAAACTTTATTTAATTTATAAAAACATGTAACCTCTGTACCATTATATTTAATAAAAAAAAAAAAAATAAATAAAATTTGGATCGTATGATTTGCCTTGTCTGCCTTACTGGGTAACCGTTACGCTCCAATGCATCGATGAGATGCCCTGGATACACCGGCTCGTAGAGAAGTGGAGCCGGCAGCACGGTATCGCTTCTACATACATAAGCACACATTCCACCAATATCATTTACTCATCTTCTCTGATGATGGAAATTGTAACTCTGTCCAAAACGTTGGCTAAAGGAGGTAGCGCAACACAACACCCCAAAAATAAATGATGAAAAAAAAAAGTTTTGACGTTAGTTTATACACAATGTACTTTTGTGTAATGACAGATGTTATTGAAAAATTTATTGTTTTTTTGATTTATAGATTAGGCCCAATTTCAAAACTGATTATTTTCCAACCTAGGTTGACACTATCTACATCTGCAAACATGTGTTTTTAATAAAGTAAAAACTTTATAAAAAAACCTGTATTGCAGTAGCGTTTATGGTTTTTCAAGTTCGGGTAAGAATTTTACACCTGAATATTTTGAAAATGACCATTATGTTATCTTTCATTGATTAAAAAGAAAAAAAACAAGTTATTTGCACAAAGGTAAAACTTTTTTACAAAAAGTATATACAATAATTAAGGGAAAACATAAAGTGATGTAAAGTTATTAAATAAAGTTTCAACAATTTTATCGTTAAACCATAATTTTAACTATTAAGTATTGAGGCAGTTAAATCGTCACTTGATTTTTTTCAGTTAAATATTGAAAATACGAGGTCCAGTAAAACTGCTGTTGGTATTCGTTTGTGTGTTACATTATTTTTTCTCGTGTTAATTCTGTTTTCATTTTTTACGAATTTCTTTTGTTTTTTAAGATATATTTCATAGTTTGCAGTATGAATAGTTTACGAAACTGAATAGTTGAAGTAATGACTTCATACAGTTTTTGTATGTGATGAAAACTTTTCATAAGTAAACAATTTTTTGAATCCAAGTAATGATAACGACCGCACAGGGTTTCAACCAGCTGCTTTTCCTTAAATGCTGGTCGCCATTTTCCCGGGCAAAATCTCTCCAGGTAATTTCGTCAGGGATTCTTTTGTCCGTAGAGGGCCTACAACTAGGCCAAGAGATTTCTTAAGTACTCCAGATCTACAACAACCCTCTGCTGGCCGCACAAATAATTTTATGAAAAACTGCTTTTCTGAAATGAACATTAAGTTACTTGGATGTGTTAAACCATATTATGCAGCTGTTGAAACATTTATTGTCACTGTTTGATATGGCCAAATGTTCAGATAGGTAAATTTTAATTTGACAATATGGCTTGTTATTATTTTTGAAAATTAAATAAATGCAACGAATATTTGGAACATATGCAGATCTTGAAAGTGGAAATTAATCCACTTCTCAACATCAAAACTCTTCAAATAGACTCATTGTCGATTACAATGCACTTTTGGTGGCACTCAAATTCACACACGCATTTTTCTGAAATTGGATGAAGTTACATTTTAAAATTTACAGCATTACTAAATGAATGTCGGTACCATCTAATTAGGTTTTGGCTTAGGTGTTAGCCGTGTTCACTCATTTTAATCAGTCCCCAAGGAGGAAGCAGGCAAACCAAAAAAACTTTGAAATTGGTTAGTAGCCGGCCCAAGAGATGGCGCTACTCGAAAATAGAAAAAAGTTGTACAGGGGGCGGAGCATAATTTCCTGTTTTCAAAACTAGCTAACCATCACGCCGTTTCTCCGCAGGAGTAGGCAGAGAGGATGGACCGCCAGACAACTCGATCTAGGCACACACTCCTTGCCTCGTTCACATTCATACATCGTCTCATACATGCTCTTCTATTATTGTGACTCTTAACATCGCCCGACTCAAGTATCTGATTCACTTGGTCGTGCCATGTCTTCCTCGGACGTCCCCGACTTCGTTTACCATTCACATTTGCGTCATATATTCTTTTTACACTCCTTTTCTCATTCATTCGCTCTACATGCCCAAACCATCTGAGCGTCCCTTTATTAATTTTATTCATTACACTTAAATCAGTGTCTTCGACCCCGACTTCGTTTACCATTCACATTTGCGTCATATATTCTTTTTACACTCCTTTTCTCATTCATTCGCTCTACATGCCCAAACCATCTGAGCGTCCCTTTATTAATTTTATTCATTACACTTAAATCAGTGTCTTCCTTCCTTCAGAGTCTTCCTCGGACGTCCCCGACTTCGTTTACCATTCACATTTGCGTCATATATTCTTTTTACACTCCTTTTCTCATGCATTGGCTCTACATGCCCAAACCATCTGAGCGTCCCTTTATTAATTTTATTCATTACACTTACATCAGTGTCTTCCTTCCTTCAGAGTCTTCCTCGGACGTCCCCGACTTCGTTTACCATTCACATTTGCGTCATATATTCTTTTTACACTCCTTTTCTCATTCATTGGCTCTACATGCCCAAACCATCTGAGCGTCCCTTTATTAATTTTATTCATTACACTTACATCAGTGTCTTCCTTCCTTCAGAGTCTTCCTCGGACGTCCCTGACTTCGTTTACCATTCACATTTGCGTCATATATTCTTTTTACACTCCTTTTCTCATTCATTGGCTCTACATGCCCAAACCATCTGAGCGTCCCTTTATTAATTTTATTCATTACACTTACATCAGCCTTGCATTCTTTGCGGATCTCCACATTTCTCAAGCGATCATAGATGGTTTTACCACACATACGTCTCGGGAATCTCATTTATACAGCATTCAGTCTACTCAAAACATAATAAAACCAATCGCTTGAATCAGATTTTTTTGTTTTGTTTTTTATAATGTAGGCACATTCCTAAAGTTTTGTTTTACTTAGTTTTTGAAGATCAAATCAGGTAGGTGACGTCCCTCATTCTCCATACACTGAGTAAACTGATTTCTGACGTTTGTCATGACTCTTGCCAGCATATCAGGCGTTATCCTGGCAATTTCTTCATGGATGTTGGTCTTCAAATCTTTTAGGGTCCTTGGACGGTTCACTTAAACAAGGGTTTCAAAAAAATTTAAAAAAAAAATTTCATAGAAAAAAAATCACAATGGGACAAATCGGGAGAGCGGGGCGGCTACTCCAAATCGCCCCTAAATGAGATGAAGCGCTCTGGGAACAAAACATGTTCACAGAACATCCGTTCAAAACGTAGGCCGCAATGGCAAACACATACTCCTCAGTGTTCCAACGCATGATGGCGACTAAGCTGTGTCGGGACAAAATTTTATAGTTCCGCCTCTCGAACGAGATCACTAGCGCTCCGCTACGACATCAACTGACTGAATGGCGCGCATTTTAAAAAAGCAAGTTATGCTGCCGCACCCTGTTTTATGGTAAAAAAAATTAACGGGTTGATTTTTAAAATGCGGAAAAAGATTTCAAAAGTGAAGGAAATTAAATGTCGGCTCTCGAAGGGTTGGGAAAAGCTTTCTGAAAGCCTTCTTACTAATTGCGGAAAACAATATAATTTGTGAGAAATAAACTGAAATGTTTCTTTCTGAGATTTCGGCGAAGAGTCTTAAAATTACGTCGGTTCTCGTTAGAGATGTAAGCTTTCTAACCCCTTTTTAAGCAAAGTGCACTGGTTTGTGTTCGGAAAATCTTATGTTTTCTTATAATAAGGTTTTGCTCCCTTGTTTTTCTACTGAGCATAGTAACTAACTAACTCGACCATTTTGCACTTCGTAATTTTTTTTGTGTCTTCCGTTTCCGGTTCAAGGTGGTGGTCATTTTAATGGTTCTGTAAAGATTCTTTTTCTCATGTGAAATCATAAATTATTGGCATTTTTTCAATTTTATTGCAAAAATGTTTGCTACGTTTGGTGACTTGGCAGGGGTGCTCGGGTTCATGGGGTGAGATTTTTCAGGGTCCTGGCGGCGGATGCGTCTGCCCTTCACCTGCATGACAGGCCGGTTCGAGAGAGAATGGTTGAAGAAGTCCCTTTGACTGCTTTAGCCGTACTTCTCTCGGAATATTGCCTTGTACCGCAAAAGACCCTCCACACGGCATCCCCAAATGTGACGTAGGCTCTGAGAGGAATTATTGTCCTCAGGGCCTCCCGTTTGGAGCTAATGTAAAATATATTAAAAGAAATAAAATCGATATTCAGTTATAAAAAATATAAAAAATATCATTCTTTCTCATTGGAACCGCCTTGTACAATTGCAAGGGTACGTAGGTACAAGAGCAAGACCATCTTTCAACGAAATGTGAAATCTCCACAACCATATATTTAGATATTCAGATAGCAGTTTACTTCAAACTCTGCTTCTTTCAAGTAGATTAAGGGGAACGGCTGTGCACGACAGTGCAGCCCTTCTCATACAAAACCTAAATTTGGATTTGGGACCAAAATACAACCAAATCCAATATTTTTTTTTCTATCTAAAGGTATAGCAAATATCTTATATGAATACGTACTATTTAAATTTATAATTTATAGGTAATTGAAGTATTCAATTTTTATGATTTCGCAGGCATTTTTGACCATTATTTTTGAGATCATGCTTAAAAGAAATATTTTTGCACAATTATCTACACAGATATCATCATCATCATCTTCTTTTTTCACTTATCCTATTCAGGTCGGGAACCCATTGCGTCAACAAGGCTCCTCCATCCGTCCCTGTCTTGTGCTGATTGTCCATCCTCCGTCTATGGCAGTCTCATCCTCTCCCCCCTTACAGTTTCTGAAGTTGCCTCGCCCAACAACTGTGTCTGGGGCGACCCACTATACAATGAAATAAAAAATTTTTAAATGTAAAAATACAAACGAATTTCTTACCACAAATTTGTCGTATATAAAATAAAATTTCTACCCAAATTCATTCTCTTTTTACGACGTTAATTTTTTTTTTCCTCATGTTAACTAAGTGTTATATTTTTATTTAATAAAATTAACTCCCAAAAGATGCCAAAGTTACCCCTAAACTGAATTCTTTAATGACAAATATATCATAATTTAAAACAAAAAAAAATGCGAAGTAAATACCTGTACTAGGTTTTTACGATACCTTTCGAGTAAAAAAATTACAATTCTGTTTGGTTGGGTATTTTGACTTTGCTTGTGTGAAAAAAACCGCGCAAGCTTAAAGCTTAAAACGTCTAAAAATATCACTGTTTTGGAAAATGTGAATCTTTTTGATGTATTTAAGTTAAGAAATATAATGCAAGATTCACTTTGCGAACTTTATGAAGTTTTTATAAAAGCTCTCAAGCTTAACAATATTAAAACCAGAGCTTCGCCATTTCATGTTAGCATCTTACCACCAAGTTTACGGTGCAGTGCGAAACTTCTGGAAAAATTACATTCTTGTAGTTTTATATATGCTTTGTTTCGAGCAAACTTCGGATACATTTCAAAATGTTTAAAACAAATTATTGGTACCCACCAATCTAGAATAATTTTTTAATAAAATATATCGCTGCTGCAAATTCATATTATGATATATGCTCATAAACTGCCGGCAAAAACGTATCGGTAATTTTCAAAAAAAGTCAAAAGTTTAAATTAAAATTTTCAGCATATTATTATAAGGTTGCTTGGAATTATTCTCTGTAGAATGTTAACTTCTCATGGAAAAGTTTGAATTGCAAATGATGTTTGAATGAATTTAAATGCTATGTACTTCAATATTATACGAGAAGTATTTTCGTGAACTTTTTTAGCTGAGTTGGCATCGCATCTGGTTCCCACTGACTACGCAGGCGTCGGGAGTTCCCCTTCAAGACAAGAGCAACATTTTTCGCTAACTGTGGTGGTGGTAGGAGATTGTCAGATTAGACGAACCCGGGAATATTTGTCTTTCTTAAAAAATATATATGTATTTAAAAATCATATTGTATGTAGTAAATTACTCGTGGATTTTCTGGAATTTATTCGAGTTTATTTGGCTTAATTTGTGTTCTGACATGCTGTCAATTAAATTAATAATTAGTGGATTTTTTTAAACAAAAACAATAAGTTTGTTTAAAACCATGATTTATTTAATTAATACTTTTAATACCGACCGGTTTCGCTTAACACAAGCATCTTCAGGGTGAAAAATTAAACTGATCAAAAAAATACATTGTGTGAGCTTATAATATAAACATACAGAATATGGATTTTTTTTAAACTTCTAATTTGAAGTTTTTTAAACATGCCGATAATATTGATCATATAGTGGTGTTATATAAAGCAATTTGTTTTCATTAAATTATTGGATTATTTACAGAGCGCCATTTTTGTTGCAATCACCTCCAGGGAGCATAACGACTGAATTTATCTGACCTAGTGATTTACAACTAACAGTCAGTTTGTAGTTTGTTCAATTCAAACTCGATAGATCGTTCTGCCAGCCCATCCAATTGTTAAGTCAAAATATGTATTTGTACCTGATTAAATAATAATGCTAGAAATAATAATTTACATATGAAGTTATTTGAGTTTTTAATGAACGAAAATTTCTCTGAGCATTCAAAATTTTTCTCTTTGATGATGAAGTTATCAAAATATAAATACAAAGACTGAAGAAGACGCCATTGGAGTTGTCAATTACAAAAAAATACAAAAAGGCTGAATAAAAGGAACATCATTAAATTACAACAAGACTTCTTGTTGCATTATTACGTTGTTATCAGTATTTTATTCACTGTAATCGAACAGTTGGAAGCAAAGATTGTATTATGTTTGTCGTGACGTTGTTTCATTTAATGACGCATTGAAAAATAGCGTTGGAATTTTCCGCGCAGAATTTCAATGAAAAACACAGTAAAGTCTTAGTTGTTTATTTTTAAATTCAATATAATGAGTTAAAAAATAACAGCTCTTAGAAGAAACAGAGCTAAAGAGAGTTCTTCATTGCGTTTCATTGATTTGCCGATTTTCTTTTGGTCAAATATGTGCATGAAAAGGCATCTACAGGTTTAACAGCATGTTCAGGAAGGATTTTAACAAGCGATTCACGAGCCACATCATTCCACAACTCCAGTGAATTATAATAATCTTCAATAAACAATGAAGTTTTTTTCAATATTTCACTCCATGTAACAAGACAAACTGCACCGATCGGCTGACCGTTGGACAGCGGCAAAAAAGTTCGACATTTTGATATTTTATTTATTTTATTTTTATTTATTTTGGAAAATCAACAGATATATTACACTTATAATAATAACCTTAATAATATACATAATATCCAATGATAGATTTTCACATAATTAAAATTATAATTAAAAAGTAAAACAAAAAAGTAAGGGTCCTGTACCCGTAAGAACTTAAAAATATAAAAATTATTAAAAAAAAAAAAGATATAAAAATACAATATAAACTATAATAACCTGCTTACTAAATTTCAACATGGAGTATTCTCACTTCACAACAGCAATAATAATAATATGTACATTGTACACACCTACAACTCAATAGTTAAGTCGAATGACAAGTATGCAACTGGAAAGGATTCACAGCAATATTATGGTAACTTGCAACACGGTCAAAAAATTATTTAATGTTGGCTATGACATACTTTTTTAAGGAACTTAAATTACATGAGAATATGTGTACATTATTAAAATTCTTATCAAATACATTGCATGTTCTGAATATAAAAGCATTTTGTCTGAGATTAGTAGAACATTTTTGAAGATGAAAAAGTGATTTTTCTCTGGTTCTAACACCTGAGACTCTAAAATTAATCTCAGCCAAAAGGGGCGAACAATCAATAAAACCATTGATAATTTTATGAAGATATATTATATCTGCAGAGTCTCTTCTAAATTTTAATGGTTTAAGTCCATAAAGGTCCAACGAGCTGTTTATGTCACGATAACCAATATTAAACTTGAAATTTAAATGATAAACAAATTTTCTTTGTATGGCTTCAATGCGTTTAATATAAATATTATATTGAGGATTCCATATCTGAGAAGCAAATTCAAGATGACTGCGAACATATGAAAAGTACAATATTTTAAGAGTTTGAATGTTCTTGAATTCTTTTCCAATACGGAATAAGAATCCTAACATTCTAAGGGCTTTCTTCACAATATATCAAGATATAATAATAATATATAATATTCTTCATATGTATCAAGAGGTGACGCATGCGTCCCTACAACAACGATCTTCATGTAGGATGCATCAAAGATGATTGCTCTTTGCCGCTTTGTGTTCCTTCGATTAAAAGATTGTGTACAGCATGCGCGATTGCCGCATGCTACATGCTATAAAAATGAAGCCTCAGTGGAATTGCGTCTTTAGGATTAGAGCATTTTCATTTAAATTGCTTCCTTAAAACATCGTAATTGACAATGTCATTGTACTTGACGCAATTTTGTTTTACTATGACTTGCTTTAATTTAATTTCTTTCTTAAGTTAGAAGGTTTCAAACTGTCACATCTGAGATCTGAGGACCAATAAAATCGACAATTTTTTGCTACCGAAAAGTCCAGCCGTTTCTCATTGTACTTGACGTACTTTTGATTTTTATGTATTTATTTATTTATTTATTACACGCCATAATGGGCTTTTATATTCTTTGTATATAAGTATCACAGTAATTTCAAATGCTTTAAAAACTAAAACAAAAAAGAAAAAAATAATATAATGAAAAAAATTGTAACAACAATAGCACATAATACAAAACAAAATACTTTGGTAAAAATGATAAGAAGTCACACATAAAAATTTATTTAATGTAAACAAAAATTGCAGAAATTATCTACGACTATTTGTGTCTAGATTTATAAAAGAATTGGAATAAACAATGTTTATACTGGTTATTCTTAAGGTGAAATATATCTCCTAGATCAGAATATTTATTTCCGAGATTGTAAAGTCTCGGAATCGGGGAATTTTGGTAAGAGAGTGTCCTGGTGTTGTTAAAGTAAAAGGGTAGTAAATGTCAACAAGATCTTTTGGGAATGTGGATGTTGATTAATTGAAGTAATTCAGGACAGTCAATTTTGCAATGCAGTATTTTATGTAATAATATTCAATCTGTGTTCATTCTTCTTTCTGAAAGTTAAAGGGACATTTTATCCAGTAGGTAATTATAATCAATATTTTGTACAGGAATATGCAATTTATAGTTTATATACCTCAGTAACTTATGTTGAATCTTTTCATTGCTGTCGAAATGAAAATTGTAAAATGGAGACCATAACGTAGAGTTATACTCTAGTTGGCATCTGACAAGGGTATTATATAAAACGATAAATATGCCTAAATTATTGAATTACTATGGTTAGCTTTAATTTTGTTTCTTTCTTACGTACTTGACGTACTTTTGATTTATTGTGACTACTTACTGTACTTGTTTTAATTTCATTTCTTTCAAAGGTTAAAAGGTTTCAAACTATCAAATCTGAGATCTGAGGAGCATCAAATTTACAATTTTAGGCTACTGAAAAGTCCACATTAAAAACAGTTTCTCGGCCAGTTTCAACTTGTGATCAAAATGGATCAGCCGTTAAGCGTAACAGTCACGTTAATGAAATAATAACCCACCCTAAGATATTTTCTTTTTCCGAAAAAAAAACTTTTTCCGTTACATTTAAGACTTTTATTCTGTCTACCAATTTTCTGCCCGATATATATATTACCCTTAATAAATCTCAAGGCGTTGACAGCGAGTACCACATTATTTACTGCAGGTGATATTTAATTAAACTCGCTTACATTTACTTGCGAGATTTTTAATTACGTTCTGTCCCTTTTCTAATCAATGCTAGGTTGATATTTTTTTTATTTTAAGACATTTCAAATGTTCACGAATTTATTTTTTTGTGATAAAACAAATTAATTGCAAGAATACCATTTTTTCATATTTATGTTAAAAAATGTCTTCCAAATAATGTCACCCGTGTTGATTAAGAGTTTATAACTTTTTTTTTATTTGAGATGAAAATGTTGTTTAGAGCTTTCTTGGCTTAACTTTTTTCCTTAAGGCGATGTAACATTTGTAATCGGAGCACTAACGATAACAATTTGCACACTTCGAATAATGTATTTATCATTAGCTGAATCTATTATAAGATATGGAATTACAGCTTGGGGACTTTCCTGTAAAACAAATGTAAATCGTGTTCAATCAGTTCAAAATTCATTAGTTAAATTATTAGCTCATAAAAGTTTATATGAACAAAGGCATAATGTTCCGTACTTTTACCAAAATCTCAAAATTCTCTCAGTAAGAACAATTCTGTGGTATAAAATTATATTTTCGCATATGAATAGCCCCACAATTACAATACTCGTTTTACGTTAAATGAAGGACAAATTGTACCTAAGCATTTAAACAAATATGGACAAAGAACGCTGGACTATATGATACCTAATTGCTTAAATATGTTACCTGCCGAAATTAAAAAATGTACAAATGGTAAAACAAATATTTTGTTGAGAAATTGGCTTGCCGAAAGAAATAATTTGTATTAGACTAACACAAAAATTCTAACTGCATTTAATTATGTAAAATAAGTTTATATACTTATATCTCCAAAGTAAAAGTACCCATCGACAAACTGCTAAAAAGTAGTTTATTGGGACTTTTCTTTTTTCTGTATAATATTTTATGTCGTATTGTATTACTTATTACTTTGTATTTATAATAAATAAATAAAACCTTGAAAAAAAAAAATACTGAGCAAAAAGTTGTCTTTTAGTATAACGATGAATCAAAGGGTTTTTTTCTAAAAAATTATTTAGTATTTAGCGTGTCCAGAGATTTCAAAAATTTACCAAAATATTTCATGTTTTCTCATCAATTTGTAAGGAACTTAATTTGCCACATTATTCAATAAAATAACAAATGAAAAGGGGTTCGTTGGTAGGAGATTTTGAACTTTAAGGCAGTTTTCATAGGTTTGATGCTTTATATACTTGATATTTTTTCCGGGCTTATAAAAAAAACTTGATTATTTCATAGGATGCGTTCTGCTTTCAGTTCTTTATTTAAACATCTAAAATATTATTAATAATAATTATTATTAAGTCCCAGTTAGAGAGGGGTAAGTTCTGCATTTTGCCGGTGGCCTCCATTTAAATGTAGGTATTGGAGTTCTAGGAGCAAGCCCGAGTTATGTAAAAAGAGTTATATTAATTTCTTCCAATATAAAAAGCGTTTTATCAAATTCTTCCGTGCACAAAATATTGTTACATTTTTTACCTTCTACGCACCAAACTGAAGAAACTTCTGGTCCTAAGGGGATTCATTTTTTCACCCTGACCCATTTTTTGTTTTTTTTTATGAGAATACCTCACAAGAGTCCCAGCTGCTCCTGTCTGGAGCCAGTGAGACTATGGCATCCCCAATCAGGGTATGTTGTGAGGCTGAAGGTAGAGGGAAGGGGAAGGAGATGGGGGAGAGGAAGGTGGAGAAATACCTGGCTATTCAGAAATGGTCAACAAACACGGCTTAAGCCATACCGAGAGTGTCTTCCACTTGAACCTGCCACAAATAAACTATTTATTATTTTAAATGAATTAATTGTGAAGTAACACAAATTAATCAAATTAAATTTATTTGCGAACGCCGGGATTCTATGCCGCGACCTTCAGATTGCGAGTCAGTCTTACTCCTCGACCACAGTATGTGAGGAGGTTATTTTTAGAAAAGGAAGGAGAGAAAGTTCTGGGCAAGAAAAAGATATGAGGCGTGAGTAGAAATCCGGTGGTCAGTGTGTCCAGGTGTGACAGACGCATGAATCTTCCCTCCCACTGCGGTGCAAGGCGATGTTCCAAAACAGTCCTGCTGAAGAGGTCAATAGCACTACTTCAACTAATCCTTCCCGATCCGCCCTGCCATGAAGTTGGTGGGCAGACGCATCCGCCTCCAAAAACCGGACAAACCACACCCGTGAAACACCCAAACGTAACAGCATTTCTTGGCAGAGGTGTTGGTTATGCAATGAATGGTTCCTGGGGTGGCAGTACCCTAACCTCATTTTAAATTACTTATGCCTAACAACATAATACATAAGCCTCGTAAAAACAGAAAGCCTCTAAAATTCGTGTTACGACGATGTAGGCTATTACACGATCCTCATTTATTATTTCGCAGCTGCCGTAAAGAATATTTTTTTATTTAAGTTGCTGAGATTAAGTCTTGGAAACATGTTTTTGAGAACGTATTATATTATCTACACGGTATCAAAAACATTAAGGGTAGTTTGATTATTTAAAAAGCTTAATAAACCGCCACGTTGAGAAAAATATATAAAAACCAAAATGTGACGTTTTTGTTCTTAACTATTTCATTTTTGAAAAGCATTCAATCTGCTAAGATCTCTGATTTAACTAAGCCGGCAGGAACCTTGGAAACTGGCTCAAGTATTATGATATCACAGAGAAAACAATTACGTTACTACCTTTGTTTCTCTTTAAAAAAACACCCATATTAATGTAGTTTAAATATTACCAGGGTCGTACTGGTTAGCAGATTTCCTAAGGGGCTGACTCGGGCGGCAGAAAGATCAGTTAATTTATATCAATCCGCGGTTCAAACAAAATCATTTTGATGAATGGGTACCTATTTCTCCCATGGTTGCTTTCGTCAGTCAAATTCTGAGCATTTAGGACGGGTTGTTTTAAAAAATTTGATGGATTCATCAAATATTTGAAGTTAATTTTCACGTTTTGTGTAAGTTCTATTCAAGTTCTGTGATTATTTCAGTATTGTGAAGCAACTGTACTATAACTATATACTAACAGAACTTGAAAAGAACTTACACAGAACGTGAAAATCAACTTCGAATATTTTATGAATCCATCAAATTTTTTGAAACAACCCATCCTTAGATTTGTTTACGTTAGCTCCACGCAGGAGGCCCCGAGGAAAAAAATCCAGGGAATCCGTAAACAAAAAACACCGAGTGAGACGGTACACAGAGAGAGTTGAGTTATGTTCGAATGAGCATAAAACCATCGAGCATAAACGAGCCAGAAATTGAAAAATTCGATAAGAATTTAATTTTAAATTTATAAATTTATATTTTTGAACATACGCTTTACAAATAGTTACGTAGTTTACATAGATAATAAGTTTAGTAATAAGAAAAAAAAATGTTAATGATCCGTAACTGTTTGTAAATAGGTTAGTCGTAGTATTTTATGAACACCTCACTAAGCGAACCTGTGCTGAGGTGTTCCCATGTTTGGGGTTAGTGATATTCTGTCGACATAAACAGAAACACCGTATCCTCATAATATTGTCAAGAAGGGCACTGTGGGTCGACCGCTCAGAGTAACTACTCTGAGGTCGACCCATGGCTGCAGTTCATACACATAAATTAAAGATTAGTTTCGGTTAGGATCTATTAATTTTTATAATCAGGTTATTACAAGTGGAACAGTGAATTTTTTTTTATTATCATCTATTATTTTAGGTAAAAGCAAACACGTTGAAGGTTGTGGGGTAGGGGTAGTGGTAGGAGAAAGTAAAGGAGGTTTACGAAGAATCTGGCTATTTATATCTAGTCACTGAGTCTGAGGAAAGGAGTGTAAGGAGAATATATGACGCAAATGTGAATGGTAGACGAAGTCGGGTACGCCCGAGGAAGACATGGCACGACGAAGTGAATCAGATACTTGAGTCGGGCGATGTCAAGAGTCAGAATAATAGGAGAGCGTGTATGAGACGATGTATGAATGTGAAAGAAGCAAGGAGTGTGTGCCAAGATCGAGTTGTTTGGCGGTCTGTCCTCTCTGCCTACCCCTGCGGGGAAACGGCGTGATGGTTAGTTAGTTAGTTAGTTTAGTTATATCTAGTCACTCACAGCTTTTATCATTACAAGCACAAGAATTTAGCCTGCAAAAGATAGACTCATCGGTCTCCTCTTGTTGCGGTTCTTTGTAGCCTCCCCACTCTTGTCTTATCTAATTTTCTGAAGGTTTCACTTCTACCGCGTGTGAACTGCACACAATTATTTTTTTACAGCTACGTACAGCTACTACTGAATATTAAAAAAAAATTGCACCCACTACCATGCAATCATTTGTAAAATGTAGGTTCAAGAATAGAAATAATTAAGTACATATAATTAATTAAAACACAAATTCAGTGCTTTAAATATATATTTATCTATTTAAAAGTTACTCATAAATATGGCATATAATATTTTTAAAGAAATATTGGCCAGTTTTATAAACTAAATCTTGCTAAACTTACAATTCCAGTTCTTGGTGAAAAATTATTCCATGTTTTAATGCATATTCCACATTTACCAGTATCTTTTGCCGTTCGTGCATGTAAAGTTTGCATATTTAAATAAACTTATTATTGTACAGAACCATCGCTCACTTGCATATTCATCAGATCTGAGTTGAAAACCTTTTGTACTTCAACAGTTGAGATTTGCATAGCCAAAGGCCTGGATATGTTCTCTGGTATAACTCACGCTGAAGTGACAACAGAAAAAAAGATGTGGACGATTTATTGAAAGTTTTGTATTTGGCTGTTGCACCAAGAAGAATATTTGGCCCAACAGATTTTGACAGAAAAGAATGCAGAAAAGTTACATACATCATTAGCGCTAAAACCCTGTTAAAGTTTTGGTTTTGATAGCCTCCACGAAGGATTTTAATTCTAACTGATTTCCTCCTCTAACAACTTCCGCGTAATTGCTTTTACCTAAAATAATGATAAAAAAATTCACCCTTTTACAAGTAATAACCTGATTATAGAAAAGTAATTATTATCAAATTTTTCAATTTCTGTCTCACATTGGCCTATAGGTACCCACGCTCCATCATGATCGATGGTTTTACACTCATTCGAACTTGTCTCAACGTGTGTACCGTCTCGCTCGATGCTTTTTTGTTGGATATCGAACCAACAACTTGATGCAAAAAATATTGAAAGACACTAATTCTTGCTTGATGTTCGATGTATATTTACGATTTGACTGGTGTATTTACGGTGTTTTGTTCCGACGAACATCGATCCAAGTCAGGATGTTCAATCACAATCCATGTCAAAAATCGAGCCAAACCGTCGAGCACGAATGTACGTGTGTATATTGCTAACGAGTTGATTTAAAATTTATTTTTAAAAAGAGGTAAAATAGTAGTTTTTTTTTTTGGCTGAAAATGGGATATACTCGTTTATAGTGTGATTTTAATACACACAAGAAAAAAAAACATCAAAATGTTTAAAAGTGAATGGAAATAAAGTATTTTAGGAGAAAAATTGAAACATTTTGAAATAAAATTACTGAAAAATAAGACGTATTACGTTTTTTTTAACAAGAAATCTAACGGCTCTGTCTGGGAATAGTGAGACTACGGTATGCTGTGAGGCTGGGTAGTTGGAGAGTAGGAGAGGGGAAGGAGATGTGAAAAAAGAGGTTCCAAACATGGCTAAAGCCATTTCAAGCAACTTTTCAATTTTTAATTGTGGTTTTACACCACGCCGATGCTGATAGTATCTTTTCTGCTCTGGAACGTGCCGCAAATGTGCTACGTTTTATTTAAATTAATGAAATATAATTTATTTGCTCACTCCTCGGTTGTCCTTCGAATTGCTAGCCTTGCCCCTCGACCACGATTTCTTAATGTTTTTCTACAATATGTTACAATATTTCACTGTTCATGGGTTCGCGACTTGTTATTTACATTAGTAAAGTCCAAATAAGGTAGGTACTTACTTGAAAAGCCTTGCTGTATAACAAGGAGACATCGCCAAACACTCGGTGACAACTCAAGAGAAGTTTACAAAAGAGACTGTCAAAAAAATAAGGTAATACGCGTGACATTACACAACGGGTATAATCTTCTATGTGTATAAATAAAAAAATGAATGTATATTAGCTTGCTACTTGTTTGTTTGTTTGTACTTTGTGGATTGTCATATTAGGCATTGGAAATGTTTGAAACTTTCAATATATTTTCTTTCCACCCTAATAATATTTTGCAAACCATCGATTGTTTTTTTTTTATCACAATACGATTTTCGAATAAACTCTTAAAAATAACGAATTTAATTGATGTACTCACCTACAAATCGAAAGCTTTGAATCTTATCAAGAATTATAGGTATTTTAAATAGATCTATGTTAAGTACCAAATTTTATTGATTGTTCTTATGATATCGAACCATTCATCCGATTGCGATGAAATTTTTGTGATTTGATGTGCACATGCCCGCAATGGTTTTCGTTTATCCATGTAAATCCAGAGAATCGGAATATTAGTGAGCTATGGCGTTATAAATTTTTTTGGAGGGAGGGGTAAAAACGGAGCAGGTGGAAGAGGAACGCGGAAGGGGCGGAGGGGAATGCGGGAGGGCACGCGATAGGGCACGCGAGAGGGAAGGGGAGGCGAAGGGAACGGGACGAATAGGAACGGACATGCAGTGATAAACACTTTCTTTATTTAAGTTTACTTAAGTGGCATTGCAACGCAGCCGGGAACTCGCTAGTAATATATAAAAATGAATGTTTTTTGTTTGTCCCTTATGAACCAACTAACCTAAACCATTCATCCAATTGCGATGAAACTTTCGTGAATTATCAAGCGCATGGCTGGGAAGGTTTTTATATGTAATGGTAAGCTCTAGCGTTATGAAATTATTTCCTTTACCATTCATCCGATTGCAATGAAACTTTGGTGAGTTGTTATGCGCACACCAAAAAAATGGGTGTATTTCATGTAGTTTAGAAGGAATTGAAGGATGAGGGGAGGGGAAGGTAAGGCGGAAAGGGAACAGGAAAGGGGAAAAATGGGAAAGGACATGCAGGAAGAAACCCTTTTTTTTATTTAAGTGGCATTGCAACCCATATCGGGAACTCGCAAGTTAATTACAAGTAAATTTTTTCGGAAACCTTGCAGACTGTTTCCCTATCAACGTTACCGATTCCAAAAGCTCGATTACATAATTTTATTAAAGTTTGTAATAAGTTTTAATGAAAGACCCTTATTTAACAAGAAATAAATTAAAGCAGGACTATGCTACGACTGGATAATGATTGTTTATTAGTCTCTCGAGGAACTGCGTTGTTTAAAGTTGTGCCAAACTTTTAGTTAGTAGAGACAAACAAACAATTTAAAATTCTACAAAGCGATATATTTATAGGTTCCAATCCAGAGTTGAAACGAACACAGTACTCATACAGATGCTTTGCTAGCATATATGGACTCTGTGACTGAATGGTTACGATGTTTACTACGAACCTGAAGGTCACGGATTTGTGTTATTTCACAACGTATTAATTAAAAATAATGTGTAGTATATTTGCGATACATCCCAAAGTGGAAGATACTTTCAGTATCTCCCTGGTAATAGAACACAATTCCGAATTGAAACGATAATTGACAAGGCCTAGTTTGATGACCAAATCTGAATAGCCAGTTACTTCCCCATCTTACAATTCCCATCCCCTTTACTCCCCACTATCTTCAGCCTCACAAAATACCACAATTAGATGCTATAGTTTCACTGGCTCTGGTTAATATGACCGCCGGCGTAGTCCAGCTGTAAGGCTCTTGACTCGCATTCCGAAGGTCGCGGAATTGAATTCCGGCATGGCAAATAAACGTTATGTGATTAATTTGTCTTATTTCACAATTTATTAATTTAAAATAATACATAATATATTTGCAGCACGTTCCAGAGTGAAAAATACTCTCAGTATCGCCCTGGTGTAAGACCACCATTCAGAAATGAAACGTTGCTTGAAATAGCTTTAGCCGTGGTGACCAGATCGGAATAGCCAGTTTTTTCACACCTTTCTCTTCCCCATCTCCTTTCCCTCCCTACTAAATTTAACCTCATAACATACCCTAATTGGGAATGCCATAGTCTCACTGGCTCCAGATGGGAGCAGTTGGAACTCTTGTGCGGTATTCATATAATTTATTTTTTAAATCTCCTTTCCCTCCCCACTACATTCAGCCTCATAACATAACCCAATTGGGGATACTATAGTCTCACTGGCTCCAGACGGGAACAGTTGGGACTCTTGTGCGGTATTCTATAAAAAAAATTGTTTTGTTTTTATAAAAATCCAATTCTTTCAAGAAATGCATGCAAATTGATGCAATATTTTATCGGTTATTTTTTTTTTCTTTATTTGTCATATAACTTTTTATACGGTTTTTATAGGATATTTGACTACCACGCTAGGCACATGCCCGTATTATGGTAATCGAATATTTAATCCAACATTTCATTTACGATATTTTAGAGCGGTTTTTTCCTAAAATAATTCAAGTAGTTAAAATAATTCAATTATTTTACGTTTAAGCTTAATAAAGCGGAATTTAGATTAAAATTTTCACTCCAGATGTCAAGATATTTATCATTAAAGTAGGTAGGAATTGGTATTCGTTCATTGTCTGTAATGAAGAGAGAAATTTTCAACTTAAGCAACAAACGTAAACTGACGAGACGTGATCTAGAATCTAGACACTTTAATGGATTGACTTGGAGCTAAGAACTAAACACAAAAGCGATCTTTACAATAAGCAAATAGTTAAGCAAATATTCAAGTTTAGAATTATTTCAGAAAACAATTATTAGATGCTTGTGATAATCAAAAGTTTAAACGATCATCAATTATTCGAAATAAGGCCAAGCGATAGTAATAATAAATAAACTTGGAAATAAGGTATAAAGGATTGAGATAAATCATAAAACTTATATTTTATACCTCAACGTACTTTCACGAAGATAAAATACATTTTAAGGGTCATAATACTCTGGTATTTTTAAATAATCTATTTTTTAAACTATATTTTTAAATATCTTCTCACAACAATTCAATTGTGGCTAGCGAACAACGCAGCACATTCGCGATGAAATTATCCCCTATTGGCTATTTACTTGTATAAAAGTGAAGATGGATTTTTTACCACAGAAACGGGTGTCGAACTAAAAGAGAATCATTCTTTTTTCGTTCGTTTCCGATTGCCGTCGATCCCACCACTCACGAATAGCTAGCTGGTGTTTGCTCCCAACTTTCAGATAAATAATCTTGTACTAATGTAAATTATGGTATTGAAATATTGTTTAATAAACCTGTTAGTATAAAGTCTTGCTTATTTGATTAATACGCGTCCCATCTTCAATACAATGAAAAAACTCAGATAATTGAATATGTAGTGTTGTTGTACTTAGTTTCAATATTCTTCAATAGATGTTATTTTTGGTAGTTATATGTAGTTTTGATATCAGTTAGTGTCAATCGCCGCCGTTCGTTACGCATACGGAAGAAGCCGATGATATCCGATCGATAGCTAGGCACCTTCAGTGTTTGCTTGAGAATTACTCAGAACATCTATTAGAACGGATAATTTGACTCAGTTAAATACCAGTTATATAAATAATAGTTTACCTCACGATAACGTAAATAAACAAGACTTGTTATCTCGACAAACCGCGAGCTTTATTGAAAATTCATGAACATACATTTAAACTTTAAAAATTCATTAAAAATGATGAAAAAATTAGAAAATAGCCCATAACCTAATCTAACGTAACCAATTTTAACCAATTATTTATTTGTTTTTATATCCATCATTTTTAATGACTTTTTAAAGAAGCGATAAAGTTGTACATTGTTAAGTTTTCCGGTCACTCTTGTTCAAAACCTAGCTACTTAAATTTAAAGAAATGTATTATGTTCGCGAATTTGTTGGAATTAATTACAATGTGACCACCGAGGAAACCCTGTTTATTTTTGTCCTGTGGTGTCACAGCTCTTTAAAATTTTATTATTTATTTATTGTACGCCAATACGGGTCCCATACGGGTAAAGTAATAATTTATAATAAATAAAATATAATAATTTTATTGAACAGTAATTGTGAGGTAAAATATGCTAATTAACCCCACGCAGGAGAAAAGAAGGTAATACGCTAACATTAATTATTTCAATAGAGGTATGCTATTATAGCCTGTTGGTAACTATATTCCATGTAGTTGAACACATCTACTACTTCTGAGAAAGCATTTCTAACTGCATATGATCTAGGTACAAGCGAATATCTAAATGACTCAGTCCTGATATTGTTTGCAATTAAAAATAATTTTAGATCGAGTAGTTTTTGTCGGTAAGATTAATAAATAAGGGCAGTCCACTGTACAATTAACAATTTAAAAAATAATTGGAATACGATCATAATTTAAATCTTTGGTCAGGCAATATTCTTTTGTTGTTCAAGTCTTTACACTTTGTGGTAAATTATATTTCCTTTAAGTTCAAATAAATCACGTCTGTAGCCATGCTACAGATTACGTTGTTTTCCAAAACAATCTTGTTCAACGAACTTTGAATATCTCTTTGAATCTCTAGGGTTAACGAGGTCATTGGATATTGTAATTCGTAGCCATTTCAATAATGATAAATTAGAAACATGGCGTCAACAAGGCAATGCTTGTGCTTACTATGTAACAGAAGTTGTTATTTGTTATCATTCTACGCTTTAAGTCTTGCAAATAATAATATTTTAACATCAGCTCGTCAGATTCAAGCAAAGTTTGTTGTTAGTTTAACCCTTTACTTTCACAATTTCCTGGAAGCTTTTGAACAATATTATAACGGGTGTTTTTTTTAGAGGTATACAAATTCAAAATGAAAAAAAAAACACATTAAAACAATGTTAATGTCTATGGTATTGGCTTTATTTAATAAATAGATAATTTTACGCCATTATTGTTTAAATATGATTTCGGGTATATTCCAATTTTCGACAACTTTATCGAGCAACTGGGGCAATATATCGACAAAACCACGGCGAATGTTGACTTCCAAATGGTCCAACGTCTCTGGTTTATCAACATAGACTAGTGTCTTCACATACCCCTAAAGAAAGTAATCTAATGGTGTGAGATCACACGATCGTGGAGGCCTAGACCCAGATATTTCCGCAGAATCTTCCGCAAAGTGGACGGGCACAGCTGCAATTGCTGTGCGCGATGGCGAATCGACTCATTCGTTTTCTCCTCAACACTACTCTCCACAGCAGCAATAACTTCTTCTTGCGCACTGTTTGTCGTCTTGGCGGATGCGTATTATCCACTAGAGTGTACGTTGTGCGTAAACGATCCATGATCTTCCGAATAACTTGCTCGGATGGATGATTATGTCGACAGTAAAATGGACGTAGTGCACGATTAATTTGGCGAACCGAACCATGATTTTCAAAATAAATTTGCGCAATTTGCAAGCGCATGCGAATCGACTACAAATCAACTGTCAACTGTCAAATTGACAGTCTGTAGAAACAATGTTGCCAGTTTAAAAACCAAACCTCTAAAAAAAAACACCCTTTCGATACTTATGTTTAGCACATCATCGCATCATTTTAATGCCAAGTTTGGTACATAGATATGATGGAAGGCTTCACGTACACACTACAGAATCCTCCAATGTCTCGACTCGCATGGCTTGCTTTGTTCGTATGCATGCATTGTTACTCTTCTGTAATTTACCTGAATCAATGTTCCCTTTTCGTTCCATGTTATTGATCAAGCCATGTCTTTCTTGGACGTACCTGATTTCTTCATCCATTCGACATACGTGTCTTGTTTCAACCACATCCATACATCGTTTTATATGTAAGTACACATCTAGTGGTTCATGTCTTTTTGGGACATCCTCGATTACTTTGTCATTTCACTCACATGTCATATATTCTTGTGACACTCGATTCTTGGCCCATTCTCTATAAAATGTTCCAAATCTTCTTTTTAAAGCAACTTGCTTTATTTTGCTGCTTACATGTACAACAGAGTGCAGATTTCTACCATTTTATATAGCAGTGATGCCCAGAATTGACAGACAAAGTTGAAAGTAAGCGAAATGCTCTAGAAAAGACATCCCTGAGACCCTGAGGAGCGTACATGGTAAAACAATGAATGATCAAATTGCGATGGAAATAGTTGCCAAACAACTGGACAAGTGACTGTCTGATATTTTCATTGGTACCATATACCAAGGGGGAACCGTGACATTTTGAGAATCAGGGAGATATTGAGAGGATGATAGATAGGTCGTTAAGCTCCAGGCCGTCGTACGCACTTGTTCGTAATTATAAGAGTTTTTCGTCTAAATAAAGACTATCAGCCTCACTAACAAAGAAAAAAACCCATCTCTGTTCATTAATCACTTTATCGGTACTCATATTTGTTTACACGCCTTCTCTTAAACTGTGACCAATTAAGGGACTGAAGAACAAAATATCTCCTGGTCGTTAAGACGCTTTCTAAGAAACACTGAAGTATTAGCTTTAGTGTCAGGTTACCATGCAATATGCCTTAGCCTTTCCTCACATGCAAAAAGAATTACATCCATAAATTTTCATTTTTCATCTGTGAATTGTAACCAATCAAAGCGCTACCATTGGAAATGAGTGCGCGCAATGTGATTACTCTGAGTCTGAGAGTCTCAATACCTATCACCTTGTTGAGAAGTCACATATTTTGAAATGGCTTTAACAAAGTTGTGTGATCAGGTCTAAACAGCTGAGTACCTGCATCCGAACCTCCCACTCCCCGATCTTCATTTTATTATTCCTCACATATATAGCTTCGCAACTATGGAGCTCATGATGTTTTGTCGTAATCTATTTGATCATTCTTTTAGAACCGCATTCACCATTTCATCATAAGTATCATTATTAGGTACCTACCAACATTTTTAAGTAAAATTTCTTTCTTATTCGATTATTGCTCTTATATTTTATTCTGTTAAAAAAACGTTTCGTTTAGTACCAGGGCTTCATTTCGCAATGTTTTCTCATTATCTTTGTTCATATTTACGCCTGAAAGCAACTAATTATAATTTGTTTCAAATACAATTAAGAATGACAAAAAATACGGACTTCTAAAAATATATTTTTATAAATTCATGGAAAATTCAAATAAAAATTATTGCAAAAATAAAGAAAAATAATGTCAAAACCTTTGATATTTACCAAATTGACGACAAAATGTTTTCATTTTGAAAGTCATACCAAGTCTCATCATAAATCTCAATTATTCTAACAGGAAAAATAAATCTAAGTACTTTTTGTATTAAATTGGTAACGTTTTCTGAAAACTTTACAGAGATAAAAAAGGTTCGCTATTAAAAAGGGAGAATAATAAAAATCTAATGGCTTTTATCGGAACACGTTTTTTAATGTTAAATTATTAGATTTTTATGAAAGCCTGTTAAAAAGCTTTGATTACTGAGGACATTACAAAAACCTTTTCAATAATTTTGAATAATTTTAGCAGTATTCAAACTGTCAGAAAAGTTTGTAAGAAATGGAGTCTTTAGTGAAAAAAATAAATCCCTTTAAAAATAATGTAATCACTGTCTGATTTTTCCATCAGTAAATTTACGGAAAAGAATTTACTCGGGCATTATTATCTTATGGAACCGTTTGTCCACATTACTTTTCGACTACGTGAAACGTATGAAATCTTTTAAATTTGAAACATTAAAGTTGTGACAAAAATGACATCAAATCTTTTAAAATTTATAAATTACAATGTTATCTTCCCTCTTGGCCACAATCAAAATAAAATCAATCTCTGATTACAAAAAAACTTTCCTTATTCCTTTCCAAGGAACCAAGAACTTAAACTTTTTAACTTTTCGACTCGAAATCTTTAAAATTTGTGACAAAAATGACATCAAATCCTTTAAAATTTATAAATTACATGTCATGATCCCTCTTGGTCTCAATCAAAATAAAATCAATCACTGATTACAAGGAAACTTTCCTTATTCCTTTCCAAAGAACCAAGAACTTAAATTTTTTTAACGTCCTGTGCAAACATCCACCGTGGAAAAAAAAATTGGAAAAACTAGTGGAAAAATTTCGCCAATTTTTATTTAGCCAAATCAAAATTTTTTTTAAACAATTTCTAAATTCTCTGGTTTTCACTTGAATTACCTTGACCCAAAGTTTATTGTCTCTTGTTTTATTGATGTGTTAATTATTTATTTTTATTTTTATGCTGCGTATACATTTGTGAATATATTTGCTAAGCGCGAGCAGAGTTACGAATTATTGGAAAGAAACGTTTTGCAGCCTAACGTGTTATTGTATACTTTTATTGGACGCTTGGAATTTATCTTTTATTATTTCTTTGCTATTTGTGATTTTCACCCTCCATCGATCGTGTATATTATAAACAGGTTTATTTCGTAGTACCTCAACTCGTATTGGTAAATTTGAAACTATCATGAGTTTTATTTTATTACAGCTATCTTCCACAAATAAATCAGCCCTGCCCCTAGCATACTTTTGATCGAAATTTTGTATTTAAATCACAAAGGGTTGTTTAGTAATGATAACTAATTTTGAAATCCCATTGCGTAACCATAAAATGAGTAAAAGATACCGCACTGACGGATTAAAATGTGTGCAGCCATGCTTGAATTTCGGATGGATCATAATTATTAGGATGTTCCAAGACAACGTCATTAGATAGAAACATTGTTTTTGATTTATCCCATAAGCTTATACTAAAAACTTCTTTAGCGTACCCTTGAGTCTCTCCTAATATTTAATAACACTTGATTTATGGCAACAAGGATGTTAAATTATGGCTCTAATGTATTTCTACTCTGTAACAAATTTGAGTTTGTTCTCTTCATTGGAATTTAGATGATAAAATGATTAAACGACGTGCTGGCTATCAATTTTATTTTTTTTAATTTTTGCACAAAGTAATCACTCAGCACGTAGCGAACTGTAATTTATTTAATAAACAATATGGTGACATTCAATCGAAGCAATCCATTTTAGCTCAATTATATACCGTCATTTATTTAATAAACAATATGGCGACAACACGCACAATTTTTTTAATGGTATACGAACTCCTACAGGGAAGTTAAAATACGAAAATAAAGTGTAGTTGTGTAAAAAAGAAGGTAAACTGATTTGTGTTTGACCATTTTGCTAGAATTTTTGGACTGTCAACGAATTTTGATTGTTTTTTTTTTACTTAACATATTACACATATTACAGGGATGTTTTAAATTTGGTACTCAAAATACAAAATTAATTAGATTTTTTTTTCGAATTAACGCAACGTCAAGAATAACTCGATTATATAATAAATACTGCGATCATCCATAATAAATACTGGATACGTTTTCGATTTCAATCACTACCTTCAGAAGGAACTTATACTTGCATATACCTAACGACCTCCTCACTTAGAGCCACTTCGTAATTATTATTTCATTCACCTACTTATGCATTAACTATATAATTGGTGAATATATGTATGTGCATTTGTGTATGTACATACATGCGTACATTATGCACACGTGCCCACATACATACATACATGTATGTATATACGTAAATGTGTATGTATGTATTTACTAACATTTGATTTTAATCCTTGTTTTACGTACTTGTAATTAAATTTATTATTACTTATTGTAAATTGTCGTTACACAAAAAGTGTTGAGATAAAAAGTGCAAATTGAAAATGAAAATTTCTGTAATAATTATTTGATGTATTCTGTCTGGCAAGCCAACAAATACATAAATTACCTATCGAATACATCGAAAAATAAGCGTTGGCTCAATGTATCACTTACAGATGTAAAAAAAAATTACCGAGTACATTTTTCAACCACAAACTAGCTTATAAATGGTAATCATTTATTACCCATTATTGTGATTTTCTGAAATGTTTGGAATAATAAAATGCGTCACGGTACCAATAAATCATTATTGAACTTCGGCCATTTGACAGCTTTCCGCGGAAGATGTCACTGGCTGATTTATTCCTTTACTAATGCTTTCGCATTTCATATAACTTATTACAAAGGTCATACTAATTTATAGAGCAAAGTTGAGGGCATGAATGTCAAAAACCCAACCGTCTTTGAATGTAAATAATATGCAAATTTATTCTGCTATGTGGAAGTTCTGTGAAGTACTTTCAGGTCACTACACGACCTCGGAGGGTTAATTACTTTTGAGATATTTGACTGATTAGAAATCTGAAATATGAGCTCATTCTCCTTGTTTTAATGTTATTTTATGTAGCTTGTGGGACCTCAAAGGTTAATTTAAGTGTTCTGAGCGTATAATAATATATCGGAGGGTAATAACTACAACTAGGTAACTCCAAAATCAGCGTTTTTGAATTAAACACTAAAAGCGTAACTTTATTTCCACGTATTACAAACAGAAAAGTATTGCATTGGAATCATCAAGTTAATTGATAATTTTTTGTTGGGGTATTCGACTTCCGAACTTTTAGCGGCCATATTGTTGAAGTGACATCTGTCAAAATGGCTGTCATTTATTAAGTCCGTTTTGCCAAATTACCATGGACGGATATAGCGTTCAACAATACGTGCAAATGATAAAATTATTGAAAATTTAATTAATTGTTTAATGATAAAATCTCACGTAGAGGTGATGTGAACTGGCCACCGATATCTTGCAATTCGACCCCGTTAGACTTTTACTTGTGGGTTTTTTTAAGTCGCAGGTCTATGCGAATAAGCCACAAACCACAGCGGCCCTTAAAGCCGACATTACCCAAGCCGTCGGTCAAATCCTGTCTGATTTATGCGCCAGAGTCGTGGAAAATTGGACATTTTGGATGTACGTCACCCAGATAAGCCGCGACGGTCATTTAAACGATGTTATATTTCATACATAATGGCATTACTTAATTTTTTTTTTTTTTTTAAAGAAAGACAAACATTCCCGGGTTACGAATAACCCAACAATGTTTAAAAATCTCCAAATACCACCACAGAAAGCCGAAAATGTTGCTTGTGTTGTGATGGAAGACTTAGCCGGCCGAGGAATCGAACACCCGGATCGAACAACAATCGAACGCCCGGGTGGGACCCAAACGCGGTGCCCACTCAACCACCGACCAGTCATATAGGTCTTTAGTTCAGTCAATAGGCCTTTCAAACGAGTAAAAAATTTCGATGATATCTCATACGCACTTTGTTTTATTTAAATTTAAAGATAGGAAATACGAAGGAGTTTTACAAATTAAACACAAAAAAATGAACAAATAAAAATTGTTTAAGCAAAGGCAAGAAAGGAATTATTTGAGGATAATATACAAAATGTAAACTAAGTAAAAAAAAAATTTTTCTAAGTTGGATAACTTAAACCCAATTTTCTTGTTTTTTTCATTTGGAAACACGTCTGTACTTTTAAAAGTCTAATGAACAGTATCTACGTATTGCTAAATAATTGGCGAATTTAAATAACAACTAGTTAATATTTCAAGACAAACAATCTTCTTGTTACCTACTACGAATGATTCAATTAAATGCGAACATAATTCAGGTCAGTTTTTTTATATTAAACGCGAAAACTTAATATCAGTTTCAAGACACTTAATTAAATCCCGGTGGCAGAGAAAAATTCGTACTATACCAAGAAAGACAGGAATTCATTTTTCATTATTCGAGGCCACGGAATATAATATGAAATTGTGTTTCTAAAATTAAATTTTTCAAGGTTTTTCTTGAAGTTACTAGAAAGACCTTGATAACTTCGAGAAATGTAGAATTTTCTGTGAAAAGTTAGACCAGTAGGTTATGAAAAATAATTATTAAGAGCTTTACCTTGGGTGCGATAGCCCTATACCAATGTTCGGCGAAATATTGAAGAAGTAGTTGAAGATTCAAGTACAATACTACTCAATTAACTCTAGAAAGATCTTATTTTGACCTACGTTCAAGATAAAGATACGTCTGAAAGACGTACTGAAATTTAAATGTGTATATTTGACATAATATCATACTTAAACAGTTCAATCGACCACCACAACACGGGCATGTGCCTAGAATGGTGGTCGAAAAATTAAAAAATTTATGTAACAAACAATTTCAATGAATAAAGAAAACTTTAAAAAAAAAAAAAAAAAAAAAAAAGGTACCAAAATAATATATATAAATATTAAGTAATTAAAAAATAATAAGATGCTGTACACCCCTTAAAAAACAACTTTAAGCTATTTAACCTATTTTTAATTAAAAATATTTTTTTTATTATAATTGCTTTATCGGATTTTTTATATGCTATGAAAGTTTAAATGATAATCAGTCATTATACTTAAAAATAATAACATTTTTATAAAAATAATAACATTATAAGAAGAAGTCCGAAAGTGACCCAAGTTACGTCTTTCGAACGTATGGTGTATGCATATCTCCGTAATTATCGTATTTACCGTGGTGGCGTAGCCGCCCCGCGTTGGCAACTGAGGCAGTTTGCTTGGCAACTGAGCTAACTGAAATAGACAGCGCGCTGCATAGCGAAATAAAAAAGACAGCAATTCTTGTATCCGCTTACGTTGCAAAGACGTAGATTATCTTTCTAGGGTCAACCTAGTATAAATTCTCCACTATTATTTATTTTTTTACAAAAACATACGTCACAACATGTGCCATTAACATAAATTATATTTATATATGTATTATAATACGAAATGTGTTATATATGTATTGTATTACAAAACGAAAGTAACAACATAGATGTAAAGTTAAATATAAAAACAAAAGGTAAAATAAGGAGTTGAGGTAATAAGCAGAAAGTAAAAAGTAAGATGGATAAATAAAAGTATAAAGTGAAAGCATAAATTATAAAATATCAAGTATAATGAAAAGTTAAAGATTGAAATAAAAAGTTAAAAGGTAGGAAATAACACAGTCAAACGTAAAATGTACAGACTATAAGATAGATATCTTAAAAATAATAAAAAGTACAAAGTTATATATATTAAAAAGAAAAAAAATTGTAACAAGTAAAGAGTAAGAAATGCTCTTAGGAGATAATATAAAATTACCAAAATAAAAGATATCACTGATTATGATATGTTTCTAAACCATAGATATTAGGAACACACATACAGTTGCGTATACATATAGTGCAGGCGCTAGAGGTAGTTGAGTATTATGGAAATGAATTTTCAAAAGGTTCCGAAGGCATCAACAACCTAGCTGTTCCTCGTGGCGTCTTACATTGTGCTCTAAAGATTGTAATATAATATCTATAATTATCTATATGTATATCTAAAGCATAGAGTCTTGGAAAAAATTCAAAGCGCCCTAGGGGTGATTTTTTTACAAAAATAGTGCTATACAAAATATCCAAACATATTTTTTTTAACTACAGACAGCTTGGCTCACTAAATGCGGAACCCAGTATGAAGATGGCTCTAGCGAGCTGAAACCTTAAATGCGGAATCTATTAGCATTTCGGAGGCGAGTCATAGATCATCCAAAGTGGTTCGCTATGTTTGGTGATTTATTAGGTGTACGTTTTCGTATGGTGAAGTTTGTCTAGGTTTTGACGGCGAATGCGTTTGCACACCCACTGCACATAATGAGAAACTGGTTGAGGGAAACGTAACCTAGATTTCTCCAGCCGGATTCTTGCGATCCCATCGGCTCGCACTATAGTGGGAGGGTTTTTTTTTTTTTACAGTTATTACCGCACAAGAGTCCCAACTGCTTCCGTCTGGAGCCAGTGAGACTATGGCATCCCCAATTGGGGTATGTTGTGAGGCTGAAGGTAGTGGGGAGGGGAAGGAGATAGGGAAGAGGAAGGTGGGGATGTACCTGGCTATTCAGATCTGGTCACTCAACACGGCTAAAGCCATTTCAAGCAACGTTTCAATTCTGAATGGTGGTCTTACACCAGGGCGATACTGATAGTATCTTCCACTCTGGAACGTGTTGCAAATATACTATTTATTATTTTAAATGAATAAATTGTGAAATAACACAAATTGATCAAATAAAATTTATTTGCGCACGCCGGGTTCGAACCCGCGACCTTCGGATTGTGAGTCGAGAGTCTTACCTCGGGACCAAAGAGGCCGTCTAATGGATGGATTCATACGTCCACCACTCCTGGAAACATTGAATCCACGTTCCTACCCAACCCTCATTTATTTTTCCTTCCCAGAACTTTTTCTATTTCATTTCCCGAAACTGACCCTCCAGGTAAGGCCTTTTTGCTGTCTACTGGTCTTGTGAACATATATTGCAAAATAAATTTTGGACTGCTGGATGATATTATTGTTTGTAAATACACCTCTTAATGATGTCTGATAAAACGTGATTTCTGTGATCATGAACTGAAAAGAGGCATCCCTAAAGATGACGTAGGCCCTGAAGGATTTTTGTTCCTGGGAGCCATCTGTATTGATCTAATGTAAAAAAAAATATTTTTTGAATTTGGAAACTAGAATTATTGGTCTGTTCGAATAACTAACTTCATTTGGGTTTTTTTAATAAAGACTTATTTATTAGTCATGTTGCCTTTTTTAGTGCCCGTTATACGGTGTCAATTTATAAAGTCTAGTGTAAATGGCGGAACTCAACTTGAGCGATGTGCAAAATATGCCAGTAAGCATTAAAAATGTTGGGTTTTGTTCTCTATCGGAGTATTTTGGGATACTCGGGTTCTGAGAGCATAATGCCACTCTCTGGTACGTAGCAGGCCGGAAAGTGACTCGGCTGTTTAAAAGCTGTGAGGTGGATATTCCCTCACGTTGGAGAGACCTCGAAAAATATAAAATAGTTTCAAAAGAAATTTTTCTACACGAGTTGGTGTACACACGTCCCGTGACTTACATTTTATATACGTCGTACTTCAGATTGATTAGCGCAACGATAAAAGTGGCCGTTTGTTACATTAGTTCCACACAGGAGTACGTCATCTTTGGGGGTGCTGTGTGTAGGATATTTTTTGGGTAAGGAAGGAGAGGAGTTCTGTGAAGAAAAAAGGTATGAGGGGTAATTAGGAATCTGGGGATCACTGCGTCCAGAAGTGATGGATGTGTGAGTCTTTCCCTACCACTGCGGTGCAAGGCAGTGTTCCGAAAAAGTCTTGCTAGAGAGGTCTAAGCACCTCTCTCAGTCTCTACCGATCCCCCTGCCACGCAGTTGGTGGGCAGACGTATCCGCCACCAAGATCAAGACAAACCTCACCACATGAACCGGGCACTCCTGCTAAGTCACCAAACATGGCGAACCACTTGGGGCAGTGGTGTTGATTATCCAATAGGTTCTCGATCGGAGAAGGTAGTGAAACGTGAAGAAAATTGGAAAGAAGAAGGTTGAATAGGGGGAAAGGGGAGGTTTGAGTTTGATATCCAAAATACGCTTTACCTTGAAACAGATCAAAAATTCGCACACTTCGAGAAATAATAATTCCGCTTCAATTATTGTAATATTATATCCTATTGGTCAGATCAAAATTTATGTATGGTTTCAAAAAGCAATGATTTTCAGGGAATTTTCAGGAGAAAAAGTAATAATTTTTTTGTCTTAGTAGAAAGCATTTTAAAACAAATGTAGGAAAATAAATATCTGCCTACTGTAATTTATAAATTATAATCGTACATGTTAGTTTTATGTTTAATGCGTGTTGTGCGCTTAAAGCTAGTCTCAGATATGTTATTCAATATGTATTATAAAATAACATATTGCATCATGAAATAGTCGTCGCAGTTGTACCGAGAAACTACTGGACTAAAAAGTGGAAAAGAGTTTTTATATACTTGTAAAGTCTTATTAAAATTAGGAAACTACATCACATTATACCCTAAAAAAAATTCCGTTATGAGCTATTCAATTTTTTTGGGCTTAAAACTTTTAGAGACTGGTCTACGCTCCGACAACAATTGATATTAAACACCCAACGTTTGATCCTTCCCAAATTTATCCTAAAATTCCTACTTCGGACTTGATTTACTCGAAATTGAAAGTTAAAATCAAAAACAGTTGTACTATAAAATAGACTACAAGTGTGATATAGATTCACCAATTACACTACGAGTTTCCGGACACCATGTGTAAGCCGCTTACCAAAAACTGAAGAGAACAAAGCAAAGTAAAGTTTGAAGATAGAAAAAACAGGAGAAAGGTACTAGATAGCGCTTTCATATCTCAATAATACACATTTTTATTCCCAAAAGTTTTCAAAATCCTGCATTAGGTAAAAATAAACCCGCTTATCTGTATCCCAACTTTTGACAATCATTTATCGCTTATTCTTCTACAATCACAAATTATTTCTCTCTTCCATCTTTCATTGAAATTGGCGGTTCTAGATAAACACGATTTAGTCATTTATCTTTTAAACTTTCTCACTAAGTCTAGGCAAATTTCGAACAAGTTTGAAAGTTTTTCGGAGCATCGGTGAATAGATAAAATTTTGGGTCTTGGCAACTGAACAGAAAATTCCCAGAAGTGTGATCTATTCGAATTTAAATGAAAAGTGATTTGGCCAAATTTTTCAACACTTTTCGAAGTCTAGGTAGAATTAGAAGAAAAGAAGTAAAAAGATAACTTCAAATAAAACTGAACCTCTGTTCAAGCTACATTACCAAAATTATAAGGCATTACACAAGGGTCCATACTAGACTTTAACTTGTTTATGATGTGATATATTACGTTATTGCAATGAAAACTATCGTTTCTGATATAAAACATAACTACTCTTCACTGATGTAGGATTATTCTTGAATTCAATGTGACTAACCGAAATGAGATGTTCAACCGAAACCGAAAGCGAATTTTGGATTCTGTTCTGGTTTCGACCGATATCGAAACCGAAACTTATTTCAATAAGTTGCACGGTGAAATGAAAATCATTCATTTAATGTGTTATTTACTTTTATAGCTACGAGTAATTGGTGCGTTGTAATGATTCTAATTTACACTATTGGTGGGAATTACATACACATAAATTATCTTAGAACTATATACTGTAGTAAACAAATCAATAAAGTCTTTAAGGGGGTATTCTAGTCTAGAAAAAAAAAATTTCTTCATATTTCCAAAGTTAAAATATTCAAAAATATCTCCTAAAAAGGATTTTTCGAAATTCGCATTATTTTAAAAGTTAAAACCATTTTAATTTTGCGGTTTAGACAGAATCTAACCAAAATCTAAGGAGGACAAAGTTTTAAGCACCTTTTTCTCAAAACCACTTTTTTCCTGACGGTTGACACGATATCTCAAGTTCTACTGAACCAATTTACTTGAAATTTGTTGTGAACCTTTTCTATACATTATTTTATGGCATGAACTACAATTATAACAAAATTTTAATTTTTACCATTCAAAAAAATTCGGAATGTCAAAAAAACTGGTAAAAAATTTTTTTTTTTTTCAGACAGCCGCCATTTTGCGAAAAATAAAAATTTATGACTTCTCCGAAGTTAATGCCGTAGCTGCATTTGTTTGAATTAAAAATAAAAAAAAAATTCGGATAACTAGGAGGGTTGCAATCGTGTCAACCAGTGCGCGCCATATTTTTGAGACCCCCCACTTTAACACGCGGTAACTTGTAAATTTTTTATTTTTTTCTTTTGATTTTTTTTATGTGTTCTTTAATGTTTAATAAATATTTGGATAAATAATGGTATCAAAAATATTATTGTTTTTTTTTATCGTACCTGAAAAAACACCTAAAATTCATGCTTCTAGACTAGAATACCCCCTTAACAGTTTTATGTTAGACAACAGAAATCAATGACTTTTTGTTTATTAAGTGATAAATTTTAATAAAAATATATAATATTTATTTAAATATAATAAAATTACAAACCCCTTATACTTTTAACTTAAAAAATCTTTTTTACGTTGTAACTTATTTTTAAAAATATATTTACCTATTCTGAAAAAAAAGAAATCGCTTATCAGTTCAAAAAATAATCTCGAATTTTGAAAAAGTTTGATCAATTCATCCATCGCATTCAACAACCAAAGTGATGATAAATTGACCTTACTTCGGACACGCCCACAACACACTTCCAACGATATTCAGTGGTTTTGACGGTGATAAAATTTCGCGAACATACGAAAAGAGCTTAGCCTACAAAGTCGGGATATCTTAAGAAGTCATTAAATATCTATTACGTTGAACCAAAATATTAAGAAGGCGGCTTTGAGTTTCTTTATTTTGGCAAAATTCGCATTATAATAAATGGTAGAATTAAAAAAATATAATTCTTAGTAATCTCAAGTACTTCACTTTTATTAAAGATCTAATTAATTAATCCTATTCCCAAAAAATTTAAATGCCTTAATTTTTTGTTACTTGACAGAAAGTTTTTAATCCCCCACGTTGGAATTATATTGAAAGAAGAATTAAATATTAGTGAAATTAAATCATTCATATTTAGCAAAGATCTAATTAATTATTGGTGGTATTCCAAGAAACGTTTATTAAATGATAAAATGTTTAAAACAAAGAAAAAATTATTAATATGAAGCTAGCAAAACAATGAACAACGTTGAACTTATTTCATAAAAAAATCTAATTCAATGGAATTACAATAGTATTAAATGGGTGTTCGAAATATTATATTTAAAGTTTAAGGAAAAATATTTCTCATTGTTTAATAAGTCAGGTACGCCTCATAAGTCATACATATGTCTTGTAATGTTATATTATCGTGAAAACAAGCTAATGGTGAAATCTTATCGTGAAAGTTTATTGTGAAAATCAGCTACGTGGATAAATTAACAATAATATGCATACAAAGGCATAAATTTACAGATTTTATTAATGAAACATCAATTTTTTACGGAGATTTTATCGATTTCTCTTAAAAATATATTGTGATGACACAAAAAAATTGTTTTAACATAGTTAAAAAAAATTGATGATGCGTAATTAATTAATACAATTCATAAAAGGCATACGACCAAAATCATAATATTTCATTTTATTCGGACACTGTCTCTTTAAGAGTGAATTTTCGAGTATATTCCCTTGAGGGACTTTCCACAAAAATGGCGCTATATAAATGATCCAACAATAGGTTATTAACTACACTAACTACTAATTAAATATCATAAAAGGGAATAAAATGTGAATTCTGGAGGATTCATATTGTAATGAAAAAATATTAGGATTTTCATGCAGACGTGTTTTGTCGTTGTGATAAAATATTTGTAATTCAAATAAAAGTTTTTCAGTAAATCCAGATAATATTTGTAAGGTCACCTCGATCTGTTAATTTATTCGTAAGACCTGCAGTCCCTTTTTTAATGAAAAAACAAATAAGAAAATTCTTAATTAATTAGCAATATCGTAATTCAAATGAGCATGAGGTACGTACAGCCACAATATATAATAAATGCCCTAAAGTTATATTAAATAACGGCAAAATAATCCACAAAAATAGTTTAATATTTTCAACGGTCATTGAAAAGTACACCGGTAAAATTTTATGGTATTTTGTTGATATTTGAAGTAAGGTTAGGTTAGGTACATCTTCATGTCAAATTGAATTGACATGAAGAGGTTGTTATTGGTTGTTAATGGCAAAACCATTCATACTAAAACCGCAATCAAATCCAAATATGCTTAAAATTCGCGCTCACCACTTCAGCAAATAATAATACACAAGCACTCGCAAATATTAAAATAATTAAAAAATATTTTTGCAAACCGAATTTCCATGCGTGTAACGATAAATAAATACTTGAAACTTGGTGGCCTCTGTGATTGAGGGTAAGGCTCTCGACTAGCAATTCGTAGGTCGCGGGTTCGAATTTCGACATATGCAAGTAAATTTTATTTGATTGGTTTTTGTTTTCTCATTTCTTTTAAATTTTATTCAATTAAAAATAATATAATGAATATTTGCTGCACGTTCTAAAGTGGAATATACTTTCAGTATCGCCTTGACCACCATTCAAAATTGAAATCGCTTGTAATGGCTTTGAATAGCCAGGTACTCCCCCACCTTCCTCTTTATCTTATCTTCCCTAATACTTTTAGCCTCACAACGTATACAATAGGGAATGCCATAGTCTCATCGACTCTGGGTTAGAGAGTGACCGGTTGAGTAAGGCCTTATTTCTTCTCCAGCTGAACTCTCTCGACCCATCGCCTTTCACCGCAGTTGGAAGAATGGATTCATACGTCTTTCAATCCTGAACACAGACCCACAGAATCCTACCCATCCCTCGTAACTTTTCTCACCCAGAACTTTCTCTCCTTCTTTTCCATAAAAATACCCTGCTCACAAAATCCCCTAAGATGACACAGAACCTGAGGGAAATCGTTTTACTCAGTGTCTCCTGTGTGGAGCTATTGTTAAAAAAGACGGTTGTGATAGGTTAGGTAACATTAAATTAGGTTAGTTTAGGTTAGGTTAGGTAAGATTAGGTTAGGTCGGACGATTTGTATTCACATAAAAAAAGAAGAAAAAAAACTTGAGTTTTATTAATGTTTCCACAAATGGTTTAAAGTTGAATCTGGTTGACCCATTTCTGAAACTTGTGGATTCAGCAGTTTGGTGGAATATATACTAGAATTCTCGTTTACCGGCATGGTTCTTGGTTTCACCCCGGGCTGAAAAACTTCTTGAATTTCTGCTAGCCGTGGAGCTTTGACAATGGCACTCCCAACCCTCCGGGGCTTTGTGGGTAATGGGGGTAGCAATGTTGCCTTCCTGTTTGAAGGACGATAAAAAAAACCTTATTTGGATTTAAAATAAAATGTACGAAAGTAACACACAGATTTAACAAAGAATATACATTTCTATACCTCATCAAAAAGTCATCAGCGTATCTCAAAATGCGAGAAAAAACGTAGTGAATGACAAAATATAATACAACATCTTAAGCTCAACTAGTTGAAAGCAACATTAATACCGGCTGCGCTAAATGAAGTGTACGCGCCAAATGTAGTGTACGCGCCAAATGGGCGGCGCCTACTGAAATGTAGGCATGTCGGTGTGTAGCGTCGGAGGGTAGAACTCAATATTTAATATACGTAGTATTGTACTGGTATTTATTAGGGAGCTGCTTGTAGCAAAAGAGACCTACTGGTGTCACGCATCACCTTTTATAGCCTCTCACAAGCATACCATCTCGCTTGCTATCATATACATTCACACATCTCTCTCTCTCTCTCCAATGGCGCTACAGCCCATTTCGAGCCTTGGCTCCTTACTCCTCCTGTCCTCAGCGGCTGACTTCCAGTTTGTTATTAGGAGAAGCTGTGCTGCATCCTGTCGCACCTCGTCTTCCCACCTCAACTCTTCTTAACTCTAAATTCGACTGTTGTGAACTCTTGCAACTCATTAACTTACAAACACCCACAGTAACAACACGACAAAATACAATATTCTACAGCAGCACTCATAAGCGTAACTAAATAGCCCACTCTCCGAAACAACGACTTCACACCACGGGAAATAAGTACTTGGGTGATGTTGACATTTTCAATATCAATTTGGCGAGTTTTGTGGATCATCTAAAACATTTATTTCAACACTATTACTAAACACATCTTATTAACCTATAAAAAAGCTGTATTTTTCTCTTTTTGTTTATGTGTTTGTATGACTTGTACGACTTTTATCTAATGTAGTTTTATTTGTATTAATTCCTTAGTTTCAAAGTATCTGTCATATTAAAATTACACTACAAATCATGTAAAAGCCCTCTGGGCGTTAAATAAATAAATAAAAAATAAAAATATAGACTCAGTGGACCCATCACATTGCACCGATGGATTCATAGATTGGTAACTCCTCGACACATTGATCCCCAGATTCCTATCCACCCATCATACTTTTTTCCTTCCCAGAATTTCTTCTTCGTCTTTTACCTAAAAAGACTCAGTACCCAGCATCCACAAAAATCACAATCCCCATAGGCCCTCAAAAACACATTTCTATATCACCAACAAATCTCATTTGACGAAATGGTTCACTCTGTATAAAAAAAAAACAGAACAACATGAGTATTGTGAGATCAACGCCATGATTTACCCTAATTCAGCCGATAATAGGGCAGAGGGATCTCGGGCGTGGAATGAGCCACTTCACTGGCGCAGCGGAAGAAAGGATAATTACTGCTGGATTTTATGCTCTCCTGATAGAGGGGGCTGGAAGGGCGGCCACGTGGAGTCAGCAGCGGCTTGATTGACTCGCAATTCAATTAGCTCGCGCGACTCTTCCATAACGCGGTTACTGGCAGCTGCGAAAAATCGTAAATGTGACAGAGCCGTGCCACACATGAGAAATATTGAATTAGTTATGTCGCGGTCATGTCTTTTATCGTAACTAGAAAGCAAAAAAGCTTAGTATGACTTCGCAAACAAAGTACAGTGATAATTTTTAGAACAGTGTCAGAAAATTTGCATATCTCGGACGTGATACATTAGGAAAGATAATATCAAGCTCCTTTATGAATTGATATATTTTAAGCATACCAACATAACGTCGTTATTATTTTCCTTAATCATATCAAGAGCGAAATTGAAAATATCGTAAAAAAGCCAGAAAATCAAAAATGAGTAAAAAATGTAATTTTTCTTCGGTTTTTTTCCTCTCTTTTTCATCTGCGTTGTAGAAATAATTCTAAGAAAATAGTGTCCTTACGATTTTCATTTTTAGGAGATTTTTTTCTAAAAAATTAAAAGTAAAATACATTCTGTTATCCACTGGAGCGATTATGATCGAAAAATGGACCACTATTATTTTTCTGCGATTGATAGCAGTCCGATATTGGACCACATTTTCCTACCATTCGTAAAACATTTATTGTAATTTTTTAAAACATTTTCATGGCCAGCCTTTTATTTTCAAAAGAAGTATTAAAATTATCTATCTTTTATGACCATGATGTCGCAAATCCAAACTTCGAAGACTATTTTAAAACGATGTTAAAAATAAAAAATAAATTAAAAAATTTCACGCAGAATATCTGATCAGCTGCTTACGGTAAAAATTAAGTCCTTTTTCCTTTGATATGCTCTTTTCATTATCAAGTATACCACAGACAATAACCAGAAATCTAAAATATTCTATGTTGACTCGAATAAGTACCTCGCACGAAGTTTCAAAGTAACAAACACGCGGGATTCGTGCGGCTATAAAATTTACTTTATAAGTTAAAGCATTGTAATAAGTTTTTGTCTCCATGTTAAAATTCAAAGGTATTATTTTTTTAACGTTGGCGAAGCATTTTAAAAATGATCTTCTGGAAAACTCGAATAATCGAGGCAATTTTATTTATTTCGTGTGGTCGCCCCAGTATTTTAAAGAACTTTGCAAAAAAGGAAGAAAAAAAAACGAATGTGCAATTAATACGCAGTAGAAAAGTTAAACCTAAGAAACACTAAAGTAGACAAGAGTGTGGAGACTGCGAAGCATCGCACAAAGAGGAGACCGATAGGCTATGAAGCACCGCACAAAGAGGAGACCGATTATTCTATCTCATTCAGACTATATTCTATAGATGTATGTGTTTGTTTCTTTTTAGTGTCGATATTTTTCGTTTCATCGAGTTTCAAATCACGACGATGCTAAAGAAGTACTCACTTCAAAAGTATTCTAAACGAACTATTTAGTGTAAATTTTATAACAAAAAATCATAATTAACTTCCTACCAAAAGAGGAGATATGATGTTTGAAAAGGACCTTTCTTTTTTGCTCTCCTGAACAATTAACATTTTGTCCTTTACAGCTTTTAAAATTTCCGTTATCGATATAGAGGTTTTATTGTTATTTGACATCTCAAACAAATCATTTTTTGTCGTATATCCAACTTACCTTTTTCCACCACTTATATATATTGACCACACGAATAAAACAAAAAATCGGCCAATTAAAAAGGTTCGGTATTATTTTTTTCTAAAAGATACAGTTGTGCTTTTCTTGTTTCGCCGCATGACGTTCAGCATTTTTCGGATGGCATTCTTCTCAAAATTTAAATATTAAAATTATAGCGCTACGCATTTGAAACACCAATGAATATGTTACTGTGAAAGCCCGTAAATTGGTAAATCTTAGGTTTACTAGTAAATCTTAGGATTCACCAACGAACTTTTGCAATTAAAAGTTGGTAAATTTTAGAATTTACTGGAAAATCTTTAGATTTACCATAGTACGGGCTTTTACAGTAACAAATACACCATTTGGAATGTTTTTAGGGAAAAACTTAAAAAGATCAAAACTGTATCTATAGCCTTTGCCATATCATTACCGATTTGTAGTGCATCCTTTATGTTCATGGAACTTAGTGACTATGGAGTTATTAACTACTACTTAGTACGCCATATATTACTACTTAGTACTATGTATAGGATATATGTACTACTACTTAGTACTTTGTACTATAGAATATATACACTACTGCTTAGAACACCTATTGGAACGTACCTACCGACATATTCAAGCCATCGTTATATTCTTTAATTTTACAAGATATCAACATTTATATTAAGGTGGGTCATTTACCAAAAAAAATTAATTTTAAATTCAGAGCGATAAAAGGGTACCAAATGGGTTCAAAACGACGAGTTTAAAATTTTTCAATTTTCTGATACGATCTTCTTCCTCCGGATTCACTTCAAAGTTTTGAAAGTTTTATTACTTTTTATAGAAAAGAAATTTTTTTTTTTTTCTTTACCAAACCATATTTTTTGTAGTCTTCCAAAGCAAATGTAGTATATGTTGACGAAATCATTTACAAAAACTCCCAAAATTGAGCCTCGCAAAATAATTCCGAAATTTAAGAGTAAGAAGGATTTAGCTGGTATTTGAATACACTGCCTTGAGATAATTTGAGTAAAATTCAATTATATTTTTTTAATAAATTAATCAAAATATTCCCTCTATTTCGTGTTTTAATAAAAATAGTTCATGTTTAATGGTTTATCTAACATTTTTTTAAGATGTAACAAGGGTGGGTTTTTCTCTATTACGTGAAATTTCAAAGTCAATCCGGAGGAAGAAGATGATATCCAAATATTATTAAAAAAAATACGTGATTTTATACCTCCATTTAACACCTTTTTATCACTTTTAGACAAATCAAAACAAGAACTTTTTTTTCCACATACATTCGTGACCCATCCTAATTTATAATCCGCAGTTAAAACGGTTTTTCATATGTGCATTCATGCTTCTACTTGTAGGTGGTGCATTTTGCTCAGAAGTTGTTAACGTTTATTTGGATCCAAATCTGTTCGAAACTCAAGTTTACTTCAATAGAACCAATCTTCCGAAAAAGCTTTCCATTGGTGGCAAATAGCAGTTCCATTCGATGCAACCTTAAGTGAACCAGACACGGGTTCCATTAAAGCCAGAGTTAAGTTTGTCTCCCAAAAGCTGGGAGCACTGTACGGAGTTCGCATTTACTAAAATAGTATCTACTTGCACACTATCGGCTGTCAACCTGTCATTTCTACTATAGAGCTCTCGGATGCCTAAAAAATACCATACAAAACATACTGTTCTTCTTATATTTCAAAAATTCACTTGAAAAACTTCTGGTAAACGTGCAGTTATAAGTGATAAGAAAGTTACCAAAAATAAAATGAGAAATAAAAAAAACGGTTGAAAATACCATTCACACCGAACAACAACAATCCGCGTGGACCGTGTAGTTCACTACTTTTGGTGACTTTGTAGAGGTACTCTGTTTCATAGAGTGAGATTTGTCCAGGTCTTGGCGGCGGATGTGTCTGTTTGAAACCGGGGACCGGTTGAGAGAGACCCTTTGACCTCTCTGGTCGGACGTTCTAGATCATCGCCTTGCACCGCAATGGGAGGGATGGATTCATACGTCCGTCACTCCTGGGCACACCGACCCCTGGACTCCTACCCACCTCGCAAACATTTTTCATTTTCAGAACTTCCTCTCTTTCCTATCATTAGACCCTGCATCCCCGGAGATGACCTGCACACTAAAGTAAAGTGTTTTTCTCAGTGCCTCCTGAATGGCGTTAATGTAAAAAAATAACGGTAGCACCAAAGATATTGAATTTTAATAGATGTGCTAACCGCGTTTTTACTGGGTGGGACTGTGCTTCCGAATAAATTGAATGAACGAATAATTAAAGAATAAGCTAAACAAACGTTAAACTAAATGAATGAATTATTCCCGTATTCAAACTATATTGTTAACCAATTCTACTGCACACCTTAAAAAAATCAACGAAATTAACTAATTATTTTCTTACGCAAATTACTCCCATTAGGTAGTAGTCCGTTGACTGTCGCGTGAACGTAATTTTTGTATTTCAATATCTTTGTGTAGCACTTAAAGTTTCGATAGTACAATAAATCATCCCCAGTCTCATTAGGTCAGGTTATTTGGGCGATTAGTTCTTAGTTCTATTTCTGTTATATCAAAAAATTTCTCTTTTGAAATTTGGCTTCACCGGAGAATGCTCAAGGTTCTATGGACCGACATGATCACCAACATAGAAATTCTCAGGCGGGCTAGAACAGATAGAGAACTGCTCACATCATTAAAAGTCAGGAAAATTTCATATTTGGGTCACGTACTTCGAGGGGAAAAGTATCACTTGCTCCAATTAATATTGAAAGAAAAAATAGAAGGTCGCCGAGGGCCTGGTAGGAGACAAATGACTTGGCTACGAAATACACGAGAGTGGACCGGCATTAGAAGTGCGGAGGAGCTATTCCGGGCAGCACAAGATAGAGAGACATTTTCCAGCGTGATCGCCGACGTCGAGGGGACCTGATAAGGCACACGAAGAAGAAGAAGAAAAAATCTCTTGTAAAAGTAAAATGATCAAAAATAAAATGAAAAGTATTAAAAAAAGCGGTCGAAAATACCATCGAAACTTAACACAACCCATATTCTTAGCTACGTTTGTCAACTTGGTGCCGGGTTCATGGGGTGAGATTTGTCCAGGTCTTGGCGGTGGATGTGTCTGTCTGAAATTGTGTGGCGGGCCATCGGGGGGGGGAGGCGGTTGAGAAAGACCCTTTACTGTTGAAAGAGACCCTGACTCTAGTCGGACATTCGTGATCTTCGCCTTGCACCGCAGTGGGTGTGATAGATTCATACGACCGTCACTCTTGGAAATGTCGACCCCTGGACTTCTCCCCATCCCGCAAACATTTTTCTTTCTCAGAACTTTCTCTCTTCTCTGTCATTCATTATACAGTCCACACATCATCAGCAAAGATGATGTAGGGCCTGAGGTAAAGCATTTTTCTCAAGACCTCATACATCAAGTTGGCAATTAAGGTTTATAAAACAATAAATCAACCCCAGTCTCACTATGTAGGTCATACCGGGTTATTGAGCGGTTAGTACTTAGTACCTAATGATTTAATTAATCACACGTTATTTCACTTGACGTGGCATGATTGAACAACGTAATTATTTTTTAACAAAAAAAGGAAATGGCGGAAATCTATCGTCGATTTGCTGGCAATCAAATTACAATAATTAGTTTTATTATTTCCATGATTGATGTTCTCTAGTAGCAATCATACGACAAATTGATGATCGTTTAATGTTGATTTACAATCAACCTAGTAGTTACTACCCTGATCAAAACGCGTTTTTACACCCTTTGGACTTTATTTGTGATGGATAACGATAAGCTTTGCTGTGTGTTTAGCAGGCGGTAGTAATTATTTTGGATCCCGACCTTGAGGTTGCGACAGTATTTATTAAATTGTCAATCTCTGCATTATCGATAGTTGTATGCCTTATACGAGTAACCTAGTAAATTACTATTTAATGGCGGTGATCGGACTCAGAATAAACTCAAATCAACATTTTGAAATTTATTAAAAGTGTTGTAAAAAATAAATTTAAAAAATTGGTTTAATAGGTTACGGGCTGATTCTGTGTTTTCATGAACCTTAACGACATCTTTGAGTAACCTCTCAAACTGCTTTCTAGGATATCTATCACAATTTTAAATATAGGGAATGCAAAATACTGTGCAGCGTCTTATGTGAAATAAAAATTACAAGTCTCAACTGTTTAGAGTCAGTGGGACCATGACTTCTCCAATTCGGGAATGTTGTGACGCTGAATGAAGTGAGGAAGGGATGGATAAGGTAAAGGTATAGACAATACCTAACCAATCAGATCAGGTCACTAAAAATGTCTAAAGTCATTTCAAGCAAGCAAAAACGTTTCTGGTTGCTGGTCTTTCAGTACGATACTTTTTACACTCCGCAAATATGAGATATTTTTTTTATGTCTACTACACAGGAGTTAAATAACAGATTTGTCTGCAGATTTATTACAATTTCGTGGAGAAAATTAATTATATTCATCTTAAAAAAGCTGTCAAAACGCTAACTAAAAACTGTGAGTTGTTTTTTTAAATTGGAAAATCTTAAAAAAAAAAAGGTGTTTTGGAATATTATTAAATGCCGACTGCATTTTCAAATAACAGAAATCTCAGAAAAAACTAAAAAATAGAAAAATAAGTGTTTTCAGCTGCCAAAAAGTAAATCACAATATTATAAAAACAACGTTCGAAACTGTGTATTGTGTTTATAACATCATAAACAATTCATAAATTCACATTTTATCATATTTATAAAGTTATTAAATACAAGGCTACAAGTATTTTTTTAGGTCTTGGCACGTTATCAATATTTGGTACAGATGCACGAGAATGTACAGGCGTTATGTAAAATGTAATTGTAGAAGGAATCTAATAAAAATATAGTATGTTTATTATAAAAAAGTGATTATTTTTATAATTATCGCATTGTACGAGGGTTTGTCTAAATATTGTGAAATCTAAATTATAGTACAAAGGTGATTTATTGGTACTTATATTTTAGTAGTTTTAAAAAAAGTATTGCGAAAAAAATGTTAAAATACTAGAATTAAAATGTTAAATTTAAAACTTCATAAAATACACAATAATACACATATTTTTAAAAGCTTCGCGAAATAGAATAGAGTTATACTCGTATGATCACATCACAAAAAAAGTAATTGCACTCCGAATGACAATGCTCGAAATTTACTTCAAGCAATTTCTGGAAGTACCGCAGAAGTTCGGAGCAGGTGGGACTACGGCATCCAATTGGAGAATGTTGTATAACTGAATGTTGTATAGCTGAAGTGAACAAAGATGTTAAGGAAAATAAAGAGAGAGAAAGGTTCGGAAGAACTTGACTAATCAGATCTGGTCACCAATGACTTTTAATTATGATCTTTCACCAATAATAAATCTACCATAAACAAACTTTATTCTACGAAAAAAAATTGAGAAGACCGCGTAATTGGTAAAATTATCGCTTAATTAAAATCGTTTTCCCTCTGAAGGACTATCCCGTTTATATCTACTAATTTTAAGTTAGATGTAAGTCAAAGCACGAGTAAAGTTTTAAGTCACTAGTTATACGTCTTAGTAGTTGTAAGTCCTTAGTTATCAATCGTAGTTATAAGACACTTGTAATATAAATAGGTTAAATGTATAAATTAATTTGTAAAGCGCCCTTGAGGTGATTTTCTCACAAAAATGGCGCTATAGAAATTATCCAAAAATTATTATTACTATTCAAGTCAAGTCAGACTACAGTTCAGGCTTAACGTACGATAGATTTTAAAGTGTCATGTGATCAAGTCAGTGCCATCGAGCAATGACAGATGCTAAAGGGGGCAATTGTCATTGATACTCGTTGTTCCTATTGCTCTAGTCGGCCTTGTACCCAATCTCTACCTGAGAAATACCACAAACATTAATGGCCACACTTTCCGACTTACACGTCATAAGTTGTATATTTTCAGCACCGCATTAATTAATCTTAGCGCAGCCCTGACTGAAACTTTTCACTCTAACTTTCCAACAGCTTTTATTTCCTGTTATCCTGGGCGAAATGAGATTTAAATAACACTGAGGGTTGCGAGATTAATCCATTATTCAAGGAAAGCTTTCTTGCTGGTCTCGATATATCATCAAGAAACCAAGGCAATATTCAACATGTAGCCACTAATTCTTTCCTCTTTGTCTGTTTTTCACGTAAATCATCGCCAGCAGATGTATTCTATTCCCCTTGAAGAGAAGAAAGAATTGATGTGAAACCTGTGGTACGCGAAACAAAATGATTGGAATGTTTAAAAAAATTTAAATATTAAAATCGCTTTCATTCCTCACAGCAGGCCTTGAGGAACATATTTTCCCTCAGGACCTATGTCATATTTAGTAATGTTGTGAAGAGGGAATTTTTAAGAAAAGAAAAGAAATAAATTCTGAGAGGTAAAAGTGTATGAAGGGTGGATAGAAACTCCTAACTACCACTTCTGATCCGGTCCGCCACGCAGTTGGCGGGCGAAATCAACCGCCGCCGAGACCTGGACAGACCTCACCACATGAGCCTGGCACCCCTGGTAAGTAACCAGACGAACTTGCTGTAACATCTGACCTGCTGTAACTTAACAATTTTTTATTAATCTTTTTGAACATGTCTTTTGAATATGTATTTCAGTTAACACTGAATCTATTTTTTATGTATTTAATTTAATTTTGTTTTAATCTTCTACAAAGATAGTGTATGTTTATGAGTAAATTTCTGTCTTAAAAACACTCAAGTATACCCACGAACTGGCAATGCCTCTGTGGGATTTTTTTTGGTTAATCTGCTAATCTATTTGTATTATTCTCTACTTTTTTTAAAACTGTTTAAACAAAAAGTTTGTTTTACAAAATTTTACCAATTGTACCAAAAAAACTGTTAATAAATTTTTTTAAAAAATCACTGGATGTGACCTATGGCAGAGATGTTGGTTATCCAATGAATGGTTCCCGAAGTGGCAGTATCTATATTTGCTTCTCAAATTAAAATTGAAATCGCAAAAGTTTAAATGTAACAAACATTATCATCAAATGGCCAATCATCGTAAAACTATTTTATTGGTTTTGTTTAAAAAATTTCCGATTAAATTATTTTATATTCTTTATCAAATTATGATCGGTTGACAAGCAAAACAACATGATATTGACGACCCCCGTGGACAAATAGTTATGATTCTCGTCTACAAATCCAGAGGTCGCGAGCTCAAAACTGGGCGAACACAAATTAAATTAATTTAATTCTATTTTTTATAAGAAAAACTCTCTTTTTATAACTTTTGTGGGTTAATCCCATCAACGTTATTTATCATTGAAGAAGAAGATAACACTAATCTAAATGAAAATATGAAAGAAAACAAGACGCAGAAAAATAGAAAAAGACAATAGTCGCAACTGGGACTCGAACCCAGACCTCTAACGTTCCGGTTAGACGAGAGGTCTGGGTTCGAGTCCCAGTTGCGACCATTGTCTTTTTCTATTTTTCTGTGTCTTGTTCTTTCATATTTTCATTTAGATTATGAGTGTTATCTTCTTCTTCAATGATAATTCAATTCTTATTAATTTCTCATATCCTTCTTTTCCCACTTCTTTCAGTCTCAGAACATAGCCCAACTGGGATGCTCCAGACGAACAGCAGTTGGAACGTGAACGTTTTGTCATATACAGAAAAATATTGTTTACAATAATAATATAATGTGTAAAACTAAGACATTCCCGTATTTTGCAAAAAGCTGTGAGAGTGAAATAAGTGCAGAGGGGAAGGGGGTAGGGAAATAGAAGGTAGTGAAACATTCTTTATTCAGATCTAGTCAGTTAACATAACTTAACCATTTAAAACCGTTTTTCAATTCTGAATGTTGGTCTTACATCATAAGATAATAAAGTATTTACCTACCACTCTGTAGCAAGGTGAACATTAACAAATAAAAACATATATCTTTAGACCGATCGTGGCAATATCTTATTTTAACTGGACCGCTTAGCATTTCGTCTATCTGTAAATTTGCTTGTACCTTCCGTTTCCGTTTCAAGATAATGATAAGCGAGTGTGGGTATCGCCGCCCCGGGAACCATTTATTGGATAACCAACACCTCTGCACCAACAGTTCGTTGTGATTGGTGACTTAGCAGGGGTGCCCTGGTTCATAGGGATAAGGTTTATCCGGATCTTTGCGGCGGAAGTATGCCACCAAGTGTGTGTCAGGCCAGATCGGGAGAGACTGATTGACTGATTGTTTTGACCTTCCCAGCAGGACTCTCTCGGAAAATCGTCCAGCACCGCCGTGGAAGAGATGGATTCTTACGTCCATCACTCCTGGACTCGTCGACCTATCTCTTTCTTTCCCAGAACTTCTTCTCCTTCCTTTACTGAAAAGACCCTCCACTCAGCATCCTAAAATACGACAAAGGTTCTGATGGGAATTATTTTCCTTCATTTAATGTTCAAAAAGAAGTAGTTCAGTAACGCTAAGCTAACTTCGGTATTAATCTTCCACTGGGTGAAAATAATATCATTATTTGATGTATTCCATCCCCTGTGCACTATATATTCTAAAAGGTTCTCCTTCTCTTCCCTAATGGATATTCCTCGTGCACAGTCAAAGCGTGCCACTGAATATTTTATTACACCAACCATTGGTCGATGACTACTGCGCTACTCGGAGCGGAATAGGTATCCGGGAATCATACTCGGTACACGCTGATTAGCTTGGCTGCAATTAATTCTGTAGCCGAGGGAACATCTGCACGATAGGGCGTCATATTGACATGTTCATTCATTGATTTAATTTACATAGCACTATATGTGGAATTTCATATAAACGTCCTTGTTAACTAAACGAAGGGGAAAACCGGTTGTAAACGTTAATATATCACAAGGAACAATTCCACACGTTTCCTACGATTTGGCTTTGTTTCCCTTCAAAAATCGGACGCTTTTTGTCAGAAGGTAAATTTTTAAAAGGCTTTGCAATAAAATCCAAATAAGTGAAATATTTGTGAATATATCCGAAAACAAAAAAAAAACTGCTTTAAGGCAGTATTTTAGTCTAAAAGTTTAAATATACAAAAATATCTCCGGATATTAAAAATTTCTAAGGATTTTTCGAAATTCGCATTATTTTAAAAGTTATAACCATTTTAATGTCGCGGTTTAGACGGAATCTAACCAAAATCTAAATAGAACAAAATTATAAACCCATATTTCTCCAAACCACTTTTTTGAGACGGTTGACAAGATATTTCAAGTTCTACTGAACTAATTAACTTGAAATTTGGTGTGAGTCTTTTCTATCCATTTTTCTGTGGCGGGAACTAGAACTATAACAAAATTTCAATTTTCACAATTTTTAAACAAATTGGAAAGTCAAAAAAACTGGTACAAAAACGTCTTTTTTATTTCAGACAGCCGCATTTTGCGAATTTTTTTTTTTTACTTTTCCTTAGTTCGGGCCATAGCCGCATTTGTTTGGATTAAGAATTAATTTTTTTTTCTAAATTACTGGGAGGATTGCAATACTGTTAACCAGGGCGCGCCATTTTTTGAGACCCCCACTTCAACACCCTGTAACTTTTTGAATTTTTAATTTTTTCGTTCGACTCTTTTTTTAATGGATTTTGTAATGTTTAATAAATATTTGATAAAATAATAGTTGGTAAAAATATTTTAGTTTTTTTTTTGTTGCACCTGAAAAAACACCTACAATTCATGCTTCTAGACTAGAATACCCCCTTAAAATGGTGATTTAATACGCTTACAAATTTTATTATTAAAAATAACCATGTATTATTGCAAACTTATAAAAGTTTTAAAAAACTAAAAATGCTGATTACAAAAAAAAAACAAAAACACACAAACATTTTGTAAGACAAATGAATTATAAACTTAACAACCACACAGCGTACCCAAAGATGCCGTGGGCTCTGAGAGGTATTATTTTCCTTAGCGCCTCCTGTGTGGAGTGAAAAAAAAAATAAGTATTTGAATTTGTATAACGAATGATTGAAACTCAACCATCAACTATGCCACTTATTTTCTACTGAACCTCAATGACCCGTCATGTCAATATATATAATACATATACATTTGTATTCGTGTACAGTTAAAAGGTAGCGTAGATAACGTGGGGTAGTTTAGTGGAAACGGTGCGGAAAAGTCAGTCAGTGTGGGGAGAGAAGAGGAAGCGGAAGTTGCAGAGGGATGTCTTCACCCTTGTCAACAGGAAACGCCTTTTACTTTTATTACCAGCCTCACATATGTTTTCTGTGCTGGCCACTTTATACAAGCGTTACACAACATTAAACTGGTTAGAACATGTTGGAAGTCTGAACATTATAAAACAAAATTAAAAATCTTTAAAAACTTATCTTTTTGTACGCCAGTTTAATTGAGCTTAATTAGTTCAATTGACTTTGTTAGCTTTGTAAACATTTTTTTAAAATATTAGCTTGGTGATACGTTGCAGAAGTTGTCATCGGTATTAAAGTTATATCACGTGTTTCTTCAAAATTCGCAAATTCACTTTGTGGCGTCATTATTAATTTAATGAAAACAAATAACTTTGTGTACACCACTATTTACTTAACAATATCCACATAGTTTTCGAAACATGTTGATATTGTTAATTAAATAGTGGTGTACACAAAGTTATTTGTTTTCATTTAATTATATTACATGCTTTATTTAATTACTAGCTCAACTGCCGTATGTAGCTGTGCTTTAAAACATGAACATATTTACTCTCTAATTTGAGGACATCATAACGTGGGACAAGATTATGGACTTTTAATTGATATTTATAATCAACCCTTTTATAAAATATTTATTCTTAATTATTGAAATAAACTACCCTTAATAAATTTACTCTTTAAAAATATAAACTCATAAAACAAATAAAAGTACGGGTATTTCTAGTAGCGGATTACACAAATCATGTATTTGATTATTAGGTGTACTTTCAAAATTGAATGTAATGTTTTTCTTGTACCTGTTCATTTCCTTAAAATAATAATGTATGGATGATTTGTATCGCTGTTTTGTGAAAAATCACCTCGAGGGCGCTGTGCAAACTTATTATATATTTCTACAATATTCCTTTCAACTACAAACCATTATAACAACTTATGACTAAAAATTGCTTCCACAGGTTCATCGATTACTAATAAGAAACTATATGGACAATGATTTGACCAATGAACGCGATGCTGCGTACGTAAAAATGTACATTTATTGTATTATAATAAAAACAAATATAATTTTTTTTTTCCAGTTTAATTTTATTGATTGTTACCGGTTCCAGCTCGCTAGAACCATCTTCATTCTGGTACAAATTATTCTTAGGCTACGGTTTATATACACAACATATGAGGGAGGGGAAGCGGGGTGGTCTAAAGGATTTTAATCAATTATATTAATTACATTTGTTACTTAGTCGTTTTAGACTGTCGAATTTCTAAATATTTTGGTAATTTCTGTGGGCTAATTAAAAGGGGTTTGTAGCTCACTTTAATATTGTTCAGGGGAAAAACCTTACAAGTAATATGAATTATTAATGACCTAACTTTATTGTCAAATCGTTTTTATATGTATGATGCATGGGATTTTTTTTAATGCTTTTTGAAGGGATGATTAATGACATTGGATGTCATTATTTTAACTAAATACATATTTTAATTTCGATATTATGGATTACTGATGATTCCTAATTTAATCCTGATGTACATTTTAAGTATAATATGTAATATGTTATTTAATTAATATATTTTGGAAAGCAAAAGCAAAAACAAAAAAACAAAATTTTATGATAGGATGTAAGTACAATAATAAAATATGATATTAAATTATAATATTTAATTTAGTAGGCCAGTATGAGTACCGCTGCCCGGGAAATAATTTATTGAATACCCAACAGCTCTGCCGTAGGTCATTGCAAGTGGTTCGTTCATTTGGTGACTTGGCAAAGGTTTCAGAATTCATCAGGTGTGTTCAGGTCTTAGCTGCGGATGTGCCTGCCCACCAGCTGCTGAGAAAAATTATTTTTCTCATGGGCCTTCCGTGTAGGGTTAATGCAAAAAAAAATAATCAAAAAATAATATTCATGATATATCAAAACTGTGTATTTCGCTTTTCCGTCCAGGTTTCCTCATAAAAATATTAATTTAAAAAATTATATATTAAATTTCCAAATATCCATTATACAAAATAAAATCACTGTCAAAAATAAATAAATGTGAAACAGCAAGATTTGTCATCAGACATTAATCATTCTGTGTGGCGATACACATACATACATGGGTAATTTGTCACACCTGCGTGATAAAAAATCTGACGTGCCACCATTTTACCGTAAATATCATCAGCTGCCTTTGATTACATCCATTAGAGCCAGACCGTCCTTATGAGTACTGTAATATTTTCCCCAACGCAACGTGTCGGATTATTGCCACTCGTGTCGTCTGCCTGAATGGGGATGTATTTATTACCCCAGATTCCAATATGAGCAATAGCTAGACATGTTTGTGCGTAAGACGACGTACTAAACAATGATTTATGGTAAGCCATTTGATCTGATACCGGTATTATTGGATTCATGAGACAAAACAAAGGTAAGAAAGGGGGAGCGGCAAAATAGCCTTGTCAAAACAGCCCGAAATAAAATATTTTATTAAAAAAAAATAGTGTTTACAAAATCAACCCGTAATAAAAATAAAGCTTTTTGACTCTGATACATCTATTTTCAACATAATAATCCATCTTTTGAGCCTTCTAGTATCTATTTAGCAACACAAGCAATGTCAAAATACAAACTTTATAATATTAATAGCCAGTACCCGGCATGCCTTGCAATGCCACTCAAATAAAGTGTTTTCATTCTGTTTATTGAAGTTAGTAATGAAAATAGACTTGATCTCAAATAAATGTTTATGTGTGCGCTTGTGTGTTTGTGAGTGCAACCAAAAGTTGATGGACTGCATTGTCGTCGATAACGAGTCTATCTGCCGAGTTTCAGCTCGATTGGATATCGGAAAATAGGTTAATTTCAACTTGTTAGAATTGCACTCATTCGGAAAAATAAAAAAGAATTTCAATTAGCTCTAGGTATATATTTTTTTTTTTTTTTTTTACATGAACTCCACACAGGAGGCCCTGGGGAAAATAATTTCCCTCAGGGCCTATGTCATCTTTCGGGATGCTGTGTGGAGGGTTTTTTAAGGAAAGGAAGGGGAGGAGAGTTCTGGGAAGGAAATGGGTTTAAAGGGTGGGTAGGAATCTGGGGTTCAGTGTGTCCCGGTCATCTGCCTCCCAAGACCTAGACAAACCTCACCCCATGAACCCGGGCACCCCTGCTAAATCACCAAACGTGGCGAACCACTATAAAAAGGAACCTGCTATTATTTCAAAATACCCGAAGTCCCTGGCTTAGTTTTTATTATTATTTTTAAAGAACATACATTTGATAGATTTAAAAAGAAAACATATGGTTTTTAAAACTAACTACAATAAATTAATTTTTTGTTAACGAAACTAGCCAAACAAATAGAGAAAAAATTGCTGGTGTTTGAATTTGGGAGTAATGCCATTGTAAAATAAGATGAAGAAATTATATTATTTGAAGTAAGAAATAAATAAACTTATAAAGCATGATTACAAGTCTTCATACGGGCACATGCTTTAGGCAGAATTTTTAGAAATCAAATGCATAGCGTCATTTTCTTCTTAATTTGAACGTCAATTATGCAAAATTTGTCAATAAGGAACTCCAGTGAAAAATATTATGGCTTTAAAAATATATGTTCATATAGACCAATATACGTTGATTCTGAATATATAAGTTTTATTACATAATATTTAACGTAGAGTTTTTAAAAAAATATTAAAAAGTCCATTTTAAAACGTGTCATTAAAACACCCTATTGCTGGATTTTGGCGGCGTGACGTCACCGCGCCGCGTCACCTGGGTCAAAGTTGTATAGAAATCAATAGAAATGAAGACGCAAGCCGTTCGGCATTCCGTGTTATTGGTTTATAGAGAATTTGACATATAATAGTTTTTGTTTTTATTGAAAAATTATTTAGGCCTAAATAATTCAGTATCAAAAATAAAGTATCTCTATTAGTTTATCTATATTATTTAAAATGTTCAAAAACTTTAACTGTACAAAAAACCATCGTACTGCCCAGTAATGTCTATGAAAACGCTCCAATGCTGAAATTCAAAATGGCGGGAGTCGAACAGCTGATTCCAGTTCCCTACAAGATTCATACTTCGGTTAGTCATGATGATGTCACACTAGATTCGGTGGTTTTCGGGGATCTTGAAACATTAAAACTTTGACATTTATTTTAACTATTAAAACTAACTATAAATATAAAAAGTAATATGCAGTTATTTAAAATAGAAGGTCTTTATTCATAAAAAAAAAAAAATTGGACTGGAATTCTCTATTATGCAATCTCGGAATAAAACTGTTGGTGTGTATAAAAATAAAATCACGCCGCCACGGACCTACTTCTTTTTATTATGTTTAAAAGATAGATGGATGATTATTCTGTCTCGTTCTAAAACTTCCTTATTATTGGTTTCAGATTCATTAGTGATAATAGTGGGTTGAAGTATTTTTATGTTAACATTATATTTGGGAATCAGTTATGCATGAGATAGTCTCATAGATAAAGGATAAACCAATTACGTTTCAATAATTATCTATATATACACATTACACATTACACAATCAAGTTTTACAAAGATACTACAATGTGAACAAAAATTAAAGAAAGAATAAGCACTCAAAACAATGTAAAGTAAAAATGACTATGGATAATTTTTTTAATCAAGAGATGAATTCATCCAGTTTGATTTTATATATTTTGAAAGAACAGTTTGAAAATGTCTACTTTTTGACTGCTCTGCGGATAAGTCCCATTCATGATATTTCACACTTAGATTTATGGTGTGGTATCAATCGAGCTGGTGTGGCATTCAGGGCAAAGAAATGCAATCTTTTCTAAAATATACTTTTGTATGAAGTGGAATAAGAAATTGTAAAACGGTATCATCACAACAACCTTAATAAAAAACATGTACACATTTACAAAAATTTGCGAAGGATAGATGATTTTATTTATTTTTTTCGTTATTCCTTAATAATAACATAAGTGGGATACGTTTTTAGATTATCAAGGCCAAAAATAATTTCGTTATTTTTTTTAGGGTGTTTTGCCGGGTTGCGCTACCTCCTTGATGTACACTGTAACGCAGTCCGAAACATTGGCTAAAAAAATAGGTAATGCAACACGGCATAACACCCCAAAAACAAATAACGAAAATAACATTTGTAGTTTGTTTTATCCTTTGAATATTATTCACACAAACATAATGCCAAAAGTTTTCACCATGCACAAAAACGACTTATTTTAAATGTGTTTTTTTTTTTCAATTAAAAAAATTGTTTGTCTGTAAAGTCGGTTTACGGACGGTAATTTTACGTGATAACGTCATAAGAAAACTTTTACATAGAATTTCACAGTCACAAGCCGAACGCTTAGGGCGCTCGGCTCAGGCGGAACGTGACAATGAGTCTTGCTTTTTCATGAGTGCAGCCGGCGTTCATCGATTTATAAGACGTTTTCACGTCAAAAAACATGTAATGTAAAAAAATAACAAAAGGATATCAAAAATTTTATAAATTCCTTCAAAAAATTGTACGGTCAATATTGTAATGAATAAATACACAATTTATCCTAATTTTTCATTAGTTTCCCTTCCCTTACCTTTCATTGTCAGTGATGAACCATAACACTTACATTCTGGTTTCCCTCATTCTACACATTAAATAATTCATCGACTCTATTTTGTCAGGCTATTTTGTAGCTGTGCTACATTGAGTCTAAGCCCTTTCGTCGCAACCTTTTCAATCTAGATCAGCAGCTCATATTATATTGTTCAGAAGTATGCACTTTATAGCCTCCTTTATTGACTTCCTTGGTCCTTCCGGGGGAGATAATGTGTTTACGGTCAATAAAACCGAATATTAAGCCCATTACAGAATCGATAAAGGACATATTATTATGTATTAATCGCCAAAGTCGCATGCTTTAACTTTGTAAAGCACAAAAGTGAACCTCATGGGAGACTTATTCTTTTGTTTAGAATCAAATGTAACTTTTAACATAACGACGATCATCAAATCAGGGATCATAAAATCTAAAGTGTCTTTCGATTTCAGTTTTCTTGAAGGAAGTAAAGAATATGTTTTAAAGCATTTATTTCCGCTTAAAACTTTAAAACACTGAAATCTGATCTCAATCAGAGAGTTCGATTTTTTGCCTAAAGATGAAGCCATGCGAAATACTGCAAAATCATACAAAATAATGTATTTTTGTTTTGAAAATTTGATCGCTCAGAAGTATTATAGACGATTCAATTAAATACTGCGAGCAGAACACATCTAGGCCTTAAAAAAATTCGATAATTTTTTTATGTCTTTTAATAAGCCTAGAAAAAAATAAAGTATTTGGTCTATAAAAAAACACTTTGAAGTGCAAATACTCCTACTTATGAACCTTTTTTCGGATATGGTTTTATTGTATAATGTGGCAAATTCAGTTTATGTTATGATGATTGCAAAAAAAATGATATTCATGCCTGAACTTAAAAAATAAATATATATATATATATGTTAAAACGTCAACTTTGGCGATGTTCTTTTACAGGAAATTAAAAGAAGTGTTATCGAACTGCAAATTTCAGCCTTATGCGATCAGCAGAAGGAACGAACGTGCGTCGTATTATCCCACTCAGTAGCCACACGCAATTCGGACTGGATAGACGTGCTTTTCCTTTGCATCGCTTTGTTCCATAAAAACGTACCAGTGAAATAACAAGACACCGTTGTTGGCTATTGATTGGTCAACGCTTAAGTCGCTTGCTCCGCCCAATTCCAAGTGGGTCCAGGACTAGCGGATCCTCTTAAATTTGTTGAACGCTGCAACTATTTCAGCTCATTTAAATCACCGGCTTCGAAACGTCTTTCAAGACGTTACCCCACAATTATATTTTGAATATATTTAGGAAAAAGGGGTCGAAATTTTTATACCAGCGACCGTTGCAGAACACAATTTAGTATGTACATAAATGAGAACGTATAATATAATTTATTTAACAATGTGAATGCAGATACAACAATGAATGACACTTGACTACAACTGTCCCTCATTTGTGACAGGATGTGGTTAACATAAACATCAATTTACAAAAATACGTTGTTAAATAATGCAATGTAGCTCAAGTAATTTAATAATTAACAATTTAATTATTTAATAATTAACAATTTGGGAGGCGGGAATGGGTACCGCCGCCCCGGGAACCTTTATTGGATAACCAACACCTCTGCCACAGGTAACCCCAAGTGGTTTGCTACGTTTGGTGATTTAGCAAGGGTGCCACGTTTGGTGATTTAGCAGGGGTGCCCGGGTTCATGGGGTGAGGTCTAGGTATTGGATGCGGATGACCAGGACACACTGAACCCCAGATTTCTACCCACCCCATAAGCCCTTTTCCTTCCCAAAACTCTCCTCCCCTTTCCTTTTCTTAAAAAACCCTCCACACAGCATCCCCAAAGATGACAAAGGCCCTGAGGGAAATCATTTTCTTCAGGGTTTCCTGAGTGGAGCTCATGTAAAAAAAAAAGTAAAATAAATTAATATTCGGACAAGATCAAAACAGTTTCTCCGAATAAGTTTGAATTGAGAAATTCGCTAGTAAAAATAAATCAATTTAGTTACCTTTTCGCTTCCCAAATAATGGCAATTTATTTGAATTTGAGTCTAAAATCAAGCACGTTACAGAGGAAATTGAAATATCATAATAATTCAAGTTATTTGGGATGATAGGTTGACACACAATTTTTCTGGGTAACCTCCTTTGGAGTGATTTTTAAGAAATGTTCGCTTAAGTCCAAGAAGGTTTGGCAAAAATCTTAAATAAATATGCAACATTCTAAACATAGCCTATCTCAAGATAAATAAATAAAAATTATCTGTCATAATGATAAACGCTGTAAAGATGTGCGAAACATTAACTCGAGAAAAAGGAAGAATACTTTTGAACTATTTGAAAATTTTAGTGATTTAGTGCGGATTTTTACGAGGCCCGGATTATATTAAGAAGAATATTATTATTTTATTTATTTTAAATTTTAACTTTTATGAGTAAAACCTCAAATTTTAATGTTTAATTAAATAAAGACACTGAGCGAAACTCAATCGAAAATCTGGAAACAGAAAAATCAGAGAAAGATATTGGCACCTCTTGGACTCGAACCCAGGACCTCTCTCTTTCCGGGTGAGCGCGCTGTCCACTGCGCCAAGGTGTCGATATCAAATTCGGTCACTTTTAACTGAATCATACTTCGACTAAAAGATCCACTTATATTATCTTTGGGTTCGAATCTTGCAATCATAGATAAAGATGGCAGCCAATAAAATAAGCGTTAAGAAAATGAAGATAATATGGGTGGTTCTTAGTTGGAGTATGATACAGTTAAAAGTGACCGAATTTGATATCGACACCTTGGCGCAGTGGACAGCGCGCTCGCACGGAAAGAGAGACGTCCCAGAGGTGGCAATATATTTTTCTGGTTTTTCTGTTTCCAGATTTTCGATTGAGTTTCGCTCATAGTGTCTTCATTTAATTAAAATAATATTATTTATTAGTGTAACTACATTGTGTTTGCAATTATTTAATGTCAATTTTCTTACTGCATAAAAGTCTTAGTTCTAAACTCACTTATAAATTAATTTTATCAAATAAATCCTGTTATAAATTGGTGCCCAACGTGGGATGTAATAAAAATACTGTTATAAACAATAATTGCGGTAGAAAGTTATATTTTAAGTGTTTTCAAATCTACCGCTATGTGGCATTACTGTTACCGGATTGTAACTGGAAATTAAAATATTTCTGTCTAAGGGCTTCAATTAATTTTGATTTCAAAATACCGATTGCCTGGAATTATATTCTAATTCCATTTCATATAATAGTTCATCTCCAAATTGTTATAAGAGTTTTTCTCCGAACCATTTCCGATTGTGGTCGTGAGCTTTCAGTGTAGCAAAAAGCAAAGATTGCCAGCGCATAAAATCTATTTAATTAACTTGAATAATTCTTTCAATATTAAATGTAATATTAACTTTAACTGCTCTTCTCTATTACGCTCTATAACATTTTGCTACAAGTTCCGGTTATTTTAGATTGAGTTTACCTTATGATAGGATAAACTCAATTTAAATATTTGAGTAGTTTTCCTGTGTTATATCTGTATATCTGCGTATTTTATGCCTTTATATTGTAGCTACTTAAAAGTTATTCTTCTGTATCTATTTTCTGTATTGTGGTTTATTGTTATAATTGTGCTTTAATGTTATATTAATATTGTTAAATTGACCTGCTGACAAACTGCTTTGGCAGTTTAGTGGGTGCTTAAAATGAAAAAATGAAAAAACTATTTATCATGTAGTAACAAAACTTCACTAAAGAATCAAAAAAATGTAATTCAAACTAACGTTTCACGCAGACAGTAGTTATGTAAAACTTGTTGAGAAATGTGGTTCCTACTATGTATTATTTTATGCACCACCCGTTTCCTCCCATATCTATAATATTTATTTATGAACTTTTCTGAACTTGGAGTCTGAATCTACAAAAGAATGAACAGCTTCCTGAAAGCTCAGAAGCGTATGATTGCAAAACATATTTGTTTGAATATATTTTTACGAGAGGAAAAGTTTTTTTTTCAAGAATTTCACTGCTCATGAATATGAATATTGTAGCGTTCTGTTTCAGTTAAGTTTCCTTAGAAAAGAGGTTGTAAGGCTCTTCTTGATCTGATTTTACAGGATTACAAACACTCTGCTTTTTGTAAACACCACAAATAGGTATATGGAACGGTTAAATTGAATGCTTCCCTATTGCCTTTTCATGACATTACTTTTGTTGAAATTTGGACTCTTTGGACTAATCTGATTTGCGATCCGCTTGATTAAAAAGTGATTTAATTGGAGAGAGAATGAAAAATAATGGCAATGTATGTTAACATTCGTATTAATATTGTTGGTTACTTCAAAAAACTTTTTTTTTTAAGTAATTGCGTCAATTAACATTAATGTTGATCACTTTCTCTGAACAATATTTGAATAAGAATTCAAGTTTCGGAAACAGCTTCGCCATATTCAAGTCAAATTTTGTGAATCTTACTTAATATATTTTGAGTGAAGCTTCTTAAAACAATTATTATTAAATAACTATGGCAAGTTCAAGTAGAAGAAACAGGGAAAAGCTAATTAAAAAAACTAAATTCAAAAGCAAAGAATTTTCCGACAAGATTTTGTACTTACATTAGTGACTTTGTAAGCATTTTTTTTACATTAGCTCAACATTGGACGCCCTAAGGAAAATAATTCCATTCAGGGCCTGTCACATCTTTAGGGATGGTGTGTAAGTGTGTGTTGAAGAGTGTCTTTTTAGAAAAGGAAGGAGAAAAAGTTCTAGAAAGGAAAAAGGTATGAAAGGTGGGTGGGAATCTGGGGGTCAGTGTGTCCAGGAATAAGTCAGTAAGTAAGTCACTAAACGTAGCGTACCACTAGGGGTGACCTATGGCAAAGGTATTTGTTATCCTATAAATGGTTACTGAGGCGGCGCAAGAACGTATGATGATATAAAAAAACATTCCAAGTTACAAAACCACATTCGGACAAAGAAACTACACATACTTGCAACTTAACTTCATAACATCCTTCCCCAAGACATAAAACTAATAAAAAATTCTAATGTATACAAATCAAAAATAAAAATATGGCTGAAAGAGATCAATGAAAAAACCCTAATGGAAACACTAAAAACGACATAAAAGACAAATAATTTTAGTCCGCCTAATATTTAAATAATTTTAGTCCGCCTCGGCACAGGACCCCCTAGTGAGGAGGACTAAGAATTACAATATTTAAAATTAAATTCACATTATATTTTGTATGTACAATTATTTTATATAGTTGCTAATAAAAAAATTTTTAAAATAAATAAAAAAAATTATCCAAAAAAATTCCCAGCAAAAAGAGCTTTTCGAAATATTGATATAATTTAGTTGAATTCCTAATTAGTAGAAATTTTTTTATAACTATTTTTAATTCAGTAGGACTAGGAGGAAAGTGCCATCCTAATCTGCCATATTGGATAAATGAGATAAATAATAAACAGGAAAACAAATACACGACGAGAAAACACAAAAATTATAAAGATTAAAAATAAAATCAAAACATAATGGGCAGGTACCTAATAAAAATATCACATAAATAAGTAATAAAATAAGAATTATAGGATCGTACATCAGGGAAGTTGCCGAATGTGAAAGGAATTTTATAATTTCTGCCGAAGGGTCTCATCCATTTTATCCTCGTTTTTTGTAATGGACTAACACAATAATTATTGGTTGTACGGTCCACAGCTAAAGTGCCAATACTCCACAGTGACAGCTATCAAATATCATCTTTTAAAATTTTCCAGCAGAAAAATTGGGGTGAAATTCTCGATGACATTTCCCATCGGGAAACCCGATTTTTCAGGGACGCCTCTGAAAAAATTTAGATTAAAAAAATTTTAAGGGTAAAATAAAACATCAAGTCAAATTACACCTCAAAGAGAATATGTTTCAGAAGGGCTTTACGCTTTAACAACAATTTTTAATTGTGTAAACGATGGAAAATTGGCAAATTCAATAATGTGAACACGCATGGGAGCAAGCAATTATTAGGAAGGTGCTTTGTGTGGAATTGAACTAAATTTGTATTTTTTAAAAGAAAATTGGAAGTTTTTCATAGAATTTCGAAATTTTTAATAGAAAAAATGTCATTGGTTGGCTTATTTTTCAAAAACAGAGAATAAAAAATGGTTTGTTAATAATAATATAATAATTTTGATTCTATGTTAACTCGAGAGTTGCTTCATATCGAGATCAGTGGACCGATAAATTGTTCACAAAATATTTACGTATTCTTGTATAATATCAGTTGCAGAAGAGGCACGTTCCTTGATATCTTACAGCAATGTTTATTCCACTCAAATATTAAAACTTACATTGCTGTTTCTCTTGAATTGCTAAGAAATAACTGGCAACAAATATGTTTACATTACAATTATTTCTCACAAATATGGAACTTTATTTTCCGTTTCACTGTTTTTCGTTTGTCCATATAGTAAGAGCATGTAGGTAGGTAAGGTAAAGTAGGAATTTTTCAAGAAGACAAGTTATATATTTTGACGTTTATTTGTACTTTTTAATAATAATGACGATTATTCTATTAATGTGCTTATTCGAACAGTCAGTGATTGAGTGCACATCGCGTTTGGGTCCCACCCGGGCGTCGCGTGTTCGATTCCTCGGCTGGCTGAGTCCTCCATCACAACACAAGCAACATTTTCGGCTTTCTGTGGTGGTAGTAGGAGATTTTCAAACATTGTTGGGTTTTTCGTCACCCAGGAATGTTTGTCTTTCTTAAAAAAAAAATGCGTTGCAAACAAATACATAATATTATAAATAAATAATTAAACAAGGTTTTTGCATGACTTTGCTATTAAAAACAATAAATTAAACATACTAATTTCGGTTGTTGGTGATTGAATAAGAAGGGTAAGGCAGAGGTAGGAATTGTAAAGGAGACATAGATTTAGTAGCGGTATGGGATGGCAGCCAATAAATTTTGAAAATTCATATTTCTCACACGGACAGCTGTATGTGGCCTGTTCACACGTCGGAAAAGTAAGCATCAGACGAAAAACCAAAAAAAATATTCCCTTATTTCCAAAAGCACTTCAATGACCAGAATTAAAACATAAAAAATCCTTCAGTGGTATTACAATGCACGCCGGGTACTCGCTTTTTTATTTTTATATGAATACCGCACAAGAGTCCCAACTGCTCCCGTTTGGAGCCAGTGAGACTATGGCATCCCCAATCGGGGTATGTTGTGAGGCTGATGGTAGGGGGGAGGGGAAGGAGATAGGCAAAAGAAAGGTGGGGAAGTACCTGGCTATTCAGATCTAGTCATCAAACTCGGCTAAAGCCATTTAAAGCAACTTTTCAATTCTGAATGGTGGTCTTACACCGGGGCGATAATGATAGTATCTTCCGGGAATGTGCCGCAAATATACTATATATTAGTTGAAATGAATAAACTGTGAAATAACACAAATTAATCAAATAAAATTTATTTGCCACGCCGGGATTCGATCCCGTGACCTTCGGATGCGAGTCAAGAGCCTTACCGCTGGACTACGCCGGCCGTCAATCGCTAGTTATATTATACAGAAAAATAACAATATTTGCTTTTGATGGGCAATGACCCTGACCAAAAGTTTTATAAATGCTCTCAGTTTCACAAATCCAACAGTAATTATTAAATCCTGTTATTTATCATGGGTTTACGCTAATATGTTAATACAACACTTCATTTCGAAAACATGTTAACTTGCATGTGTAAATACAACTGTTTTTGGTATATTAACAAGGGGATAGAAAACGCAATCTCTCCCAAAAATGAACAAAAGCTCCTGAGCAAATAAGTTATTCAAATAATGGTGTTTCACGCTGTCTTTCCTTTCCACTGCGGAGGAGTTTATCTTAAATCCTGGAAGACATCTTCGGAGTAGATTGCTTAATATATCTTTCCCTGGATGTTTCAGAATGTGCAGTTTTCTCAAAGATTGGATAGATATATCACCCTTGCGACGTTCACTTTCAATTTGCTAAAGAAAATGCATTTCTTGGTTGAACAACAAAGTTTGTTGCATGGGTATTTGTAGATTCAATAATGCTTCCACATTAAACATTAACTGTGTCGAAAATTTGGGTTTAGGTTTTTTTCATTTTCTAGATTCTTATTTGCCTTGAAGAGCGAATCATTTAAATTACTGAATTTAATTTATTTCTTTATGCAGAAACTTTATATTATAGAAGGGCGTACTTGCACCTCGCAATTTTTAAACATTACCTGGCTATTAAAGCCTTAAAGGTCTGGTGTTTCATAGGTAGAAAAAATTGTTATTTAAAAACCCTACTAAATTTGCATGTTTTCGTCAAAATCAGCATCAGCAACCGACGGTCATATAGGTATACATACGTGTCTGTTTGTATTATGTTGGGAGTGTGGAGGATTCAGTCGTGTCCTTTTGTTAGCGAATTCTTCCGCATTTTCCTTTGGAAATAAGGAACCCTCGAAAAAACCTAAATCAGGAAAAAGCGGCCGTTTGTCAGCATGAACCAGGGTCAGTCTTCAGTAACATCAGTATATGAGGCCCTGCATTGTGGGGTGTGAGTGTGTGTTTAATAAATACCTTATGGGACTATAAAGAATAAAAATACTATAAAATATTATATAAATAGATGTATAAACATAAGTCACGTGATAAAGAGTCGAGAGATTGGAAACTACTACTCGCTCGCCTATTCGTCCGCGTCTGAATCCGGTCGTGCCAGATCTGATCAAAGGTTTAGGTGGTGAGCGTAATTGCAACATTAAACTTTGCAAAACCTTTTTTTTTCAAAAATATGCATTTTAATAAAAGTTCCTCAATCAATCGTTTCAATCTCCAGAATCGACAGATAATGGAGAAAGATATTACACAATCATTTTTTTTTTTTTTATTTATTATGGAAAATCAACAAATATTTTATACTTATAATAATAACATTAACATAATATCCAATGACAGATTTTCATATAATTAAAATTATAATTAAAAAGTAAAACAAAAAAGTAAGGGTCCTGTACCCGTAAGAACTTAACAAAATTATGAAAATGGTATGTTTTTAGGTTTTCACGGCCAAAAAGTATTTTTGTTATTGTTTTTGGGGTGTTATGCCGTGTTTCGCTACCTCCTTCTTTAAAAAAAAAAAATATGAAAATTATTCAAAAAAAAGATATAAAAACACAATATGAACTATAATAACCTGCTTACTAAATTTCAAACATGAAGTATTCAGAGTCAGAAATCTATTCTCACTCCACAACAGCAATAATAATAATATGTACATTGTACACACCTACAACTCAAGAGTGAATACAATAGTTAGTCGGATGACAAGTATGCAACTGGAAAGGATTCACAGCAATAACATGGTAATTTGCAACACGGTCAAAAAATTATTTAATGTTGGCTATGAGATACTTTTTTAAGGTACTTAAATTACACGTGAATATGTCTTTATTATTAAAATTCTTATCAAATACATTGCATGCTCTGAATATAAAAGCATTTTGTCTGAGATTAGTAGAACATTTTTGAAGATGAAAAAGTGATTTTTCTCTGGTTCTAACACCTGGGACTCCAAAATTAATCTCAGCCAAAAGGGGCGAACAATCAATAAAACCATTGATAATTTTATGAAGATATCTGCAGAGTCTCTTCTAATTTTTAATGGTTTAAGTCTATAAAAGTCCAACGAGCTGTTTATGTCACGATAACCAATATTAAACTTGAAATTTAAATGATGAACAAATTTTCTTTGGATGGCTTCAATGCGTTTAATATAAATTTTATATTGAGGATTCCATATCTGAGAAGCAAATTCAAGATGACTGCGAACATATGAAAAATACAATATTTTAAGTGTTTGAATGTTCTTGAATTCTTTTCCAATACGGAATAAGAATCCTAACATTCTAAGGGCTTTCTTCACAATCATGTTAATATGTGCCTCGAATGTGAGTTTACTATCAAGTAGAACACCTAGATCACGAATTTGAGTAACCCTTTTGAGTGATTGATTCGCTATAAGATAGTTATGGTCAAATTTAATTTTATTTCTAGTGAAGGTAATCACATAACATTCAAAAGTGTTCATGTTAAGATAATTAATTATACAGTAGTCATTAAGCCTATACAGATCTTCCTGTAATTTAATGCAGTCGATGATAGAGTTAATCGGAAGATATATTTTCATATCATCAGCGAAGAGTAGAACTTTTGCATAATTAAAGCATTTTATAATGTCGTTGATGAAAATTGTAAATAGTAACGGTCCCAGGTGAGATCCTTGGGGTACACCGGAAGGTATATTTACGAACTCAGAGATGAAACCTTAATTGTTACTCCTTGAGTGCGCCCATCAAGATAAGAGACTAACCATCGATACAAATCCCCGTGAATTCCCAAAGCCAATAATTTGGATAACAGAAGATTATGATCAATTTTATCAAACGCTTTAGAGAAGTCTGTATAGATTACGTCAACTTGGATTTGATCATTCATTGATTTCGTAATATTTTCAATGAATATGGCAAGATTAGAGACAACCGATCTTTCTTTCATAATGCAATGTAAATGCCACAGACCTCTAAAGGCTTTATTTTCATATATTTAGTAATTGATGGCCTCCATGGTCAAGACATGGGTTAGACTTTCGACTAGAAATCCGAAGGTCGCAGGTTCAAATCCCGATGTAGAGAAAAAAATTGATCTATTTGTGTTTTTTCACAATTATTTAAATAAAATCAATTTTTAGTATATTTGGAGCACGTTTCAAATTGCAAGATACTCTCAGTATCGCCCTGGTGTAGACACCATTAAGAATAGAAACGTTACTTGAAATGGCTTTAGCCGTGTTTAGTGACCAGATCTGAATAGCCAAGTACTTCCCCACCTTCCTTTTCCCATCTCCTTTTCCTCCCCACAACCTTCAGCATCATATTGTACCCCAATTGAGGATGCCATAGTCTCACTGACTCCGGACAGGAGCAGTTTGGACTCTTGTGCGGTATTCACATAAAAAAAAATCTAAAAAGCTGGTAAATCTAAGTATCTGGCTATTCCGATCTATTCACCAAACACGACTAAAGCCAATTCAACTTTTCATTTTTAAATGGTGGTCATACACCAGGGCGATACTGAGAGTATCTTCCACTCTGAGTCTAATCTATCTAAACCGTTTCAAATAAAATTTTAATTCTAACTGGTGGCCTTTTATGAGGGCTATCTACTACTAAACTATAAATTGATAAATTAAAATGGAAATCTTGTTCAAGAAATAGGGGCCTAAAAGAAACCGGCTTGGTTCGGAAAATAAACAAATGATAAAAAGTCACATAGGTTTTTAAAAGGAAAGGTTGTATTTCAGAAATTTTAATTCCTAATAGAAAATCAACGCGAATTTCCATAAAAAGCAAACGCCATCAAATTTGGATCAGGGGCACTGAACGAACGTGATCTATCACGATCGAAAAGTTCTACTTGAAATTGTTCTAACTTGGTTTCGACTTACAAACACTTTACATTTTCTCTTCGCATTTAAAACGAAGAAGCCAATACTGCCTAGGTTTGGTGGTGTGATATAAATTAAAACAATTATTCATGGATTATATTAGGGCGCGAAAGTTTCTACTTTTTCAGAAACACTTAGGACAGTTGTGAAAAGTGTAAAACTGCAGTAAAACTAAGAAAACTCAAATACTTATATTGGTCAAATTTGAAAGAACGGAAAATAAATATAAGATCATCCAAACCATTATCAAGGGGAAGACAAAAATTAATTAATTAATTTAATTTATTTTATTAAGAAGACGGCGCTCTTTATGGGTTTGAAATCTACGTGAGTGTAACAGTGCGTTTTCACAGAATTTTTTATACAGGTAGGTACTGAAAATACTCCGACTCGATCTACCAAGTAACGCATACAAATTAATTTTCTTGAGGTTGTATTTGGTCCTTAATCGACGTTTTCCTGCAAACATCGCCTCTGAATTCGGTTCGCAGTACGCTACTGGGTTTTTCATTACATTAGATTGTGCAAACTGCAAATGGTTCAATAACTCTGCAGAAACAACAACGATCAGCGTTACGTGAGAAAGCAGACCTTTATTTACCTGTGATATCACATACAGCTACACATCTACACATCTACATATAAACCATTGTTGCATCCAAAACTGCTTTTAAATTACAGCTTCAGACGCATTTGAAAATGGACTTTAAATACTAAATAACGAAACGAGAACAAATGGTGTTTGCTGGAATTGGGTGATAATATGCGTAGGCAAAACAAGGTGAGTAAGGAAAAGGATAACCAATCACGTATCACTGTATCTTTGCGAAGAAGCACACGATACAATTACAGTTTAGTTATACAGTTCCTCTGCCATTGCCAAATTATAGCCACAATAAAAGAAATAAGTACAAAACTTATTTTTAGTTAAAAAAATAGATTATGTAAACGAAAAACACGAACAACTTGTTTCAATGAAAACAAATGCACTCGAATTTGTTATTTTTCTGGCCATTGTTCCAAATTTCAAATACTTTTCCAGCAAGGTTAATGAGAGATAGAAACTGTATAAATGACATCCCGGTAGGAACTTTGCATATTCTCAATTTACACATGAATCAGAGTAAATTGCTTGTTGTGTGGGCTACGGATGGGGCCGTATTAATCGTTTATCAAGCTCCAAGTTCAGAAAATGTCGTTTCTAAGAATTTAACGAAAGAGATTTTATGGCATAATTTAAATAGCTTACATTACCTCAGGCAACTTTTTTCAGTGTATAGTTGAAAGTTAACATAAGAATAACATATTTTTATGAAAAATTCTCTTTTTTATCTAAATATCGCACAAAAGTCTCCCGAAGTCGATAGAAATATGGAATTCTGAATTAGAGTATCTTGTGAGACTAAAATGAGTGCAGATTTGAGAATATTAGGTAGAAGAAGGTTGAGATGTACCTGGCTATTAAGATCTGGTTATCAAATCCCACTAAAGCCATTTAAATAAATATTCCACACCCCACACAAAAAACCAATTACACACAACATTCATTTCTCTGAAGGACGTGCACAAAGTAAACTCATATCCTTACAAACGCTGATATTTTCCATGTATCGCAAGTGCGCCCCACGGTGGAATTTGGCAGCCACCTCTGGTATGGAGCCCCAAAATACCTAAAAAAAGCCCTCGACGGAACCAAAACCAGAAACAATTGCAATCTTTAGAGCATATGCGTCAGGTGGGAATGCTGTCCTTGTTTTACCGGTATTACAATGGAAGATGCTCCGAGGAACTAGTGTCATTGATCCCCTAGGCACCGGTGACCGGCTCGACTCGTTCTTAGTTCAACAGCTCGGAAAGCTGTGGAAAGATTTGCCGGCCTCTGTGTTTCCTTCCTCCTACAACGTAGGTCTCTTCAAGACCCATGTTCACTCCTTTCTCCCCTCAAAAACACCCTCCGCACAGCATCTTCAAAGATGACATGGGTGGAGTTAATTTTTAAAAAAAGGTGAATTTACTAAATGCATATTGGAAAAAATAAAAACAAATTATTATTTAGGAACCCTCTACCCCCGCTGTGCGTTATTTCCTCATTTTCATTATTTTGTTTTTCTTTTTTATCATGCCTATCCTTGAAAATGATTACCATGTGATGTGAAATGTATTATTTTTATAAAGATACATGGTTCAATTTCATATTATGTGTCCTATCTTTATACATGAATTGAGTTTTTTTTTATTTATTTTTCTTCACAAAAAAATCTTGTCTCTATCAACTCCGCTTTATATTTTCTTTAATCATACATGTTTTCTTTAAACAAGTAAAATACAATTTTTGTTACGAAAACTTCGCAGATTTATGTAACAATGTAACACGTAATTATTTTATTAAAATTTGTATAACTGTTTGCTTCCCAAATAAACTTAAATTAATTCAAAAAAATATATTTTTGCAATCAACTCCATTTTTTTTATAAAACGTAATAAGATCTTTATTAACTCGTGTCATTAATTATTATGAATTGAAGTTTATATTATAATTTGGCCACTCCTTTTTAAGAACTCTTTTTATTTGCTTAAAATACGTCATATCTTTCTTCATGTTATTTTATTTTCCTGGGGATTAAGGCCGTCCTTGCCACCTCGTCAAAAACACATTAACTTGCCACAAGAAACTTGAAAACAAAAATCTTAACAAACCATACGCGATCGCTTGAAACTTTCCCAAGCAACACATGTATTTATGTACTTTACGAAACGTACCAACTCGTTATAAAGAGAAAAAACACACACACGAAGAGTGCGAAAACATTATATTCGTTAATACTTTACTTTCACTTAGTTGCCGTTCTTGGCCAAAGTTATCCCTGAATTATTTCACTAATGAATCAAAGTGAGTGAACTTACCGCTACGTGTTGAAAGTTAGTTCTGAAAGGATTAATCTGAGGCTAAAGAAAGACGCTGAAGGAATAATAATTATTTTATTAACACCCGGATTTAACGCGGCGAGAACACTTATAGGTTATGAATTATAACTTTGTATTATAAAAATTAGAAATGTGGTGACTAAGGAACTTCAAGGTACTGATTAATTGGAGAAATTGATGATTGGATTGTTTAAATGTTGAACGTGAGTTTGAGATTTAGTTTGAGTAACAATTGTGTTGTAATTTGCGATCCTGGGGCGTGTAAATAGCCCAGAACTCTCTCTCTGAGCGGAATATTTAAAAATTATGATCGCGAACCATGTATTACAAAAAAGGCGACCTGACAAATCTCAAAGGAAAAACAGAAACACTGACCTTAATTTTCGATCTCTGTGGGATCTCTGCGACATGTGGGAGGCCTCCCGAATAAATTCCTTCCACATAAATTAATCTCAGTATAGTTTTTTTGTAATTTATAAATATGCACAAGTCAGCTGTCAACTTTACACAACTAAAGGAGGAACCACAATGAAAAGCCAAAGTATTCAAATCACAAGGTGATATGAATTATTCACATTGTCACAATAACTAACACCTTATTTCAAAACTGCATTATCTCTTCAAATGGACAAGCGGGCGACATCTCTGTTCATTTGATCAAGCATGATGATTTAGCAGTTTATTCGAACAATACATTTAGTGCTTCTTGTAATCATAAAAATATATTAATAATTTTTTTCGAATAAATAAACAAAAAAAAAACCTTTAACAATGCTTAACCAAATACTACAAATTAAATGTAGGTACATTATATTGCTTTATTCATTCGATTGTATTTTAATTAATAAAGAATTTTCGTTTTAATATTTGCACGCTTATCGTAACACCAAAGTTCTTTTTTCACGGCTTTGTCGGTAATTAAACTAAATACTAAAGATATTTTCAAGTTGTTCAAGAAGTGAGTAAAAAAATCCATTTGTCAGTGGATTATTAAGGGGGGGGGGGGTAGGGTTTTAAAAGCCATTTTTAACATTATTTTTTTTCTAAATGTACAACATGTCGAAAGTATTGTGTCAAAATTTCAAGTAAATCGGAGCAAAACAAACGAAGATACAGCGTTTCAAGCGACCGGTCCTCTTGCTCAATTCAAGTATATTTCAAGTATAAAAAAACTTTAAATCGATTTTCTCGCAATTTTTTTAAAAGTTCGTGAACATTATAACTCAAAATCTACTTAACTGATCCTTTTGAAATTTTGTACACTATTTGTTCACATAAATCAACAGGTAATGACGAAGAGTTTTTTTTTATAATTTTTTTTTCCATTTTATAATAACGTATTTACCGAAAATTTTAGCAAAAATAACATTTTGGACTTCAACATGCTGCAAAAACAAAATAATAAAAAAAACGCTTTGTAACTACCTAGAAAAACATATCACCTTTTCAAAACATTTCGATTTTTTTGTTTAAAATTATTTGTTAACGAGTTATGATGTTCACCGCATATCCGGGGTTCCTCGGGAGATTCGCTCTCACGGACTTATTTATTGAATTTTTGACAGAAGAAAACATAGACATACCACTCACGTAGACAGTTAATTGTTTTTTCAATTTGGTTGTCTGTAAAGTCGGTTTACGGACGATAATTTTACGTGATAACGTCATAAGAAAACATTGATGAAAAATTGCTTCATAAGCCGAACGTTTAGGCCGATCGTGCCTCTCTATCGTTTGTTCCGCCCTCTCGCTTGCACGCTAGGCTCAGGCGGAACGTGACGACGAGTCATGTTTTTTCGTGTATGCAGCCGCTGTTCATCGATTACTTAAACGTTATCACATCAAAAAGTTCCTCTTAAACCATAGACAAATCGTGTAATACTGGTGATATTTACACTCGCGACCTAAATAGGTACGGATTATGTTCCAACCAGCTTAAGCTCGACATTCAAACCAAGCCGAGCTTAAAATCAACTGATATACCGGGTCTTAGAAGCCGCGTAATAGCCAAAATATAGTGAACGGTATCCTCTTCACTGGGGCTTATTTTTTTATTTTAACAATAATAATTACATTTATAATATTATTACCTAGGTTTACATAATAAATAATTTTATGGTTCTACTACTCCATAAGTTGAGCTCTAGGAGCTCGTGTTTATGGGAGGAGTATTTACATGCATAACAAAAAAAAACATAATGTTCTGAGAAGTATGTATTCAATGATCAAAGACTTAAATATCTTGAATGAAATAAATATACAAATACTTTTTGACATAGATATAAAAAACAATAACAATAATACTTTTTTTTTATTAGATGAATTAAGGGTAAAATATATCATTATCTAATTTCAGGGACTTAATTTGCTTTTTAAATTGTTCATATTTCAATGTTTCTGTTACATTTATTTTGTTTTTGGATAATAATATATTGTGCCATCTCACACCTAAATATAAATAGTGTTGTTGAGCCGTGGTCGTTCTAAGCATAGGAATGGCTATTAAGCCATTAGTTTTGAATCTATTGCTTATGCTATCTGAGGGATGAATTTTTTGGATGAAATATTCTTTGTAGATTTGATATAATGCGTTTATCTTATACAATTCTGTGATAGTTGGTACATTAAATTCCCGAAATATCTCTAAAGTAGGGTAGGTAAAATTCAACCATAAGGTGTATTCCTCACTCACAGAGGAAAACGACAAGTACCCTGAACTCGTACATAGAACCTGTCGACTCTGAAACAATCCTCTTGCTATTATTATTAAGTAGTTCTTCAGATTTCAAATAAATCTTAATGTCTTAACTAAATTAGCTCACGATGCCTTCATTTATGTCTCAACGAACAAAGTCGGATCGGCAAATTAGTAATCCTTCAGCAGATCTGTTTAATTACTGTGACGATTCACGGTAACGGCACCGTGACGGCATAAATACGTAATAAACATACGTTCCTTAACACAATAATGCTGCAGCTCTCTCAAAATATGAGATACACAATGTACGTAGGTCTGTTTCCTCCAAAGGAAAAATAGATCATTTTCTTGCATCCTTTCACACACCGCACCGTGATGTATTTGTAGACCCCTACTTATACGACTAGCCGTGAAAAATATTTTGAAAGTATTGAAGTGTGAGTGAATTCAGAAAATTCAAAAATGTCAAATGTCAAAGCGCTGATGGTTTTGTTTTTTGTTAAAAATAACAACAGTCGAAAATGAGACAAACGGTGAACGTATGTCTGCACCTCTCAAAGAAAACATTCAATCATTATCATATGTCTCCTTTTTTATATGAATACCGCACAAGAGTCCCAACTGCTCCCGTCTGGAGCCAGTGAGTCTATGGCATCTTCAATCGGGGTACGTCGTGAGGCTGAAGGTAGTGGGGAGGGGAAGAAGATGGGGAAAGAAAGGTGGGAAGTGCCTGGCTATTCAGATCTGATCACCAAACACGGCCAAAGCCATTTCAAGCAACGTTTCAATTCTGAATGATGGTCTTACACCAGGGCGATACTGAGAGTATCTTCCACTCTGGAACGTGCCGCAAATATGCTATGCATTATTTTAAATGAGTAAATTGTAAAATAACACAAATTAATCAAATAAAATTTATTTGCCACGCTGGGATTCGATCCCGCGACCTTCAGAATGCGAGTCAAGAGCCTTACCGCTGGACTACGCCGGCCGTCAAAGTATACAGAAAATGAAACTTGATTCCCGTCGCAAAAAAGCAGTACTTTGAAGGAAACAGTCACACGTATTTTGTGTAACTCACCAATATTTAATGTGTAAAAACGAGCTGCAGCATTAAAGCGATAAGAGACGTATGTTTATTGCCTTTTTTGCCGTCACGGTACCGCAACCGTAAAACGTCACGGTAATTATTAAAGCGAACATTGCAATATTATTTTGTGGAAATATAAGGTTTTATTATAGTTTGAGGATATACAACACGCGTTTCATTTCGACTTTTCATCAATTCCTTGACCCTCTGGTGACAGTTTAAATGTTGTTCAATACATTTTTCTGCCTGGTACCTACGCATTAAGGTCTAATATATAATGTTTTCCTACAATCCATAACTCGCCGCGCAAGTTTGTTATTTGCGTTCCTGGTACAAAAAAAAAAATGTTTTGCTGTTTTTTATCAGCGTAAAAAAATCCCAAGTTTTCCAATAAAAATACCTCGTTAAAATTTTGTTCTGGCAATTATTTTTAAGTTTATTAATTTAATGAAAAACAAATAACTTTGTGTAACACCACTATTTTAAACACCGAGTTATTTGTTTTTCATTAAATTAATGATGACGTCAATTTGCCTATGTTGAAGAAATAAAGAAGTTTATTAAACTATATTTTGCAAGATGATATTTTTTTTACATTAGCTCCACACAGGAGACCCTGAGGAAAATAATTCCCCTCAGGGTCTAGGTCATCCATGAAAAAAATTACGTACTGGGAGTGGGTATGAGGAGTGTGTTGGATCTGGGGGTCACTGTGTCCAGGAGTGATAGACGTATGAATCCAGCCCGCCAAGCAGAGGGTGGGCAAACGCTTTGCAGCCAAGACCTGTACCTGTACCTGACCCCTCTGAACCCGGCCACCTCTGCTCAATCACAAACGTAGCGAACCACTTGGGGAGACCCATGCCAGGGGGTGTTTTTTTTTTTTTTTGTTTTAGGCAATTCACCCTGGAGAGAGTGCTTTGTTTATCCATCAAATGGTTGCCGGGGCGGCGATACCGATTCCCGCCTCCCACAGTCAAGTTTAAAAATGTATGTGAGCATTGTGTTGTTATGTAACCGTATTTCTACATCGTGAAAAATGAAAAAACATTATTTCAAATTAATTCGGTTCCCGATGTTACTTTTGTATTTTGTGTGACTGATTTAAAAAAAATATAAAATGTTTTTCTCGTACAGCCATACTTGCTCCGAAGGTGATACAATATGCCAATCCTCTATTTTTCCACTCTTCTCAAAAGATTTGCAACTCACAACGAACGGCATAAAATATTTATTGTTGTCAATTTTGTGCCGAATTTTATCAGAAGCAATCACTAAGAATCGTTTGATTAAAAATTACCCGATTTTAATTCAAGTAGCAGCTGAAAGATGGAATTGTTCTAAAATGTTTAACCACTCAATCTCAGTCAATAGTTCTCGAATAAATTACAAGAGGTAATAGAAAAGGATAGACCGAGGCGTGACGTTTTCCGGCAAGTGTCCATCGATGTGTTAATGAATATTTGAACCCTCATCAATTCGAAAAGAGTTTTTAATTATCTCCCTAAAATCATACATCTCTATGACAAATCTGCAATAAATGTTGAATAAACATCGTAACTCTTAAACAGTTACTTCATTTCTGTATTTAGCTCATCATTTGACTCTAAAAGCGACTCTAAACTTTCTTCCTCACCTAATATCAAAATATTCCGTTTACAAATATCAAAATAACCCTAAACGAGGTCAAGGTAAAGTTGAATTCTCTCGATATCTGTAATGGTTCTGGTCCAAATGGATTTCCTCCACCATTTATTCGAAATTGTGCAGAACAACTTGTAATAGCATTTCACGAAGTATTCGTCAAAAGTCTGAACGAACTCTGTCCGGATCTGTGGAAAGTTTCTCGTGCCAATTCCGATCGAAAAGTCTGGCGGTAAAAATTATGCAATAAACTACCGTTCCATCAGCCTATTACCTTGTTTTGGCAAAATATTCGAGTCCATTATATGTAAAACCATATTCAATCATGTTAAAAATGTGCTTAGCACTTTCCAACATTACTTTGCAGCTAAACAATCCACAAATACTAATTTGATCGAGTAAATGGACTTTTTGTGTAAATCATAAATGTTAATGAATAGAAAACACAAATAGATGCCGTTAAATTCAGTAAAGCCTTTGACATTTAGTCTGTCACCCTATATAAACTGGATAATATTGGTGTACATGGAAATTTACTTCCATGGTTAGAATCATGTTTAAACATTTTTTTTTTCATTTTTGTTTTTTTTTGTGATGAAACAGGTACCGATTTATCATTGTCAAATAATTCGTTTACATTCTGTTTAAAGTGTTATGGCGTTGGACGTTCAATATTGCGGAATTTTGTTCATAAGGAGTAATACTACAAACGCTGTATGTACTGGCCCGCACTTACAGAACTGTCAAATTGTATATTTATGTTTGTTTTTGTGAATGTGCAAATGTGAATGCTGCAGACGCATTAGTCTTGGGACATTTGCATACTAAATTTATTTTTTTGTATTATTGTTTGCATTATTGTCCTGTTTGTGTTCCAAATGAATAAATCACGTATGAATGGGCAATTCTTCAGTAGGTAATCTCTGAAATTTCTCTTCCCAACCTCGTTTTCACCCCGATTCCTTACTTTAAAAAACGGCACGAAGCAAAGAAACAAAAACAAATTTTCTTTGGTTCTACAAGACATTATTGAAAAGTATTTAGGTAAAGTGAAATTTACAGCTAACGATCAAATTTAATTGTTTAATTTTAAAGGAATAACTTATGCAATATTTAATTAGTGGAGCAGAAAATAGTACTAGTAAATCTAGACGAATCATGTAACATACCAAGACACGGAAAATAAAAAAAGTTACGGGCGCAACTGGGAATAAAACCCAGGATCTACTTCTTTCCGGGACAACGCCTCTAACCACACGGCCATAAATACTGATAAGTCACACAACCGTTACCTTTTTTTGTATTTTCGGTTTCATGTTTCGTTTCGAAATTATTAGTATTATCTTCATCTTCAATGATTAATATAAATTTATATTGCCTAACGATGCGAAAGTGGATGAAAAATTTAATTGGATAGTACATTTTTCTAACTTTTCTCCAGTTTGCGGTTACATCGGATAATGATGTCCATCTGTTATATATTTTCCAAGAATACAATAATGAAACACTGTAAAATGTTATTCGGTCATGAGAAATTTATCAGAATATTGCTAGATGTTCGGCATTTATTCTCAAGATGTTGCGATTTACCATCCAAACTGTTGATTTATCTGTGAAAATAAAGAAAGCACTGCACGTAGATGGAGTTTCTCAGAAGGCTGTTAATATTATCATGACAAATAGAGAAAAACACAGGCACACGCACGAGTTCTGTTCAAAGTTTGTAACACTGAAAAAATATCCTACATCAGGAATTTTCTAAGACATTGACTTCTGAATAATATTACGTTTATTCAGTTAACTAACAAGAAAGTAACTTCTGGCATAATTTAATAAGATTCTTGTTTCGCTTTACGAACTTTATTCCGTCCACATAATAAAATGAGTACACATTTCTAACTAGATTTTCGTGGGAAAATGAGTGTGTTCGTCTTTTTCAATTAACCTTTGAGGATATTTTCCAGAATTTACAGAAAATTTATTATCTACTATACTTGCTTAACTTTATTGCTCCATCTAACTAACGAAGCTTAATATTACATTGTTTTTTCGGATAAAATAAAAATTCATTTTAAAAACAACAAAAAATATTAATAAGTGTGATTTGAAATAGGGAAAATTGAAAAAAATAAAAAAATAATTTTTATTTAAAGGAAAGATAAACCTGACAATATCATCAGAATCACTGGAGCGTTCCGCAATAATCCGATTTTAACGTTGAGCGATCGGGAATTTTTATACCATCGGTTTGAAAATTCCCCGTCCCCTTTAAAAAAATCATACCTCTGAATTTTCACATATAAACTGCTCATTGTGTTAGAAAACCATTGAATGCATCAACATTTAACCGTTCAGCCCGTATTTTAAGGATTCATAAAAAAAAAATATTAAAAAATCGTTAAATTTATAAACGCATGAATAATGCTATTAGAAACATCTAAATTGACGTACGTTGTATTTGTTTGGGTAATATTAAAAATCATATCGTCTATAGCCTAGTTAACCTTCACAGATATAATGTTAACTTCGATCGTGCATTTTTTAATATATGCACACGTGAATATCAAAAACAAATAATTCAGAAGAAATGCTAGCCACCTCTTTGTTATAATGTGAAACTACTAAGTTATCTAATTAAATGAAGACAATATTAGCGGAACTCAATCGATAATCAGAAAACCGAAAAATCCAAAAAGATACGGGCACATCTATGTCTTGAACCCATTATTCTAATATTGTTGTTTTTAGATTTTAAACTCGGTTGAATTTCGCTAACTTTATCTTCATTTAATTAAATGTTAAAAATAAAAATAAATATTCACCGTTGAGTTGAAGAAAAGTCAATAGATGTAGATGGATGAATAAAATTTATCCAAGACATTATCTAGATAGCATTTAGTTCGGGTATGAATCTTGCGATCATACATAACGATGGCAGCCAATAAAAAAGCGTTAAGAAAATGAAGATAATGTTGGTAGTTTTTAGTCAAAGTATGATACAGTCAAATGTGACAATCGGATAGGGATATATTAGTTCAGCTTCGCTCCGGCAAGGCGAAGATCCTGAGTTCTAGTCCAAGATGTAACCGTTTCTTTTTTTTATATTTTTATTTTTAATATTTAATTAAAATTAAATTTGATAGTTTTATTATCAAGTTCTGCAAGTATTTCAGTATGTATTTTTGTAACAGCTGTTTTGGTTCAAGACCGTTTTCAAACTATGGTTAAATCCACTGTCAGGCTATTTATAAGATTTAATACGTCATTTTTTTAAGGTGTCTATATTGATTTATTACTGGTTAAACCAATTTGCTGATACACTGATTGAGTGTATTCTGTATGGTTCAGAATCTGATTCCTCAAGTAAGTGTAAATGTTTTATTAATTGTTTTATAATGACGTTATTGCTATCACTCATTTAAGTGCGTTATATTTTTTAGGTTTTGTAAATAAAGTAAGTAGTGGGGAAAAAATAATTTTACTTACTTTATTAATTATCGTAACATTGGGGTCATTCGTTCGTTTATTGATTTCTAATTGTTCAAGCAAATTTAATCTAGGACTTGAAGCGTGAGGAATTGAACTCTCTACGCTTGGATAGGAACAAGATGCGTCTGTCCACTCAGATACTGAACGGTTGTTTATTAGCACAAGAGCAAAGTGTTTCAATCCCTGTCGCGGTGACAATCTCAATGGTTTTAATATCATTTTGGCGTGACATGCCTCGCAATCTCGTGTTTTAATATAAAAATGTTAACATATATGAACACTGCAAAGTTAATTTCATTAAGTATGCCAGGTATGTTCACGTAAGGGCACAAAGAAGGTGTTGTAATTAAAAAGGTGTGCTGAAAGTAATACCCTTCACGAGAACAAAACTGTTTTTCTTTCTTCTTGTCAAATTAGGGAGAAATGGGTAAATGGAATTGTCAAGTGAATAGGTTTTAATTGAAACACTTCAATCTGTGCAAGTGTGATTTCCAAGTGTCCGTGTTTCAACAAATAATCATCACATTTTGTAAATTGTAAACAATACATCATATAAAACACATCAAATTTAGCTTAAAAGCTTTACGTCCTTTATAGCTCACATTGGGTTATTATGTAGGAGACGATTGATAAATAATTGCCACTCGATTAGTTAGCACGATCTATCTTTCCAAGAGTGTCTGTGGCAGGCGGCTTAGCTATGTTTTTGTACAATCTACAATTTTATTCCTAGATTGATTAAATTTTGTTATTTGACCTTCAAAACTATGGAGAGGTGACTGTCTACAAGAGATTTCTAAATAAAACCCCACCCATTGTCCAACCCCTCAACACAGAATTTGATACTTCTTGCTGATTTTTTCACGCTTACGTGTAAAATAAGAATAAAGTTGCTGTCTATATCTGATTTTGAATAACTCCGCATAAAACCCGGGCAACTCTGGGCACTCTTCTTACGATACTTTTTTAAATGAATAAATTACAATCCGGCCTTGTAGCACGTACTTCAGCAATACTTTAACCAAGTTTTTTTTCTTACCAATTACTCGTATATTGTTTTTTCATCAATATGAAAAAATCAAATCTCAATCGTGGTGAAAAAAGGTGCGAGCTGAAATTCGTTGCGTTGAGAAATAAAATCAAAACAGTATTATTTGAATAGATTTTACGACGCAGTACTTATTGTTCGACATTTATTACTCCTTTGCAAAATACTTGCATGTTCATAAAAATGCATTCAGGCGATGGACCTCATTTCGTTTAACATTCGGAATTGGGTAAAATCTAGCGCTCGTTGATATGGCGAGCGAGCGAGTTGATGGCGATATGTTTGAAATTCCTGTCACCAGCTGCCTCAACGATTAATTTTTGCAAAAGAAACATCACCAACATGCATGTTTTTTTTACATTAGCTCCGTACAGGAGGCCTTGAAGAAAATAATTTTCCTCGGTGCTTATGTCAACTTAGGGGATGCTGTATAGAGGGTCTTTTTAAGAAAGTTCTGGGAAGGAAAAAGGTATGAGCGGTGGGTAGGAATCTGGGGGTCAGTGTGTCCAGAAATGACGGATGTATGAATCCATCCCTCCCACTGAGGTGCAAGGCGATGGGTCGAGAGAATCAGACGGGAGAGGTCAAAAGGTCTCCCTAAACCAGTCTCTCCCGATTCGGCCAAGCAACAGGCGGGCAAATGCATCCGCCGCCAAGACCTAGACAAACCTCGCTCCATGAACCCGGGCACCCTTGTTAAGTCACCAAACGAAGCGAACCACTTGGGGTGACCTATGGCAGAGGTTATCCAATAAATGGTTCCTGTGGCGGCGGGTTTTACTATATTTTGCAAAGTTCGAGTACAAATATAATTTTTTTCTGATAAAAATCTAAATAACTTACTTTGCCAAATTATAAAATACAACAAATATCTGAAAGTAGAGTTCGTGAATAGAAGATGTTTTGCTTTAAATTTTTCTTTGATAGGACTGATACTTTATTTTTCCTAACCTAAGGTAAAGATGTATCTACCAAAAATGACTCGCTTATAGCGATGGCCAAATATTTAATTAAAGCAATTTATAATATTAATATGTAAGTGATTAAATGTTCAAAACAAAAACGGTGATTTTGCATTACTTCGTATTGCATCATCTGGTACCTTACTTCATTTAGCTCATAAGAAGGTTTGGCTTACCTCTTGATGATTTCACCTTCTATCGGTCCATTTCAAATTGTTCCCCGAAATTCCTCTCCAGTCTCTCCATTTTGGAGGACGCATAGCATAGTCCATAAAGCATTGCCTTTGTCTTTTTGAATACCTGGTAACACACGTGGTTTGGCTTTGTCGACCGTATTAATGACTGTCTCTCCCTGCACGGTTTGCATGAAAAATTTATACCAGTTGAATCACTCTCATATTTCTGGTTTTGAGGGGTTAAGCTTCAGTATCCAGAGTGGTACATTAGCATTAGTGGTACGTTAACTGAACGTTGGTTGAAAGCCCGAAACTGAAAAAAAAATCCTTTTGATGACTCAAAAGCATAACTACTCGGGGATTGGTGAACTGATCATCAGAATATTTTTCATTATCTGTCGTTTATCTATGTAAAACTATGCTGTGTTCTATTTTATAGTGCATTTCAACGTTTGGAAGCTTTCTATAAAACCTCGAAATTAAATTTAATTGCCGGCAACCCGGGCGTTTATTGAAACTAAATGTTCTGATAATGCTAGCAAGTTACCCGCCTCGCTAGAGTACGGACAACCAATTGTTTTTGTTTTTTTGAAATAATGTATTTATTTTATCATATATTATAATTAGATAAATGGAATTTGGGAATCTTACTTAACACTACATATATTAATCATAATGTACCTAATATATACGAAACCTATCAATTTGACTTTCCTAGAACGGGTGTCCTTCCTAGTTGGACAGTCAAAAGCTTCCTTGTACTGTTAATGTATTTTTTATAACAAAAAATAAATAAATTAATAAAGTTTTGATTTTTTTGTAATTTTCCAACGTATTAAAAATTTATTTGATTTGTTGTAATTTTTCAACCTATTAAAAATTTCTATATATGTATAAATGTATATAGAAATTTTTAAAAAGGTTGAAAAATTACAAAAAATCATAAAAAATACATTATTTCATAAAAACTAAAAAACATTTGGTTGTCAACGTCGGTTTACTGTCGTTAATTTAACGTGATAACGTCATATAATAACAATGGAGTGGAAGAGAGATAGATGCGACACAAGCCGAACGCTTAGGCCGAACGCTTGTTCCGCGCTATCGCGTGCACGCTCGGGCGGAACGTGACAATGAGTCATGCTTTTTCGAACATGCAGCCGGTGAAGCATCGATTTACAAGACGTTATCACGTCAAAAAAGTTGTCAGTATTTTTAAAATAGGTACATCAGATAAAATGACAAAGACATTACTAATTCTACTAATTCGTTCTTTACATGGGTTGGATATCTTCTAAGAAGCTGTAGGTGAGGTATATTCAAACGATACATTTTATTCAATATATTTTATTCAATGCATATTCAAATAATACTTTTCATTCAACGTGGGATGCACATCTTCTATGAAAATGCCAACCCCCTCCCGCGTTCCATATATTCAGTCCCAGTATACATTCAGTTTTCAAACAGCTCGCGAGTCACCTATTAAAAGTTTTTTATTCAAATTTTCATTTTTCATATATTATAAATAATAATTTTTGTATATTATAAGAACAATCAAATATTATAAGAACGATCAGGTACCTATTTAAAATATCTGTTATTCTTTATTCGATTCAAAATATTATGTAAGTGCTTGAAGTAATTCATTAATTAGAGAGTTTTGAAAATTGAATTTAAATTAAACAATAATTTTTTGAAACATGTCATTCAATTTTTTGACAGTTTCGCAAGATTTTTTGTGATGCTTAAAAAACTTTTCAGATATATTTCCATGTGGTTGTAATAATCCAGAAACCTTCGCGGGGGTTTAAAGAAGATATTTTGAAAGTTTCAAAAGTTTGAGGGTTTAAAGAAGGTGTTTTGAAAATTTTCTATGTTTAAAATAGCATTTCTCACTAATCCCCAAACACATTTTAATTTTATACATATATGTAGATGAGTTCGATGAATACCATGAAAGTACGGGCTATTCATTTTCAAATAAAAAGAAAAGTAAAAAATTTACTTCCTTTTTATCTATTAACTTCCCTCTCCTTGTGTGCTGATACTTAAAATGATATTCCTTAATATTTCATATTTAAATCATTTTTAGTTTTCAAAACCACCTGTGGGGCTTCAGAAATTGGAAATCATCCGCTACGATTTCAATCTTGAGCATATTCATTTCAAATTTTCTCATACACTTAGGCAAAACATCACTGAAAAATATATAATTTGAAAAAGGTGTGGATATTATTTGCAAATCCCATTTTCATTTTGAAGATTATTTTTCTATGCAAGCCAATGCCAACACGTGTTTATGTGTTTGAATATTATTTGCCACATTGCCTTTAACAAATTTCCAAACGTTTCACTGACAGCATAAGAAACGTTTTGTTTGAACTTGGTATAAAACCTACCAGGGCAGCATATTACGTTACCGTCACGGGTAACATAATACGGAATTCTCGCAGATTCAGCTATTTGGACTGTTAGGAAACCCGCGTCCACGTAATATTACGGCCCACGGTCTATGTTCTACGTGTGCCCGACCACGTAGACTTTAACCTTTTCGTCCCGGAAAGAAAAAAATCACACTTCATCCGAAGGGGGGTCACTCGGGGACCCCAATTTGTTTTGCTTATTAAAGGGTGTTAATGACACAATTTTTGGAAATTTGTTTTGGTAATAATTAGAAAGAAGCATATTCATCTTATTTCAGTAGTCATTATCTAAATCGTTTCATAAATAAAGTCATAATTAATATTCTAACGAATTTAGACCATAACGCGTATTTCTCCATAGAAAACAGAGAAGGCGGGCCGATAGCCACCATAACGCTTTGTTTCCGAATATTGACTGGCGATTGGCGCGTAGCGGAAACGATCCAGACCGAATGATCTTTGACCGGCAAGCGAACATTATAGCATTGTAAAAAGAGCAAACTAGATGCGCAGTGTAAACAAACGGGATCTTGTCCTTTCCACTAACAACTCAGAAATTACTTACTATCGCTTAGAATCGTCCCGATACTTCCAGCGGATAGATACGGGGTAACGCCCGAACGGAGGGGTAGGGGGGCGGGCTCGACAGATTCTCGACCGGAATTTGATATAAATGAATTAATATTAAGAAAATTAGTAATGCGATATTAATTTTTTTAATGCAGATCGATAAACAAATGGTTTTTCTAGGATTACCCAAATTATTGAGTATGTGGTTTAAAAAACAACTTAGATACAGCGTAAAACTCTCGTTAGTGTAAGTGCGTTACCCTGGTCCGGTACGGAAGTGTTAAAAGCTACATGGTTTTTACTGATATGAATCTTACTTCATAGTAATAACTTTTAAAAACTTTCCTATCTTCTGACGGGCGTAGGAAGTTCATGGAAATGATCAAAAGAATGATCCCAACTTGTTTTTAACAGGTTTGCTATCACTTATGTAATTACTGTAGAACGGACCCTAGGTGCCAACTAAATGAAAAAAAAATTTAATATTCTTACAAGAATAACAGAAAGTCTAAAAGTTTTATAAAATAATAAATATGATAATTACGAGCGGTCCCACAGGGGCTCGATTCGATTCCAGATACTAATATAAACAGCCTGTATGTCGGACGAATATCTACAGCTCATATGAACTTCAGAGTGAAGACTAATATCTACAGAGCTAAGGTCGGATAAATATCTATGACGGTCCCAGTGGTGACGAATATCTATGGAGCGTAGGTAGGATTAATATCTACAGAGGGTAGCCGAATAAGGGTTGTACGGAAAAACTTAAATAACTTCAATTACATAATTACTAATTACGTAACTAACCTAATCTAACCTAACCTAACCTAACCTAACCTAGCCTAACCTAACTCAACCCAACCTCTGTCAGTGCTGTAGATATTCGTCTACATCACCTGTTCCATAGATATTAGTCAGCAGTTTGAGCTGAAGATATTTGTCCTCACTTTGGTTCCCATATATATATTTTCCAACATACCTCGTATAGTCAGAACATGGATTCTCATAGATCTTAGTCCGATTTGTTCAGTTTTTGGAATTTCTATAGATATTAGTAGACGCCTCCCTCGATTCTCCAATCGAGGCCGCTCGCAATTGCCCTCGAAAGTACAAAAATTGGTCGACTTTGTAATTTTTGAGGCTCTTCCAAGATATATACTTACACACCAATCGTCAAAAGTCGTTCCACTCGAACAAGTGATAGATAATAACTAATCTAGATCATTTTTCGCGCGCTTTTCAAAGGACAGGCATCGAATATTTATACAAAGTTGTTTTAAGGTTCCACATAATGACTGATTTACTTTCTGCGATACATAATATAGAGCAAACTGAAAAAGATGCTTTGAGACCAACTTAAACGTTTTGTCGGAAGGTTGATGGTTTCCAAATGCAAATTAACTTCCTAATGAATTTGTTACAGTGTCGTCTTGCAGATGTTAGCACTTAAAATTTATTTTTCAAGGGTGTTCGTTTACCAGTTGTGTTTGGTTTTGAATATTATACCTGCAAACCATTTCGAAAAAAGTGCATTTGTTATTTCAAATTCACACCATAGAAACGACAAAAATATCAGAAAAATCGACAATATTGCCAATATAATCATCACAAATCGACGGGTTGCCCTTCCACATTAAAGAATACGCGTAAATTAAACATTCGACAAGTTTATCGAGACGAATAACTCTTGATCGCTATTGGAGAATAGAGCTACTGGTGAAAATAACTTTGCAGGTGGTTTCGTTCAGAGTCATGCTCTCTTTACTTTCTGCTTTTAATTTCATTGAGAAAGGCATACAAAAAAAGGGAAAATATATATATGTTTTTATCTCATTACAAATGATAAGCAAATTTCAGACCAGGAAATGAAATAAATAATTATTAAGTGAAAGAAACTTATAATTTATAGAATGTGGTTGCGCTCATTGAATCACTCTTTGCACATACAGGGTTTATCCGTGCATTCCCAGCAGTACTGTGAGCATTTCTTTACAAGTGAAATAACTGCTATTCAAAAACGACCTTTTGTTATTCTTGTTTATATAAACCCGGGAACCTTTATTGGATAACCAACACCTCTGCCGTAGGTCACCTCAAGTGGTTCGCTACGTTTAGTGATTCAGTAGGGGTGCCCGGGTTCATGGGGTGAGGTTTGTCTGGGTCTTGAAGGCGGATGACCAGGACACACTGAACCCCAGATTCCAACCCACCCCTTAAATCCTTTTCCTTTCCAGAACTCTCCTCTCCTTCCTTTCCTTAAAACACCCTCCACACAGCATCCCCAAAGATGACATAGGCCCTGAGGGAAATTATTTTCTTCAGGGCCTCCTGTGTGGAGCTCATGTAAGAAAAAACAATTTTTTATCTTGTTTTTCTTTTTCTAACATATTTTTTTTCTCTTTTGTTGCAGGTAAGTGTGTCAAGTTTGCCACCAGGACGCCTAGCATATCGCCTTGAAGCTGTCAACTTAGACACGATAGAGGTTTTTATCAACATTATCGGTGATTAGTCGACTTCCGCTAGAACATCGGTAATCGGAATGTCGTTTGATAGCTTACATTGAGTAAACCCTACTAAGTGATGTCTTATATTATTTAAATAAAAATAATTGCTTGCCGTCCCCCTCTTCAATTTCAATAGACCCCTAAAACAATAACCTTTAAAAAGATTTGAAAATCAAAAAGCGTAACATGTCAGTATTATATTCAACAACAATGCCAACTGTAAAAACAAGAAACTAATCGCAGTGAGTGCCGACATGAAAATGAGGCCCATTGATGTCTATGGAGATGAAATACTCGTTGTTCTGATCGAATTCACCGGCAGCAAACCTGAAAGAGAAAAATAAACATTTTGTGATTTTATTAATGTTCAACCTAAGCGTGAAGCGCTAATGAGCTATCTTACTAAAATTATAAACTGGAAAGCTTGTATATATGTATGTGTGTTTGTTAATCTTTCACGCAAAAACTACCGAATGGATTATAATGAAACTTTACAATAATATAGCCCATACATCAGAATAACATATAGGCTGTATATTAATGGTTAGTTCTGGCGTTATGAAATTTGTATAAATGTAAATATGTGTATTTCAAATATTTTAGCGGCAGGGAGGAATATCAGGGGAAAGAGGAACGGAGGAGGTGGGATTCGCGTAGAGTCAAGAGAGCGGGGGAATGTGGGGAATGTGGGGAATGTGGGGAAGGTGAAAGGGAACGAGGACGCACGGGAAATGGATGATATATATTTTAATCACTTTTTGAAAATATAAAATTATGATTAGAAATTTCTATCCGAAATGGACAATAGAATGCCATCTATGATGCATTTTAACAAGCGCTAAATAATCATCTTTAAATACATCAAAGGCATGAAAACCGTTTTTGAGATATGAAAATAATATTGCAATGTTTATAATTATTTCGAGAAAAGAAATTTAAAGAAGAACAAAAATTATGGTGCTAAATTACTGTTCATTTCCTCGCAAAAAAACTCCCTCCCCCTCTTCTCCTACCCCTATTAAATCATTAAATTTCTAAATAACACGTTTTTTATCATGTAGGTACTTTAGGCATATATTTTGGCATTTAAGTGCGTATCATCCAATTTCTGATAATCATTTATAATTTTTTTTCTATCTAGCCATGCCGGGTTTTGAATCTTTGACCCTTATCTTTAATATTACATGAACAGGAGCGACCGATGTGTTTCATATTGGAATAAACAACTCCTCTATTTGTATAAATAGAGGAGTTGTTGTATAAATATGTCGAGTAAAAAAAAATAATATTGCAGGTATTAAAAGTTTTAGAAGCTTTAATTCTTTTGTTTTACTTTTCATTGTTGAGAATATAGTTTTAATTAAGCTCTTTCATTTCCTACTTGCCAGTGTTATCGCGAAACTTTAAACAAGCTTTCAGTAATGTTTGAACGGAACGAAGTAGTAAGTAGTACAAATAATTATCTTTGCGAATAAATCAAATCAAATTACTTCTTGATAAACACTGAGCCGAGCTTTCCAACGCGCTGGTTTATAATCTAACAACTTATCTTCGCTACGTAACAACGATTTGTTTGCTAATTTATATCCTGTAGCGGATCGAGCCTTTTCATAATTCTGGGTTTATCCATATACATATTGCAGATTGTTGGTGGATAAATCATACCTATTCGTAGTGTAATATATTAACAAAAGACCGGAATTGATGCATTATTTTGTAAGGGTTGTATTTATGATATTAAAAATTCTAATGTTAGACTTGGGGGAAAACATTGTCCCACTGGCCTCAGTTAGAGTGGTAATCAAACAAAAAAAAAAGATTTTTTTCCTCCAGCAAAGCTCTCGACTCCCGCAGGTCGCGGGTTCAATGCTCTCGACTCCCGCAGGTCGCGGGTTCAATGCTCTCGACTCCCGCAGGTCGCGGGTTCAAATCCCGGCGTGCTCAAGTAGTTCTAAGGCATTAACTATGTAACAATTTTAAGACAAATTGTTGTGAAGCATTTTATTTAACATTGTACATTTGTTACTTAATTTTATTTAACTACTATGGGTTTTGACACATCTGTATAACAAGTAGGGAAACGTGGTCAATAAAGGTGCCTTACAGGGTGCTATTATTTTGTTGACCGAATTTATTTTGAATATTTTTTTTTGGTTATTTCTAAGATTTCTAAAGCGCACAAATTAAAATATGTAAGAATATTTTATTGTTTAAAATCAGTTTTTTTCTTTATCGAAACTATGATATGTCTCCAAAAAATGATTAACAAATTTGGAATAGTTATTATTTCGTAAACAGAGTTCGTGTTTCCAGATTCGTATTCCAAGATTGAGCTAAGCGAAACCCGGTCGACTGTTCAATATTAATAATAAAAAAGTAAAATATTAATAATAAAAATGTGTGCTTTTTCTTTTTAAATATATATTTTCACAAAGTATTTGCTTTCTTCGATAAAGTACTCTATTTCATTTATGGTTTTTGCATAAAAAAAATTTAACTGCCTGTGTACTAGTTTCGTCAACGTCAAAATTTTACACGAAACTACCTGTATGTAATTTAAAATAATGCTTTTTACGTTTACGGATACTTAAGTACCATCAGGAATGAAATTGAATAATGTTTTGAGTCTATTTACAAAGAGGAGGGCAGGTGATTTCCGCAAAGTTAAAATGATTGACACATAAAAAATATAAATATTCCCAGAAAAGAGAGTAAGTGTGAGTTGGGTGGATGGTGGGAGAACGGGAGAAGATGTAGTAGGTACACGGTACACGAGGCGATTATTGGTGGAAACCACCAATCGAGAGTCCAGAGACATTTTGTACAATAAACGTATTTACTCTTAGCAAATAAAATATATTGGTAAACAAGACGTACTTTTATCGTTTGCCCTGTTATTTAATGGTATTTTCAATCCCATCCTTTCGAAATTAAATCCAATATTGTGTAAAACTTCAACCTCGGACTAAACTTCGACTTGTTTACAAAGACGTAATAAAATTTATTGCTAGAAGTACGATGAAAAAGTATTATCATTTAAAATGTATGTCTGAAAGAAAAATATCGGAAATAACACTTGCAAATCAAGCTTTACAAACTACTACGTAAAGTAAAATGTTTTTTTCTTTTCCTCATTTCCTCCAATTTTTGTTAGTTTAATACGTTCAATTTGAGAGGGCGGTTGTGGTGGTTACCGCCGTCGCGGTAACCACTTATTGAATAACCAACACTGCGTAGGTCACTCCAAGTGGTTCATAAAAGCCTAGTGATTTAGCAGATGTGCTCAGGTGCGTATTTCCAAAATCTATACCGGTTCAGTCGCTCAGCGACAATTTACATTTTCAATATCAAAATTTAAATAATCAGAAATGAAATTATTCTAATATACACATTGGTAAAATTATTTTATCTAGATTGTAGAACAATTATTGTTTTCGCAAAGTGATAAAAAAATATCCAATAAAGAGGTGTATTTACAATATTTGGGAAAAACATCAAAATTTAAATATTTAAAAATAAAACTATTAATTTCTAAAATACACATTGGAAAGATTATTATATCTAGACTTTAGAACAATTTTTGTTTTTGTTACAAAACCGACCGAACCGGTGTAGGTTTTGGAAATACGCTGCCCGAACTCTTGGGAGAGGCTTCTTTAGGTCTTGGTGATGGATGCTCTGCTTACTTACTGCGTATTTGTTAAGGGAGACCATTTGACCTTTTCAGCAGGACTCTATCCACCGGGTTAGAATGAACTTAAACGTCCGTCTGGGCCTATCGAATCCCATATTCCTATCGAACCCTCAACCTACCCTCACCTATCAACCCACATTTTTTCCCAGAACTTCCTCTTCTTCCTTTCTTTAAAAATATTCTCCAAACAGCATCCCCTAAGATGACTGGTAAATTATTTTTCTCATGACCTTCTGTGTAGAGCTAATGTTTAAAAAAAACGTTGTAAGATGGTGGGTCCGAAATGATCCATAGTTTGCGAAAATGATATTTAGTTTTGCCTTTTTGAAATCGAGTTGAAATTTCTTCAGTCCAAGCTTTTTAAGATGAAACTATAAGTGAAGTCCTATTTAGATATATTTAAATTAATCTTCACGACAAATCGATTTACATTATGAACATCAAAAAATATGCCACGGATAAATTGAAGCTTTTACTGGCTTTTCTATGTATTGGAATTACAATAAAATTATTATTTATATAACAAAAAATATAAGCATATACCACTAAAAAATATGTTTTTGCACGACTTAACTATGAAGTAATATAAAAAAACAATTTTTAAAAAATACCCCTTTGTGGCTAAGCCTATTTTTGAGGTTTTGTATGATCTAACTCTTTTTCATTCTTATAAAATTATGCACAAAATAAATAAAACCACTTCTTCGCTTACTTGCCTCAAGCAAATAAGATGCTCGATTTTAAATTTTGAAGGTATGAGAATCGAAATATTTGTAGTGTTTATATTCCTCTTAACAACTATTTACTCACAATTTAAGGTATATAATCGGATATGGTTCAAAATGTATATAATCGGATTAGATTCAATTGTGTTATTAGTATGATTGTGTCAAAATGCCGTTTGCGCAAGAATACCTAATGATTGAAAATTTAAAAAAATTTAACCGCACGTGTACAAGTCAGGAATCTTGAACAAACTTGTGCATTTTTTTATATTAGCTCTATATCTGAAAAAACAATTTCCTCGGGTCTATGTTGACTTTCGGAAGAAGTGTGGAAGGCTTTTTTAGGGAAATGAAGGAGAAGAAGCTCTGAGAAGGAAGAATGTAGGAAGGTTGAGTAGGAATCTGGGGGTTAGTGTGTCCAGGAGTGATGGATATTAATCCATTCCTCCCACTGCGGTGCGAGGTTATGGATCAAAAGAGTCGGGCTGGAGAGGACAAAAGGTCTGCCTCAACCGTCTCTCCCGATCCGGCCCATAACACAGAAGGTGAACAAACGCAACCGCCGCGAGGACCTTTATTTATTTATTTATACTGGGTTTTACAGATGTTCGCACTTACGTGAGAACAATCTAGTTACTAAAGCTCAGTTTTTACACAATTACAAAAATCTACAATTACATATAATTAAATACAGATACGTACAGTTAGAAAAACAAAAACATCACAAATAAAAATAAAGAATTATATACAAGCTCACTCAAGTAACACATTACAATGAGTGGCAAGAGACATAAGAAATACGTGAGGCGTGCATAGAGAGACAATTGATACAATATAATTATTTAGTATTTTTTAACAGCGCCAGAACTTTTTTTTTGAATCCGGATGATGAAAATATCTACTTCAGCACGCTCTATCTTATTATATAGTCGACGGTTCCATGCCAACTCGGAATGAAACCAACTCAGAACCATCTCAGATAAGTCATTTAGAATGATAAAATAATAATTTTAAATTAGCCGATAACCCTAACCTAACTTAACCTATTTAACCAATTTTTTATTTATATTTTTTTATCACTCTAAATGACTTATCTGAGATGGTTCTGAGTTGGTTTCATTCCGAGTTGGCCGGTCACCATAGTCGACACATCTGGATCAGAGGGCTAAAGTAGGCGATATTATTTTTAAATGTATTCATGTGAAAAATGTTATGGCGTCTTAAACAATGGAAATTGGGGACAATTATTTCAATACTGACAAAATGTAGTATCAACATGGCCGTGAATAATTTTATGTTTACATATTAGATAAGTCAATTGCCTTCTAGTTTTAAGTGTACCAATCTTGAAGTAATCACGGTGTTGTTTGATCTAAGATGGTCATGTAGTCCACATTTAAAGGATAACATTTTCAGTCATTTTTTTTTAACTAGGCCTGGGCAATCCTCACCTCATGAATTCGGGCACCCCTGTTAACTTACCAAGACCTATGGCAGGGGGTGTGTTGTTCAATAAATGGTTCCCGGGGCAACGGTACCTATACATCCCTCCCAAAATGAGAATTCTAATAATTATTAGTCACACACACACACACGCTAAAGAAAACTTGTAGGTGTATGGCGGACCTAAATAACATTTTCTTTTCTCGGAGTGTACCAGTGCGTTCGAGCGTGAGTCGATATAACAATGGCGGCCATTATTTTGGACACGTAGTGAATCCTACTTGACACCAGCTTATTTGATACCAGCCATGAGAAATGGGAAGTGTCGATTGCCTTAGTTCATGTCTTTGCTGTATTTTATTTTCAGCATTTATTAATTCTTTTATAGATTTTTACTAGAAAAACTACGGCTTCATTTAGTGATATCAAAATAAAATAAAACATAAATTTCCACGGGTACTATGTCTTAGGCCCGAGCAACACGAGGCCAGAATTACGAACCAGGACAGTAAGCGACTATGGCGGCATTCGATCTTGGAAAAATCCTGGCTTACTCTCCTGGATTGGTACATGTCAGCATTATTGCAGTAACTAAGATAACAACCCGTCCCTCGAAAAAAAATTTGTGGCTTACGTAAAAGAAACACCGTACACTAGCCGGTCATGTACTAGCTTCACCGGCCAGATGAAGATAACAGAAAGCCAGGATAGTTATTTCAGTGATGGGGCGGTACTAGCTCAAATAATATAACCCCATCCTTTTAAACTATCCTGGCTTGAGATCAGTGGCGGACTTATACTTTTCGTAAGTATAGTCCCCATCCTTTGCGCCGCCCCTTCCTCCTTCCTATAAGTTGCCACCAATCATAATCAATAATATATTTGTAAAAAGCAGTATTTAGCAATTTTTTAGAAAGCAATTTTTTATTGTCAATTATGGCTCGCCATAATTTACAATAAAAAAAACACATAAATTTTTTGTAGACCACTATTATTTTATCAAAACTACCGGTTTCGGAAGCATCGAGCACTTCGTCAGGAGAATATTGTAACTAATCTGCAACATAGAATATTGTCAGACATACAAATGTTAAGTGTGTGAGTGGGAGGTAAGCAAGAGGGTAGGGGTAATTGCGGGATTTCCGGGAAGAACAGAGCGGTTCACTGGAAATATATTTAAAATGGAAATTTAAGATAAATTGATTTGATTATTCAAAATACTAGAATTATTATTTAAATAAAAATTCTAGTTTTTGAAATAATCAAATAAATTTATTTCTTCAAATTTTGCAAATTCACTTTGTGGCACCATTTTATTAATGAATAATAATTTTATTAATTATAATTTTAATAATAATTTTATTAATGAATAAAATAAATTTATCTTTTAGTCCCATTTTAAATATATTTCTTGTGAACCGCTTTGTTCTTCCCGGAAATCCCGTCATTCCCCTTTCCCCTTGCTTACCTCCCACTCACACACCTAAAATTTGTATTTCTGACAATATTTTTATGTCGTAGATTAGTTACAATATTCTCCTGACGAAGTGCTCGGTGCTTCCGAAACCGGTAGTGTTGATAAAATAATAGTGGTCTACAACAAATTTATGTGTTTTTTTATTATAAGCAATAATCACTCACTTGTAGGTTTTTGCGCCACCCGGTGCCCCCGGATATGTGCCGTCCTTTGGCCGCGGCCTATGCGGCCTATTAACAAATCCAGGACTGCTTGCTAGGATCACTAGCAATAGCTTGAAATACTAGCCTCGTGTGATAAAAATCAGTCGTGTTCTTCCAAAAGTTGTATATAATAAGAACTAGACACATTAACTCCCAAAAAAAAGGTCGATACCCACCATTTTTTATTAAAGTTGATTCCGCCAATTTACCCAAAACAATTTTACTACTGAACCCCAGAACAGGCTAAAAAAAATGATTATTTTTTCAAGTAAGAATATGGATATTTGAAACTGTTCAATTAATTAAGTAAGGAAAAAAATTGCTGGCTTTTGGAATACAAACAAGCCCAAAACACATTTCTTTATATTTAATTAAATGAAGACATTATGAGCGAAACTCAATCGAAAATCTGGAAACAGAAAAAGATATTTACACCTCTAGGACACGAACCCAGGACGTCCCTACTTTCCGGGTTGGGCGCTCTTAGCCACTGAGCTTAGGTGTCGATATCCAATTCGGTCACTTTTAACTGTACCATACTTCGACTAAGAACCACCCATATTATCTTCATTTTTCTTAACGCATATTTTTATTGGCTGCCATCTTTATGAATGATTGCAAGATTCAACTCGAACTAAATGCAATCTAGATGTTCGTGTCCTAGTTCGTGTCCCAGAGGTGTAAATATCTTTTTCTGATTTTTCTGTTTCCAGATTTTCGATTGAGTTTCGCTCATAATGTCTTCATTTAATTAAATATAACAGTTTCAGGTTTTACTCATAAAGTTAAAATAATAAATAATAATATTCATCTCAGACTTGCAGAAGAGTCAATAGATGTCGCACATTAAATAAAATGGATAATAATTTATTCAGACACCATCTAGATTGCATTTAGTTCGAGTTGAATCTTGCAATCATTCATAAAGTTGGCAGCCAATAAAAATATGCGTTAAGAAAAATGAAGATAATATGGGTGGTTCTTAGTCGAAGTATGGTACAGTTAAAAGTGACCGAATTGGATATCGACACCTTAGCTCAGTGAATAAGAGCGCCCAACCCGGAAAGTAGGGACGTCCTGGGTTCGTGTCCCAGGTGTAAATATCTTTTTCTGATTTTTCTGTTTCCAGATTTTCGATTGAGTTTCGCTCATAATGTCTTCATTTAATTAAATATTACAGTTTGAGGTTTTACTCGTAAATTTAAAATAATAAATAATAACATTTTTTTATGTTTACATCTTCAGTGTTTCTGATAAAAATTAATTCGAGATGCGAAAAGTGAAATACCAAATTCCCAACTTATCTTCTACCAAAGATTTTTGATAGGATCAGATGTAATTTTCGAGTGTGAAGAAGAATAAGAACGGAACAAAGTAAGCTCACCTTGAAGCTCATATTAGATTCTGGCAAGGCTGTTAGTTTGTATTAGACCTCTTCAACTGTTATAGAGAAATCCATTCTAGGTACAAACCTATATCTTTTGTTCAAAGCCTACTAGAACCTTCATTGTCAAGCATTCGTGATATGTTTTCATTATAAGACGAAGGCTGTAGATATCACGTGCCATTTAAAAGCCCCGATAACACCACCACCGAAAATCAGTAAAATATCCTTTCAGCAATTTCCTGAAAATGTCTGAATTTTTTTCAGCAGTTTTTAAAAATGTTTGAAATGTCCGAGAATGCTATACTCAAAATTATTGATTTTCATACACTTCATTTTTCCTTTTGACTGTTTAATTATTTATTTGCCAGTTGTGTTGACTTTATGGACTAAACTTTAACAGGGCCATTGTATTGAAGTACTGCTCCTCAATAAACACTGTACTAATTATTAAACCTTTCAATTCTAATTGTCCAGAATACAGAAACTTGTCAACACTCAATTTTTTTCAATTCTTAATGAGTTTTGTCAGTCTTTATACAAGTAAACTTTTGATAACGTTTTCCATTATGACTTACATGTAAATAGACTCTATCAAAACCTTGTTCACGCTTTGACTCGACATTATCGTTGTAATGACCATTTTTTGTTTATTTGTCCATAGCTGGTGACAGAGTTTTAAACCTTCAAAAATCGGGCAAATTTTTTCAGAAGGCAAAAATATTTCCGTTTGCAATAAAATCCAAATAAGTTGAATGTTTGTGAACGTATCGGAAAACGAAAAACTGTTTTTGAAAGGTGAAAAAATACGCTATCATTTTTTTTAATTAGAAATAATCCTGTAATTTTTTAATATTTTTTTTTAATGTAAACTATAAAAAAGATTTTAAAATGGCTCACCTTACGTTTTTTCTAAAAAAAATTACTAAAAATGAAAAAAAAAAATTAAAACATAAACATATTGTATTAGACAAGTGAATTATAAACGTTATTGTTATCTCACTTTTTTGTTGTTTTAAGTGAAAATAATTCGTAAAAATTCATAATTTTATGTAAAAAAAAAATTCACAAAGTTTCACATTTTTTCTCAAATTGCGGTCAGAAACTTTGCTTTCATAAGGGTATGTATTTTAATAAGTTTGTGGTTAATTTTTAGATTTTAATACAAAGCGTGTTTTTTTCTTTCCAAAACCGTTTATATCATAACTCTCACTATGATAGTAAAGCAGACACAATGATTTCTATGAGATCTATGTGGGCTGGGATAAATATGGTCTCTTGTGATTAAACGGGTTAAAAACATTAGGACCACATTCTTGGAATAACCTGAAAGTATTAGGTCATAAAATAGACATAAATACTATAAATACTAAGAATAAAAGAAAATTAAAAAAAAAAACTTTTAAAGGAATTTTTAGAATAATAACAAATGTAAAGCACCCGTGAAATGATCGAACCACCGTGAACTTCTTTGTAAAGCTGAGCATTTATAATATACATGAATTATATTTCTATTTTTTTTTAGTCTATAAAATACTTATCAATTTTTTCTCATTAAATTTTATAATATTTTGTCGGTATGTATTTTTATTATTCGACAATACTTCTTAAGCAAATAAATAAATACTGCATTGCGTGGAAATAAATTAGAATTAACCGGAAATATCATTATAAGAACGTGGGTAGCTTTGCTCGAGTGTTTCCTAATATTTTTTTGCAATGTTCGAACACGAGCTGTCAATTAAAATTAATTGATATTGAAGGGTAACACACGATGAGTCCCTTCTCCCTTCGAGTTATGTATTGTTGTGCTTGAGTATAATGGAAGAAAATAAATGATTATCAAGAAACAAATATGGTTGAAGAGAAAAACGAGTACTAACCTTTGTTTGAATCTAATAATTATGTTGTAGTAGTAGTTATATGTTCGGCAGCATCCGATTTTTTGTTGATTGAAAAAATATTGATTAGTGTGTCTTGTCGAGTTTTTCAATATAAATTCAATGGATATCTCACAGCTCCATGTCGAAAATTATGAAAAAAGTTAATCTAAAGGATCTATTTGAAAAACTAGTTTGTATATTTTATGAAAACAAAGCTCTTTGTTCTAAAGGTTACGCTGCCTTACAAAAAAGCTAATTAAAGTTTTTTTCTCGTAATTAAAAAATATCCTATATCGGAACAGCACTTCGTTATTTCATATTTTTAGAGTATTTATTTTTTAAATGAAAACTTCTTTAGCATCCTTTTAATTTGAAACTTGATAAAACAGTAATGAGACAAACACACATAGGATTTATACAACGACTTTATTTTATTTTTTTTATTTATTTATTTAAAATAGGTATATAAGTGTACAGTGGTGTTATATAAATTACATATCGGTACAGAAATTATTTAAAATTGTAATCTCACCATAAAAGAAGGTTATTATTTATATAATTAGTATTAGTTTTATTATTTATATAATTATAGCGACACTAAAAAGAAACAAACATCCATTCGATTTAGCCTGCAAGAGAAAGAGACAGCAATAAAATATTAATTTTAGTCGGGGGTACTCGGTTCCAATATAATACGATAAATCCACAATCCCCCGCAAGTCGCCTTTGGTGGTATGAAGCGCCTGAAGAACCTTTGCAGTTTTTCAGCCGACCAGGGATCAAATTCCACGATATTAAAAAAAAAAAATTTTATGATCAATATCCAATTTTCAAACCACTTCAAAATGACCAGACAAAAAAATACGATTTATATAAAAATACGTCTTAACGACTCCGAAAAAGAAAACACAAGTACTAACAAGATGACCAAATGTGGTCATCTTGTTAAAAAAGGTGTATTGGAATTCGACGACAAATATGGAATAAATCATCCTTCACATTGATAAAAAAAACGAGCTTCATATTCTCCCCATACTTTGGTTTGCTGAAGGTTTCACTTCTACCGCTTGTGAATATCACATTTTGATATTTTTTATTCTACAACGTGAAGATCTTACCACTTAAGTCTACTAATACAACGTAAGATATTACCACGTTACTTTACTACAACGTGAAGATCTTGCCACTTTAGTCTACTAATACAACGCAAGATCTTACCACGTTACTTTACTACAACGTGAAGATCTTACCAGTTTAGTCTGCTAATACAACGTAAGATCTTACCACGTTACTTAACTACAACGTGAAGATCTTACCACTCCATAATATTTAGGTGCCAGTTCCAAAAATTGTTTTTGTTTTTTTAAATGTTAAGACCGCCCAAAAATAATCGTATGAAACCAGTGAGACTATGGCAACCCCAATCGGGGAAATTTGTGAGGCTGAAGATAGTGTGGAGGGGAAACACATGTGAAAGAAATAGCGCCTTTGTGGTGATTCTTCACAAAGTGGCGCTCTACAAACAATTATTAATCCAATTATTATTATTATTATTATAAAGAAGGTGCCTGGCTATTCAGATCTGGTCACCAAACACCATCTTCCACCAAGGCAATATTTAAAGCATCTTCCACTCTGGAACATGCCGCAAATGTTATGTATTATTTTTTTCATAGTTAAATTATAAGACAACAAAAAATAAACAAATTAAATTATCTTTTTCTGCACACCGGGATTTGAACCTACGACTTCTGGATTGCTGGTCGAGAGCCTTACCACGGAGACCCTCATTGTTTCCATCAATCTTCTCTTTTAAGCTTCCAAATCAACAATCAGTTTGTTCATGTTCCATTTTGGCCGGCTTAAATAAAATGCTAGTTGCAAAATGCTTTATTTTCCAGCCTGAATGGCACTATTCTGGGTAACCTCTCCCACTTAGCGTACTGCACTAGCACTTAGGCCGAGTTTAGGGGGTTGATAGTTAAAAGGTATTTTATTGATTGATGAAGTCTACAAGTTTCAGCGGAATACTTTGGCTGTGGCCACGAAACTTTCAAACCATAATAAATTTTCGAAATATATTATCCTAGCGAGTTCCTGGCGTGCGTTACAATGCCACTAATAAAGTAATTGTTTTTCCCTGCGTGTCTTTTCCCAATCGTCTCGTTTCCTTTCTGCCTCCCCTTCCCCTCCCATGTCCCCTTTCTCTCACGCGTTCCCCCTCCACTTTCACCGCCTTCCCTCTTCCCCTCTCCCGCGAACCCCCCTCCCGTGATCTCCTCCCTTCTCCTTCGTTCAATACATTCAGTTCCGGTAAATTCAGATTTCCAAACAGCTCGCTTGCCGACTATTGCAATTTTTTTTTACAAATTTTCATATATTACTAGATTCCAAGTATTTGATTTTGATTAGTACCACAGGTGAGTACTTCGATTAAATGTCTTTGTCAAATTGTGACATTTTTAACAATTTCGTAAGAGTTTTTGTAATGATTAAAAAAAACTTTTCAGATTTATTTTCATGCGGTCGTAATCATCCAGACACCTTCGCGAGGATGGAAAGAAGATATTTTGAAAGTTTCAAACATTTCCTATGCTTAATAAAGCATGCACAAACAGCTCACATACATGAAACATACATCGATTTTTTATTTTTTATGTATGAGCTTGAGTGCTAAAAAAAATCGAATTAATTCGAAAAAAGAGTCACGGGAAAAGCCTAGGACAAACTGGTAGGTAACTTCTCCGGCTAATTTCTTCGCTTTTGAAAACAACTCGTATAGGTCTCATAGAAATCGTTGTGTCTCCCTCATCTGAATGATATTAGAAATAGAAAACACCACTTTAATCTAAAAGTTAACAACAAAATAATTAAATTGTGTATACCTTAATGAAACCAAAGTTTACGGCCACACTTTGAAAAAAAGTATGGAATTTAGTGAATTTTTTAAACATTATTTTTACATAAAACAACAAATAAGTGATGTGACGATAACGTTTATAATACATTTGTCTAATCAAATGTGTGTGTGTGTATTCTTTTTTACGTTATCATTAATTTTAGTTAGAAAAAACGTAAGGCGAACTATTTTTAAAACTTTTTAAATTTTTTAATTCAAAATTTTTATAGTTCAAACCCAACATGATTATTTTTAATATTAAAATTTGAAAGTGTATTTCTGCCCTTTAAAAAACAGTTTTCAGATATGTTCAGATATATTCTATTTATTTGGATTTTATTGCAAAGCGGAAATATTTTGGCTTGAGCTGAACTGAGTACCACAGATCTTAATTAGATACGATTAATGCTGTTCTTGAAGAGGTTCGTATTATATGAAGAAGGAAAGCAGGTGAAGGTAGCTCGCTCCAAATTACACAAATTAATGTATTCGAAGAACCGACCCGTTTTTATGAAGCCAACATCAACCGTGAACGGACGTTCTAACTCATAAGGAATGAATAATTTAATAAATTTAGGGCCGTCTGTTTCAACGCTCGCTAGAGTAAAAGTAAAACAAAAAGCAGTTACTTAAGTTAAATTTCACCAAAATGCGTTTTTCAATCAATTTGACTGCTTGTTTTACGTTACTTTTAACTTTTGTATTTACTTTCCGAAAACCGATAGTTACTCTAGAGTTACTCCGCCATATTGGCATATTTGACAGTTATGTTCGAGGGAAGCTGCGAAATTGCGCGCTTCAACATTCAGTAATCATGATAAATATTGTAAAAGACGAAAGTCTTGCAGCGAAAACCAAAAACATTTCGACCCCGCGTCAATAATATGGTCATTTGGGACGATCCCGAATTTATGGCGCGGTATAGGATGTCGAAAAATCTCGTCAAATTTGTTACGCATCAAATACAAGGACACATTACAACTACTGGAAGAAATAAAAATTCGCCACCAATTCATTCAACTTCGAGATTTCTTTGGCCGAGAAATTGCTGGCCTTGACTCTGTAATAATAAAATGTAATCATATTAACGGAACGTATAATAAAGCCATGTCATTAAACAAGTAAAACAACATAGTTGTACTTATTTACATATTCTGCCATATTTATAACTGAATAAACGAAGAACGGTAAACAAAATGCGGCCAGATGTTTTGACAGTTCCTCCGATATTCAAATTTAGTCTATGGTGTGGCCGCACCAAAAAATAATGCGGTGCATTTTTTCACGTAATTCCGGGGAATATTCTGCTTTTTAGACTGGCCACACTGACAACTATAACTTTAGCGAAAATTCACTTGAAACAGCGCGCGGTCCAATTTAACGTCATCGTTACTTTAAAAGGCAGTTAAAATTTTACTTTAGGACACGATTTAACTTTCTGTTGAAACAGACGGCCCTTAAAAAAATAATATTAACGAACGAGCTAACGAGCTAAGAACAGAGACAAGTTTTGTTAAAAATATAAAATATGTATATTATATATAAAGTACGTTAAGACAATAGATTAAACAATTTTAGTTGGTTTGAATCACTATCAATATTATATGTATAAATATATTTAAATTTGGGAGGCGGGTATGGGTACCGCCGCCCCGGGAACTGCCAAAGGCCACCCCAAGTGGTTCGCTACGTTTGGTGACTTAGCAGGGGTGCCTGGGTTCATTAAGTGAGGTTTATCTGAGTCTTGGAGGCGGATGCGTCTTCCCAGGCGTCTTCCTTCTGCGTGGCAGGCCGGGTCGCGAGAGAATGATTGAGGGAACTCTTTGATTTTTTCAGCCGTACTCTCTCGGAACACCGCCTTGCACCGCGGTGGGAAGGAAGAATTCATACATTCGTCCCAAACTGACCGCCAGATTCCTACCCACCCTTAATACTCATTTCCTTCCCATATCTTTCTCACCTTCCTTTCCTAAAAATACCCACAACACAGCATCCCCAAAGATGACTAAGGCTCCGAGGGGAATTATTTTCTTCAAAGCCTCCTGTGTGAAGCTAATGTAAAAAAAAACTGTATATTTTGTTTGCTGACGGGCTTCAAAATAACCGTTCCTTCTTCAGGGCAAAATATTTACCTACTAAATTAACATTACAAAACTACTAAGTGTACGAAGTAGGGCTTGCGTGACTAGGGATTAGTGAAGATCGCGGGGAGTGGAAGGGATAACGTCTAAGATGGGACCGCTAGATAATAATTTCAGTCAATTGATAATAGGCTCAACACTTTCTGAATCCCTAAGGCTTCTTAGTAATCTATGCGTTTTCTTTTACTATCAATATGTATCCCCGTTTTTTCTTTTAAATATAATATTAGAACGTTTTGTATAAATTTTGGCTCAAACATTTAGGACGGGTTGTTTCAAAAAATTTGATGAGTTCATCAAATATTTGAAGTTGATTTTCAGATTCTGTGTAAGTTCTTTTCGAGTTCTGTTTTTTTAACATCATAGGCCAGCTGCTTCACAAAACTGAAATCATCACAGAACTTGAATAGAACTTACACAGAACGTGAAAATTAACGTCAAATATTTGACGAATTCGTCAAATTTTTTGAAACAACCCGTCCTTAATTTCGCTAATCTGATTAGTTCCGCACATCAAATTTGAAAATAATTTTGTGATTTTAATAAAAAAGCATTGTTAAAAATACAAGTTAATTGTGTTTAGACTCTTGGTAATAACTACCCCTAGAACATGAGCATCTCAAAATACCTACCTAAATAGAAATATTTCATAAACTCGGACGAAGCTCGTTAATAAAGCTAGTCAGTAAATAATGAATAAAACAAGATAATCCCAATAAATAACCACAAAACCAACGAACTTGAGGGATCGGATGAAGAGAGGACTCGATCAATGTTGATCCTCTCTTCAATATAGAAGAATACTAAATTATCAACCGTGGAGTGCATCACTCCATACTGAAAAATGAGAGGTAAAAACCACCGCATTTTCCCATTTTTCACAAAATATCCCATCATAACATGAAGTCTTCCGATACAAGCCAACATGACCCGTGACTCATTTATATTCACTTTTTCAATCCACTTCACCGCGGTTATTTTTATCGGTTGATAAATAAATTCTGAGAATGTTTTTATTTGGAAAAGGGTGGGGGTGGTGCGCAACCTCCCTGGTACACGGCACTCGTGTATCTCTAGTGGAATGTCGAGTACCTATGAGGGAGCAAGCAGGGATGCAGAAATTTTATTTGAAATGTGTACGGCGCACACGGGCGGCAAAATAAAGGGGCGGCCTTAAAAATGCGTGTTTCAGAACCTGCTGCAACGGAATTCGGCAGTATTCATTTTATGAGGAATTTCAGTCTGTTTTTAAACCAAGCTTACGTACTTATTAAAATGGATATATATATTTTTTTTTATTTTTAAGCATGCTTTTGAATTAAATTAATATTTAAAGATAAAAGCCTTTTGATGGATTTTCGGATATAAATTGAAAGTTTACATAAAGGAAACGGCTGAGAAAAGTGTCATTTTTTTTTAAACAATATTTACTCTGGCCTCCGTTGTCGAGGGGTAAGGCTCTTGAGTCGAAATCCGGAGGTCGCGGGTTCTAACCCCGCGTGCGAAAGTAAATTTAATTTGATTAATTTGTGATATTTCACAATTAATTCATTTAAAATAATATGAATTATGTTGATGCTGCACATTCCAGAAAGCTAAATACTCTCAGTATCGCCATGGTGTAAGACCACCATTCAAAATTAAAAATGTGCTTTAAATGGCTTTAGCCGTGTTTGGTGCCCAGATCTGAATAGCCGGTTACTCTCCTTCCTCTTTCTTCCTTTTCTCCTCCCCCCGCTACCTTCAGCCTCATATAATAAACCAATTTTAGGTGGGCAAAATCATCTGCCGCCAAGACCTAGACAAACCTCACCCCATGAACCCGGAAACCCCTGCTAAGTCACCAAACGTAGCCCATTACTTGCGGTGTTTTTTGGCAAAGGTGTTGGCATCCGTTCCTTTAACAATAGTATCCGTTTCCTTCAACAAAAGGCAGATCTATAATCACTTCAGCCCGCGTTATTGGTGATCCCGACTTCCCGATTTGTACATAATATTAACAGAATTCGAATTTTTGAAGAGCTGTCTTACTGTTATGTGCAGTTGTAAGAAAATAAAGCCAATTTTTTTTAAAGGTGTAGGCTACATATTTTAAACTCCTAATGGCGGCCCTGTAAGCGTCTATTGAAATGCGATCCAAACACGCTGGATTAGTGTTACGTCACGTTACACGACTCTTGCTAGTTCGAGCACGTACTGTAAACAATATTAAGACGAATTGCAGAGGGAAAGAATGAAAATAATCCACTGCGCATGAGTACAGTGCGAACTTCTTTGTAAAGTGTTTTGAGCAGCCCTTGTCCGTAAATCTTAGCGTGAGTTGTGATTGGTTTTGTTCCGGTGCACGTGATAGGTGCGCCAGTCCCGGATCTACGACTTTTTCGAACCGAGGCAGAATCTTTATGGAAGGGCCCCCTCTTTGGAAATGAATGATCGTCGCTTCGCTTGACGTTCGACCGCTGGGTGTTTATTCGGCTCAGCTCGTTTAGCCCCTAGTTTTAGATGCACTAGGGATTCCCCTGGCAGAGACATCACGTACACTATGCAGGCGTTTAAAATCGATTAAGGATAGTTCATAAATCAACTGGGTGTTTTAAAATCAAATGAATAATCAATAGAACAACGTGCGCCGAATGCCAGGCGCTTTGTGAATCAAGTTTTTTTTTCAATCAAACATATAAATTACAATTTTGGCGCCCCCTAAAACTGCCGCCCGGGGCAGGAGCCCCCGTTTGTCCTCCCCAAGATCCAAGGCTAAGGTGCGCGCCAAATTAAGGAAACAAAAGTTTTATTTATTTATTTATTTGAGACATGGGTTAATATAGGACGACAGGAGTTTATAGAATATACTTGTAGGTGATAAAAAATATTAATGTTGAAAAATAAATTTCTCTAGACTAATGCGTCTGCAGCATTCACATTTCCACAATCACAAAAACAAACACAATATACCAGCAGTTAAAAACCCGCTACGCGATTCTCACGTTAGCTGTTAACGTAAGTGGCGCCATCTTTTGACATTATTGGCTACGTGCTTCAATTCGATTATATTACGATAGAAGCTTAGTCACAAACTTCACATACACAGATAGTTTCCACATGGCGCGGCGTCAGAAATGTACTCGATTCTTAGAAGACGGATTCTTAAATTTCAACCGCACAGGGTATTTATATTGTCAGATTTTACTTAAATTAATATCAACTTGTGGTTGGTTACTCAACTGAGTGTTCAGTAATGACATGTGGAAGATTTTATTGTTATTTAGTTTAAAAGAAAAAAATAAAGTCACAGGATATCAAAATTTCGTTCACATTTTTTACTCCAAATAATTTCAGAAATCACTGGTTGAAGTGAGTATGTCCCTTAAGAGGAATATAAACGCTAGAAATATTTCAATTCTCATGCCTTCGAAATTTAAAATCTAGCATCTTATTTGCGCGAGGCAAGTAAGCGAAAAAGCGGTTTTTATTTATTTTGTGCATAATTTTATAAGAATGAAAAAACCTCAAAAATAATTTGGCCATAAAGGGGTATTTTTTTTAAATCTATCGACATCTTGGCCCAGTGGTCAGCGCGCTCCCCCAAAAGAAAGAGAGAGGTCCTGGGTTCGAGTCCCAGAGGTGCCAATATTTTTTTCTGATTTTTCTGTTTCCAGATTTTTGACTGAGTTTTGCTCTTCATTTAAATAATTTTTTTTTTTTTTAATTGTTTCTTATATAACTTCATAGTTAAGTCACGAACAAACATTTTTTTAGGGACTTACGCTTATATGTTTTGTTATTTAAATAGTAATTTTATTGTAAATACATAGAAAAGCTTTTAAAAGCTTCAATTTATCCGTAGCATATTTTTGATGTTCATATTATAAGCTGATTCGTCGTAAAGATTAATCTAAATAGTATCTTAATAAGATTTCACGTGTAGCTTCACCTTAAAAGGAATATAAACGCTAGAAATATTTCAATTCTCAAGCCTTCAAAATTTAAAATCTAGCGTCTTATTTGCACGAGGCAAGTAAGCGAAAAGGCGGTTTTTTCTAATTTTGTGCATAATTTTATAAGAATAAAAAAAGAACATACAAAACCTCAAAAATAGTCTTGGCCATAAAAGGTTATTTAAAAAAAAATTGTTTCTTATAGTTTAATCATGCAAAAACTTTTTTTAGTGGTTTACGCTTATATTTTTTGTAATATAAATAATAAATTTATTGTATTTCCAATACATAGAAAAGCTAGTAAAAGCTTCAATTTATCCGTAGCATAACTTTTGATGTTCATAATATAAACCGATTCGTCTTAAAGATTAATCTAAATAGGATTTCACGTAAAGCTTCATCTTAAACACTCTGTGTATATTCTCACATCAAAGGTTTCTATCGGGTTTTAATTGTGATTTATTTAGTAAAGCTTATAAAATCGTTTCAAAACGACGCAATCTGAAAACAATCGTTTAAATTATTCAGAATAAATCAAATTTTACAAATTTCCTTTCAATTTACTCGTGTCGTAGTAAAAAATGGTACAAATTTATTTTAATATCACCAATGGAATGCAAACTGGAAAATAATCTATTAAAAATTTATATGGAGAATGTATTCCACATCGCGAATTGATGTTCCATCATCATTGTGAAATGTGCACAAACATGTTTGCTTTGTAAATACAAACAACCCACGCTTTCTGATTCTATTCTAGATTCAAACATTGTATTCAAAACACATCAGGTACCTAATGGAATTGAATGCTTCAACTCAAATGTCAGTCAAATTGTTTGAAGTCTCGTTTATTTTTTCACAGAGGTTTTGTGAAATTGCTATAAACCGATAATTGAAATACTTACCTTTATTTTATAAAATCATTTTAAAGGTCATACTGATCATCCGATTTGCGGAACCCAGATATGTCGGGGAGTAGAATGGGGGAAGTTGAGGTTTGGCTACGCACAATTTTCAGTGTTGCCATCTTGACGGATTTCCCGTTACATCTAGCGGATTGGAGTGTCCTCGAAGCGGGAAAATTTTGTTTCTAACGGATTTCACAAGATGATGGAAACTATTAAAAGATAAAAGTTCACCATTTTACCTGCAAAAATAGTCTCTATCACCCTACTTTGCCAAAATGTGGAGAAATTTTTATCGTATTTATAATATAAAAATGAGGGATTTTTCTGTAGGGTTTAGCGGAAATATAGATTCCAAGACGGCAACACTGACTACCCATCTTGTAGCTGACTATCCAATTTGCAGCATGGTTATTGACTTTGCTTGTGAAAACTGACCATCCAATTTGCAGTATGGTTATTGAATTTGCTTATGACAACTGACCGTCCAATTTACAGTATGGTTATTGACTTTTCTTATGACAACTGAACGTCCAATTTGCACTATGGTCATTGATTTTGCTTATGAAAACTGACCGTCCAATTTGCAGTATGGTTATTGACTTTGCTTATGACAACTGACCATTCAATTTGCAGGTTGGTTATTGATTTTACTTATGACAATTGACCATCCAATTTGCAGTATGGTTATTGATTTTACTTATGACAACTGACCATCCAATTTGCAGTATGGTTATTGATTTTGCTAATGACAACTGACCGTCCAATTTGCAGTATGATTATTGACTTTGATTCGCGAACTCGAATCCGTGTCTTGGCTATCACGTGACTTTAAAAATGTCAACACATTGGATTAACGTTGAATTTATTTATTGAATTTTATCAGCAACCTACCGTTTTTGACGAATATATCTCACGTTAAACTCAGACGAGCATAATCGCGCGTAAATTCAATGGTAACGTTCAACCAATACAAAATTGATATTTTGTACCTGCCAATAATAATAATTGAATAATTTGCCGAGCGCCATTTTTGTGAAAAATCATCTCAATAAAGTAATTATGCTGAAACAGCTACGAGTCAAGTCAAAATAAAAGTTTTGAAAAACTATCCACTTTTGAAAGAAAATTCAGAATAAAAACTTTTAACGCAATATAAACTCTTTTCTTCAAGATATTTTTTACTTTTGCTTCGCAGTGCCTTCTTCAAGGTAAGCTCACTAAGTTACCGCCCTTCAAAGGGCCGCTAACTTCTAGTTTGCTTGTTCAGGGATAAACAAAGTTATTTGGGAAAAACCAAAAATGCTTCAAATTCACCTTTTCTGAAATTTGTCCTTTTTTATGTAATTTGTTGAACTCTTATAAATAATGAGCCCAAAACTTTTGCACAGGTTACACAATACGCTACCTAACCCAAGGTATCGAAAAACGACATCAGTATGGACAGAACTTTCAATGAGTCATTTTTTTATTTAATTATGTATTACTCTTTTTATTCGGACAGACATCCTCGCTACATTTGGTAACTGAGCAGTGTGCCAGGATTCATGGGGTGAGATTTGTCTAGGTTTTGTTGCGGATGCTTTTGCCCACCTACTGCGTGACGGGCCGGATCGGGAGAGACTGGTTGAGGGAGCTCTATTGATTTCTCTAGCCAGACTCTCTCGACTCATTGCAGCGCACCTTAGTCAGATAAATGAATTCTGAACACATTGATCCCCAAATTCCTACTCACCCCTCATACTATTTTTTTTCTTCCCAGAACTTCCTCTCCTTCCTTTCCCTAAAAATACCCTCAACGCAGCATTCCCAAAGATGACAGGCACTGAGGGAATTTTTTCTCTCCTCCTCCTCCTCCTGTCCTCCTATGTGGAGATAATGTAAAAAAATGTGTGTAGTTCGCACAGTAGAAGTGCGGTGAATAGAAATGTAATTCACGCGGTAAAAGTGAAACCTTAAAAAAATATAGCAGACAAAAGAGTGGGGAGGCTATGAAGCAACGACCGATTTTATCTCATTCTCTCGTAGGCTTAATCTTATAGATGTATGTGTTTGTATCATTTTGGTGTCGCTTTTTCGTTTCATCGAGTTTCAAATCACAACAGTGCTAAAGAAGTTTTCACTCCAAAAAAAAACATGTCATACCGTTTGAAAATATTTTTAAACGTATCAAATAAAATAGTACATAATAATTAATAATAACGGAGGGTTAATCATATAAAAAATAACGCAAATTGAAAAAAATAAATATTAATGCAATAACCACTCTGGGCATATTTTTAAAGCATATTTGAAAAATCATAGTATTAAAATATTTTACGAACTTCAATTTTCACTTCAAATGCACACGGTTCTACAAAATAAATTATTCGACAAAGCATATTTTCCAAAAAGTTTATCAAATTCAATAAACGTGAATTCACGGAACGTGAAATTTACGTGAAACCAAATGAAAATTACATTTTCCACGGATTTTACAGGCTTTTCAACAGGCGCTTTTAGCATTTTCATGTTTACGGAACGGCGACGACACAAAAAAGAAAACAAACATACGTTCCTTATCACAATAATGCTGCAGCTCTTTCTTACATATTTAATTACGGTGAGACAAAAGACGAGACACCCAATGAACGAATATCGGTTTCCTCTAAAATATTACTTTTTTCCTTCGGAGGAAACAGACATACGTACATTGTGTGTCTCATCTTTTGTCTCACCATCATTTAATGTGAAAGAAAGAAGTGCAATATTATTGTGATAAGGAACGTATGTTTTTTGCCTTTTTCTACCATCGCCGTTCCGTAAACGTGGGAATATTAAAAACGTCTAAAATGTGTTAATTATTGATCGCCCGGAATACAAACATTTTCACGGTGGTATCGTGGTGGGATTTTCAATCAAATTATTAATTTCTTCCAGCCAACCAAAATTTACAGAAGATTTTTTTTTATGCGATTAATTTCACCGCCTAATAGTCCCATCTGTTCCCAACCATCTGGAGTCAGTGGAACTATGGCAGCCCCAATTGGGAAATGTGAGGCTTTTTTATATGAATACCGCACAAGCGTCCCAACTGTTCCCATCTGGAGCCAGTGAGACTATGGCATCCACAATTGGGGTATGTTGTGATTCTGAAGGTATTGGGGAGAGGAAGGAGATGGAGAAGAGGTAGGTGGGTAGTACCTGGCTATTCATATCTGGTCACCAAACGGCTAAAGCCATTTCAAGCAACGTTTCAATTCTGAATGGTGGTCTTACACCAGGGCGATACTAAGTGTATCTTCCACTCTGGAACGTGCCACAAATATACTATTCATTATTTTAACTGAATAAATTGTGAAATAACACAAATAAAATTTATTTTCCACGCCGGAATTCGATCCCGCAACCTTTGGAAAGCGAGTCAAGAGCCTTACCGCCGGCCGCCGGCTGTCCGTAGTGGGGTGGAAAAGGAGACGTATACAAGAAAGACGAATGTATAGGAGTACCTGATTATTCATAACTGTTGGCCAAACATGACTCAAGCAAGTTATAGCAACGTTTTGATTCTAAATGGTGGTCTTTCATCAGGCGGATGCTAAGAGTGTCTTCCACTCTGTAATAAAATTATTGCATTGCACTCTGGAATAAAACGGTTTCATCGGTTATGGATGGGTTACGATGGTAGAGAAAAATAAAATATTGTAAATCGACGGAGTATTTATATATAGGTTACAAAGGTCACTCAATAATTGACATATTATATCAAGTATGGCACTGAGTTCGTACTCGAAGTTGCTTGAAAAGTAGAGGACTCGCGTCAAAAACTAACTCACTCGTATGTTGCATCTGGAGGTAAAGGTCTCGGATCTTTCAATATCCTGTCCAGCGGGCGAAGGTTTCTGGCAGTACGCGAAGCCTGAAACGTAAGTCGTTGAGTGAAGATTGACTAGTGGGCGTTTATATAGGCGCTCCAACAGTCTGGTATCTTGGAGAACGTTCCCAAAAAGTCTCCATGCTCTTGAAGATCAGCGCGCTATCGTTGCGAGTCGACGTAACTTGATGCTATCATAACTTTTTGTAGGTAGATGATTTATCGAATCGTTGCAGGATGCAGAGCTGCCACGTGGGATTTTCAGTCGCGTTGCAGAAATGTCTTTCTAATAACAATTAAAATAATTAAAGAGATAATTAATAATTAAAGAGAAAAAATTTTATATTTCAAATTCACAGAAAAATTCACTGAGAGATCGATAGGAGCTGATCGTTGCACATGATTGTTTAATAGACTGATTGTTTCATGATATATTGTTGCAAATGTCGCACGTAGGTAAATTGGCTTCCCATTGGCAGATAAGGATAGGTATATGGATAGCAGTTTGGGTGGAGGAAGAGAGATATATATATATATATATAGTTGCGTCAACAGATTGAAATAGAGAATTTAGCTTCGGGTAAACATGTGAGTTGACATTATAATGGTTAGGATTACAGAAGCGGGAACGAGTATGTATCCTGCGTCGTGTTTTCATTCGTCTGATGCTGAGGGCATCTGTCAATACCTGATAATACTGGGCAAATTCAGGAGGCATAAACATGAACCAATAATCAAGGACTGAATCAACCCTGTGTATTATTTAGATGGTTATTATTATTACTACCGGATGCGCCAATATTATTTAAACAGTTTGAGAGTATAGACTTTAGATATAACCCCACTGACAATAACGTGTTTATTGAACGGACGATAATAGCGTTGTTTATTTGTGAATCTTTACTTTGATGTACAGACGTTTTTTTCATACTAAAAGTATTTAAAATATGAAAATTGATAAATCAATTAAAAAAAAATTATACGTTTATAGCATATGTTCAACAAAAAGTGCCAAGACTTGTGAATTTCTTTATGGCTTTTGGTAGGATATTGTAAAGTTTTTATCCTTTTTGACGCACTGTTTTGTGTGCACTTGTTTTGTGAAGCCTAAAACCTCGACAACTTCTCTCGGAATAATTGAGAACATTTTAATGGAAGATAACATTAGTTTCGGATAATTATCCGAAAATAATTAGGGAGCATGTTATTTTTAAGCTTGAAGATCATAGTAACAATATTACACAGTATAAAAGTAACAATTGAATACAGTGAACTAACCAACTTAACAACTAACTTTACAACTAACAACTAACTTAAACAATTGAATATATTATGAAGTATAAAAGCAACAATTGAAAATAGTGCAAAAGTAACAATTGAATATGGTAAAATAACTTGAAAAATTAACATAAACAATCGAATATTGTATAAAATAACAATCGAATAAAGTATAAAAATAACAATTGAATATAGTATAAAAGTAACAATTGAAGATAGTGTAAAAGTATCGATTGAATAAAACATAAATTTAATCATTGAATATAGTGAACTTACTTGAACAACTAACTTAAAACGTTAAAAATAGTATAAAAGTAACAATTGAATGTAGTGAACTAGCATCCGCGTGATCCGAATGAGCCGAACTCCCTTTAAAACCATGCATAGTAGTCAAGTGAATTCCACTGAATGCATAATATTAGCGTGTGAACTGATTATCACCAAGACCTTTTGACTCCTAGGCGTCAAACAGGCCGATGAAACCGATTATTTTTTTTTTTTTTTTATATTAACTCCACACAGGAGGCCCTGAGGGAAATAATTTCCCTCAGGGCCTATGTCATCTTTGGAGATGCTGTGTGGAGGGTGCTGTTGAGGAGAGGAAGGAGTGAACATGGGTCTTGAAGAGACCCATATTGTAGGAGGGAGGAAACACAGAAGCCGGCAAATCGTTCCACAGCCGGGCTGTTGAACTCAAGAACGAGTCGTAGAAACGACCCGTTCTCATGTGACTAATGTCAACCGTGTACAAATGTTGAGCGCGTGTTTGGCGTGTTTCCCGACTATGCACCGGTGCCGGGGGGATCAGTGACGCTAGTTCCTCGGAGCATCTTCCATTGTAATACCGGTAGAACAAGGACAGCATTCCCACCTGACGCCTGTGCTCTAAAGATTGCAGTCCATTTGTTAAGTTAGGAGAATCTATCAAACGGACCGCCCGTTTCTGCACAGAGTCGAGGGTTTTTTTCAGGTATTTTGGGACTCCAGACCAGAGGTGGCTGCCAAATTCAACCGTGGGGCGCACTTGCGATTTGTACAGGGTTAGCAGTTGTGTACTATTAAAGTATCTGCGGGCCCTGTACAGTACGCTCAGTTTCTGAGAGGCTAACTTAACTCTGGCCTCGATGGAGCCCCCGTACCTGAGCTGGTCACTTAGAGTTACACCAAGCATATCAATGGAAGGCCTGTTCGGGAGATTGCTTCCGTTGAAGGAGACTAGATTATCATTCCGATCCCTTTTAGACGTAATCAGACATGATTGGGTCTTTGAAACATTAAATTCGACGAGGTTATTCTTACCCCAAGAGAAAACACTCTCGAGGTAACCGTCCATTCTTTGTTTCAAAGCCCTCCGAGCCATTGGGATTTGTGAGCCCTTTGGGGGCTTGTCAAACAAAAAGCTATCATGGACTGTACTGTCATCCGCGTAACAATGAATCGGTGCACATGTCAAGAGGTCATTGATGTGCAACAGAAACAAAGTCGGAGACAGAACCGATCCCTGTGGGACGCCAGCATTTATCGAATGCGAGGAAGAGGTGAAACCATCAGCAACCGCCTGAATCGACCTCTCCCTCAAAAAGTCGGCAATCCACGTACACAAGGAAGCGGGAAGTCCGTAAGAAGGCAGTTTGAATCTTCTGTTCAAGAAATAATTTCGATATTTGAAAGGGTTTCATTAATTTCGCCAAAAATAATGAAAAACTGTGCTTACTTCGGGCAAGCGAGCACGCCTACTACATACTTATAACGATTCATAATTTTTTTCAGTGTCTGTTTATTTTATTTTATTTTTATATGGAACAATATTCTATTTTCCTAAACCAAACACATAAATTAAATCCTTAGAACCAGAAAAAATACGAGTATCTAGTCATGGTCATAAAATATGATGGACTCTTGGTTCTTCTTCTTGGCTCGTTCCTCATTACCAAGGATCATAAGCCCCGCTCCAATATCCATGGTGGACAAAGTCTCTCCACTCTTCGCGGTTCTGCTCTGCGAGGAGAGCCAAAGACAATGACGTACCAGACAACTGGGATATTTGGTCTCTCCAACACATTTATGACTTCCTCTGCTTCCCTGCCTTTAATTTTGCCAGCGACTTTGAGTTTTTCCTAATTGGGGTTCTCAGTTTGGAGAGCAAAAATTCAAAGTATCATAAAATACTATGTAAACAGACAGTTGATAGTCTATTGTGGTTGTTGTGGTTGTGGCTATTTCGCTGGCATAAGAAGTGTCAATATATCAAGACCGTATAGAAATATGGGGAAAATTAGCGCCCGGACAAAACTCATCTTTGCGTGCTTTGTTATACCTCTGTCACTCCAAATCTTTGGCATTTTGCACACTGCGCCTTTTGTCACACAAATCCTTCTTTTCCGTATGTTTCATAGCCTCTTTTGTCACTTATAGATGAGCCTAGGTAAATGAAGTAATTCACTGCTTCTAATTTTATGAGAGAATGTGTTCTCACTGTTACTGTTCTCTCGACCACCATTAGATAAAAATTAATGTTTCATATTAAAAAATGCGAGTTTCTCAAAAGTTTTTATCCTTTGTCATGTTTTCTGATGCTTAGGGCCTATTCCAGGTTGTATGTTGTAATCAAGAATATTTCTCAATTATTTTTGCCGATTCTCTTTTTTGTTAACAATGGAATTGGACATACCTAACTAATAACGTTACATGGCTACATCGCAATTCCGACAGCACGTGTGCCCGGAGCATTTTACAAAAAATAATGTGAAGCAATTTAAAACCTATGTTATGGGCTTAACCCTTTATTGCCTCGAGCTTTTTTTTTAAACAATTCTGGTTATTAATGAATATTCATTCGAATTTTAGGATTACTTCATGTAAAATAATGTATTCAAGGTTGACTGATTTTTGAAACAAGGATGAGTTTCGTAAATCAGTCAACTTCGTAAAGTTTTGTACATTATTTACGTAGATGGCAAGACAAACAAAATATTAATGAGATCCGTAAGCTCAATTGACAGAGACGCCAGTGCCGTTAAAACTAGGGGTCAGGGTTTGAGTCCCATTTGGGAACATTACCTTTTTGTCCGTGTCTATTTGATATTTTCATGAATATGTACTTCTTCTTACCTATCTCTTTTACTTCCCCAACCCATCGTCACATTGAAATGGTATTATCCCACTTACGTATATTATAATGTATTTCTCTGATTTTTCATGAATATGTTTTTCATTTTTCTATCGTTTATACTTATAATTCTGTTATGACTTGATTTATACGTACAACCTGACTTTTTATGGATACCAATGTATTGATATTTTATGTTTCATGTAAATTTTAGTTTTATACAATCTTTTGTTTTATATAATTTTTGATTTCATGTTCCTTTATTACAAATTTTATTATTTCTATTTTTTTATTACGCTGTTTAATCAGAGGTAAAGTCACAAGGAGGAAATCCTTAATTGGTTATATTTTGGCTATACAAACAAGTACAAACTGAAAAAATGTAAACTGTCGATTTCCAGAATATAAATAAATAAATAATATTTCATAACAACTACTGTTCGGAGCTCCGAATAGCTATCCAGGAAGACATGACTCTTGTGCGGTGTTCCCTTTTTTTTACGAAAAACATATGCTTTATTCTCCCCGGCAAGCAGGATTATTTTAGGGTTAAATTTCTCATTCGGTTTTACTAGGTTTGTATGGATGCCGACTCATGATGCCATTGACAGGACCAAATAACGGCGTTTCAGAAGACAAACATAAATTCCTTTCCCGGCAGTCGACTCAAATATTTTTTCTTCGCGATATGAAAGAAAATCATTTTAACAAAAATAGAGCAAGTAGGTACTTAATATGTCTTAGATTAATGAAAATTTATTCATATTATGTTTCATTGATATATTTTTATTCCACCGTACTGTAAATATTATTCTGATATAAGACCACCAATCAGCATCGGAAGTTGTTTTAAAAGGAAACTACCAGACAAAAATGTTTGTTTTCTTAGTGTGCCTTACATCGCCACAAATTTAGGTGTTAGATATAAAAATTGCCTCACAAATGGAGGCTAGATGTCGCGATTTCAAGCGCAAAAGTGTTTTTTTATTTATTTTATAAATAATTTTATAAGAAAGAATGAAATTCTAGAGCTAGATTTGCTTGAAATTAAGTGTCATTTTCAAAATTGGAACCGATTCTGGGAACAATTCAGTTAAGCAAAACAAAGAGTTAGCGAAAATGTTTTATTTTAATTACCTATACGCAAATAATTAAAAATTCTGTATTTTTGCAAAAATTTTTACGAAAGGTAAATTTCTAAGTCTCTAAAATTGACAATGATTGTTTTTGAAAAAAAATGATCCTAAGGTAAATATTTTTAATAAATATATATTTCCAGCGTCACAAATACCACAATTATTATGCATATCCCGTGATTTTTCACGAGTTTATTATAGAAAATTTTCGAAAATAATTGTTCTTTTTTAAAGTATTACTGACCTATTGGTATTACATGAAAATTTAAAATAGTAATTTCGGTTGAGTGTCTCTATGTTTCTGTGCCTATGTGTGACTCGGGTTCAATGAACTCTGAATTGGGATTTGCTATGATTTTTAAAATTGTAATTGATTATCATCATGATGATGAAGGACACTGTAATTGGGATTGATTTTTGAAATTGGAATTGATTATCATCGTGATGATGATAATCAATTGATCAAAATGATTTTTTAAATTGGAATTGATTATCATCATGATGATAATAATCAATTCCAATGCCCTGATGAGGGACACTACAACGATGTCCGAGACGTTGGCTAAAGAAGGAGGTAGCGCAACACGGCATAAAACCCCAAAAACAAATAACGAAAATGGTGCGTTTAGTTACACTACTTTTACACCTGAATGAGTTAAATATATTCAGATCTAAAATTAGAGACATGATCTGAAGCCCGGGCAAAGCTAGGTATTTAAACTAGTATTAAATAAATGTGAGCAATTTCTAAACTCTGCTTTATATTTCATTACAATATCGCTATTCTTCAATATGTTAACACGAAATTGCAAAAGTATAATAAATCTATATGCAATTCTAATTTTGTGATGAGTGGGTATCTATAATTTTTATTGCAATGAAAAACCAAGTGGCAGTTTTAAATTTGGGAGGCGGGAATGGGTACCGCCGCCCCGGGAACCTTTATTGGATAACCAACACCTCTGCCATAGGTCACCCCAAGTGGTTCGCTACGTTTGGTGATTTGGCAGGGGTGCCCGGGTTCATGGGGTAAAGTTTGTTTAGGTCTTGGAGGCGGATGACCAGGACACACCGAACCCCAGATTCCTACCCATCCCTTAAACCCTTTTCCTTTCCAGAACTCTCCTTTTCTCCTTTTCCTTAAAAAAAATCCTCTGTACAGCATCCCCAGAGATGACATAGGCCCTGAGAGAAATTATTTTTTTCAGGGCCTCCTGTGTGGAGCTCATGTAAAAAAAAAAAGTGGCGCCCTCCTATGTTTTCGTATCTTATTTAAACTGTATGTCTTTTGTTTAAATTTTTGACAGTTGTCGTAATTTATTCAAGTTTTTTAACAGTTTTCATTCGAAAGTAAATTTCTGATCGTCTTTTGAAAAGCTAATATTTTTTTATATTTACTTTCAGCTTCACAAATCCCGCAATTATAATATCTTGTGTTTATTTCACGGATTACTAAATTTTCTTGAATAAAATTATTACCATATTGTTATCGTGTTTTGAAATTCCCTTTTATCTAGGAGAAAACAGCATTACCATAATGTTATTTTCATAACATTATCTCAATATTAAAATTTTTCAATAATAAACCAGAAAGAATTTAATCCTGAATAATGCTAAATTTGACTTACAAATATATTTTCGATTAAAAAACACCACAATTTTTTCGGTTGTTATTATTTTTATGATTATGACGATAATGCGACGAATAAATTACTTTTAGAATAATTATTTTAAATTATACTAAATACCAACTCTTCGAGGATTGACGCTGGCAACTCGGTATCGCATCTGTGTACATAAGCACACACTTCACCATAATCTTCGATTACACTGCTGTGATGATGGACACTGTAGTACTGTCCAAACGTTGACTAACGGAGGAGGGGCATTATAACACAAAAAATAATCATTTTAGTACTTTTGGCAGTGAAAATCACAAATCATTGACTTTTAAAAAAGGTCAATAAGGGCCATCTGTTTCAACAGAAAGTTAAATCGTGTCTTAGTTAAATTGTAACCGTCTTTTAAAGTAACGAGGATGTTAAATTGGACCGCGCGCTGTTTCAAGTGTATTTTTGCTAACGTTATGGTTGTTAGTGTGGCCCGAAAGCAGAATATTCCCCGGAATTATGTTAAAAAACGCACCGTATTATTTTTTGGTGCGGCCACACCATAAACTAAATTTAAATATCAGAGGAACTGTCAAAACATGCGGCCGCATTTTGTTTCCCGTTTTTCGACAATTCAACTATAAATATCGCAGAAAATGTAATAAAGTACAACTATGTTGTTTTACTTGTTTAATGACATGGCTTTAATATACGTTCTGTTAATATGATTACATTTTATTATTAGAGTCAAGGCCAGCAATTTCTCGGCCAAAGAAATCTCGAAGTTGAATGAGTTGGTGGTGAATTTACCTTTCCAGCAGTTGTAATGTATCCTTGTATTTGATGCGTAACAAATTTGACAAGATTTTTCGACAGCCTATACCGCGCCAAAAATTCGGGATCGTCCCAAATGACCATATTATTGACGCGGGGTCGAAATGTTTTTGGTTTTCACTGCACGACATATTGAATCAGGAATTCATCGTCACTATCATCGACTTTTACTATATTTATCATGATTACTGATTAAATGTTGAAGCGCGCAATTTCGTAGCTTCCCTCGAACAGAACTGTCAAATACGCCAATATGGCGGAGTAACTCTAGAGTAACTATCGGTTTTCGGAAAGTAAATACAAAAGTTAAAAGTAACGTAAAACAAGCAGTCAAGTTGATTGAAAAATGCATTTTGGTGAAATTTAACTTTAGTAACTGCATTTTGTTTTACTTTTACTCTAGCGAGCGTTGAAACAGACGGCCCTAAGTGTCCCGTATAAGCAAAATCGTATATATTTATCCTATAAACTTTTTACGTTACAAACCAATGCTTTAGAGTTTAAAACTTGTGTCATTTAAAAAGGTAGCAGTCAAAAATATGAATTTGTATAGCCAAATAAGTACGTATACATAATATTCTGAATTTGAAATATGAGATCAGAGAAAAATGTGGGCGAGTTGGTTAAGGCGTTCATCCCGGTAAGGCAAGAAATCTTGGGTTTGAGTCCCAATTGCGACCTTTTTTATTTTATTTTTCTGTGTTCTTTTTTAAATTTTTCATTTTTTCGTTTTAATTAATTAGTATTATGTTTTTCTTCAACAAAGTTTTTATTTTTGCTAAATTGCAGAAAATTTACCTACAATTTTGTTATTAAGTTATGAATTTTCGAAACGAAATAGTTCGTTTGAGCAACGTTTTGGCTTAGCGAGCGCTGATGTCGGAAACAAAAAGTAAAACTGCGCTAAACCTAAGGATTTAACCTGAAATTCAAATGGGAAGTAATTTTTGTTATCTAATAATGTCTACCAAGAAACCTGATTCTTCAAAATATTTGTTATAAAGTTTTAAGCTTTCGTAATCTTGGTACTTAGTGCATGTTTATGAGTGGAAGTCTAAAGTTCGAAAGAAATAACTATTAAGAGCTTACGTTAATTAGCATTTTAAAACAGCTGCTTCCTGCTGGGAGTTTGATGTGAGTTAGGGCAGATAAGCTTCATAAATGCAGCTTTTATCGGGTTTAAGTTCTAATTTGTGGTGCAAGTTTATAACATGCTGAGTTAAGCTCAGTAATATCATATTTCAGTAGATCGGAGGTACTTTTAAATAGCGGTTAAAGCAGTACCTACCCAACAGTAAATTTTAGTAAGCACCTTAACTATAAAGCTGAAAATCAGTGTATTTGATCAGAAATATGGAACATAAAACTTGCAGTTTTAATAAAATTAAGAGGTTATCGCTACTTTTACAGTTCCATTAGTCACTGTATAGCTTAGTTTTGTCCCTTTTTTAAATTTAACACAGAGCTATAATATTCTTGGTGGAATTTAAAAAAAAAAATATATATATATATATATATATATATTTATTAAACTAATTCATTATTTGAGTTAAGATCAAAGTAGTTTCAGACACAACCGTGCCCTTTTCAGGGTAGTTTTATAACATCTGATTGTTCACTTTGTCATACAATCAGAGTACGACATGCGAATTACAAATAATATGTTTATAAATATTTACTTAAGATAATAATAATATCTGTCTTCCTAACGTGTTCCTAAAATGTTTCTAATATATTCTTGCCTAACGTCACCGAGAAATAACCTCCTAGCTTGCTAATTCGTATTTCATGTGTGTAGCGGTAAAGGACAACAATTCGTGTCCATAGATTTACTAATTCACAAGATTTTGCGGGAGTTTTTTTATTTTATTTTTTTTCTTCAAAATTATACAAAAAAAACTTCCACATATCGTCACTGATCATTCAGCTGAGTAACCGCCCAACCCACCCGATCTCAAAAATGTACCTGGAGACCCAAATTTCATTTACATTTTTTACTCTAAATAACAGTGTAATGTTCTGCTAATTTGCAGACACACAGACAGATTCTCCAACTCCCTTGGATGGAGATTACTTCGTACAATAAAAAAGTCTTGTTCTTTATCTGGTTTTATTTACACTTCGCGTATACAGTTTGAGACTACGTTAGTCAACCTAACGAAGAGCTGGCTAAAATGGTTCTGCTGTGTGAACATTAAAAACACAGCCTCTGAGCTGTCGTGACCTCCTGTCGGAGAACTCAAGCACTACGGCTTGCCATCTAGCGGATTCTACCGATAGCTGTTGTCACCGCCATCTGTCTCTACAAGGCAGAAGCTTTACGATACATTTCAAACAGGAATAAAGGGTTAAAGTAAGTAAAGGTACCTTAACATCCGGTATAATTTCGAACCACACGTTTCAAATATGATGTGTCCATACAATGCATTTGTTCTAATGTATAATAATATGTTTTCGTCAACTTTAAATAATGGTAAAACTGTTTTTTGCTTTAAATACTTTAATGCACAAATATACATGTACGTCATATTGAATTCATTCAACATCGGTTCTTAAGAGGGATTATCGTTAGGAGTCTAGGAGTAGAAAGAAGGGATTATTATTACTCATATGATGAAATCGAACTAACTCTTAACCTTTGTGGCAGGTGACAGTGCAGTACATTCGTGACGCGATTATTTCCTATTGCCTTCTTGTACTCCGAATCAAACCTGTGCCGCACTTAATTGAATTTATTCTGTTTCCGATTGCCGCCGATCCAACAGCTTGCGAATAGTTTCATGTTTACTCCCCATTTATTGATAAATAATCATAAATGTTAATTATGGTGCTGAAATATTCTTAATAAACCTGAGGTAAAGTATAGAGTCTTGCTTATTTGATTTTTTTTTTTACATGAGCTCCACACAGGAGGCCCCGAGGAAAATAATTTCCCTCAGGGCCTATGGGCCTTCCCTCATCCTTAAGGATGCTGTGTGGAGGGTTTTTTTAAGGAAAAGAAGGAGAGGAGAGTTCTGGGAAATAAAAGGATTTAAGGGGTGGATAGGAATCTGTGGTTCAGTGTGTCCTAGTCAATCGCCTCCAAGACTTGGACAAACCTCACCCCATGAACCCGGGCACCCCTGATAAATCACCAAACGTATCGAAACTCTTACATACCAATACTTATATTCATTCCCCCATACTTTCTCCTTTAGAAGACCGTCGGAAAAAAATTGATTTCGTTTGTTTCTTTAAAATTATCAATGGTTTTATTGATTCACCTACCTTACAACAATACAGCTCATCCCTTTCAATATACCTTCCTGTAGACTCGGAAATAATGAGCTGTTTTTCATCAATCAACTCTCGACTAATTATGGATATTATTCACAACTGTCCAGAATGTGTAGACTGGTCAGGTCAAGTCCTTGATATTTTTGGTAAAAGTCTAAATGATTTTGTCGGTCACTAAACAACAAAAGAAGAAATATTATAAATATTTTGACTTCTAGGTCTTGATTTAACTTCTATTTTCTTATATTTATATTTGTTTTTGTATTTGCTTTCATATAATATCGTCGACATCGGTCTTTAATGTTCATAGGTTTTATTAATTTCATGTTCTTTGTTCCAACACTGTTTGAAATTTAAACAAGCTATGCAAACACCTCCTAATAAATACGAGTACCATGAAGAGTGCTAGAATAATCCTGAAACAAGAACGAACAAACATCAAGGAGGCTAGGTTTCCTGCGGCCGAGTTCCCAGTACTAATTATTTTAATTCACATTCAGTAAACTCATACTATTTACCCATGGAATGCAATGTTTAGACTCCGGTTACAGTATTTGAGTAGTTTGTTACACGTACTGGAATAGAAACAAGCTTTTTTATTTAGGGAGAAAACACAGGTAGGTACAATGTGTAACTAGCAAAACAATATTATGCAAACATTAACTGTAGAATTTGCCTGCATACAGAATAATGTGTAACGTACAAATTACATGTAACATTAAAACATGCCGTTCAATTCGTGATTTTTACATTTGAAATGCCAATTCTAGGTGCGTTTCAGATTTATGTCAAACTAGCTGGCCCCCGGCATGCGTTGCAGCGCCATTCAAAGAAATAAATTGATTTTTTTTTTTTTTTAACAATTCTTTTGGTACAATTGGTAAAATTTTGTAATACAAACTTTTCATATAAACAGTTTAAAAAAGTACATGTCCTTTCCCATGCGTCCCCGTTCCCTTCCACCTTCCCAGCCCTCCCCCTCTTTTGTCTCTTCCCTTCATTTATACAAAATTCATAACGCCAGAGCTTACCATTATATATAGCCTGTATGTTATTCTGAACTATGAGTTATATCATTGTAAAGTTTCATTAAAATCCATTCAACTGTTTTTGCGTGAACGAGTAACAAACATGCATACAAACTTTCGCTTTTATAATATTAGTAAGATTTTAACAAGCTGAAAAGCTTAAAAACATGATAATTGTTCTGTTTTTCCAATCAAAAGTAATTCAAAAGCTGAAACCGACATAAGGCGTCGTATCCTCTCTCGAAAAGAAGAAGATGGAGAGATACGTAATTACGAATGTTGGAGAGAGCGCGCTTATATTTAAAACTATTAAATTGAAGCGAAAATTGTGAAATACACCACTCGTTTAGAATAGAGCAAAAATCTCATGGGGGTTGTCTAAAACAATATTCAAAGAAATACTGTGAATTTTTTTATACATATAACTTGTCAAATAATAGAGACAGACGTTAAAACAAAAATTTTCGGAGCAAACTTTGTGATTTTTTTCTATCGAGGAAATTTCATATTTGCGTTTCGGCGTGGGGATTTATAGATATTATCTTAAAAAATAACATTTTTTTTAAGAACTTAAAAAACCTTGAATGTTCAAGGGAGATATGCAAGAAATCGGTAGAAAATCGGGTAGCGGCGACTTAATATCGGCAGTTAACGGGGAACTTTCAACTGTCAAAATAAAATTGCGCTAAATGGCCCTTTGGTGATAATGTTACATATGAACTTCTGTGAAACAACCCATCCTTGAAAAAAATCGTGTGTGCAATTCGCACGCGGTAGAAATGAAATCTTATAAACTAAATAAACATAGAGAGAATGAGACGAATGCAATGAATCAGGGGTAGGATAATTATACAGTTTATTTATTATAATGTTGTTACTAGGTTTAAAAAATATTTTTAATTTTATTCTACAAAGCACCGCACAAAGGGGAGGCCGATTAGTCTATCTCATTCTCTCGCAGGCTAAATCCTTTAGATTTATGTTTTGTTTGAAATTTCGAGGAATTGTTTTTTCATGAAACGATTAAAAAGTGAGGTGACAATAACATTTATTATTTATTCTATATATAAAATATGTGTTTGTTTTAATTTTGTTTTATTATCAACAATTTTAATAAGGTGAGCCATTCTTCAAACGTTTTAAAGTTTTTTTGTTATTTATTTTTGGGGTGTTATGCCGTGTTGCGCTACCTCCTTCTTTAGTCAATGTTTCGTACAGCGTTACAGTGTCCATCATCGAGGCAGATGAGTTTTAAAATTTATATTCAAAAAATTACACGGTTATTTCTAATATTAAAATTTTGTATCGTATTTCATCACCTTTCAAAAACAGTTTTTAGTTTTCAGATACATTTACAAAAATTTAATTTATTACAAAGCAAAAATATTTTTACTTTCTGACAAAAAAGGCCCAATTTTTGAAACAACAAAGCATGCAAATACGATTGTTCAAAATTAATGGCGCTTTAACGGTGACATAGCCCGGATTCTGTCAGAAGAGGCTCCAACTAACTCCTCTAATGCTTCCTGCAATAATTTACCGCTGTGTCAGCGTCGATGACAGCTGTTGAGCTATATATTATAGGAATTAGAACATCACTAGTACCAGAGAACAGACTTGCGTTTGCAGTATGCATTCTCATCATTGTGCTCTACCTATCTATACATAATACAATGGAAAATTGAAGGGAGAACAGATCGATCATTGAGTGCCTACTTTATTGGCGCAGTGCTTTGAATTTAGGAAAGATATGATGAAATATTGCTCATTTTCCACTTATCCACGCCGACATGTCCACGACTTATTCACGAAATATTGCTTATTTTACACATATCCACGCCAAAATGTCCACGACTTATCCACGAAATATTGCTTATTTTCCACATATCCACGCCGACATGTCCACGACTTATCCACGAAATATTGCTTATTTTCCACTTATCCACGCCGATATGTCCACGACTAATTCACGAAATATTGCTTATTTTCCACATATCCAGGCCGACATTTCCACGACTTATCCACGAAATATTGCTTATTTTCCACTTATCCACGCCGATATGTCCACGACTAATTCACGAAATATTGCTTATTTTCCACATATCCACGCCGACATGTCCACGACTTATCCACGAAATATTGCTTATTTTCCACTTATCCACGCCGATATGTCCACGACTAATTCACGAAATATTGCTTATTTTCCACATATCCAGGCCGACATGTCCACGACTTATCCACGAAATATTTCTTATTTTCCACTTATCCACGCCGATATGTCCACGACTAATTCACGAAATATTGCTTATTTTCCACTTATTCACGCCGACAGGTTCACGACTTATCCTTAGTTTCGGAAGTTTAACGATTCTCATTGAAAACATCACATTATACAAATTACTTCATCGCTGCCTTACCGCCATTGCTAGTGTTATTTTCTTACCGTGATTGTCGTTCTAAATTATCTGACTTTATCGCCGTTGTATGAGAGAAACGAGTACCAGTGGTCATACCTACCTACCGTGAGTACCTTTTGTAAAGTACCGTGCTGTTTGGTTTATGTAGATATACCACATCAACCTTCCTCGATTCTTCATTAAAGTCATAATTATGAATATAATTTATAACGACTTCATGACAATTATTAATAATTATCCTTTCACTTATCATCAGTATTGTAAAATTATGGACAAGTCTCTCATGTTAAGAAAATTAGCTTTTTTCTGTCTTAAATTACTCGGGTCATTATGACCCGAAACTGAAATGTAACTGTTCATAAAAGTCGTAATTATTAATGTTATTTATAATTATTTTCTGACAATTATTAATTATGCATCCAGTTTTGTAAAATTATGAATAAGTCTCTTATGCTAAGAAAAATTTTTTTTTTTTCTTTCTTGAGTTCCTCGGGTAAAAAACACATAAATGTACATCGTATTTGAGGAACCAAGGAAGGTGAAGATATACAGACACTGCGCGCATGGACAGTCAGTTGCCACTAATGCCTAATTTCTCTTAAATGAATTTTGGGGTCCGACAGTAGAAATCTGTACTTCAAATCCCCATTTTTAATCAATACTATCTTAGCATCAATACATCGCATTGACGCATCTTAACTACAGAAATAATCCATTTGAACCTTGAAACACGTGTCCGTAAAAAGAGTTTTGGTAAATCATCAATTGAATTGCCATCACGTGGGCCATGTTTTTTTCCATTAAACAAATAAACCATATGTTGAATATATTAATTTACGTGACCATATATTCTATTTTACCTGCTTTGTGTCATATCTAGTGTTATCTATGTTTTGTTTCTTATATCTTATGTTATCTTAATTTTTTTTCTTACAGTTATATTATGTTTATATTATATTTTGTTATTTCCTATACTTTACCAAAAACGTGTACTGCACTTTATGTAAAAGCCCTATGGGCGTTTAAATAAATAAATAAATATATTAGCTTGCAAATGTAATGAATTTTAAATTCTGGATGTCTATAAAAAAAAGTAGGAGATAAAATGTGTTATTTGAATAGAACACGTAAAAATTTATTTCCAAGAAAAGAATCGTTTGACATATTTTGGGGGTGCCATTCATACTTTATTTATAGGAAGCAAAATTTTACTCGCAAGAACCAGATGAAAGTGACTTGATTATGTTGAATTGTCAATGATTTTGCCATGAAGTGGAAAGAAAAAGCATGAACTATTGATGAAATAAAGCGTGGACCAATACAGTTTTACGAAACTGAATATATGTTTGATGGAAAACAGCTTTTTTCACTTTAATTTCGAAATGTTTGAAAATACGGTTTAATACTCTTTGTAGCGGTCGTATTTCACACTAAAGGTTATTTAGGAGGTGTAACTCGGAAAACCCTTCTCAACCAAAAAAAGATTTAAAAAAATCTTTTTCCGGAGCAAGATTTGTATCGCTTTAGTTGCGGTTTCTTTTAAATGCTTCATTCGTTTCTTTTTAGGTTTGGTCTCTTGCAAAAATGTTTTATTCAACAATCCTTTGAATTATTAATCTGTGTTATCGGTACTACCAAGTCAAATGCCGAAAATATGCAATGAACTTTTTTAATCAAATACTAAACAATAGCAAAGTTAAGTAAATTAATTTAATTACTAAATCAGTTCTGATAACTTTGAAAAGACACGCCTAGTTTTGTGTATTTATATTATATTGGTTTAAAATGTTCTTCTCAGAAACATTGTTATATTCTATTAATATCAAATATCAAAAATATTATTTCTTCTCATCAATACTTTAGCAAGATTTATTTTTGGTTTCATTTATTTTATTTTAGTCACTTATAACTTAAATTTAAGTTTAAGAAAAACTCATTATTCGTAGTTATTCGTAAATTTAAAATAAAGTTTACTAATAACTCATTATAAATATCTAAATATATCTATTTTAACTTCAATATTTTGGTTTTCTTGATTGAACGAATGTGTGAATGACATGGAATCATGGAGATGGAAATTAACCCACTTCCCGATAATCGATCGAGCTGAAACTCGGCAGATAGAGTTGTTATCGATGACATTGCATTTAATCAGCTTGGTCGCAACCACACTCAAGTGGACATAATACAGGCATTTTCTAAAATTCGTAGAAAGTAAAGCAATTAATAAACGAAATAAATGTCGGCCTTACGGTTGATAGTGCGGTTGATTCTGATCACTGGGTTGGAAGGTTCAAACTTCGCTCAAATAAAAAACTTTTAAGATATTTGAAAATTGATGTTTATTAGTAAAAAAAAACTTGGGTTTTTACGAGTTGATTTATTATTGTTGGAATAACTTAACGAGTACAACCTCAAATTGTAATAATTAACCATTGATGATATTAACGACTGTCAAACTAAAATTTGAAATAGAAAAATGTGCAGCAATAGTGAAGTGGTGTATATACTGTGATTATAGTTTTTCTATAAATTTTTTGACGGTTGAAATTTGAGTTTCAACGTATTTGTCATGTAAATTTAGAAAAAACGAAACTAATTTAATGGGGAGAAAAACTACGGATTGTAATTTTAATGTCAAAAAACATATTGAGATATATTTAAGATATACTTTTAAAAAAACTTTTCTTTTCTATCATACATTAACTTTCAGACAACCAATTAAATTTTAAAAAAAATGTATTTATCTTTCGGCTATATTAATAATAACATTCCTATGTTATTTAAAAGAAAACTTTCTTTCGAAAAAACCGATAGGCACAGAAATTTTATTTAGTTTTGTTTAATTATAACAAAAATTTCAGAACAAAGTATTCCTAAAATTTGGCTTAAAGTTGCTAACTAATAAAGTGAATAAGTAATAAAAATTCATAAGAATTCAGAATAATAAAAAGAATTCATAAGTAAGAAGAATTCAATGAAACTTATTTAAAAAAAACAAATATTTCAAAAATAATCACAACTTCAGGCTCTCTGCACATCAGATAATAATAAGAAACCGCTTTCAAATTTTCCAACACTATTAACGTCAACCATGATTATTTGTTCACTGCAGGATGTCTGGTGTAAATCTATTAATCCTACAGATAGCCAGAAAGCTCATCTTATCCGGAATAAATACCTAGTTGGATTATCGGATTACTGGCTGTGTCCTCCGTATCCCTATTTCGGGATCCTTCCATTCCTGTCTCTTTGCTTTCGGGCGGCATTTGCCTGTTCTTGTTAACTCAATGAATGTGCGATTGTGATTGCATAGCCGGCTCGGGTGACTGTCAATTATCGGCTGAGCTTTGTTGGTGAAACACAGAAACTTGGCTTTGTGCAGCTTTTTAAGGGCTCTTATATAAATTACGCTTTGATGCTGTGATAAGCTATATAATTTGCAACACTCTTCTTAAAGAGAGATGGATGCCTAACAATGTGTCTGCTGGGTGACGTAAATCTTTGAGATCGTTACGGATGAACTCAAAAAGAAAAGGATATTTGTTGTTTTAACTTTTATTCTATCTTTCAATGTCTCCAAAATATTAATACTTTTTCGAGCTCCGATTAACATAACAATATTTTAATTCTCATATTATCAACGGCTGAAATTGTTGCTCGCAACTTAATAGCTCGCAGAGGATTAGGATAAAATTTGTTCATTATATACTGCGAGGATAAAATGCGTTGTCCAAGTAATGTTAATGACTTTGCATGGATAAGCTTCTTGGTTATACCTGCACAAATAATTTAGTTCAAGTGCGCTAGAACAAATATTGCGAACGGACAAGAGATTTGTCGAACAAAAGATCGTACGGGAAAAGTGTCCAATGCTGCGTATAAACACGTGGGTAATTCCGCAAACCGACCACAAATTATGGGAGAGGAATTAAGCAACCGCAAGCGGCGTTCCGCGCCGTTGCTTCGTTTCCTTCCCATAATTTGAGGCTTGGCTCGCGTTCATGTTCGTGCATTATTTATTTATTTATTTTCTGGAAATCGACAGTTTATATTTTTTTCAGTTTGTACATGTTTGTATAGCCAAAATAAAACCAATTATGGATTTCCTCGTTGTGACTTTACCTCATTAAACAGCATAATAATTGAAAAAATTGAAATAATAAAATTTATAATAAAGGAATATGAAACCAAAAACTATATAAAGCAAAAGATTGTATAAAACTAAAATTTACATAAAACATAAAAATATCAATACATTGGTATCCATAAAAAGCCAGGTTGTACATATAAATCAAATCGTAACAGAATTATAAGTATAAATGATAGAAACATGAGAAACGTATTCACATTAAGTATTCATGAAACATCAGTGTTTGGTTCTGAAACAGTTTTTTAAAAAAACTTATTCCATATTCTCCATGTCCTTCAATCATGTATTCCTTTCTTTTCCTCCTTTCCTCAAAGTCTACCAGGAAAAGAAGATGTTCCTACATACATGTGAATAATTGAACAATATTGCCACCCAATTTTACATTACCTACTTGAGTTAGTTGCAATTTGATAGTGACATGGGTCACAACTCGCTCGTTCGAAATATCGCAAATAATCGCAAAATTTCATTTTTTATTAAATCAAAGTGTCGTTGCTTAAACCTGGTGTTGTGCCGATATATTGGGAAACCAGGATCGATCTTGAAGCGCCATAAGAAGCCGTCAAAGGTAAGAGACTTCCTCTCAAAACCTATTTTCCTACGATCAAATTTCAAAACACAATCCATGATCTTTATACATCAACAAAAAGGATTTACAGTTCATACATTCTCGTGTCGTGGCATCGGCCGTGACAATCAGAGAGATTCTCTTTTATGTACCCCTTATATTTGGTAAGTTCTGAATTAAAAATGTCCACCTTGGATAATACCCTATTGTAACTATCGTATAGCATGTTCAGACAAGATTATATTGTATACGTAGCATTAGATGGTTGCCGCACATCGTTGAGATAAAGCATTAATCTATAATCTAGAAATAAGCTACCTAGATTAAAAAGATTAATTTTATCTTCTTACAATATTAAAATATTTATATTGAATTTAATAATGCGTGGTTATTTTCTCTTGTTGTCTGACGCTTGTAGTCGTCTTCAGACGTTGCGTCACACAGTGGTTGCAAATGCTCATTATCGTCCCATAAATCTGTAACTTCTATGTTTCTTATCATAAAAAAAAAATTAATTTGTGTGCTGATTTAAAACTAAACAATCTTTTTGTTTCATATTTTTATTTAATTATTATTTTTGATATTAAGCATGTCATTTAAAAAACAATTTATCCTTTTTTAGTGCTGCGACAAGGTAATTTTCTGATAAAAAAGAGCAGCGGCAAAACCATTTTTTGATACTGTTGCGCAAAAAATCTTCAATTTTTTTGACGTAATTACGTCTTATAAATCGATGAACTCCAGCTGCGTGCACGAAAAAGCATGACTCATTGTCACGTTCCGCCTGAGCCGAGCGTACAAGCGAGAATGCGGAACAAGCGTTCGGCTTATGACGCATCTATCCCTTTTCCATTCCATCGTTATTATATGACGTTATTATATGACGTTATCACTTATAATTATTGTCTGTTAACCGACTTTACAGACAACCAAATTTTTTATGAATATGTTAAAAAAATGTTTCTTTTATGAGATGGTGTTTTAACATTTACAGTTGAAAGTTTAAAAAACAAATATTAAAAATTCATAATATTAAAGCTTAAAAAACAACCTTTGCGGTAATTTATAATGAGCTGTGTATAAACCAGCTCAAATGCTTTAAATTTGTACTACGAAATATTCCAAATTTTGATTCAATTAAATATCTCAGCCTGAACCCGTACTTACACTTTATTTTAAGTGTACAAAAGTACAATAAAAAAATTTCCAACTGATAAAAATTTATCTTATTAAAACCGCTGTAGGTTTATATCTGAAAAAAAAATGCAACTTTTTCGATTTACGAGACGGTCTTGTTCCAGGCCATTCCATAGTGCGTCGTTCTGGTGCGCGATTACCTCGCTCATACATCCCAACTTTGCTTTTATGCCGAAAAAAAGAATTAAAGTGGGTAGACTGTTTAATTTAGTGGACAGTTCTGCCAATGGCATTTTCAGATCAACCTATCTATCTTTTAAAGGCATTTTATGTAATGGAGGTCTCGATTACACGGTCAATTATGTAAATCTTTCTTTATCATCATTAATTTATCTAGAAGGAAATGAATTGCTTGTCGCCTCACAGGTTAAATATCTCGGACATAACCTAACCAAAGACTTGAAGAATATAGTATAAGATATGGAACGACAAAGAAGAGCAATTAACATACGGGCCGGAAAGCTATCAAGGCGATTTTATCACTGCAGTGACGATGTCAGAAAATTATTCTTCAAGACGTACTGCACTGCCCTGTACACATCGGAACTGTGGACGCAATATCCAGCAGCGCAATGGGATAAACTGAGGGTGTGCTACAATAATGCATTCAGGTAACTTATGCAACTACCGAGGTTCTGCAGTGCTTCCACGATGTTCACCGAGGGGAGGGTGCATTCATTCCCAGCCCTACTTCGCCAGCGCCTAGCCAGCTTCTGGGGCAGGATACTGAAATCAAACAACATCATTGTCGTGGCTGCATCCGAGTGGCTTAGTTCCCCCCTAAATGAGCGATGGATGCAGACAATAGGGCGACTTCCCTGATGTACGACCACAAAAATTAAATTTTTTATTCTGTTTATTTTTTGCTTAATGTAATTTTAATTTTATGCTTAATTTTTATTGCATTATTTTATTGTATTTTATCTTTTAATTTACTCTCTTATGTTATAGTATGTATTATTAATTTACTCTCTTATGTATTGTATGTATTATTGTTTTTCATTATTGTTATGAAATACGGCAGACTGGAATTGCACACCCCTCCCAGTCCTGCTGGAATAAAACCTTAAATAAAATAAAATAAATAAATAAAAATTAATACTGTCCTGACCGCCTTTCGGAAAGGCTTTCATTTCTTATGGCCTGCTTATGTTTCACTCGTACTCCTCTTACTTTATACAATTTGGGAGGCAAATATAGATACCGCCACCCCGGGAACTATTTATTGCACAACCAACACCTCTGCCACAAGTCACCTAAATGGTTAGCAACGTTTGGTAATTAACCAGGAGTTGATGTGGTGAAGTTTACCGGCTCTTCTGGCGGATGCGTCTACATCCAGATTCGTACCCACCCTTCTTACCTTTGTCCTTCCTAGAACTTCTTCTCCTCCATTTCTAAACATACCCCCCACGTAGCATCCCTAAAAATGACATGGGCCCTGAGAGGAATGATTTTCCTCAGGGCCTCCCTTGTGTATAAATTAGAGGATCTATACTATTTAGTCGCTTAAATTTAAGCATCTCATTTATAATCCATCACAGAACATTATCTTGAAAATATTCACTAAATGGACTTGAAAAATATTCATTCTAATAAGAGCAAATTACATTTTTGTCAGAAAATATTTTTAGGTTCCCAGAAAGCGTATTACCTGTTGTCATAATTAAATATGCAAGTCCAACAAGAGAGATTCCCAACTTACCAGAAGATACATAACCTACCGTAAGTACCTTTTGTGAAGTACCGTGCTATTTGGTTTATGTAGACGTACCACATGGTGTACGTCTACATAAACCAAATAGAGTATTCCTCGGTTCTTCAGGTCATTTTGACCTGAAACTGAAATTTTGCTGATCAAAAGTCGTAATTATTAATATAATTTATAACGACTTCATTACAATTATTAATTATCCTTATTGTCCTTATTAATTATCAGTATTGTAAAATTATGGATAGGTCTGTCAAGAAAATCAGCTTTTTTCAATTTTAAGTTCCTCGGGTCATTATGACCCGAAACTGAAATTTAACTGATCATAAGAGTCGTAATTTATTTAATATAATTTAAAATTACTTCATGAGAATTATTTATTATCAATCCTGTTTTGTTAAATTATGGATAAGTCTCTTATGTTAAGAAAATAAAGTTTTTTCTTTCTTGGGTTCATCGGTTCAATAATTCCCGAGTATGAAAAAGCTCCTCGGGTCAGAAATACCCGTGTCTTGTAAATAAAAATGCTTTGTTACAACGATAAGGTTTCTACGAAAGTATTGTATTATATTTCTGTACCCTGTTGTATTTTTTGGGTTAGCTGGAAGAAATAGAATGTACCTATAAGTTACATCTTTTGTACTTGTATTTTTGTGCAATAAATGATTTTTGAATTTGAAGTTAAGTGTTCTTTATTTAACCAAATAAATATATTCACAGTGTCAGTGCCAACATTGTTGACAGGATGAGTCAGGTACGCCTTTGTAGCAAAGTTGGGGGGAACTTGTATAATCCAGCTTATTTCTGTCTTCTTTTTACAGTTTTATTGTTATAATGCCCACTAAGCAGTATTTGCATTTATTTTGTATTTACCTTTTCCATTTATATTGGACAGATTTAAATAAAACATATTATTACGCAATCCTGCTAGTTCGCAAATTAGCTTCAACTGTTGGAACAGCTTTCACACAAAAGGAATACTGTACATGTTGAACTAGGACTTCAAATCAAATCTTAAGCCGCTGCTATCCGAATTTCTACCGATTTCTTACATATTTCCCTTAAACATTTGAAGTTTTGAAGCTCTTAAAAAAATATATGTTACTTTTGAAGATAATACCTAGATACTTTCCACGCCGAAACGAAAATTATATGAAATTCTTTCGAAAGAAAAAAATCGCAAAGTATACTCTGAAAATTATTAAAAACAAGTATATTTCTATTATTTCACAAGCTATATTTGTAAAAAAATTCACAATGTTTCTTTAAATACTTAATACCTTCCACGAAATTTTTGCTATATTTTAAACGAGTCATGTTTTATTTTCGCAATTTTGGCTTCAATTTTATCACTCAAAATATTAGCGCGCTCTGTCCAATATTTGTAATTACATATCTCTCCATCTTCTTCTTATTGAGCCGGGAAGCGCCGCCTTACTGAAAGATCGAATGGCCAGTGAACAGACTTGTTACACAACTCAAATAAGGATTTATTTATTTATGGTAGGTATATATTTTACTGTTTGGCAGTAGGTGTCAACATTGAAAAATTAGACAAATTTGAACATTATATTTATTTATCCACATGCTTTGAAAATAGTCAGAGTCCATTTCAATGCAATGTCGCAATTCTAATTAACAATACTTTAGTACCGTTTGTGAAACTCCACACGTGTTCTGGATTGACGCCTTGAATGCAGAAATTCGAATCAACTATTCGATCACCACAACTCCCGACTATTCCGAAGTGCACTTAAATTGAACGCTTGACTCTATATGCATTTGTGCACCCTTCAAGAATATGTTCGACTCTATGTTCCGCTCTTTGAATATAATTAATGCGATTGGTTTTCAAATGATTTTGTGTTGGTTTTTAGTATTTTAAGACGGCAGATTTTCTTTGATTTTGAATCACTTCGACGTCAAACAATTTTGTAGAATCCAGAAAGAAAAAGTATGAAAGTTCAAACAGAATGTGTGGACTCTGTTGTGTGGATTTACTGTTAAATAAAATGATTCAATTATTATTATTGTTTTTAATAAGTAAGCTAAAAAGCTGCCAAAATGAGGTACTTGAGAGGAGTGGTTACGAAATGGGATCATATAAGAAACTCGACGATCCGAGACGATCTAAAATTGAACCACTGCTACTCTTCATAGAAAAATCGCAACTGAGGTTGCTTGGGCATGTACTTAGAATGCCTGATGACCGAATTCCGAGGAAGATACTATGTGCGATTCCAGAGGGTAGACGTCCAGTGGGCCGCCCCAGATACAGCAGGGCGAGGCAACTCCAGAAACTGTGTGAGGAGAGGATGGGACTGCCATGGACGGAGGCCGAACAGTCAGCTCAAGACAGGGACGTATGGAGGAGCCTTGTCGATGCAATGGGTCCCCAACCCGAATAGGATAAGGGGACGAAGATGATGATGATGGATGATGAGGAATAAGTATGATGGTACAATCAATTACAATAAATACAGTTTTTGTATTAAAAATACCTTAAATAATTCTTCCAACTTTTTTTAGAGCAAGGCCCGAGTTAAAAAGGCGGAGAAATTAAAGTCAACCGCAATTAAAAAAAAAATTATGTATTTTTTTTTAAATGTACAACAAATAATCGTTAAGAAATAGAACAAAAAAAGAAGAGGAGATAAAGAAGAAAAGAGAAAAGAAAGAAAAAAATTATATCTTGTATTGTAATTGACGGCCGGAGTAGTCCGGCGGTAAGGCTCTTGACTCGCATTCCGAAGGTATTTGATAAATTTGTGTTATTTCACAATTTATTAATTGAAAATAGTATATAGTATATTTTCGGCACGTTCCAGAATGGAAGATGTTCTCAGTATCGCCCTAGTGTAAGAACACCGTTCAGAATTGAAACGTAGCTTGAAATGGCTTTAGCCGTGTTTTTTGACCAGATCTGAATAGCCAGGTACTTCCCACCTTCCTCTCCCCTATCTCCTTCCCCTCCCCACTTCCTTCAGCCTCACAACATACCCCTATTGGGGATGCCATAGTCTCACTGGCTCCAGACGGAAGCAGTTGGGACTCTGTCAAATTGAGTTTTAATATATATTATATTATTAGATGTAACGTTTGTAATACGCTTTTTAAATTAGATATTATTTTTAATTTTATATTAATTGTTTTATTATGTAACTAAATTGTTCATATTGATGCATAAATATAAACAGTGGGTATCACCTACACTAGTAGTAACAAAGCTTGCCTTTCAGAGGCAGCTTCATTGATGCTAAATACGTCGATATCTATTCAACAGCAAGGTTGCTCTCCCCCCTGGCCCTGGCTTGACCATTGACAAGTTAGTCCTGCATGCTGGGAGATAATACAATCTATGTTGATAACTGTGGGTGCCTACTAAATTATAAGATCTATTGAATTGTACCAATTTGTACCTAATGTACGGTAATGTACCTTGAAGAACCTGGAAGAACTGTGAATAGGTACCTGGAAGAGTTGTGAATAATACAGGGTTTACAAAAAAGTCAAGATTGGTGAAATTTGGTGTCCTGGCATATACTTATTACCTCTTACTTCATATGATCCAACGTTTTTATACCCAAAAGAAAGAAAGTAGGGAGAAAAAACTAAATAACCAACTAACCATCACGCTGTTTCTCCGCAGGGGTAAGCAGAGAGGACGGAGCGTCAAACAACTCGGTCCTGGCACACACTCTTTGCTTCACTCACATTCATACATCGTCTACATACTCTCTTGACTACATTTATTCTAACTTTTGACATGGCCCGACTGAAGTATCTGATTTACTTGATCTTTACATGTCTTTCTCGGGCGTCCAGGACTTCTTCTACCATTCACATTTGCGTCGTATATTCTTCTTACACTACTTTCTTCGTTTATTCACTCTACATGCCGAAACCATCTGAGGGTCCCTTTCTTAATTTTACTCATTATGCCATCATTCTTTGCGGATCTCCACATTTCTCACACAATCATACACAGTTTTACCACACACACGCCACAGGGATCTCATTTCAACAGAATTCAGTTTACTTTCATCCTTCCTCTGCCAGTTCCATGCCTCACTGCCATACCAGGATAGGTACCAGGACTCCATTGTGGACTGCTAGCTTCGCTTTTTTTGACAGTTTTTTTTATAAGCGCCAACGGCATTCAGTTCTCCATTAATGGAGTTACCTTCTTTCAATATCTCTATCAGCCTTCCCATCTCTCGAAAACATACTACCCAGATACACAAACTCATCCGCCTGCTCCAAGTATTCATCATTCACAACTATATCACACACGGTTTTTGTACTTTCTCTTTCAAACACCATGACTTTAGACTTACTTACATTCATCATTAACTCATTCTTCACACATACTTCGTTCATCCTGGACACTAGAGTCTGTAAATCTTCTATACTGTTAGAAGTCAGCACCGCATCATCAGCATACAACAGACAACCTACTTTCGGATTACTCAATTTTGCCCCCAACCCCATCTCTTTCATTTCTTGCATACAATTATCCACGTATGGATTGAATAACCATGGTGACATTACGCATTAAGTAGGGAGAACATAATCGAAAAATGTGTATTGTGTCAAAAGGCCAAACAAAAACAAAGAACTGTTTTAATAATCGTGGTTATCGTGAAACTTATTATTACCAAGAATTTGAAAAACAATATTAACATCAACTGCAAGGCTTTATTATAACAACATTAGAATTGAACTTGTTGTGTTGGTTTTAAATTGCGAAAACAACTCCGGGATGTTGATTACTTCATTACGTGGAATTTGTAGTAAAACTTCCCCATAAATTGCCTAGATTCCGAGCAACTTTTTTGTATGCATGGAGCTTGGGGAAAATTTCCCTAAACAATGCATTGCTGGTACCTAACTTTAACTGTCCGAGCCATGATGTTTGTGTACAAATTGGATGAGAGTAATGATAAAGTAGGTATACTGGAAGACATCTCAAAAAATCTTGATCATAATTTAACATATTTACTCGAAACTGCATCTCATAAACTGATTTTGGAAAAATATACGGAAAAATACCAAAAAAGTATAAGATGCCAAAATTTTTATTTATTTTATTATTTTTATTTTTATTTTTACTTTATGAGTAAAAACACAAATTGTAATATGTACGTATGATTTCAAGATTCAAACCTGAACTAAATGCAATCTAGACAGTGTCTGGATAAATTTTTATCATTTTATTTTATATGCGACATCTGTTGACTTTTTTGCAATTCTAGGATAAATATTTTTATTTTAACTTTATGATGTAAACATCAAATTGTAATATTCAATTTAATGAAGACAACATGAGCGAAACTCAATCGAAAATCTATAAACAGAAAAATCAGAAAAGTATGATACAGTTAAAAATTATATCGACGCTTTGGCGCAGTGGACAGCACGTTCGCCCGGAAAGGAAGAGGTCCTGGGTTCGAATTTTTGAGGTGCCAATTTTTTATTCTGATTTTTCGGTTTCCAGATTTTCGATTGAGTTTCGCTCATATTGTCTTCATTTAATTAAATTTTACAATTTTATAATTATTATTTGTACCACTAGCCATGTTGTATAGATACTCGTAGTTACATATATTTTATTAAATCAGGTTAGTTTACAAAATTAAAGCAACTAAGTTTTATGTGATTTTAATGTTATATTTTTTTAATAGAGTCTTCGCTTTGTTAAATCATATTCAATTCGATTTCACATCTGGAATTCTTAGAATCAAAACATTATTGTAATACTATGAAATCGCAATCTCTAGTCACTCCAGTGGCTACTTTGAAATGTTCTTAGTTCGACCTCAGTATAATGGCGTACCACGGCGAATGTTTCGAAGTTCAATTTGATTTAATTTGAATACCGTTCAACTACAGACTGCAATCTTTGTTCTGGACGAACGTACAGGACAAACATTTATAATTCTTGAGAATTATATGCATAAGGAACTTTTAGATAACTTTTCAAAGCATCGTTCTATTCTGATAGTGACATTGCAACTGGTACCCCGAATTCCATGGCAAGTTTCAATTAATTAATTCATTTTATTACACTTTATAGTTTTATTAACTCAAATCTATGGCGTTGCCCGGGTAAACGCGGAATTTTTCAAGATTAGAACAAGATTATAAACACTAATTTTGATCTTATTTTGAATGATAAACGTTCAAAATTTCATGGATAAGCTTCAAAATTCTGCTTTATAGGGTGGGAAAATGAGGTGGGGTGGTTTTTCGAAATCTCGCCTGAACATTGACCCTCGTCTTGTTTTGAAAGCCAAGTGCGCCAAATTTCTTTAATTCCGTAATAATAAAACTGTAGATTTAAAAAAATAATGAAAATAATTTAAGGTAAACATCAAAAATCTGAAAAGGGAAAATTGTTATTTGGTTTGTAAGAAAGAGCTGCAGTATTATATGTTAAAGAACAAAAACATCAGAGCATTGACGTTTGACGTTTTTGAATTTTTGAAATTAACTAACACTTCAATATTATCCTTGTAACTATATTCCATACTTTCAAAATTATTGTCACGGCTAGTAGTGTTGTAGAGGTCTACAGAGATGTCACGGTGTGGTGTGTGTTGGAGGTGTAAGAAAATGATTACTTTTTCCTTTGGAGGAAACAGACCTACGCACATTGTGTAACTCTTCTTTTTGAAAGAGCTGCAGCATTATTGCATAAGGAACGTGTTTATATTAATAAATTTTTTTATGTCATAATGGCACCGTAATCGTGGATTGTTGCAGTAATAATAAAAGTGCTCATTGAATGAAGAAAAAAAATAGTTGCACCTATCGAAAGTTTCTTGAAAGCAACTGGGCAAGAACAAGAAAAAGATTTCTTAAAGTTGTTTTCCACTGCCATTCTCTATAAGAAGTCGAAAATCTAGTTCAAACACCCTCGAACACAAATATTAATATTGGAACTTGCGCTCGGAAAACTGCTTCTCTTCAAACATCAACTTCCGTCTTTCAGTCGCTCGACCTATTTCACCTGGAATATTTTAGTTGCTTCCTGGCCATACGACTTGAAAGAGAGAAATACACACCGGATGTATAGGAGATAATATTCAATATAAATACATCAAATGCAAAACATCTGAAGCACTACTGAAGCCATACAACAGCTCCGAGAACGTACTTGAAAGCGTCACCTTCATTTTATAGTCCTTATGACCTGCGTTGGCAAATACGTTTGCTATAAATACATTGAATTCCCAAGTCTATTGGTTTGAACTATATTACCTGTCGAATCAATTATGAAGAAGGAGTATTATTACAAGAAGAGCAGAAGAGTAATGCTGTGAATCTAATACAGTTTTTTGAGGTGCATTTAGTCAAATATGATTTTATGAAATATATCGTCAAGGAATAAACAATTCCGTCCAAACGCCATAAATCTAATTGTGCAGGGGAGACAAAACAAAGCTTTTGAAGTTATCGACTATTTTGTGGCGTGGATGTTGGAGGTAGGCGGTATTTCATATAAAATAATGACCGATGCCGGTTGACTGGTAAGGCCTCGATGATATTGAGCGAGTTTACAAGCTACTAGCTGAGAAATTCACTATCTGTTAGTAAACTCGCTCAGCGTTATCGTATACTAGCTAACTAGCCGATTGTGGACAATCTACGAAAAAAGTAGAAAGGTAGTCAACTTTGCTCGCTACTCTCTAGCGTTTGCTCAAGATGGCGATCCACCAACAGCTGATTTCGTAACTGTCAGAATTAGTTTGCATGGGAGTCGTTATTCTCGCTGCTGGCTAGCGTGTGGCGCTAGCTGCGCTAGCTGTCATCGTGACAATCTTACTCGCCGATTCACCCCCTTTTAAATTTACCGGCTAGTAGTTTGTAAATTCGCTCAATGTAATCGAGGCTTAACGCTTCTTTCGTATTGTTTCCTACCAAGTCTTCCTCAGGCTTCACCGTATTCTCGTTTCATTCTTATCACAGCATATCTATTTACTATTTATCTGATACTTTTTCTCCGTCCGTCCACAATACCTTCACTGCATTAACCATTAGCGTCTATTTCTTAATCATCCTTTAACCTTAAAACATGAGCAAACATCAAAGCACGCCAAGCATGTGCAAGACCGACTAAAGAATAGACCTTATACGCACGTCGGATTTTGAAGTGTCGCGTGATCGAGCAACGACACTTTCCAACTATCGGCGATTGTTGTTGATACTCGTTTTTTCTGCTAACTAATGTGTCATTTTACCGTAAACACATAAAATAAACTATGTGATCAGACTATTTTAAACAGTGAAGCTTACTTAGCGTCAGTTCTAACTTTGTAATTTGGCGATCGCGCACTCAAGTCTCCACTTTAGTCGGTTTTGTCTCCACTTCAGTAGATATGTATGTAAGTTTATAGATATTGAAATATTATTAGAAATAACAAGGCAGATCTTTTAAAATTATCCACGAAATTACAATACGTCACACAATCGAAAAAAACTTTTTTTATATTGTATTGTATTATTCTTGAACTTTCTCCTAAATTCGGCAGTAGGAAATAAATTCGTACAAATCGTATATTTTATGTGAACAAAAAATATAAAAAAGACGTAATATTTTCCAATCTTTTTCCAAAAGACAGCTGGCGAGGCTTCAGTATTAGGTTTGGATTTATACCTGCCCATAAAGTATGTCTATATCTTATGCTGTGGCATTCGGCAGGTTATGAAAAAATAATATCAATTCAGAACACCCGATAAATTCAGTTGTGATAAATTCGAAAGACACACGTTCAGAGAGACATAAATATTTGTGAGGATTTTAAGATGTTTCAAGATATACATAATACATGTTTTTCGTGAGACAAGTGGGAGACATTGTTTATTTATTTATTTCATTATTTTTATTATTTTATTTTTTATTTATTTAGTTATTGACGAGGACGAACAGAACTGTACGTATCATGATACCAATGCTCACCGTTTGAAAGTTTATGAAAACATGTGTGTTGACCTAGAAATTCGATACAAAAAGGTTGTCATTTCAAATGTTTTCTTTTTATTTTTTCATTATTTTATTGGGAAAACAAACTATTATACATTTTAAAAAAATAAATAAAACACGTTTGCATGAATCAGAGAAGTTTCCGCCTAAAATTCATATTAAATATAATTAAGTGGAAATAAATATTAAAATTAATAAAAAAAAAAAAAACAGCTTAAAATATGTACATGAGAAAAGTAAAAATTAAACTACGTACATGTACAAAAAACACATATTTACATCATAGGAAAATGTTCAAAGAAAAAAAAACAACTTAATGAGAATGAGAAAACAACAAAAGGCAGGGGTGGAGGGTTTGTAAAAAAGAATTGGTTTTAATTTTTCTAACAAAAATTTACTAAATTTTCCTGAGCACAAAAGAAAATATCAGCGTTTAAAAAGATCTTATTGTATTTTGTGAACGTCCTTCTGAGAAATGAATGTTGTGTATTAGTTTTTGAGTACGGGATTTGAAATAGTCGGTTTGGTCGTGTATTTCAAATTGGACAGTGGAAATTAATTTTTGTTATTGTTTTTGGGGAAATTAATTGGAAATTAATGTTTTCCAGAAGATAGTTGTTGTTTTATGTTCATGATGCTAAAGGTTACCACTGTTTGTATTGTATTTTGCACACACATTACAAATATTATTTTTAATTTATAATAATAACAGATTTTTTTTATTTCCGAAAATAAAATATCATTTCGAAAAAACCTAAAAATAGTAAATAAAGCCTTCTGGAAAATTGTTTTCTCATAAATATTAATAAAAAAAACTCATAAATATTAATTATAATAAGTTAAAATTAATTAAAATTTATTTACAAGTACCTATTTTATTAATATTTCTGTGTAAATTTAACGATGCTAAAACCCACATAAAATTTAATATACGAAAAATCCCTGTTTTCTCGATTAAATTTTCATACCTTCAAGGAATTCTAATTTTATTTATGTTTGAAAGTTAATAATATTACTCTAAATATGATTCGAGATAACGACCTTTTCCGAAAATTCTCTTTTTGGTAAACATTAAAACCGAATAAGCAAATTTTGATTTTCTCTGAATAATGATCAGAAAATATTATATCGTTTTAGTATCAAATGAAAAAAAAAATAACAAAAAAAGTGTATTAAAATGTTATACATTTTGCTTATGTTAGAAGTCAGCTGGAGTACAATTCTCTCGTCTGGAATCCACATTGTAATATTCATGTACAAGCTGTTGAAAGAACACAAAAAAATTCTTAAGTTTTCTAAATTTTGAAATGGGTATTCCAGCAATTGTGCTGAGCTATGACACTCTTTTAAATGATAGGAATAGATATACTCAAATTGTCTGACAGAAGAATTTTCACTGATTGGGTATTTTTATATAAAATTCTAAATGATTAAGTCCGGTATTGCTTGAACTGATAAGCTTCCGGATACTTCAACGTAATACCAGAAGTCAGGATTTATTTCAGTGCAGAAATTCTGGATCTTACTACTATATATATTCCTCTTTGCCCAGAATACTAATGAAGCGAAATAATTATACCAAGTCATCTTCAATTTTTCTATAATTTTCACAAATATTAAATATTTATATTGACGCATTTCAATTATGTACAATAAATACTGTTTATTTCTTATTATTCATGTGTAAGTCCCAAAAAAATGGCGTTAATAAATAAATAAGTGGAATCTTTTAAAATATATATTGTGAAGTCATCAGATTATCAAAAATGCTCCTCTATTTTTTCTCAGAGCTTAGATAAGACAATCTTGGGAAAGCTCTGCTCACAATATACATAAACCTAGATCAGATAACGTCGGCATAGATTACGTTGGATTTAAATAGCTTGGCTTAACTAACCTATGCTCGGCTTAAATTAATACGAATAAGTACCGCTCAAATTAATTCAACATTAAAATATTCTCTATGCTTGATCCACTGACTTCAGTAACAAAGCAACTTAAAATGGCTTCGATTAATAAATACCTTTTCGTAATAGATAAATGTGCCTTATCTATGAACTCGTAGTCGAGCATCTTAACCGCTCAACCACGAGGGACGTCAATAGAAAGCCGTGATTCTAATACATATTAAAACAATATAAATTCAATAAAGTTTTTATGACTCAGATATACAATTTTAACCTCGGGCCTATTTTGTCGGAAGGTTAATAATTTTTTTTACATTAATTCCACACATGAGACCTTGATGAAAAATATTTCTCTCAGGGCCTATATCATCTTTGGAGATGCTGTGTGGATGGTTTTTTAGGAAAGGAAGAAGAGGAAGTTTACACAGAAAATCATTTGAAAAGTGATTAAAATAATAATGAGAAAAAAAATCATAAGTGCAGTACACAAGCGTTAGAAGTGAAACCTTCAGATAATGAGACGAATGCAGAATGTCAAGAGTTAGATAATTGTAGGGTTTATTTATTATAATATTGTTACCAATTTAAAAATTAATAAATTTTACATTTTATTTTGCGAAGCATCACCCAAAGAGAAAGCCTACAGACTACGAAGCATCGCACGAAGAGGACACCGATGACTTACTCTCGCGGCTAAATCCTATAGATGTATGTGTTTGTCTCTTTTTAGCATCGCTCGTTTGCGTTTCATCGAGTTTCAAATCACAACGGTGCTAAGAAGTTTTCACTTCAAAAATTTAAAAAGTTCCAATTTTTTTATTGCGGTTGAAAACTTTGGTTTCATAAGTTCGGTGGTGTTTTCTCTTTCTAAGACCGTTTATATCATATTTACGACTATGATAGTAAGTATGATTTCTCGTATAGTAAGTATGATTTCTCACTATGATACAACGATTTCTATGAGACCTATATGAGTCGTTTCGAAAACCGACTAAATTAGCATGAGGGGTTAAAAAACACGTCGAAAATAAGTTGTTTAGGTGCTATCTTTTTAAATGGTACCTACCATTTAAAGTTTGCCTTTAAGCAAATTTCCTTGCAATACCCTGCGATCAAAAATGTTGCCGAACTGAACCATTTTAAGGATCACCTTTTAATAATGCTAAATAAATAATGTAAAACGATACCCTTTTCAGAATATTAAATCTCTTAAATGGTGCCTCCGCGGTTAAGCTTGCCTAATACTGTGCAGCGGTAGGCTGTTATTTTCTGATATAATTAACTTCATATTGAGGAGGGTGCGGAAAATAAATATTTTCTTTTTGCAAAGTTTTATATCTTGAAACCGCGTAAAAAACCTTACTAAGGACAGGTTGTTTCAAAAAATTTGATGGATTCATCAAATATTTGAAGTTAATTTCCACGATTTGTGTAAGTTCTATTCAAGTTCTGTGATTATTTCAGTATTGTGAAGCAACTGTCCTATAACCATATAATGACAGAACTTGAAAAGAACATACACAGAACGTGAAAATCAACTTCAAATATTTGATGAATTCATCAAATTTTTTTAAACAACCCGTCCTAAGTAACTAACCATCCCGCCGTTTTCTATAGGGTAGGTAGATCGCTGAACAATTCGGTCGTAGCACATACTCTTTGCCTCATTCACATTCATACATCGTCTCATAAATACTCTTCTATCATTCTGACTTATGATATGGTCCGACTCAAGTATCTGATTCTTTTGATGTCTGCCATGTCTTTATTGATCGTCATACATAGTTTTACCATACATACGCCTCAGGGAACTCATTTAACAGCACTTTTTTTTTTTTTTTTTTTTTTAAATATGTTTATTCAGTTTTAATTTTACAATATTTTATTTTACAAATCTTACGAAACTGATCAATCAGTTTGATTGTAAGAAATCTCTCATTTTTTTCTAATTATTTAATACAGTATACTTTTCAGTTTTACATAGTATATACTAAATATAATACTTAATATTAAAATACTAATTATTACGACAAACTAATTATCTCAATGTTTTAATGTTTATGAATTGCGTTGTAGCAAAAATATTTTACACAGTACAAACATACGGTGAGAAAATAAATAGATAGGAACTATTTTATTTGATTTCATGTTCTTCGGAGGTAGAAAGATTTAACTTTTGTTTTGATTTTTGAATAAGATGTCTCATTTTTGATATTTTCAGGTAATGCGTTAAATATTTCCGGAATTTTATGACTTTTTGTTCTATCTCCGTATACATTTTGAGATTTATTGACAATAAACATTTGTGCTTCTCTATGCCTAGTAGGGTAGTTGTGGTTTACAGGTTTTTTGAATTCTGTATTCCAGAATTCATCTAGTGTTAATTGGTAATTTACCTTACTGTGTATAGAGAGGACATTACACAAGGAGAACATTTTTTTATAATCACCTTCACATAACTGGACCTTTTTTTTGCCTGATATCAATTTTAGGAAACGGATTTGTAATTGTTCTATTTTATTTAAGTATGTTTTGTACGTTAATCCGTAACTATTTATTCCGTATCCTATAATTGATTCTGCTAATGCGTTGTATATACAGTATAATATATTTTTATTTACAAAATTTTTTAGGTGGTAAAATTTTCCTAATATGGATCTTAATCTATTACATACATTTTCAATATGATTTGACCAGTTAAAGTTGACATCTATTGTAAGACCAAGGTATGTATATTGGTACACTTTTTCTATATTCGGGCAATTACACTGCTGGAATTGGTTTTTTGTGTGCAAACAATCATATGAATGACTTTTTAAATGTAATTCCTTTTCCTGACAATTTGCATATGGTGAGTGTATAAGCATATATTTGGTTTTTTTTTGCGTTAATAATAATGCCATTGTCGTGGGACCATTTAATTATGTTATTTAGGTCTGTTTGTAAAATTTCCTCAATTTTTAGTGGATCTTTGTCAGCACATATAATGCAAGTATCGTCTGCAAACATGTAGCATTTACAACGTTTTATTACGTTTGGTAGACTGTTTACTTGCATTATATAACATGTAGGCCCCGATATCGACCCTGTTGCTACTCCGGTATTTGTTAACATTTCATCACTAAAAATTCCGTCAATTTTAACTTTAATTTTTCTATTTAATAGATAATTTTTAATAAATTTTTTTAAAGGACCTCTAATACCACATTCCTCCATTGCCTTTAATAATGTTTCGTGGTCCAATGTGTCAAAGGCCTTTTTAAAGTCTATAAAAATTATACCAACATAATATTTTTCATTTAAATGACAATTTATATGGTCAGTGAATTTAGATAGTAATTGGGTAGTACTTTTTTCCTTTTGAAATCCGTATTGTATGGGATTTATGATTTTATTTTTTTCTATAAAAAGTTGTATTTGGTTAAAGATAGCTCTTTCAATAATTTTATCAATACATGAGAGAATCGCTATTGGTCGATAGTTTGTGAAATCTTTGTGGTTTCCTGATTTATATATAGGTCTGATAATGGATGTTTTAAGTTCGTCAGGCATAATACTTTTACTTACACAGAGGTTAATTAATTTAGTCAATATTGGGATTATATTATCAGCAATTAACTTCAGGTCTTTAATTCTTATTTGATCATTGCCTTCTGATTTTTTAACATCCATATCATTAATTATTTTTTTAACATCTTTTTGTGATACAGGTCTAAATCTCATTGACATACTAGCAGGAGTTGTATACGTGTTACGATCTAGGAATTTTGTAGTACAGTTATGTCTTATGTCTTTTATTTCATTTACAAATGTTGTAGCAAATTTATCGCATAAAAATTTTGTGTCTCCTTGACCTCCCATATGTTGAAGGATTATTTTATCTAGATTTTGTTTAGGTTTTCCTATTAGGTTATTTATTTCGTCCCAGAGTTTCCTCGGGTTGCCGTTTAAACTATTTATTACGTTTTTGTGAAATGTGTTTTTAGTAAAATTAATATGTTTATTTGTTTTGTTTCTATATCGCGTGTATTCTAAACGAAATACAGGGTTATTAGGGCTATTCTTGCATTTTCGGTAAAGATAATCTCTTTTTTTAATCATATTCTTAATTTCTACAGTAACCCATTGGTTGTTGTGTCTATGATTATTTTTAAATGATTTTTCTTTTTTCGAGGACTCATAGATATTATCAAAAATATTTTTTAAATTATAGTACAGTTCTGAGGGACATTCAGTTTGTAATAATTTACCCCATTTTACTAGTTTTAATTTAGAATATACCAATTTATTATCAATAATTTCCCTTTTTTTATTTAAATCCTTTGTAAGTACCTCTTTCCCTATCGCAACTCCTGTTATATAATGGTCCGATATTTTGTTAGTCACAATACATGAAAATACAGTGTTATTACGGTTACGAATTGCAATATGGTCGATACAGGAATAAACATTTTTACCGTTTAAAATTTCATCCCGGGTCACATCTAATATCACATTTTCTAAGCCATTTTCACTGAGTAGATTTTGGTATTCTGTAATTACACTATTTTTGGTATTCAATAAATTCAAGTTAATGTCACCACAGTACAAGTAATTTGAATCAGATGAGGTTAATTGTAATATTTGCTTTAGTTCCTTCAAGTATATATTCTTGTTGTTGTTCGGCGGGCGATACACTGCAAGTATATTTATGACATCTTGATGAACGGTGGTAATTTCTCCAGATATTGTCTCGCAGCTTTTAAAAGAAATGTTTGTTTTTTTAAAAGTATGATGGTTTTTTAAGTACATGATTAATCCCCCTCCTCTTCTATTCTCTCTAGTATTTGCAATCGAGATGAAGTTTGGTATATTGAACATAGTTATTATTTCGTTTTTAGTATTTATTTCCGTTAGAAAAATTACATCTATAAACTGCAGAATGTCATTTATTTGTGCAATAAATGAATTAAAATTCTTTTTCAGGGATCTTATATTTAAGTGAATAGCCACAAACCTCATGTTGATGTTTTTATCGTTTATCCAGTTATCCAAATCATAACACTTTGTAAATTTGTGAGTTTGGAATTGTGTAGAATCTTCCATGACGTGGATTTAGTAACTGATAAAGTAAGTGCTTCGAGTCAAAAGGTGTTTTGATTTTTTTTTTTTAAATATTTAAATGTATCTGTTTATATCATTCTCATTTCTTATATGGATTATTTTCCCATCGCCTTCACTTCTTATTAATATTTTGGAATTTTGTACCCAAATGTATTTAAATTTTGTTTTCATTTTTTGTTTTGTAATGTATAGGAGATCTTTTTTTTCTTTTGTTAGATTTTCATTTATGTATATTCGGTCGTTGTTTCCGTTCTTGTAAATGTCGTGGTTCGTTAATATGTTTTTTCTTTTTTGTAGCCATTCATCTCGATGAGATTGACGAGTGAATTTCACAATAACATTTGCCGGTTTGGAGTCCTTTCTATTTGGAAGTCTCCAAACCTTTTCAATATTTTCGCCATTCGTATTTAGTTTATCTGCAATTGTTTTTATAGTTGTTTCGATATTTTCGTCTTTCATCATTTCTATACCAAACAGTTCAATGTTGTAGTTTTTTTCTCTTTGTTCAATTTCTTGGATCCTGTATTCTAATGCTCTATTACATTTTTCAAGGTATGTGTTTTTGTTTATAACTTCGTTGAGTTTATTTTCGTTTTCTTTTAGTTTTTTTCCCAATTCTAGGTGTAGCGATATCAGTTCGTCATATTTGTTGGATAGAAACTCAGTTGACTGTGTGAGAGTCTCCATGTCTTTTTTCATGACGTACATTATGCTTATTTTATTATTTATTTCATTAAGAATTTGTTTCATTTCTGGGATATTTTCTGGGTTCGGGCCTTGTGACCCGCTGCCTCCGGCCGTTGCGTTTTCGGTGTTCGCATTTACTGTTCGCTGTACTTCACAGTTTGTACAAATAAATGCATTACCCACAGCCACGTTAATGGCGGGGTTTGTACATAGTTTGTGGAAGGTTCCATTACAGTCAATGCATTTAACCAATTCACTGTCTTTAGCAACATATTTTTTACATTTCTTACACTGCACCATTTTAAAGTAGTTTGAGCGTTTTTCGTTATCTTTTAAATCACTTTTACAATTTATTTATCGCACACTGATTTACACCGTTCGTGTTCGCTGAGAGACGCGTTATTTCTAATATTAAAATATTGCATCGTATCATCACCTTTCAAAAAGAGTTTTTAGTTTTCAGATACATTTACAAATATTCCATTTATTACAAAGCGAAAATATTTTTACCTTCTGACAAAATAGGTCAAATTTTTGAAACAACAAAGCATGCGAATACCATAATTCAAAATTAATGGCGTTTTAACGGTGACATAGCCCGGATTCTGTCAGAAGAGGCTTCAACTAACTCCTCTAATGCTTCCTGCAATAATTTACCACTGTGTCAGCGCCGATGACAGCTGTTGATCTATATATTATAGGAAGTAGAACATCACTAGTACTGGAGAACAGACTCGCGTTTGCAGTATGCATTCTCATCACTGTGCTCTACCGAATATGGTAGAATGGTAAATTGAAGGGAGAACAGATCGTTCATTGAATGCCTACTTTATTAGCGCAGTGCTTTAGTTAGCAAAACGTTTGAATTCAGGAAAGATATGATGAAATATTTCTTATTTTCCACTTATCCATGCCGACATGTCCACGACTTATTCACGAAATAATTAATTAGGAAATTGTAAACTTAAATGTACAATTTACTAAAATAAAACAAATAAATAAATAAAAAAATAAATATTGCTTATTTTCCATTTATCCACGCCGACATGTCCACGACTTATTCACGAAATATTGGTTATTTTCCATTTATCAATGCCGACATGTCCACGACTTATCCACGAAATATTGCTTATTTTCCACTTGTCCACACCGACATGTCCACGACTTATTCACGAAATATTGCTTATTTTCCACTTATCCACGCCGACATGTTCACGACTTATTCACGAAATATTGGTTATTTTCCATTTATCAATGCCGACATGTCCACGACTTATCCACGAAATATTGCTTATTTTCCACTTGTCCACACCGACATGTCCACGACTTATTCACGAAATATTGCTTATTTTCCACTTATCCACGCCGACATGTCCACGACTTATTCACGAAATATTGCTTATTTTCCACTTATCCACGCCGACATGTCCACGACTTATCGACGAAATATTGCATATTTTCCATTTATCCATGCCGACATGTCCACGACTTATCGACGAAATATTGCATATTTTCCATTTATCCACGCCGATATGTCCACGACTTATCCACGAAATATTGCTTATTTTCCACTTATCCACGCCAACATGTCCACGACTTATCCACAAAATATTGCTTATTTTCCACTTATCCACGCCGACGTATCCACGACTTATCCACAAAATATTGCTTATTTTCCACGTCGACAATCAGTCTGTTTCGGAAGTTCAACGATTCTCATTGAAAACATTGCATTATGCAAATTACTCCATCGCTGCCTTACCACCATTTGCTAGTGTTATTTTCTTACCGTGATTGTCGTTCTAAATTATTTGACTTTATCGCCGTTGTATGAGAGAAACCAGTACCTGTGGTAATAATATTAAATATGCAAGTGGCAACAACAATTCCAACTTACCAGAAGCTACATAACCTACCGTGAGTACCTTTTGTGAAGTACCGTGCTGTTTGGTTTATGTAGATATACCACATCAACCTTCCTCGGTTCTTCGGGTCATTTGGATCATTAAAGTCATAATTATTAATATAATTTATAACGACTTCATGACAATTATTAATAACACAGGCAAACAAAAAAAATGTTTGTGAAAATTTTTAAACAAATTTATCAAAATCTTATGTAATTTTGAATGCTGAAAGCGTATTTCATAGCGGTTTTTTTTTATCACCCAACATTCTTCCACAATTTATATTTCAACATTCTTTCACAATATCGATTTAGTATTTAAAAATAGGGAAAATTGGATCACACATTCTTTCACAATATCGATTTAGTATTTAAAAAAATAGGGAAAATTTGATCTTTGAAAATTAAAAAATTCATAGCTTTTAAAATTGGTTATATTTTGCCTAGAATCATGTTTAATTACTTAAATTTGAATATTCGATGCTTATTTTATTCTCTTTCTTTCGTAGCTTTTTCGCCGATATATTGCGTTTTGTTTTTCTCTGTGAAGTGACCAACAGTAATCACCCATCATTTTGACATTCCACCGTCCGTGGTATCGTTTCTCCATCTCTTTTATATCCTGGTGAAACCGTTTCCCTTGCTTTTCACCCAAATCAGCTAAATTTTCAGGAAAAAAGTCAAGATGGCTGTGCAGGAAGTGGACTTTAAGGCTCATCAGGCATATTTAATAATGAAATGTGAAAAATTTGTGGGTGATACGACTTTTTTATATTTTTTTTCGTAATGAGGACACCAAATTACGCAGGAATTAGTAAAAATTATCAAAAAAGTTTTTTCACTGTTGGCCTGTGTAATTATCCTTTCACTTATCATCAGTATTGTAAAATTATGGACAAGTCTCTCATGTTAAGAAAATTATCTTTTTTCTGTCTTAAATTACTCGGGTCATTATGACCCAAAAATGAAATGTAACTAATCATATAAGTCGTAATTATTAATGTTATTTATAATTACTTTCTGACAATTATTAATTATGCATCCAGTTTTGTAAAATTATGAATAAGTCTCTTATGCTAAGAAAATTAAGTTTTTTTTTTTCTTTCTTGGGTTCCTCGGATAAAAAGCACATATTATGTAAGTGTACATCGTATTTGAGGAACCAAGGAAGGTGAAGATATACAGACATTGCGCGCATGGACAGTCAGTTGCCACTAATGCCTAATTTCTCTTAAATGAATTTTGGGGTCTGACAGTAGAAATCTGAACTTCAAATCCCCATTTTTAATCAATACTATCTTAGCATCAATACATCGCATTGACGCATCTTAACTACAGAAATAATCTATTTGAACCTTGAAACACGTGTCCGTAAAAAGAGTTTTGGTAAATCATCAATTGAATTGCCATCACGTGGGCCATGTTTTTTTCCATTAAATAAATAAACCATCTGTTGACTATATTAGCTTGTAAATGTAATGAATTTTAAATTCTGGATGTCTATAAAAAAAGTAGGAGATAAAATGTGTTATTTGAATAGAACACGTAAAAATTTATTTCTAAGGAAAAGAATCGTTTGACGTATTTTGGGGGTGCCATTCATACTTTATTTATAGGAAGCAAAATTTTACTCACAAGAACCAGATGAAAGTGACTTGATTATGTTCAATTGTCAATGATTTTGCCATGAAGTGGAAAGAAAAAGTATGAACTATTGATGAAATAAAGCGTGGACCAATACAGTTCTACGAGACTGAATATATATTTGATGGAAAACAGCTTTTTTCACTTTAATTTCGAAATGTTTGAAAATACGGTTTAATACTCTTTGTAGCGGTCGTATTTCACACTAAAGGTTATTTAGGAGGTGTAACTCGGAAAACCCTTCTCAACCAAAAAAAAAGATTTAAAAAAACCTTTTTCCGGAGCAAGATTTGTATCGCTTTAGTTGCGGTTTCTTTTAAATGCTTCATTCGTTTCTTTTTAGGTTTGGTCTCTTGCAAAAATGTTTTATTCAACAATCCTTTGAATTATTAATCTGTGTTATTGGTACTACCAAGTCAAATGCCGAAAACACGCCATGGACTTTTTTAATCAAATACTAAACAATAATAGCAAAGTTAGGTAAATTAATTTAATTACTAAATCAGTTCTGATAACTTTGAAAAGACACGCCTAGTTTTGTGTATTTATATTATATTGGTTTAAAATGTTCTTCTCAGAAACATTGTTATATTCTATTAATATCAAATATCAAAAATATTATTTCTTCTCATCAATACTTTAGCAAGATTTATTTTTGGTTTCATTTATTTTATTTTAGTCACTTATAACTTAAATTTAAGTTTAAGAAAAACTCATTATTCGTAGTTATTCGTAAATTTAAAATAAAGTTTACTAATAACTCATTATAAATATCTAAATATATCTATTTTAACTTCAATATTTTGGTTTTCTTGATTGAACGAATGTGTGAATGACATGGAATCATGGAGATGGAAATTAACCCACTTCCCGATAATCGATCGAGCTGAAACTCGGCAGATAGAGTTGTTATCGATGACATTGCATTTAATCAGCTTGGTCGCAACCACACTCAAGTGGACATAATACAGGCATTTTCTAAAATTCGTAGAAAGTAAAGCAATTAATAAACGAAATAAATGTCGGCCTTACGGTTGATAGTGCGGTTCATTCTGATTACTGGGTTGGAAGTTTCAAACTTCGCTCAAATAAAAAACTTTTAAGATATTTGAAAATTGATGTTAAACAGTAAAAAAAAACTTGGTTTTTTACGAGTTTATTTATTATTGTTGAAATAACTTAACGAGTACAACCTCAAATTGTAATAATTAACCATTGATGATATTAGCGACTGTCAAACTAAAATTTGAAATAGAAAAATGTGCAGCAATAGTGAAGTGGTGTATATACTGTGATTATAGTTTTTCTATAAATTTTTTGACGGTTGAAATTTGAGTTTCAACGTATTTGTCATGTAAATTTAGAAAAAACGAAACTAATTTAATGGGGAGAAAAACTACGGATTGTAATTTTAATGTCAAAAAACATATTGAGATATATTTAAGATATACTTTTAAAAAAACTTTTCTTTTCTATCATACATTAACTTTCAGACAACCAATTAAATTTAAAAAAAAATGTATTTATCTTTCGGCTATATTAATAATAACATTCCTATGTTATTTAAAAGAAAACTTTCTTTCGAAAAAACCGATAGGCACAGAAATTTTATTTAGTTTTGTTTAATTATAACAAAAATTTCAGAACAAAGTATTCCTAAAATTTGGCTTAAAGTTGCTAACTAATAAAGTGAATAAGTAATAAAAATTCATAAGAATTCAGAATAATAAAAAGAATTCATAAGTAAGAAGAATTCAATGAAACTTATTTAAAAAAAACAAATATTTCAAAAATAATCACAACTTCAGGCTCTCTGCAAATCAGATAATAATAAGAAACCGCTTTCAAATTTTCCAACACTATTAACGTCAACCATGATTATTTGTTCACTGCAGGATGTCTGGTGTAAATTTATTAATCCTACAGATAGCCAGAAAGCTCATCTTATCCGGAATAAATACCTAGTTGGATTATCGGATTACTGGCTGTGTCCTCCGTATCCCTATTTCGGGATCCTTCCATTCCTGTCTCTTTGCTTTCGGGCGGCATTTGCCTGTTCTTGTTAACTCAATGAATGTGCGATTGTGATTGCATAGCCGGCTTGGGTGACTGTCAATTATCGGCTGAGCTTTGTTGGTGAAACACAGAAACTTGGCTTTGTGCAGCTTTTTAAGGGCTCTTATATAAATTGCGCTTTGATGCTGTGATAAGCTATATAATTTGCAACACTCTTCTTAAAGAGAGATGGATGCCTAACAATGTGTCTGCTGGGTGACGTAAATCTTTGAGATCGTTACGGATGAGCTCAAAAAGAAAAGGATATTTGTTGTTTTAACTTTTATTCTATCTTTCAATGTCTCCAAAATATTAATACTTTTTCGAGCTCCGATCAACATAACAATATTTTAATTCTCATATTATCAACGGCTGAAATTGTTGCTCGCGACTTAATAGCTCGCAGAGGATTAGGATAAAATTTGTTCATTATATACTGCGAGGATAAAATGCGTTGTCCAAGTAATGTTAATGGCTTTGCATGGATAAGCTTCTTGGTTATACCTGCACAAATAATTTAGTTCAAGTGCACTAGAACAAATATTGCGAACGGACAAGAGATTTGTCGAACAAAAGATCGTACGGGAAAAGTGTCCAATGCTGCGTATAAACACGTGGGTAATTCCGCAAACCGACCACAAATTATGGGAGAGGAATTAAGCAACCGCAAGCGGCGTTCCGCGCCGTTGCTTCGTTTCCTTCCCATAATTTGAGGCTTGGCTCGCGTTCATGTTCGTGCATTATTTATTTATTTATTTTCTGGAAATCGACAGTTTATATTTTTTTCAGTTTGTACATGTTTGTATAGCCAAAATAAAACCAATTATGGATTTTCTCGTTATGACTTCACCTCATTAAACAGCATAATAATTGAAAAAATTGAAATAATAAAATTTATAATAAAGGAATATGAAACCAAAAACTATATAAAGCAAAAGATTGTATAAAACTAAAATTTACATAAAACATAAAAATATCAATACATTGGTATCCATAAAAAGCCAGGTTGTACATATAAATCAAATCGTAACAGAATTATAAGTATAAATGATAGAAACATGAGAAACATATTCACATTAAGTATTCATGAAACATCAGTGTTTGGTTCTGAAACAGTTTTTTAAAAAAACTTATTCCATATTCTCCATGTCCTTCAATCATGTATTCCTTTCTTTTCCTCCTTTCCTCAAAGTCTACCAGGAAAAGAAGATGTTCCTACATACATGTGAATAATTGAACAATATTGCCACCCAAGTTTACATTACCTACTTGAGTTAGTTGCAATTTGATAGTGACATGGGTCACAACTCGCTCGTTCGAAATATCGCAAATAATCGCAAAATTTCATTTTTTATTAAATCAAAGTGTCGTTGCTTAAACCTGGTGTTGTGCCGATATATTGGGAAACCAGGATCGATCTTGAAGCGCCATAAGAAGCCGTCAAAGGTAAGAGACTTCCTCTCAAAACCTATTTTCCTACGATCAAATTTCAAAACACAATCCGTGATCTTTATACATCAACAAAAAGGATTTACAGTTCATACATTCTCGTGTCGTGGCATCGGCCGTGACAATCAGAGAGATTCTCTTTTATGTACCCCTTATATTTGGTAAGTTCTGAATTAAAAAGGTCCACCTTGGATAATACCCTATTGTAACTATCGTATAGCATGTTCAGACAAGATTATATTGTATACGTAGCATTAGATGGTCGCCGCACATCGTTGAGATAAAGCATTAATCTATAATCTAGAAATAAGCTACCTAGATTAAAAAGATTAATTTTATCTTCTTACAATATTAAAATATTTATATTGAATTTAAATAATGCGTGGTTATTTTCTCTTATTGTCTGACGCTTGTAGTCGTCTTCAGACGTTGCGTCACACAGTGGTTGCAAATGCTCATTATCGTCCCATAAATCTGTAACTTCTTTGTTTCTTATCATAAAAAAATTGGTGTGCTGATTTAAAACTAAACTATCTTTTTATTTCAAATTTTTATTAAAATATTATTTTTGATATTAAGCATGTCATTTCAAAAACAATTTATCCTTTTTCAGTGCTATGACAGGGTTAATTTTCTGATAAAAAAGAGCAGCGGCAAAACCATTTTTTGACACTGTTGCGCAAAATTTTTTCAATATTTTTGACGTGATAACGTCTTATAAATCGATGAAAGCCGGCTGCATGCACGAAAAAGTATGACTCATTTTCACGTTCCGCCTGAGCCGAGCGTACAAGCGAGAATGCGGAACAAGCGTTCGGCTTATGACGCATCTATTCCTTTTCCATTCCATCGTTATTATATGACGTTATCACGTATAATTATTGTCTGTTAACCGACTTAACAGACAACCAAATTTTTTTATGAATATGTTAAAAAAATGTTTCTTTTATGAGATGGTGTTTTAACATTTACAGTTGAAAGTTTAAAAAAAAATTATTAAAAATTCATAATATTAAAGCTTAAAAAACAACCTTTGCGGTGATTTATAATGAGCTGTATTTAAACCAGCTCAAATGCTTTAAATTTGTACTACGAAATATTCCACACTTTGATTCAATTAAATATCTCAGCCTGAACCCGTACTTACACTTTATTTTAAGGCGGAACTCCTGCGCCGGAATACACCATGAACACTAGCTTGAACCACACTATAAACGTTCTTTGTTTTCCGTCTCCTGCGTTTTTGAAACATGGTTTGAAAGATTGGTGTGAACAGGTGTGAAGTTCGCGCGGTCCGACAATTTTGCTAGTGGCCTTTCCACGCGTACGCAACTGAACACTTGACGTTTGACGTTTAAATAAATGTTAAAATATGTTCCGATGAAGAAGAGATGCTACATCAGGGAGAAAACAGAGATATTTTAATATATGTTTATTTACCAGGAAAGATTTCCGACTAATATCAATTATTATGACCTAAAGTTAGTATTTGAATTTGGAATGCGTAATTAATTACGCATTCGAAATTCAAACGTCAAAAGTCGAGTTCTGTTAAGAAATTTAGCGATGATATTGTAGACGAAATATAAAGGAGAACACGCAGATTTCAACTTAGACCTAACCTACCGAACTAGATTTTTATTAGGTATTTATTTATCAGGGAAAGAATAGAATACCTATTTTAATTGGTCAATTTCTTCCGTGTCTCTGAAATCGATTTATAAATTAATAGACTTTATTTACAAGTGAGTTCACGAAAGATATAATCATCCATTACGACAGTATTTATTTGCAATTTAAAGTCATAATTAGGTGTTAGGCTCGCGCGGTTGACATAACCCCAAACGTAATTCGATTTATCTCCGGTACCAACCGCTCCGTAACGGCTCCTGTAAAAATATGAACTTATTTCCCCCCCCGCCGGCCCCGCCTGCCTTCAGGCTTCCCGCTTCACCCACTTCAAAAATAATATTAATATTCGTTATTATATTATAATTTTATTATCAAATATATTTATTATATTGTATTTAGGTATCATAATATTTTAAAGTAGTGATTATTAAGCTCAATCATTGCGCATAACCTCAAAAACTTGTTCGGTTTGATTCTCCATACATGACCGCATCGCGCGGCTCTTGTAAAAATATGAACACATTTCCCCCCGCCAGCCTTCCCCCTTCGCCCGGGAGATGAATGTTTTCCGTCGCCTGTGGTAAAGCTTGAACACAGGGTTTTTGAACACGAAGTGTTCAAATTTTCAATGTTTTGGGTGCTGTTCAAGCTAGTGTTCATGTGTATTGTGGCGCAGGATACGCCGCTTTAAGTGTACAAAAGTACAATAAAAAAATTTCCAACTGATAAAAATTTATCTTATTAAAACCGCTATAGGTTTATATCTGAAAAAAATGCAACTTTTTCGATTTACGAGACGGTCTTGTTCCAGGCCATTCCATAGTGCGTCGCTCTGGTGCGCGGCTACCTCTCCCATACATTCCAACTTTGCTTTTATACTGGGGAAAAAAATAATTAAAGAGGACAGACTGTTTAATGTAGCGGACAGTTCTGCCAATGGCATTTTCAGATCGACCTATCTACCTTTAAAAGTCATTTTGTTTCATGGAGGTCTTGATTACACGGTCAATTATGTAAATCTTTCTTTATCATCATTTACACTATTACACGTCCTGGCTGCCTTTAGGAAATATGTCGCTTCTTGTGGCCTGCTTATGTTTCACTTTATTCAATTTGGGAGGCGAGTACGGGTAACGCCATCCCGGGAACTATTTATTGCACAACCAACACCTCTGCCACAGATCACCCCAAATGGTTAGCTACGTTTAGTGAATAAACAAGAAGGAAGAAGTCGAGTTCGACCGAAACCGGTCGACGAATATAAATTTAAATAAAGTGGTTTTATACAAAAAACTTGAGTCATTCTGAATAAACAAGAGTTGATGTGGTGAAGTTTACCGGATCTTCTGGCGGATGCGTCTACATCCAGATTCGTACCCACCCTTCTTACCTTTGTCCTTCCTAGAACTTCTTCTCCTCCTTTTTCTAAAAATACCCCCCACTTAGCATCCTTAAGGATCACATAGGCCCTGAGGGGAATGATTTTCCTCAGGACCTCCCTTGTGTATAAATTAGAGGATCTACACTATTTAGTCGCTTAAATTTAAGCATCTCATTTATGACCCATCACAGAACATTATCTTGAAAATATTCACTAAATGGACTTGAAGGATATTCATTCTAATGAGACAATTAATTACATTTTTGTAAGAAAATATTTTTAGGTTCCCAGAAAACGTATTACCTGTTGTCATAATTAAATATGCAAGTCCAACTAGAGAGATTCCCAACTTACCAGAAGCTACATAACCTACCGTGAGTACCTTTTGTGAAGTACCGTGCTATTTGGTTTACGTAGACATACCACATGGTGTTGGTCTACATAAACCAAATAGTGTATTCCTCGGTTCTTCGGGTCATTTTGACCTGAAACTGAAATTTAGCTGATCAAAAGTCGTAATTATTAATATAATTTATAACGACTTCATTACAATTATTAATTTTTTTATTTTTTTATTAGTATCTATAGCAAAATTTGTACATAATGTATTTATAAATTGTATTATAAAGTTTTTTTTTTCACAGTCCTCCTCACTAGGGTTCCCTGTTCTGAGGCGGCCTGTAGTTTTTCCACATTTGTATTTAGTATCCAGTTGTCTTTACATGGTCTTCAGTATGTTTGATAGTTCATTTTCACTTTGTTCTCTCAACCATATTTTTACTTTTGTTTTAAATTTATTTATTTCTGTTATTTTTTTTGTTTGAGTTGGTAGAGCGTTGTATAGTTTTGTCGCATTGAATTTCATATTTCTTTAATTATCCTTATTGTCCTTATTAATTATCATTATTGTAAAATTATGGATATGTCTCTCATGTTAAGAAAATCAGTTTTTTTCAATTTTAAGTTCCTCGGGTCATTATGACCCGAAACTGAAATTTAACTGATCATAAGAGTCGTAATTTACTTAATATAATTTAAAATTACTTCATGAAAATTATGTATTATCAATCCTGTTTTGTTAAATTATCTCTTATGTTAAGAAAATTAAGTTTTTTCTTTCTTGGGTTCCTCGGGTCAATAATACCCGAGTATGAAAAAGCTCCTCGGGTCAGAAATGCCCGTGTCTTGTAAATAAAAATGCTTTGTTACAACTATAAGGTTTCTACGTCTTGTATTATATTTCTGTACCCTGTTGTATTTGTTGGGTTAGCTGGAAGAAATAGAATGTACCTATTAGTTACATCTTTTTTACTTGTATTTTTGTGCAATAAATGTTTTTTGAATTTGAATTTAAGTGTTCTTTACTTAACCAAATAAATATATTCACAGTGTCAGTGCCAACATTGTTGACAGGATGAGTCATGTACGCCTTTGCAGCAAGGTCGGGGGAACTTGTCTAATCCAGCTTATTACTGCCTTCTTTTTACAGTTTTATTGTTGAAATGCCCACTAAGCAGTATTTGCACTTAATTTGTATTTACATTGGACAGATTTAAATTAAAAAATATAATAACGCAATCCTGCTAGTTCGCAAATTAGCTTTAACTGTCGGAACAGCTTTCACACAAAAGGAATACTGTACATGTTGAACTAGGACTTCAAAGCAAATTTTAATGAAAGATCAAATGACCAGTGTACAGACTTGTTACACCACCCTAATAAGGACTTACTTAATCATGGTAGGTATACGTAATTTACTGTTTAGCAATAGAATCAATTTTGAAAAATGAGAAGAATTTGAACATTAAATTTATATATCCACATGTTTTGAAAATGATCAGAGTCCATTTCAATGCAATGCCGCAATTCTAATTAACAATACTTTGGTACCGTTTGTGAAACTTCACACGTGTTTTGGATTGACGCCTTGAATGCAGAAATTGGTATCAACTATTCGATCACCACTACTCCGACTATTCCGAAGTGCACTTAAATTGAATGCTTGACTCTGTATGCATTTGTGCACCCTTGTCGAATGTGTTTGACTCTATGTTCCGCTCTTTGGATATATCTAATGCGATTAGTTTTCAAATGATTGATGTTGGTTTTTGGTATATTTAGACTGCAGATTTTCTTCGATTTTGAATTACTTCGACCTCAAACAATTTTGCAAAATCCAGAAAGAAAAAAGTTTGAACCCTGAAAAAGAATTTGTCGATTCTTATTTATGGATTTACCGTTAAATAAAATTCTTCAATTAATTTATTTTTATTTTTTGATTAAGTTTAAGATTAAGACGGCCGGCGTAGCCCAGCGGTAAGGCTCTTGGCTCGCATTCCGAACAAATAAATTTTATTTGATTAATTTGTGTTATTTCACAATTTATTCAATTAAAATAATATAAAGTATATTTGCGGCACGTTCCAGAGTGGAATATACTCTCAGTATTGCCCTGGTGTAAGACCACCATTCAGAATTGAAACGTTGCTTGAAATGGCTTTAACCGTGTTTGGTGACCAGATCTGAATAGCCAGGTACTTCCCACCTTCCGCTTCCACAACTCTTTCCCCTCCTTACTACCTTCAGCCTCACTACATACCCCCAATTGGGGATGCCATAGTCTCACTGGCTCCAGACAAGAGCAGTTGGGACTTTTGTGCGGTATTCATGTAAAAAAAAAAAAGTATGATGGTACAATTAATTACAATAAATACAGTTTTTGTATTAAAAATACCTTAAAAAATAATTCTTACACCTTTTTTTAGTGCAAGGCCGAGTTAAAAAGGTGGAGAAACTAAAGTAAACCGCAATTAAACAAAAACAAAAAATTATGTATTTATTTTTTAAATGTAAAACAAATAATTGTTAAGAAATAGAACAAAAAAAAAGAAGAAAAGAGAAAAGAAAGAAAAAATTATATCTTGTATTGTAATTGACGGCCGGCGTAGTCCAGTGGTAAGGCTCTTGACTAGCATTCCGAAGGTCGCGGGATCGAATCAGATGGCAAGTAAATTTTATTTGATAAATTTGTGTTATTTCACAATTTATTCATTTATTTATTTATATACGCCTTGAAGGCTTTTACAATATCATGTTATTAAAGATACATAGGTTGTTTAGAAGTATAAGCATGTAGTATGTAGTTTTTTTTATTTTTTATATTAACTCCACACAGGAGGCCTTGAGGAAAATAATTCCCCTCAGGGCCTATGTCATCTGGGATGCTGTGTGGAGGGTCTTTTTGAGGAGAGGAAGGAATGAACATTGGTCTTGAAGAGACCCATGTTGTAGGAGGGAGGAAACACAGATGCCGGCAAATCGTTCCATAGCCGAGCTGTTGAACTCAAGAACGAGTCGAAAAAACGACCCGTTCTCATGTGACATATGTCAACCGTGTACATATGTTGGGCGCGCGTTTGGCGTGTCTCCCGACTATGCACCGGTGCCGAAGGGATCAATGACGCTAGTTCCTCAGAGCATCTTCCATTGAAATACCGGTAGAACATGGATAGCATTCCCACCCGACGCCTGTGCTCTAAAGATTGCAACCCGTTCGTTAAGATGGGAGAATCTATCAAACGGACCGCCCATTTCTGCACAGAGTCGAGGGTATTTTTCAAGTATTTTGGAGCTCCAGACCAGAGGTGGCTGCCAAATTCAACCGTGGGGCGCACTTGCGATTTGTACAGGGTAAGCAGTTGTGTACTATTAAAGTATTTGCGGGCCCTGTACAGTACGCCCAGTTTTTGAGAAGCTAACTTTACTCTGGCTTCGATGGAGCCCCCATACCTGAGCTGGTCACTTATAGTTACACCAAGCAGAACCAGTATAATAAACTGGACATTTAGGATGCAAGTAGGTTAAATATATGTATGTAGTGACATTATAATGAAAAGTTGAACAAAGGAGTTAATTAGTTTAGTATAAAATGGTAAAGCAGAAAACTTGAGGTACTATGAAATTTGTTATAGAGGAATGTAAATGTACAATATTAATTTTGTTATTAACTTAGGAGGCAGGAATGGGTACCGCCGCTCCGGGAACCTTTATTGGATAATCAAAACCTCTGCCATAGGTCACCCCAAGTGGTTCGCTACGTTTGGTGATTTAGCAGGGGTGCCCGGGTTCATGGGGTGAGGTTTGGTCTTGGAGGTGGATGACCAGGGCACACTGAACTCCGGATTCCTACCCACCCCTTAAACCCTTTTCCTTCCCAGAACTCTCTTTCCCTTCCTATCCTTAAAAGAACCCTCCACCAGCATTCCAAAGATGACATAGGCCTTGTGGGAAATTATTTTCATCAGGGCCTCCTGTGTGAAGCTCATGTGAAAAAAAAAACTTAAACATGAATGATTTAAAGCAGTTTTAGAGAACAATGGAAAATTAACAGCGATAAATAGTTTATATTTATGGGAAAATAAAAATATATGAGTTGCATTATCGTAAAAAGTTAAACAATTCGATTATTTTTTAATTAAAAAAAAAAATAGTTCAAAAGAGAAAGAGAATTTAAAATAATATGTAGTATATTTGCGGCACGTTACAGAGTGGAAGATATTCTCAGTATCCCCCTGGTGGAAGACCACCGTTCAGAATTGAAATGTTGCTTGAAATGGCTTTAGCCGTGTTTGGTGACCAGATCTGAATAGCCAGGTACCTCCCACCTTCCTCTCCCCCATCTCCTACCCCTCCCCACTACCTACAGCCTCACAACATACCCCAATTGGGGATGCCATAGTCTCACTGGCTCAAGACGGGAGCAGTTGAGACTCTTGTGCGGTGTTCGTATAAAAAAAATTTGAGTTATACAAGGTGGCGCAAAATTAATCACCCTATCGGAAGATGTTATAATTTTAGCAAATGGCGTCGTACGTCACTCATATTTGACATTTGTAAACAAGACAGTTGCAGAATACAAACAGACAAGCAATGGAGCTCAATACTCTGCGAGAGCGTGAAATAATTATGGATTAATTGCCATCCCGAATCTCAACAACGAAGAGGACGATTTTGTGTCATCATGAGCGACGAGGCGCATTTCCACTTAAGCGGTTAAGTCAATAAGCAAAATCTTCGTTTCTGGGGCACTGAAAATCCGCGTGTGATGCACGAAGAGCCAGTCATCCACTCAAAGCCACTGTGTGGTGCGGCGTTCACGCGGGAGGAGTGATTGGGCCGTATTTTTTTGAGGACGCCTTTGGCACTACGGTCACTGTTACTAACGAACACTATAGGGCCATAATAAACGACTTCTTACTGCCGGAATTGGATGAGCGGGGCTTAGTGAACATGTGGTTTCAACAAGACGGTGCAACCGCATACACAGCACGAGCCACTATGGATATTGTGAAGGAAGCGTTTCCTGGTCGCGTAATCTCCCGTTTTGGCGATTTGGCATGGCCAGCAAGATCGCCCGATTGAACCATCCCAAACTTGTTTCTTTGGGGCTAGTTGAAGTTGTGGGCTTATGCCAACGCGCCTCAGACAATCTCAGCCCTTAAGGTGAATATTCAGCAGGAATGCGAACAGTTATCACCGGAAATCTTCCGGAAAATCATGGAAAATGCTATAAAACGGGCACAAATCTGTATCATCACTGGCGGTAGCCACTTGACGGATATCATCTTTTCCACTTAACAGAAAAAAAATTAAAGGTCCAAATAAAGATTTACATCACTCAAAATATTTTTTTTTTATTTAGTAAAAAAGTAATTCAAAAACAAAATTGGATGATTAATTTTGCGCCTCCCTGTATTATATATTATTATTGAATGTATTGATTGTAATAAGCTATTTATAGTATTATTTTTAATTTCAAATTTATTGTTTTATTATGAAACAAAACTGTTCATATTGATGCATAAATATAAACAGTGGGTATCACCTATTCTAGTAATAACAGAGCTTGCCTTTCAAAGGTAGCTTCATTGATGCTAAACACGTCGATATCTATTCAACAGCAAGGTTGTTCTCCCCCCTGGCCCTGGCTTGACCATTGGTAAGTTAGTCCTGCAGGCTAGGAGATAATAGAGTCTGTGTTGATAACTGTGGGTGCCTACTGAATGATAAGATCTATTAAATTGTACCATATGCAGAACTGTGAATTATAGGCTTTACAAAAAGTCAAGGTTGGTGAAATTTGCTGTCTTGGCATGTACTTATTATCTTTTACTTCATATGATCCAACATTCGTAAACCCAAAAGAAAAGAAGTAGGGAGAACATAATTGTAAAATCTGTATTGTGTCAAAACGCTAAACAAAAACAAAAAAAAAACTGTTTCAATAATGGTGGTTATTAAGAATTTGAAAAACAATATTAACATCAACTGCAAGGCTTTATTATAATTGCACTTGTTGTGTTGGTTTTAAATTGTGAAAACAACACCGGGATGTTGATTACTTCATTACGTGGAATTTGCAGTAAAACTTCCCTATAAATTACCTAGATTCCGAGCAACTTTATTGTATGCATGGAGCTAGGGGAAATTTCCCTAAACAATGCATTGCTGATACCTAACTCTAACTGCCCGAGCCATGATATTTGTACAAATTGGATGAGAGTAATGATGAAGTAGGTATACTGGAAGACAATCTCAAAGAAATCTTAACTTCGCATATTCACTCGAAACTCATCTTAAATTTTTATCTTAAAAAATCTTTATCAAAACTTAGCATATTTACTCGAAATGCATCTTAAAAACAAACTGACATTATTTTGGAAAAATATGGCTGCGGAAAAATACCAACAAAAGTATAAAATGCAAAAACTTTTATTTATTTCATAATTTTATTTTTATTTTAACTTTATTAGTAAAACCTCAAATTGTAATATATATTTTTTTTTCCCTTTATTTTTCCCAAAATTTAAATTTAATGCATACAATATTATAAAATAATAAGAATGATGGGAACCCACTAAGGCGCCTGTGCGTGGGTAATATAGTTGAATATAAATAAAATATAACAACAATAAAATACAACAACAATATTAAGTATAACGGTCGATTGTTTTAACGCTCCTAAATAAACTTGATAATACGGAATAAATCACTACAAAAACTCTAACTTCTCGGTGCACTTTAGTAACTATTGCTAATCGAAGTCGTTGGTGTTAAACTCAACTGTGCAAGCATTATAATAACTTTAAACTTACAAAGTTAACATTGTGAGAAGTGACATTATTTACAACACCAGTGCACTACAATTGATGTGTGTGTTGAATGTGCTACGTATTTGCGTGTGATTGTGTCAGTAATTCCGCTTAATGCGACAGGGTTGTCACAAGTTATTTCTTGTCCATAATTAAACAAATAAACTTTTATTTTTCTACAATGAATAACAACGACAGTGCTGTGTTTTCCTTAAATAATGCGACTGAATCAATTAGTGCTCTTCACAAAGCCATAACTGATCCTGCGCTCAAAATAACCAGAGATCAGATGACAAAAATATTATCTCTTCTCTCCGCCGTCTCTGGAAACATGACAGATGTAGGAGTGAAAGTGGGGATTCTTGTTGGTAAAATAGAATCCTACGAACGGATAATTGACAAACCTCAACCGCCAGCTAATAACACCTCTTCAATCAATGATTTGCTCGCGGAAGCTGAGGATAGGAAAACCAGAGCGAAGAACATAATTCTATTAAATGTTCCTGAAAGTTTATCTGAATCAAAAACCATGGCTATAACAATGGACAACGACAAAGTTACCTCAGCGATAGGCGATGTAAACAGTGAAATTATACCTAATATGTTAAAGATGTACAGACTGGGTCTACAAAAACCAAACAAAATTAGACCAATTAAGATCGAATTTAAGGATTTTATCTCGGCACGTGAGATCTTGACCAATAATGCTAAACTGAAAAATGGTGTCAAGGCCAGAAGTGATCAAACGCTGTTGCAGAGGACCCAACTTCTAGACTTACGCCAACAACTTGAGACCAGAAAGAATAATGGTGAAACCAATATCACCATCAAATATATAAACTCCATACCCAAAATTATTGATTGTACGCCAAAAAACTAAAGCAAAATAAAATAAAATGCTATTATCAAAATGTGAGAGGGGTCCGTACAAAACTTCCTAAATTATTGACTTCGGCGGCAACTATCACCAGTGATATTTTCATATTAACGGAAACATGGCTCGATTCAGGAATTAATTCGGCTGAATTAGGCTTCCCTAATTTTAATATTTATCGTATGGATAGAAATTCGAAAACAAGTGCCAAATCAAGAGGTGGCGGAGTGGTCATAGCTATCTCAAAAAATCTCAGCTCCTTAAAAATATCCACGAAGTACCCATCCATAGAGCAACTTTTTGTCAAAGTGAACACTTCTAGTGGTAAATTAATAGTGGGATGTGCATATTTACCTCCAAATTCTGACGTCCAAAGCTACAGCAATCACTGTGACGAGGTTGAATCAATCTGTGCTAAAAACCCTAACACTAAATTACTTCTAGTTGGTGACTACAACCTGCCTCAATACGATTGGTGTAATATGAATTCTGACAATTATTGTTCTAATGTTAATATTCGTGTAATTAGAGAAATGGCTCTCTTCTTAGGACTTACTCAGTGTAATAGTATTCATAATATTGGTGGTCGTACATTGGATTTGGCATTGTCAAATGAGTCTGATATCTGTGTTGCGAGAAGTACCGAAATACTATTACCTGTTGATGTTTACCATCCACCACTAGAAATATGCATGTCTAACCTCAAACCAATTCCTATTGAAAAAAGGGTAGTAAAAACTAGAAATTTCAAAAAAGCAGACTATGTACAAATTTCCAACTATCTCAAACAGATTGACTGGTCATTCTTGGATAGCGAGGCTGATATCAATGCACACCTTAACTTTTTTTACTCCATTATTAATTCTGCAATTGAAAAATTTGTACCTTTTACGGCTTACATGGAAACTCAATACCCAAATTGGTTCTCAAAAGACCTGATAGACTTAATATACCTCAAAAAAATATCTCATAAGAAATTCAAACAAAGTCGCCTGGCTATCGATTATTCCGTGTTTCAAAAATTGAGGGGAGACTGCAATAAGCTCTCTGCAGAATGTTACAAAACTTACATACGTGATGTTGAAGGCTCTATCATGAACGACTCAAATTTTTTTTGGAAATATGTTAAATCCCAAAAAGAAAACGGTACTTGTATACCTAGTATTATGTCATTCGATTCTAAACTATCCCAAAATCTTCAGGAAACTGTTAATCTGTTCGCCGATTTTTTTAGCGGTGTATATGTTAATGCAAATGTAGATAGCAATATCTCTTGCTCTAATTTAGTTGAGACTCTTGATATATCTGATTGTACTCTAACCATAGATGATATTATATCCAAGCTGAAGAGTCTCGATTCCCGCAAATCCGCAGGACCTGACAAAGTTCCACCCAGATTCTTAGTTAATTGTATGCATACATTATCGTATCCCATACATAAGTTATTTACAAAGTCACTCTGATCAGGTGTGTTCCCTGACCTTTGGAAGTTTAGTCTTTTGACACCCATTTTTAAAAAAGGAAATAAGAGCGACGTAACAAACTATAGGCCAATATGCACCATGTCTACATTACCCAAACTCTTTGAAAGCCTGGTACTAGACAAATTGACATCCCAAATCAATCGCACCATCTCACCGCTTCAACATGAATTTATCAAAGGAAGATCAACCCTGTCCAATTTAATATTATACACGAATGACATTGTTAATGCCCTGACTTCATCACATCAAACTGATTCCATATATACTGATTTCAGTAAGGCATTTGATAAGGTTAACCACAGACTCTTATTACGAAAACTGAAGTTGTTGGGAATGAGAGGGAGTATTTTGGAATGGTTTAAGAGTTATCTGTTGGGAAGGTACTTAGCGGTCAAAGTTGATTCGTTTACTTCTTATACATTTGCAGCCTCGAGTGGGGTACCACAGGGATCTCATTTGGGCCCGATATTATTTTGTTTATTCATAAATGATATAGTTAATATTTTTAGTAATGTTAAAGTCCTATTATTTGCTGATGATCTGAAGATTTACAGAACAATTAGAAACGATGACGATCGCGCCATTCTGCAGTTAAACCTGAACAAACTATGCGCGTGGTGTTCTGTCAATGATTTACAACTAAATATTGGTAAATGCCAGATTATTAGTTTTTACAAAGGTAAAAATCCTTTTAACTTTTCCTATGATATGAATGGTGTAAATCTTCTTCGTGTATCGCAGATTCGTGATCTTGGTGTTATATTCCATGAGAGTCTACAGTTCAATGTACACATCGATGAAATAACAAGCGATGCAATGAGAATACTAGGTTTTATCTTGAGAATGGGGGCAAATTTTAAAAGTATGTTAACATTAAAACATCTGTATTGCTCACTAGTACGAAGCAGATTAGAATACAACTCCTCTGTTTGGTCACCATACTACAATGTTCATTCTCAATCATTGGAAAAGGTACAAAACAAATTTCTTCGGTACATCAATTTTAAAATGAAAATTCCAATCGAATTTATAAATTATAATTACTTACGCGCTGAAACCAGACTTCTTAAATTATCAGATAGAAGAGTGTTAATTGATTTATTATTTTTATACAAAACTATAAAATCTTTAATTGACAGCCCTAATTTGTTGGAACTAATTTGCATTAGCATACCCGCTAGACAAACTCGTAGTAAAGATATTTTTAAATGCAACAATAAACACAACACTAATTACTCTACATACTCACCAATTCCAAGAATCCATAACCTTGCGAATAAATACTGCGAATCTATAGATATATTTAGTGTTGACAGTTTTGAATGTTTCAAAAATCAATTAATCTCGATTCTATCTGCTAATAATTAACTTTTATTATTTTTTGTTTTTCTCATAATATATTTTCTCATCTAAACCTCACCAGTAAAATGTATACTTACTTTATAATATTTTTGCGGTTCTATTTACACTTTGTTCTATGCCAGGTCTTATTATTAATAATATGTACAAATATTTAAAGCTGAATTGTTTTGGTTTTTTGTAAGTACAACTTGTACTATTTCATTTCTTTTCTTTTTATGTTGTAATATTCTTTACATAACGAGTCGATTGCATTCATATTTATTCTGTTTTATTGATTATGTAATACATGTAATTAATATTGTTAATTATATATTTGCTTCTTTTCTTGTAAAAGCCCACTAGGGCGTTAATAAATATAAAATAAAATAAAAATAAAATAAATATTTTATTATTGTACCTAGAAAAAACAAACAATGGGCATATAAAGCAAAAACATGATTAAAATTTGTCTAAACAGCTGTGCACAAAATGTGCATACAACAGTGCAACAGTAAGTGTATAGTGTAATATTAAGTGTAATAGTAATTGTATATTAAGTGAAGTAGTGTAACAATAATGGTATAGTGTAACAATAAGTGCATAATGTAATAATAAGTGTACTGTGTGTGAAAAAACAATATAGTGATACAAATTAAACAAACTATGTTTCAATTAAATGAAGACAATATGAGCGAAACTCGATCGAAAATCTGGAAACAGAAAAATCAGAAAAAGATATCATTGGCACCTCTGGGACTCGAACCCAGTTCCTCTCACTTTCCGGGCAAATGCGCTGTCCACTGCGCCAAGGTGTCGATATCCAATTCGGTCATTTTTAACTGTATTATACTTCGACTAAGAACCACCTATTTTAAATACATTTTCTCAACGCATATTTTATTGGCCGCTACCTTTACGTACGATTGCATGATTCAAACCCGAACTAAATGCAATCTAGATAGTGTCTGGATAAATTTTTATCCACTATATTTAATATGCGATATCTATTGACTTTTCTGCAAGTCTAGGATGAATATTTTTCTTTTCATTTTAACTTTATGATTAAAACCTCAAATTGTAATATTTAATTAAATGAAGACAATATGAGCGAAACTCAATCAAAAATCTGGAAACAGAAAATCATAAAAAGATTTTGGCAACTCTGGAACTCAAACCCGGGACCTCTCGCTTTCCGGCCGAACGCGCTGTCAGCGGACAAGGTGTCGCCAATTCGGTCATTTTTAACTGTATCAAACCTTTTCTGATTTTTTCTGTTTTCAGATTTTCGATTGAGTTTTGCTCATGTTGTCTTTATTTAATAAAATATTTCAATTTTATTATTATTATTGTACCACTAGCCATGTTGTATAGGTAGTTACATATATTTTATTAATTCAGGTTAGTTTACAAAATTGAAGCAAAGTATGTAACTGAGTTTTACGTGGAATTTAATGTTATATTTTTTAAGAAGAGCCTTCGCTCGATGAAATCGTATCCAACTCGATTTCACATCTGGAATTCTTGGAATCAAAACATTATTGTAATATTATGAAGTCGCAAACTCAAGGGGGCTACTTTGAAATGTTCTTAGTTCGACCTCAGTATGATCGCGCACCACGGAATGTTTCGAAGTTCAATTTGATTTAATTTGAATACCGTTCAACTACAGACTGCAATCTTTGTTCTGGACGAACGTACGGACAAACATTTTTTAGTTCTTGTGAATAATTTTCATAAGGAACTTTTAGATAACTTTTCAAAGCATAGTTCTATTTTGATATTCACAAATTTTGTAAATGGTACTCCGAATTCCATGGCAAGTTTCAATTCCAATTCATTTTATTTTACTTTAAAGTATGGATTAACTCAAGTCAACGGCGTCGCCTGGGTAAATGCAGAATTTTTGAAGATCAGATATAGACAGTAATTTTGATTTTATTTTGAAATTTGTCTCTCATGAAAACATGGCTGTGTTGCACCTGTTTTTCGTTGTTGTCATTGGTAGCATATTTATAATTATATAAAAAATATTTTGTTGCATGTAAAAAAAAAAAACTATTTCAAAATCAAGACGACCCACATGGTACCGTGACGGCAAAAAAGGCAATAAACATACATTCCGTATCGCTGTAATACTGCAGCTCTTTCTTACACATTAAATAACGGTGAGACAAAAGATGAGACATAAAATACGTGTGATTATGTCCTCCAAAGTACTACTTTGTTTTCCTTCGGAAGAAACAGATATGTCTTATTACAGCTCGGCTAAAAAGATATATCTGTTTCCTCTTTTTTTTCTTTATACGTGTGAGGGAGATGTATGATTATGATTATATGTCTGTCTCCTTTGGGGGATGGAGACATGTGTTCACTGTTTGTCTCATTTTTTACTTTTGTTATTTAGAATGTTAGAAAGAGCTGCAGTATTATATGTTTAAGAACAAATGCACATTTCAAACTTTGCAACAAAGGCGAGCAATAGCTGATTTGACATTCATACACAAAATTTTAAATAATAACATTAACTGTACTGAACTTCTTTCCCTAGTTAATTTTAATATACCAGTAAGACGTAAACGCCATACAGAGCTATTTCACACGCTCAATTACAAGACGAATGCAGCAGCTAATTCGCCAATCAATCGTGCTCTTCATACGTTTAATACTATCTGTCTAAATTCTAACATCGACATTTTCTTCGATTCACTGCCCAAATTTAAAAAGAGCATCATGTCAATGATATAAATTGTTCAATGCGCATACATACATACATACTCACACATACATACATACTCACACACACACACACACCTACCCACTACGCACATCACCCGGTAATTTACTTAATATACATAGACACTACAAAGAAAAATGTCATAGGTACCAATCATGAAATGTACTTAATAATTGTAAATTGTTTTCACCATTGTAACTAATGTACTGTTTGTTTCTGTTATCAATAAAATAAAATAAATAAAAATAAAAAATAAAAGCAAAACCATCGGAGCATTGACGTTTGACGTTTTTGAATTTTTGAAATTAACTAACACTTATAACCAATATTATCCTTGTAACTATATTCCATACTTTCAAAATTATTGTCACGGCTAGTAGTGTTGTAGAAGTCTACAGAGATGTCACGGTGTGGTGTGTGTTGGAGGTGTAAGAAAATGATTACTTTTTCCTTTGGAGGAAACAGACCTACGCACATTGTGTCTCTTTTTTTTAAAGAGCTGCAGCATTATTGCATAAGGAACGTGTTTATATTAATAAATTTTTTTATGTCATAATGGCACCGTAATCGTGGATTGTTGCAGTAATAATAAAAGTGCTCATTGAATGAAGAAAAAAAATAGTTGCACCTATCGAAAGTTTCTTGAAAGCAACTGGGCAAGAACAAGAAAAAGATTTCTTAAAGTTGTTTTCCACTGCCATTCTCTATAAGAAGTCGAAAATCTAGTTCAAACACCCTCGAACACAAATATTAATATTGGAACTTGCGCTCGGAAAACTGCTTCTCTTCAAACATCAACTTCCGTCTTTCAGTCGCTCGACCTATTTCACCTGGAATATTTTAGTTGCTTCCTGGCCATACGACTTGAAAGAGAGAAATACACACCGGATGTATAGGAGATAATATTCAATATAAATACATCAAATGCAAAACATCTGAAGCACTACTGAAGCCATACAACAGCTCCGAGAACGTACTTGAAAGCGTCACCCTCATTTTATAGTCCTTATGACCTGCGTTGGCAAATACGTTTGCTATAAATACATTGAATTCCCAAGTCTCTTCGTTTGAACTATTACCTGTCGATTGAAGTATGAGGAAGAAGTATTATTACAGTAAGAGCAGAAGAGTAAACTGCTGTGAAGCTAATACAGTTTTTGAGGTAGTCAAATTTGATTTTACGAAATATATCGTCAACGAATAAATAATTCCATCCAAACGCCATAAATCTAATTGTGCAGGAGAGACAAAACAAAGCTTTTGAGGTTATCAACTGTCAAAACTATTTTGTGGCGTGAATGTTAGAGGTAGGCGGTATTTCATATGAAATAATGACCAATGCCGGTTGACTGGCAATGGTTCTTGCACTTTGATTCCTTCTAAGTCTTCCTCGGGCTTCTCCGTCTTCTCCTTGCATTCTTATAACAACATACCTATTTACTATTTATCTGATACTTTTTCTCCGTCCGTCCTCATTACCTTCACTACACTAACCTAACCTAACCATTAGCGTCTATGTTTTAATCATTGTGAGCAAACATCATAGCACGCCAAGCACGTGCAATACCGACTAAAGAATAGACCTTATGCGCACGTCGGATTTTGAAGTGTTGCGTGATCAAGTCAGTGCCGACATTTTACAACTAGCGGCGATTGTTGTTGATACTCGTTGTATCTGCTAATTTGTGTCATTTTACCGTAAACACATAAAATAAACTAGGTGAATAACTATTTTAAACAGTGAAGTTTACTTAGCGTCAGTACTAACTTTGTAATTTGTTGAACGCGGTCTCTAGTCTCTACTTTAGTCGGTCTTGTCTCCACTTGAGTAGATATGTATGTAATTTAGTTAATATTGTAATATTATTAGAAATAACTAGGCAGATGAAGATCTTTTAAAATTATCCACGAAATTACAATACGTCACAGAATCGAAAAAAACTTATTTTATATTGATTTGTATTATTCTTGAACTTTCCCCTAAATTCGGCAGTAGGAAATAAATTCGTACAAATCGTATATTTTATATGAACAAAAAATATAAAAAAGACGTAATATTTTCCAATCTTTTTCCCAAAGGCAGCTGGCGAGGCTTCAGTATTAGGTTTGGATTTATACCTGCCCATAAAGTATGTCTATATCTTATGCTGTGGCATTCGGCAGGTTATGAAAAAATAATATCAATTCAGAACACCCGATAAATTCAGTTGTGATAAATACAAAAACACACGTTCAGAGAGATATAAATATTTGTGAGGATTTCAAGACGTTTCAAGTTGTACATTATGCGTGTTTTTTTTTGTGAGACATTGTTTATTTATTTATTTCATTATTTTTATTTATGTAATTTTATTATTTTTTAGTTATTTAATGACGAGGACGAATACAACTGAACGTATCATGATCCCAATGCTCACCGTTTGAAATTTTATGAAAACATTTGTGTTGACCTAGAAATTCGATACAAAAAGGTTATAATTTTAAATGTTCTCATTTTATTTTTATATTATTTTATTGGGAAAACAAACAAGTATAAATTTTAAAAAAAATAATGTTATACGGTTGCATGAATCGGAGAAGTTTCCGCATAAAATTCATAATAAATTTAATTAAGTGGAAATAAATATTAAAATTTATTTTTTAAAAAAACATATAAAAATATATATATGAGATAAGTTAAAACTAAACTATGGACATTTACAAAAAACACATATTTACATCATAGGAAAATGTTCAAAGATAAAAAAAGAAAAACAACATAATGAGAATGATAAAATAACAAAAGGCAGGGGTAGAGGGTTCGTAAATAAGAATTGAACTAACAAACATTTAGTAAATTTCCCTGAGGACAAATGGAAAATATCAGCGTTTAAAAAGATGCTATTGTATTTTGTGAACGTCCTTCTGAGAAATTAATGTTGTGTGTTAGTTTTTGAGTGTGGGATTTGAAATAGTCGGTTCGGTCGTGTATTTCAAATTGGACAGTGGAAATTAATGTTTTCCAGAAGATAGTTGTTGTTTTATGTTCACGATGCTAAAGGTTACCACTGTTTGTATTGTATTTTGCACACACATTACAAATATTATTTTTAATTTATAATAATAACAGATTTTTTTATTTCCGAAAATAAAGTATCATTTCGAAAAAACCTAAAAATAGTAAATAAAGCCTTCTGGGAAAATTGTTTTCAACTCATAAATATTAATTATAATAAGTTAAATTAATTAAAACTTTTTTACAAGTACCTATTTTATTTATATTTCTGTGTAAATTTAACGTTGCTAAAACCCACATAAAATTTAATATACGAAAAATCCCTGTTTTCTCCATTAAATTTTCATACCTTCAAGGAATTCTAATTTTATTTATGTTTGAAAGTTAATAATATTATTCTAAATATGATTTGAGATAACGACCTTTTCCGAAAATTTTCTTTTTGGTAAACATTAAAGCCGAATAAACAAATTTTGATTTTCTCTGAATTGATCAGAAAATATTATATCGTTTTAGTATCAAATGAAAAAAAAAATAACAAAAAAAATGTATTGAAATGTTATACATTTTGTTTATGTTAAAAGTCAGCTGGAGTACAATTCTCTCGTCTGGAATCCACATTGTAATATTCATGTACAAGCTGTTGAAAGAACACAAAAAAATTCTTACGTTTTCTAAATTTTAAAATGGGTATTCCAGCAATTATGCTGAGCTATGACACTCTTTTAAATGATATGAATAGATATACTCAAATTGTCTGACAGAAGAATTTTCACTGATTGGGTATTTTTATATAAAATTCTAAATGATTAAGTCCGGTATCGCTTGAACTGATAAGCTTCCGGATACTTCAACGTAATACCAGAAGTCAGGATTTATTTCAGTGCAGAAATTCTGGATCTAACTACTATATATATTCCTCTTTGCCCAGAATACTAATGAAGCGAAATAATTATACCAAGTCAGTTGACATCTTCAATTTTTCTATAATTTTCACAAATATAAAATATTTTTACTGACGCATTTCAATTATGTACAATAAATACTGTTTATTTCTTATTATTCATGTGTAAAAGTCCCCAAAAAATGGCGTTAATAAATAAATAAGTGGAATCTTTTAAAATATATATTGTGAAGTCATCAGATTATCAAAAATTTTCCTCTATTTTTTCTCAGAGCTTAGATAAGACAATCTTGGGAAAGCTCTGCTCACAATATACATAAACCTAGATCAGATAAAGTCGGCATAGATTACGTTGGATTTAAATAGCTTGGCTTAGCTAACCTATGCTCGGCTTAAATTAATACGAATAAGTACCGCTCAAATAAATTCAACATTAAAATATTCTCTATGAATTTAATGCTTGATCCACTGACTTCAGTAACAAACCAAATTAAAATGGCTTCGATTAATAAATACCTTTTCATAATAGATAAATATGTCATAATAGATAAATGTGTCTATGAACTCGTAGTCGAGGATCTTAACCGCTCAACCACGAGGGACGTCAATAGAAAGCCGTGATTCTAATACATATTAAAACAATATAAATTTAATAAAATTTTTATGACTCGGATATACAATTTTAACCTCGGGCCTATTTTGTCGGAAGGTTAATAATTTTTTTTTACATTAATTCAACACATGAGGCCTCGATGAAAAATATTTCTCTCAGGGCCTATATCATCTTTGGAGATGCTGTGTGGATGGTCTTTTTAGGAAAGGAAGAAGAGGAAGTTTACACAGAAAATCATTTGAAAAGTAATTAAAATAATAATGAGAGAAAAAATCATAAGTGCAGTACACAAGCGTTAGAAGTGAAACCTTCAGATAATGAGACGAATGCAGAATGTCAAGAGTTAGATAATTATAGGGTTTATTTATTATAATATTGTTACCAATTTAAAAATTAATAAATTTTACATTTCATTTTGCGAAGCATCACCCAAAGAGAAAGCCTGACTCACTCTCGCGGCTAAATCCTATAGATGTATGTGTTTGTCTCTTTTTAGCATCGCTTGTTTGCGTTTCATCGAGTTTCAAATCACAACGGTGCTAAAGAAGTTTTCACTTCAAAAATTGAAAAAGTAAATTTTTTTTATTGCAGTTGAAAATTTTGGTTTCATTAAGGTTCAGTGGTGTTTTCTCTTTCTAAGACCGTTTATATCATATTTCTCACAATGATAGTAAGTATGATTTCTCGTATAGTAAGTATGATTTCTCACTATGATACAACGATTTCTATGAGACCTATATGAGTTGTTTCGAAAACCGAATAAATTAGCCTGAGGGGTTAAAAACACGTCGAAAATAAGTTGTTTGGTGCTATTTTTTTAAATGGTACCTACCATTTAAAATTTCCCTTTAAACAAATTTTGTAATATGTAATATCCTGCAATCAGAATTTTGCCGAACTGAACCATTTCAAGGATCACCTTTTAATAATGCTGAATAACTAACGTAAAACGGTACCCTTTTCAGCATATTAAATCTCCTAAATGTGCCTCAAGCTTGCCTAATACTGTGCAGCCGTAGGCAGTTATTTTCTGATATAATTAATTTTACACTGAGGAGGGTGCGGAAAATAAATTATTTATTTTTGCAAAGTTTTATATCTTGGAACCTCATGGAAAACCTTACTAACTAATTAACCATAACTCCATTTATTTGTAGGTGTAGGCAGATCGCCAAAAACCTCGGTCGTGGCACACACTCTTTGCCTCATTCACATTCATACATCGTCTCATACATACTCTTCTATTATTCTGACTCTTGACATGGCCCGACTCAAGTATCCGATTCACTTGACCGTGCCATGTCTTCATTAATCGTCAAACATGGTTTTACACGCCTCGAGGATCTCATTTCAACAGCATCAAGGTGATTTTTCTAATTTGGGAACCGCTGCTATTCATTTTAACACCTCTGCCATATTTTACTCCAAGTGGTTCGATAGTTTTGGTTTCTTAGCAGGAGTGCCCGGGATCAGGGGGTGAGGTTTGTTTGGATTTGGATGGCGGATGTGCCTGCTCATCAGCGCATTCCACCGAATTAATTACACCGATTAACAAATGAGTACTTGAGTTTAAAAATTTACAGACCTTTTTTGATTATTTTTCTCTAGTTTAACTAGTTGTCATGATTTCGTAAACGAGGTGAATTTTCATTAGCGGAAAATGAGAAAATGTAGATGGTTTCTACGAAATCTGTTATTTATCTCAAATGGGCTCCGTGTATATTTCCTTTGTTGACAGACAGACGGTATGAATAAGAATTCCACAAGAAACTGTGAAATTCAGATTAGAGTGTGGAAGTTTCCCTGGATTTATAGAATTTATAAATAATAATCCAGATAATTCAACGGACTGACAAAAGCTCTCGTAATTATCAGTCTCTTTAGAATAATCTTATAAACTAAATGCTTAAATGTAGAATTACATTTAGTTCAGGCTTTATAGCAGAATTTTTGCCACACACGAGAACTGTAAGAGGCTGGAGGTCCCAAACCACGGAAGCGCCAAATGGGAGGACGTCGTCTCGGTGGCCCCCTTTAGAGCTGTTCTGAGGTGATCTAGTGGCTCCTTCCTTATGACGTAGCGGATCTGGTCCAGTGAGTGTAATGTATCCGTGGTCCAGGGCGGTGGTCAGCAAAAAACGAGGAGAATGGATGCAGGATCGGAGTGAAGTCGGGCTGGCAAGAAAGGAGAGTTGTTGACAAGACGAGTGGTAGTGGAGAACTGACTTAATTTTTTTTCGCCCTATTTATAGGGGCTGTTACAACGGCCGGCCGCTTGCTTACCCCCACTCTGTTTTTTTGCTTGCTTACCCCCACTCCGACGATTTATTTATTTAATATACAATTACAAAGCAATTTGCAGACAATATGTTGCGTTTAGCCGCGCCTTGGGCTCGAATCTTTTCATGTGACATGGTCAAAATCAGATGCTCAATACTTCCGTTTCAAATGTTTTGAGTGAACGGTGAGATTTGACTGTTTTTTTGGAAATTTATTTGTACAAAATATAACAATAATTCATATCACAGTTAGGTTTTACACGTACAATGTGAGAAACATTTCATTTTCATAACTTTGTATCAATTTAGCCGCGTTTGGTCGAACAAATCAGATCGAAATAGTAAGGGACTTCCCCAACTTCCTCTTCCCCATCTTCTTCCCTCCCCTACAACAAAATACCCCAATTGGGGATGCCATAGTCTCATTAGCTTCAGACGGGAGCAGTTGGGATTCTCGTGTGGTATTCACATTTAAAAAAACTTTAATTTTCTTAATAAAGCAATTTCGGTTGTTCTATTTTTTTTAAATACCTGTGTAATTGTATAAAATAAGATGAAGAGATATATTGATTGTACACATATACCCATATTTTTCAATTATTCATTTTGAATATTGTGTTGCGTAGAATAAAAAAGAAAACTAGGAGTGCCTTCCATACAACTTTGAATGGAATCAAATATTACATTTAGCTGGATCTCAGAGGGGAAATTATAGCCAGGGGGAAGAAGGCCCGAAATGCCTATTGTGGGTGACAAACACAAGCTGCGTGTTTACCTATTTCGAATGAAAACCCACGTGACAGAAGTGTCGTACGACATATAAAAAGGTAGGAGACAAGTTTTTGAGATTTTTTAAAATATTTTATTAAACATCATTAAAAATAATAATCGCTGTTGCTTGATAAATTATACCTTTTGCAGTTTAAAAATAGTTTTATATTTTATGTCGTCATATCATTTTTTCGTAAAATTATAGAATACACGCAAGTCGAGGTGGCAGAAGACAGCTGTGATTTGTATGAAATACACTTCAATCACGAGGAGTTACACCTCTGTCACGTAATTTTTATTACAAAAAAAAACATATTTTTTTAAACGCACACAGTCGTTACGTCTTTATCACATTAGATTTTAAAATAATTATGAAAGAATAATATTGGTAATTCTGTTGAATATTTCTCTACTAACTGGTGGAGACAATTTTATGTAGGTTAAAAAGAAGAACGACCCAAACACAGTTTTGCATCGGAATTTTAAGCATCGAATGGGCAAATATTAGGATCACGAAACACGCCCAAAATAAAATAAAAAATAATTATTCTTCACAAAAACTAAACCTCTACACTCCTACGAGGCAGGACAATATAATCTCACTAAGTATTTTGGAGACGGATCATCGAATTTTCCTCCCATTTTTGAAGTCAACAAAAAAAAACACAAAATGGTGTACTGATAGGCATTGTACAGAATATCCTACAATGCTTAATGTATTCTGACAAGATGTCGTTTATTTTTCTCAGCAATTCATATTTATTTTCATAAAATGAAACTTTTACAGAAAACGAGGGTAAATTCACACTTTTAATAATCATAAACATTTTTTAATCACGTAACTTCTGAATTACAGCATTAGAGTAACAACGAAACGCTTTATTTATTGAAGGAAATTGTTTATCTTTCTCCAGCAAGATAAAAAATACAACGTAGCCGAGATAATTTATTGCCTTATTTATTTATCTTGGCTTGGCCCGTGGGAATCATTAAGTTTCTCGTTTGTTATTTTTGCAGAAATATCTTTGTAAATATCATTCTTATTATTTTCCGTATCCCTGCCTCGGGGGATATGCCAAACGTCTGATTAACCTATATGCGAGTTATATGAAGTACTTTATGACCCCAGTCCTTGGGAAATTGCCAGTATCCAAGAACATAATTCAATGGGATCGCAAGCCAAGAGAGACACCTTCATAACTGGATGTCAAACTCTATTTATTTATTTATAAAATTCAAGGTGCATGTCGTATATTTATGTCATGTTTATGGTACACGATAATGTGTCACTATTAGTTATGGCGTCTGCAATAATTCAAGTGGGTATGTTTATATTTTGTTTTTTGAAGAGTTTTATTAAATGTATTTGTTACTTAAATTTAATTTTTCCACGATCGGTTTCGATACAACCGTATCATTCACGAGCAGAATTAAAACTAACTTAAAAATTAAATGCAAGTACCAAAGATTAAGTTAGGTGGGAGTAGTGGGAGGGATAATTTTGTGGGGAGGGGGAAAGCGGTGGGAGGAGTCAATATTATACGGAAACATGGTTAGTAAAGGAGATTTGCAAGGCGCTATTATTTTATTCACTAAATTAATTTTAGATTTAATTTTTTTGTTTATTTCGAGCGTTTCTAAAGCGCAAAGATTAAAGTATGAATTTATATTGCAATGTTTAAATTTTGTTTTTACTTTATTGAAGCTATGGCCTGACTCTACTGAATGATTCGCTAATTTGGAGTAATTATTATTTCTTAAACAAAATTCATGTTCCCTGATTCTAGTTTTGAAATTTCTAGTTGTCATACCTACATACTGTGCGTCACAATCGTTACATTCTAAAGTGTATATCCCGTTTTTTTCAAATTTATTAGAAACATCCTTATTATTTATCAATTTTTTTATTTTAGAATTAGTATAGAAAGCTGGAGAAATATGATCTGGTAATAAACGGGATATTTTTAAGGATAAATCGCCTGTCAAAAGGAGTTTTTATATATTGGGTAGTTACCAGGTTTGCTCATATTATTACCACTGTAAATGTACTTTTTTGTCAAAAAATTTGCTTGTTTCTTATTAACTAAGCGGTCAATTATTTTAAGGGTATGTTTAATTTACATTGGTACAGTTCCTACCATACAACAGTGCACAATGTACGAAATTGTGTTAATTTGTATGTAGTCATCCAAACAAAAATGCGCTTTTTAATCTGGTAGGAAAGACATGGAATAATTACATAGTGACACTACTTACTTTACAGTTTTCTTTTATGTGAATACCTTTCAAGATTCCGAATTGAATGTTCTCAACCGGCTGGAGCCAGTGAGATAATGGTTTCCCTGATTGGGATATATTGTGAGGCTCAATATAGTTGGGAGGGTAGGAGATAGAGTAGAGGAAAATACCTGGCTTTTCAGATGTGATCACCAAACACGGAAAAGCCATTTCAAGTAACTTTTCAATTCTGAATGTAAAAAGTGCCGCAAGGATCTAATAATCTTAAAATGATTTTTTTTCGTGTGAGCTCTACAGGAGGCCTGAGGAAAATAATTTCCCTCGGGGCCTATGTCATCTTTGGGAGATGGAGGGTTTTTTAAGGAAAGGAAGGGGAGGAGAGTTCTGGGAAGGAAAAGGGCTTAAGGGGTGGGTAGGAATCTGGGGTTCAGTGTGTCATGGTCATCCGCCTCCAAGACCTAGACAAACCTCTTCCCATGAACCCGGGCACCCCTGCTAAATCACCAAACGTAGCAAACCACTTGGCAGAGGTGTTGGTTATCCAATAGAGGTTCACTGGGCGGCGCTACCCATTCCCGCCTCCCAAATTGTGATATAACAAAAATTAATCCAATAAAATTTACTTGTGCACGCTAGGACTTGAACCTATGAGGCTTGCTAGGAGCCTTAACCCTAGACCACGTAGGTTGTCATTTCAGAAAACAACATTACGCATCATTTATAATATATTTCTCACATAAAGTTCTGCAGCAACGCCAGCAACTGAATAGATAATTAACAACTCAATTGTTACGCAATGCATTTTCAAAATCTAGATTTATTCTTTCTACAGATAAATTTCATTAGCTGGTCTGTAGTCCTAGCATGGGCCATCGATAAGGATTGGTAGGATAACTTTCGGTAACTTCTCATCGTTCCCTAGCATGATTGCAGATCGCTAACGTAATAGTAACAATTCACCATGACTAAATTTTCTTAATATATTCGACGTCAACTGTTGTCTGCACATTAGCGATCTGCAGTTGTCCTAAGAAGCAGAGAAGTTACCAAAAGTTATATTATCAATCATTATCGATCACCCATGCTAGGACCCCTGGGTTCTAGACATTTATTGTCAAATAAAGTGATGCGTTCTAAAATCTCCTACTTTATTACAAATCCTTAAAAGTAAAATATGATTTGCTTCCAAAGTTTGAGGGATAAAAAGTTTCTTCAAGATTTTTGGCAGCAGATTAAGATCTGAAGAGATAAAATTTTAAAAGCTGTTGAAAAAAACTGAACAACGGTGCTTAAGTGATGAAACCTAATAAAATTTAAAGCAAAATTTGATTTGAATTTCCGATTGTCATTTATTTCTAGATCTTCAACTTAGTAATAAAAAAGACAGTAGTTAAACGATAAAAATTAATGTGTTTATTACATTAGTTTTGACGTTTTATTGTACACTTGCTGATACCCGGCATGCGTTGCTATGCCATTTAAAAAAAAAAAAGTGTTTCTCTCTGCGTGTCTTTTCCCATTCGTCCCGTTCTCCTTCCGCTTCCCCTTCTTCTCCCGCGTCCCCTTCCCCTCTCGCGTTCCCACTCCGTCTCCACCACCTTCCCTCTCCCCACTCCACTCCCCCCTTCCCCCGTCCCACGAACCCTCCTCTCGAGTTCCCCTCCCTCCTCCCCCCTCCCAAATTTCCCTCCCTGGTTCCCCTCCCCCCCTCCCGCGAGCCCCTACCCGAGTTCCCCTTCCCCTCACCCTTCACGCATTCCATACATTCAACCTCGGTAAATTCAGTTTTTAAACTAATATTGGAAAAAATGTTGTTTTTACTATCTCCCTCGCTATTTTTCCATATTTTCTCACCGTTTAAACCTTTCCTAGACTACTACAAACATTTCACAACCAAAATCAGCTAAATCGGCTTAGCCGTTCTCGAGTTTTAGCGAGACAAACGAACAGCAAATGATTTTTATATATATGGATAGAAGATAATCGAGAGAGATATTGATTTACCTCCGATTTACACGTAATTCTGTCCAGAAGTTAATTTAATTACTAACTAACTAACTAACTAACCATCACGCCGTTTCCCCGCAGGGGTAGGCAGAGAGAACGGACCGCCAAACAACTCGATCTTGGCACACACTCCTTGCTTCGTTCACATTCATACATCGTCTCATACATGCTCTTCTATTATTCTTGACATCGCCCGACTCAAGTGTCTGATTCACTTGGTCGTGCCGTAAAATTAATCAAATTAAATTTAATTAAATCGTGTAATTTAATTACTCAACACCAAAAATAATTGCGATCACATTTTCATTAGTTAGAACATCAATGAGATATTATGACACCAATATTTTTATTATAACGTAAATGGTTTGGGACTTTCAGCGAATTGCTGAAATAATTTGATAATTCTGAAATTCGTGGTCGGTGGTAATAAATTTAAAAATAAATTATTAGTGATATTGTCAATTTATAAGATATAATATATTATATTCTTTAAAACCACATTTCACACTAATCAGTAATCATTTCACGCATTTCCAAAATTATAAGTAAAACTTTTCAATTACAATTTTCAGTCAGTAGAGACTTCCAAATCCGCCCTGCAACTTTTCAAAACAAAGATACTGATATCGCTTGCTAAGGATTGTTTTGTACTCCTGTATTTTTAGAGTTTTTTAAGCCTTGAATTGAAGTATGTGTTAGTTCGTTCAAAATTCAACCAAATACGTTGTTCTTTTACTTATAGGTAGATTAAACCTTGTATTTTTTTAAAATATTTATAGCAATTAGTTTTAAATAAAGGAAACAAAAATATAATTTTTTGAAACTCAAAAACGTTTATTTTTCAATATGAGTTTTTGTGGACATAGTACAAAACAATCCTCAGCAAGCGATATATCTTGCCATTTTTGTTTAAAGGCGTAGTGCTTCCACACAAACGAAGTGTTGGATTTTACACTCGGCCCATAAGCTTCTTTAAACAACAGTGTAACATCACTAGACATACGTATGACGTATGAGGCGTACCTGAGTTATTAAGTTTAAACAATATAACCGTGAGTTTTTTTTAAATAACTCACGTAACGACCAGAATGACGAGCTTCAGTCAAATTTAAAAAATAGTGTAATTGGTGAAACTTTAAAACCATTCAATTTTTCTGTCAATTTACCAGGAAATTAATAAGGGCGTAGATAATAAAAATAAAAGCAATTAACTTTTTCGTCACAAGTACCTATCTATAAATGATATAAATAAATCGCCTGTAAGTGGTATAACCACAGTTTGATAATACCTTCCAAGGAATAAATAGCTGTTTCGCGTAATGATAATTACGCAGCAGAACTTGTTTATAAATAAACTGTTTTTATAAAGCAGCAAGTCTGTTTTAGAAATTTGTGAAGAGATATTATATTTTCCATTTACAATTTCCAAATTTTAACCGATATTTTAGCTTCAATTTCCGTGCCATGAGAAAGAGTCATGTTTTTGTTTACTTGAAATCTAAGACAGATTTTCTGACAAGATTTTTCTAAATTACATGGATCGGTACTGGTAACTTAAATATCGTCAGAATTTCTTTGGATTTAAATTCAATTGAGTTAAGTAAAATTATACTCCGAAAACTGACCATGATTTCGTCGAAATAATAAACGGATCCTGTTGTTTTCATAATAAGAACAAATATAAATAAATATTTTTTTACGCCCAGAGGGCTTTTATATAAATAATAAAGGCAATACAATTTTAACGTGAAAAAGAAATAATATAAATAAAATTATGATAGTAAAAAAGGAGAATAAAAATACAAGCAACAAAAATTTTAAAGTACAGTGAGAAAAAATACCAATAATTTTACGATAAAAAATACATACATGTTATAAAACACATGCAATTTTTTTTTTAAAGTACAGTGAGAAAAATAACAATAAAGTTACGATAAAAAAATACATTCATGATATTAAAATATATTTTTACTTATACACTTGTTTTTTTAAAGAAAGATAAACATTCCCGGGTTACGAATAATCTGACAATATTCGAAAAGCTCCTACCGGAAGCGGAAAATGTTGCTTGTGTCTTGATGGAGGATTTAGCCAGCCGAGGAATTGAGCACGCGACCCCGGGTGAGATCCAAACGCGATGCCAACTCTTTTTTTTCGATTAAATTATCATATCAACAACCTAAATATCTTACATTTTTTCCGCAATGTTTTATGGGTGAAGGAATATCCACACATATATACACACAACACAAAAATACGTCAAATTATTTACTTAATATTAAATTCCATCACTTATTAAATCAATTTCATTAATTAATAATTGTGCGAAACTTGATAAAAACTTCTACGACAGGTAGGTAGTACTTCGAGTAAAATGACTGATCATTTTCACGGCGTTATTTTCACGATAAAAAATAATCTGATCCATCAAAAATCTAACAAGAGTTTCTTTATCAACTCTTTAATTTCCTTTGAGAATTTTTTTCCGAAAATTTCTTAGGGGTGGCTTCTATCGATTCCCTAATAATAGGGGTCATTAACGTAGATTACAAAGCTGCAAGGCATGCAGCGCAACTCTACAGACATTATTTTCCAAAATCAAGAATGTGTCTAAATATTTTTAACCCTTAAAAAATCGGGCGTATTTTGTCAGAAGGTGAAATTATTTCCGCTTTGCAATAAAATTCAAATTAATTGAATATTTTTGAACATATCCGAAAACTAAAACCTATTTTTGAAAGATGATGCAATACGCTTTCAAATTATATTCTTACAAAAAACCATATTTTTTCATATTAAAATTTTTAATGCAAACATTAAAAAGTTTAACCTTACATTTTTTCTGACTAAAATTACTGATAAACGAAAAAAACACATATTTTATCGGACAAATGTTTTATAAACCTTAATTAGCCATCTTATTTTTTGTCGTTTCATGTAAAAATTATTTATAAAAAAATTCACAAACTTTCGTTAGTTTTTTTTTTTCAATTGTTGTCGGAAATTTTGGTTTCATAAAGGTGTACATTTTAATAATTTTGTGGTTAAATTTTAGATTTGAATAAATAGCTTGTTATTTTCTCTTTCCAATAACGTTTAGAACATATTTTTCACTATGGTAGTAAGGGAGACACAACCACTTCTATGAGACCTTTGTAAGCTGGGACAAATATGGTTTCCTGTGATTTAACAGGTTAAAAATATGTTGGTTATTGTTTTTTTAAACCTTTATTTCCAATAGACGGGTACACAACTTAAAAGTATCACATTTCAATTAGCTTTCTAGTAGTTTTTGCTATTTAGGGTTAAAACTTAGTTAGAAAATTGGATGCATCTTTATTTAATTACTAGATATAAATATTCGGTTACTGGTGTTGCAGGGTGGATCACTTGATCCTGAGACTTTCTTTACTTATGCTTCATTTTTCATTTCTACCTTATAACTCAGCGAGTGCGACAAGATTGGAGTTGATGTATTTAGCGATAAGTATATATAGGTAGAATAAATTATCAGACGATTATGAATAACTAGTTTTTACCCGCTGCTTCGCTCGCGTGGTATTAGACAAAAATTGTGTACATAGAATTTTCCCGCAGAATGAATTGTTCCCGAATGAATTGTTTTTCCAAGACAAAGGTAGCCCTCGTCCTTTTTAAGTCCTACAACTGTCTCTGTATGCAAAAAAAATAAGATCGATCGGTCGCTACATTACGACGTGAAAGAAGGACTAATAAATACGCATCTGTAATGTCATAATTAGTGACCGACCGAAGATTCGGTTTCAGTTTCGGTTTCGACAAGTTTCGGCAAAAAAATCTAGTTTCGGCATCAGTTTCGGTTTCGGTTTTAAAAGCAAGTTAGGAATTTGGTGTAATTTTTTTTATTTTTTCTATATTTGAAAAAAGGTTGAATATAAGAAGAATCTTGCCGTTATTCCAGAGAGGACGAAATGAAAAATGTGAATAGATTGTATTTCATCATTTGACTGCGACCCCTGTGAATTTTCAATCAATTGGGGAAACATTTTCTCCCAACGGAATGAAGATATATTATCTGGACCCGAGGGTCAATTGTCACCCATTCCAGATGTCTTTTTTCTATTTCGTGGACGGTGGACGGATTTTCTCTTAAATATCTGAATGATTTGGATCTATTCGGCGTCAATGAACGCTTAAGACCCCGTATTCTGATTTTTTTTACCGATTCATCACATATTTCCCTACAACACTCTTAGTTTTATGAACTCTTAAATATATTTATGTTAATTTTGAAAATAATAATCGCTTTACATTTGCCGAACCGAAAGTGTAATTAGGTATATGAAATTTCTTCGATAGAAAAAATCTCAAAGTTTGCTCCGAAAATTATAAAAAACACATCTTATTTAACCTTTAACTGCTGACGTGATTCTTTTTTGTGAATATTAATTTTATGTTTTTATTTTTATATATATATGAGTCCCAACTGCCCTCGTCCGGAGCCAGTGAAACGGCATCTGCATGTGTGGTATATAGTGAGGCTGAAGGTAATGGAGATGGGGAAGAGGCAGGTGAGGAAGTAGCTAGCTGTTAATGTCTGATCACCAAACAGGGCAAAAGCCATTTTAAGCAACTTGTGTGTGGTCATCCAAACAAAAATGCGCTTTTTAATCTGGTAGGAAAGACGAGGAATTTTTAAATAGTAAAACTACTTTACTTCTTTTATGTGAATACCTTTCAAGATTCCGAACTCTTCTCAACCGACTGGAGCCAGTGAGATTATGGTTTCCCTGATTAGGATAATTGTGAGGCTCAATATAGTAAGGAGGTTATTATAGTTATAGTTTCGATTCTAAATGGTGGTCTTACGCCATGGCGATACTGAGAATATCTTTCACTCTGAGACGGGCTGCAAATATAACATATTTTTTTTACTTAAAAAATTGTAAAATATCTCAGATCAATCAAAAAAACTTTACAAGCGCACGCAGCGATTCGATCTTGCAACTTTCAGATTGCTAGTCGAGAGCCATGTGTATTTTAGTTTTATTGTTTTAAGAATTAAATTATTCTTCAAAATTATTTAAAGGCAGGTAAATAATTTTGTAAGAAAGTAAAATTAATTTTTTGATGTTATTTTAACTTGTTTATCATAACTAGTTGGCTCTCATTCGAAGCTTCCCAAAGAAGATAATATTCTGTCAACTGACCAAAAATATATTTTGTTTCGAACTGAAAATTCACATCGAAGGTAATTCAATTTCTGACTGATCAATTAGAATCTTTAAACCAACACAGAGAAACTATTTTGAAGTCGCTTTAAGATGCTATATCAAAACTATATCAATTTCTAGCAATGAAAACTATCCCAAATTACAGAAGAAGCCTGGAATTAAAACTAGTACCCAATAAGTTATGATCCTAAAATAGCAAGGTCCAAATGAACTCAACGGGAAAATACAATCCACTGTATTCAACCATCAGAATAATCAGTCATTGACATAGCATGAATTTATATCGTCTATTCGATTATCAATTCACACGGTAAATGTAATTTGTGCACACCAAGGAGAAATGCGAGAAGCCGCCTGGAGATAGGGTAGCCCGGTGGTTCCTAAACCTTTTGTTATTATGAACCACTTTCAGAATTTAAAAATAACCCCTGACGAGGTAAATTGTGGAAAAAACACAATGCTATTTAAAAATCACTTTTACAATGTTAGTAGTAGTTAGTAGGTTAGTTTACATTAATACTTATATCATAACTAGATTAAAAAGAAGAATGCTGTTATTTGGACTCAGTGAGCGCGTTGAATTGAGGTATCGTCTTCGACAAGGCAAGGCTCATGTCATCTTTGACGTCAGCGACCGGGCGGATACATCAGATTTTTCCATCCGATTGTCTGATCAGACAACCGGAAGGCCTTCGCGCCATACATTTCTTATTAAAGCCCGCACACATCCGATTCTAAAACCAGATCGGTTATAAAAATAGGCCACGCCCTTACGCGCCGGCCGTCCAATTCGCTCTGAAAAAGGGCGTAGCCCCGGTTGTATTACCTATCCGGTTCTCGAATCGGATGTGTGCGGTGTTTATCCGATCCAATTGTCTGATCGGACAATTGGAAAGCAAAATTTGATGTATGCGCCCGGCCTAATCGATTAAGATTTTTAGTTTTAATTTAAACCAGAACCCAGACTCGGACTCAACGGATAACAGGGGCGGTCCAGGATTTTACATTGAGCTAGAGCGCTAAGATTGAAAAATATGACTTTATTGTTGTTTTTGTAGCTGAAAATGATTTTTTTTCCAAATTTCAATTTTTTTATATAAAGATTTTTCGGTTTGTGGATGCGGCCGCATCCCTAAGCTGAAAGAATCCTGAAAATCGTCATAGAAAAATTTGAATTTTTACAAAAGCTGCAAATGCTATCAGAATGGACATAGCTAATTTGACAAGGAGAGTGTAAGTTTGTCCCGAAGAACACCAACACTCGCAAAGACTCTTTGTATGAATTTTCTTGAATCTCATGTCAATGAAGTCATCTTTAACAAGATCTTCATCGCTGATATTATCAATATGAATTAAAAATAGACTTCACACCCAAGTTTTTCTATCGACGAGTGCTGGAAAATCTCCAAAAGAATTTTGCAATGTTTCCAGATATTTAAGAGTGAACTAAGGATCTGTGGACCCCTGACACTCGTGTCATGCACTCCGAATGGGTCCATGGACCCCACTTTCAGAAATCCTGGGGTAGCCCATTATTTCCGTGAGAGTTCTCCCTATCGACAGCGCTATGGTAGAAGACACAACAAAGAGAATGATAGGAACACATTTATTTATATGTTCTGAGTAGTGTGTCGACTTCAGTGCCTGCTCGTCTATTGAAAGGGCATTGTACGCGGAAATAAGGATGAGTTCTGGTTTTATTATTTTTCGATAAACGAACAGTAATTTAGAACATCCAGCGAAGTTTTCATTGCCTTACAACTTACGATCCCTGCGTAATAGTCATAATATGTTTAATTCTATTATGTTTTTACTAAAATAAAAGCACGCATTTTTTTTTTAAACATTTTATGAATTTTTTTATCAAATTTGTCGACATCTATAATTTTTGGGAGAATTCTCGATGCCATTCGACTCAGATCGTTTTCGAATCTTTTATTTCGTATTCTAATTAATCTCGGATACCCTATCAAAGAAATTGATTTTCGACACTGTTTTAACTCTATGACGGAGAGGTATTATATATATGTATATATCTGTATAGAATATCTCTCTGTTCGTGCTTCACCCTTTGCTTTTGTGCCATTAATTGAATTATGGATTTTTTAAACAATGTCCCATGATGACAGATATGGTGGAAATCCTTATATCTTATTTATATTATCTTATTTACCCACAAGTTTTAAAAAAATCTCCTCAGGTATAAGATTTCCGGGCGTTCCGTTTTGGATTCGGCCGCACTCATTTCAAAAATGAAATTTTATGTTAAGCCGCCGCATCCCAAATTTCTACCGATTTCTTACATATATCTCCCTTAAAAATTTGAAGTTCTTAAGTTTTGATAGTTTCTAGACGTTCCCCACGCCAAAACGCAAAATAAATGAAATTCCCTCGGTAGAAAAAAATGCAAAGTATGCTCCGAAATTTATTATAAACACACTCATTTCACTTATTTTAGAAGTTCACAAAAAAATTCACAGCTTTTCTTTAAATGCTATTGTAGATGTTCCCCACGAGAATTTTGCTCTATTCTAAACGAGAGTTTTATAAAACATTTTCACAATTTTCGCTTCAATTGTATCGTTTTAAATATTAGCGCACTCTCTCTAACACTCGTATTTACATATATCTCCATCTTCTTCTTATTGAATGGGTTAACGGAAACATAATTTACATTCTTCTCATTATTATTTAAAGGAAATAATTGATAAGTGCAAGCGCTACAGTAATTTTCCGTAATACCATGCGAGCGAAGCCGCGGGGAAAAGCTAGTAATAAATAAATTAAACCTTGAAAAAAACGTCTGGGTTCCTGGGTTCGAGTCCCAGAGGTGCCATATCTTTATCTGATTTTTCTGCTTCCAGATTTTCGATTGAGTTTCGCTCATAATGTCTTCATTTAATTATATATTTATTTATCACTATTTCCCAATACCTCATCACAACTTCAGTGACCAGTACTTCTGTATGGAGAGGTTTATCAGGAATGCCAACCTGTAAATCAGATCGGCTCGCTGAGCAGCGCGTCAGTGTGACGTTTAATTATCGAATGTCGGTAAAGTTGGTAGTAATGGGGGAAATGTTTTCAAAGGGTTTGACATATTATTAGACATTTACGCGCCTTTCTTCGATCGTATTTTCAACCAACATTCTTTCGCATTCGTGATCTACTTTCACGCATGTATATATTTTCATTATTACATTAGCTCCACACAGGAGGCCCTGAAGAAAATAATTCTCCTCAGGGTCTCTGTCATCTTTGGGGATGCAGTGTGAAGGGTCTTTTTAAGAAAGAAAGGAAAGGACTGGGTTCTGGGATGCAAAAAGGTAAGAGGGGAGGGTGGAAATCTGGGGGGATCAGTGTGTCCAGAAGTGTAGGACGAAAGAATCCATTCCTACCACTGCGGTGCGAGGCGGATATTCCAAGAGAGCCCTGATGAAGACATCAAAAGGATCAAATCAACCATTCTGTTGTTGGGTAAACGCACCACCAAGACTCGGACAGACCACACCTCATGAACCCGGGCACCCTTGTTAAGTCACCAAACGTGGCGAACCAAATCGGGTGACCTATGGCAGAGGTGTCGGTTATCCAATAAATGGTTTCCGAGGGTGTACGGGGTACCCACACGTGCCTTACAAATTGATAGTTAATAATCTCACAGAACAAAATTTTTATTATTTAAAAATAGATGTTAGCACGTTATAAAATATAATAATATATAAAAAAAATATTTTCCGTTACTGCTTCAAAGCAAATTACCATTTTAATTTAATAAATCCGTTGCCGTTCATTTTTGCCTACTGTAACATCTGTTAAAAAAATAATGGGTTACTGTGTTTTCAATACGCCTGGTTTACACGGGTTTATGAATATTTAAATTTTTAATGAAAGGTTGACTCAATTAGATTTTGAGGCTGGGACGAAATTTTTGACGAGCATTAATTTACTGAATTCGGAAGATCAATTCGTATAATTTCTACATAAACTAAGTGCCGAGGTTTTTTGATGTTGCCAAGCTACGTTACATGAGTTAATTTTTGGTTTTCCCTTCATAATTATATTTTAATAGTTATATCTAATATATATAGTTGGATAATGTGTAGAGCGCCATTTTAGTGAAAATAACCTCAAGAGCTCTATTATCTGTCATTTGAAAATCAAGCTATTACGTTTTTGATCAAATTTTCAATTTTCCGAATAGTTCACCTGCACGCATTTTATAACTTGTAAAAATAGATCTTTCTACCAAGATTACAAAAACGTTACTAAAAATAGTAATTTATAATAAATTATCATTTTAATTAAATAAATAAATTTGTTTATTTATCCAGTGACGTCACTACACTAAAATGTTCGGTGTCCGATTGTTTTGAATTTATTTTTATGCCTCTTTGCCCAGAATACTAATGGAGAGAAATAATTATACTAAGTCAGTGGACATCTTCAATTTATCTTTAAACAAATACAAAATTTTGTTACTGAGGCAGTTCAACTATGTACAATAAATACTGTTTTTTTCTTACTATTCATATGTAAAAGCCCCGAAAAAGGGCGATAATAAATAAATAAAGTAAATTAAAATCCACACTGACTTTTTTTAAACATAACAACACTGAGATTTCCGTGGCTTTTTGAAGTAAACATTTATCAGTAATAATTCATTTGTGCGTGTCGTGCTCTTGTGTTTGCAACCTGCGAACGTTGTTTTATAAAATTATAATGCGATCTTTTGGATAAAAGTGTTTAATTATTTTTACCATCTCGGATCCTACGATAGTTAAATGAAACCTTTTGAAATAATCAAACACTACGTCCGTGCTCCCGCGATTTGAAATCTAACAAATAAAACATATGGCAGGGTTGCCAATGACCATGTTCTAAAAAATCCACAACAGATGTTAAAATTTTTCACAATTTCCCCACACTTCTTTCCCTTCACTGCCAAAACGAAATGAAGTTCTATTGAGAATTGTAATTTTTGTTTTTTTTTTCGTTCAGTCGGTCTCTTTTAATCGGTTACATCACGTCGCCTTAGTTCTTAATTGTCCAAACGACCATTAGAAAATTTTACAAGAGGAGAAGGTTTTCTTTCATTATTGCAATCAAACATTACGAAGGGTGTAAGATAAAGCTACTTCCGTAAAGAGAAAGGTCTCATTAGTTTAATTAATTTTTAGAAGTGATTAACTGTCGTGTTTTGTATTTTATTTTTAATTTTAATGTGGATTTTGAACTATAACTAAAATGGTCGTTTGGACGATTAAGAAATAAGGCGACGATCAGTTCTCACATTGTAGAATCCTTGTATTTTCCCCACTTCAAGATTCACAAAATATCCAATTAGTTTAAATTCTTGGAAATTTCCCGCAATTTAGGAAATTACCTAAGAATCTATACCTTGATAGAGTTGGCTAATTAAAAATGATTTTTGAGTTACTTAATTTTTTTCGCACTCGTAAATTAAGTCGGGTGTTTCCGTTTTTTTTGTTACTATTACGTGTTTTTTTAAATATTACAAAAGTACTATTTAAAAAATCACGTAATGTCTTAGAATTTTTGATAAATCCTTTTTTTTCATAATTTTTGTGTTAAAAGTAATTTGTTGACTGACTGATATTTCTCATATATTTTTTACTTGAGCTGATCAAAGGAGATAGACTATAGAAAGTCTGCCTACATTTCCCAAGGGGTCTGTAGTGCGATTATTCCACTCCAACCATATTTTCGGTGACCGGACAACTCGGAATGAAACCAACTCAGAACCATCTCAGAAAAGTCATTTAGAGTGATCAAAAATATATATATATATATAAAAATTGGTTAAATAGGTTACATTAGGTTAGGGTTATCGGTTTATTTAAAATTATTTTTTTCATAGCTTTTAATGACTCTTCATGGAACCCATATTTTCATACTGTCCACTATTTTCACAACAACCTCCAATGTTTCTCTTTTATTAACGACGCAGCTCTTCGAAAGGTGGGTGCAAAGGTACTGCTTTGTCATCTCCAAACCAACTCAACCAATAACAATAAAAACCTTAGATAATAAAAACAAGGGCGAGAGGCCATGAACCATTATAAGTGTAGAACCATGGGCAAAAAAGTGTCTCAAACCTAGTTCACCGATACCTTGTGACTATGTCACTTTGGCATTCGCGCTGTTTTTAGTAGCGCAGTGTAAGTCCGCAGGCTTCTTCATTAATCTCCTTTACTTATTGCTCTATTATACAGAGTGTTAGGGGACGAACTTGACTAATTTTAGTCAGTGATTCCTGATATATTTCGGAGTTAAAATGTTAACGAAATTTGGTCAACAGTGAAATTTTTGTATCACATCATGGTTTTTTGTTATTTTTGTTTTCAACTTAAAATATTTTTTAAATCACCAGGTAGGAGCACCGTAAGGGATTGTTCGGTTAATCGGCTAAATGACTAGTGAAGAGATGTGAAAGAATTTGTTTTTGTTTGATTTTGAACCAAAAAAAGTTTTAAAAAAGAATTAAAATATCACCGGAAACCGAAAATTCGTTTAAGAATTTTTTTTTAATATTTTGAAAGTATAATCCAAAATATACTGTACAAAATATACAAAATATACTAAATTTTTGTAATGTTATTGACGGTCAGCGCAAAATTAGGTAAAAGGGCCGGGCGAAACTTCAAACTCGTTTATTTCAAAACTAATTTTTCCTCATGGTGTGAGGCAAAAAAAAACTGCTTTGCCTATTTGTCTCAAATTTTACTATGTTATTCCGTCCACCAGTACCTATCGCAGGAACTAAAAAAAGAGTTTTTACGTTGAAAACTTCTTATTTTTTACATACAAAATAAAATGAAAAAAATGTTTTTTTTTTAATAATAATATTTTTGTATACTATTAAAGTGATTTAATATATTTATAAAAAATTGAATAGCATTGTTCATTGTTTTAATTTTTTTTAAATCCTTAAAAACGAATTTGCGGGGGCTAGACCACCGGCTTCCCTCAAATTTCTTACTCCGAAAAATGGAATCACTGGTTAAGTAAGTCAATTATGTCCCTTAACACCCTGTTCATGAAAACAATGCACCAAATTCATTCATCATTTAAATTTTGTAAGAAAAATAGTAACATTTTCCTTATAAAGAGACTTTTCAATGCCATTTTTCAACCGAAAACTAAATTCATTAATAAAGGGGTGAAGTGAGGTTGGAGACCCAGGTTAAACTTCCAGTTAGCCGACCCGAAAGTTGAAGTTTCCTGTTCAAATAACACTTAACAAAATTACCCCAAATAGCACACACGTTTCATTGTAATCTTCGCCATTACAATTCACTCTGAGAAAGGTGGAATTTTGTGTTTTACACTGAAAGGCTTTTAATTATCAGGAAGAGCGCCACCTGCCGGCAGCAGCCCTTGTACAAGTAAACCAACCAACCGTTACATTAATATAAATTACATATTCATCCCTCGATCTTGCTCATAGGTAAACAATAAAATATTTACATTAAGCTCATATACTAAGGCATCAATCTTTTACGGCAAAATGTTAGCTTTATACCTTCACTGAAAATGTTTTTTATGATATTTGTCATAAATATAATATAACCTTTGGGATTCTGTGGGGAAGGAAGGAGAGGAAGTATTGGGAAGGATAAAGGTATGAGGGGTAGGAGTCTGGTGCGCAGAAATGGCGGATATATGAATCCCTATCTCTCCTACTGCGATTCAAGGTGATGTTCCGAGAGAGTCTTGTTGGAGAGGTCAAAAAGTCTTCTACAACCAGTCTCTCCCGATCTGGCCTGCCACGCAGTTGGTGGACAGATGCACCGACTGCTAAGATCCGGACAAACCTCACCCCATGAAGTGGGCACACCTGCTAAATCGCCAAACGTAGCAAACACATTGGAGGTGTTGGTTATTTAATAAATGGTTCCTGGGACGGCGGTACCCGTACCCACCTTCCAAATTAATAATATAAATACGCTGAAAACATTTATTTTTATGTGAATACCACGAAAGAGTCCCAACTGTTTGAAGATATCACCCTGTTACCTGTCCTGGGGAAGATCTTGGAGAAACTGATTAGGCAGCGCTTGCGTCAAACCTTATCCCCACCCTGCGAGCGGCAATTTGGTTTTGTCCCCGGTATGTCCACTGAGCACGCCATTACGTATGCGCTTGAATGGGTGAAGGTTTGCCAAAAGAGGTACGTAATAGGAATCTTCCTCGATATTACTGGTGCCTTCGATCATGCGTGGTGGCCGATGATACTTGTCAAGCTCAAAAATAGGAAATGTCCACAAAAGCTGTTCAAGATCTGCGCTGATTACCTCTGTGACAGAACGGTCATCCTTTCTTTTGGAGACCACCTGATTGAACAAGAAACGGACATGGGTTGTCCTCAGGGTTCAATCCTTGGACCTGAGTTTTGGAACATTGTGTTTGACGATTCTTCCAGGCTACCCTTCCCTGAAGGATGTATCTCGGTGGACTACGCTGATGACAAACTGTATTTGGTCTCGGGGAACAGTAGGAAGGAAGTTGAGAGAAAGTCTGAAGAAGGTTTAAAGATGATTCTTGAATGGGGTAAGAGAAACAAAATGACCTTCGCTCCCCATAAGACCATGGGTCTCCTAATGAAGGGCTCTCTTAGCAGAGAAAGAAACCCTACCATTAAAATGGGAGACTCCAATATCCGTTTTGTTGAGAATGCGAAATACTTAGGAGTCACTTTAGATCGATCGTGTTCTTTCTTGGCCCACATAAAAGAAGTTTCCAGCAAGGCCCAGGCCCTCTTCTTGAAACTGAGGAGAATCTCCACAGCTGAGTGGGGTTTGCGATCTCCAGCGCTCCGTATCTTGTACAGGGGGGTTTATGTGGCGCAAGTTGCGTACGCCGCCTCTGTGTGGGAGCACCGCCTGGAGAGTGCACTCATTGTCTCGGTACTTAAGAGAAGCCAGCGAATCCCCTTGCTGGCGCTTTCGGGTGCTTACAGAACAGTCGCTTCGGACGCCTTGCCAGTCTTGGCCGGCGTCTTACCTATTGATCTTGAAATTAGGGAGGTGTTAACAAAGAAGCTTTTAAAAAGAGGAAGAACCGCTACCCACCATGGTATTGAGCTAATACCAGGTGGAGCGGTTTCTCTCCCAGGACTTCTTAGAGAGATGCGAGCAAGAACTTTGAGAGAATGGCAGGAACGTTGGGATAGGTCAAATACGGGAAGATGGACTTTCTCCTTCTTCCCGTCAGTTAAACTCAGAATGGAAGGAGCGTACATCACTAGGGATCATCATGTGACCCAACTTCTGTCCGGTCATGGGGAGTTCAGAGGGAGACTTCACAGTCTCTCTCTATCGCCTCATTCTAACTGCGCTTGCGGTAATACTGATCAAACAGCCGAGCACATTCTGTGGCACTGCGAGATTTTGACGGATGCCCGAGAGGAAATGCTAGATGGCTTGCAAGTTACTACGAGACCAGCTTGTAACGCGGATCTCGTTTCGAATAAGGTGAACTTTGAGTGCTTGAAGAAATTTACGAAAGTTTGGGTTGAGAGATGGCCTGTTCTTAGAGTCGCTGATTAGCTGTACAATCATGTAGGTGCCATGTGTATCTGCTCCTGAATCCACGGACTTCCTTATTTCATGTTTACATCTACTGCTTGAATTTTATGTTTTATGCCTTATCCCTACATATATATTTTTTCTTATATCATCTCAATCTTATGTATCTTTATCTTATTCTAATGGATACATTTTGGATGCGTTTTTGTTTATTTTATTTTTGTTTGACTTATCTTTTTTTTTTTCTTATTTTATTTCTTTTCACATTGTTTATTTTAGATTTCACTAAGCTATGCTATGCGATGTATTATCAAGATACCTGTTTATTATTTTTGTATTTTATTATTTGTGTTCCGGTTTCCTGTTCGAAGGAACACTGTGATCCAACCAACATTTTCAACTTTGTATTTATTTTTTTCTGCGTTTGTTTTGGTTTCTTTGTTCTCTTTTTCTTTTTAGTCTCACAACCTCCACTCTGCTTCGCTCAGAAGGCTGAACTGAACTGCACCTATCTATTTTGTTATGTTTCTTTTTCCCCATCTGGGGGTGCGCTAGACCTTGTCTCTGCATCGACAGGAGTCGTTCGACGACGGCACGGTGCCCTCTAAAATCATTTGCGCCACCTCCAGCAACATGAGCAGGCTTGAGGTTTGGTTGGGCGACCTCGGCTCTCCTTCGCCTTGCCTCCGGCTACTCGACGCTGAATTCCCTAGGGTCGTCGGGCATTTTCCCCCAATCTCCCATTTACTTTTCTTTGAGGCATCACCGAGGAACCGGCTAAGGGGCGCGGAAGCTGAGTGTGGTTTACGGCTAGACCGAACGTCTTGTGCATTCTTGCTGGAACTGCCAATCGATTGGAGAGGACTCCTATCCGTTTGCCATGCCCTTATTATTTGTGTACTGTGTCTTCCTCCCACACAGGTGCTTGTAGGATATGCTGGATGCAATCACCCAGCGCTTGCCGCCTCGTGGACTGTCACCAACCTGTCCCATTGTCTTGTCTATATCTTATCACACTAACACATATTGTATCTTGTATTTCCCGCTAAGCACTTGCATACTGCTTACTAACAACGTATGCAGGGACACTGGAGGTCTAGATTCGTTCTAAATTAAATGTAGCTTTGTTCTTTAAAAAAAAAATTAGAGTCCTTGCGAGAGCCCTGAAGGAGTAACCATCTGTTACTTATACCAGGGCGGGTATGTGGTGGATAACCTCCAATGTTTGAAGATAATTGGACTACTTCATCCCCCAGTTGAGTGTGCTGTGAATCCGGTGCGAGATGTACCTGGCTATTCAAATCTGGTCAGGTTTGTTTTTTTAATGCATACAACTGTGTATAATAACGTATACATATGAAACATAAAACTAACAGTGAGGCGAGAGAAATTTTAAAAAAAAATCTGAAGCATGGAGCACGGAACCAATGACTTATGGCATCCTCATTTGGAGTATTTTGTGAAACGGAAAGTAGTTGGAAAGAAAAAGAGATGGGGCGGAAAAGTACCTGGCTATTCAGATTTTATCACCAAACGAGCAAAGCTCCATTTCGTTTCTGGAAAGTAATCTTTCACTAAGACGATACTGAAAGTATCTACTACTCTGAAATTATTGTGTTTTTAGCGAACTACCTGCATGTTAATTGAAATTAAGTCAAAAGACTGAGTCGAGATTGTATATTTTTAATTATAATCAGATTAAAATTAATTAAATAAATACCTTCAATTGGTATAAAAGGAGAAAGAATAAAAATCATTGAGTATTCAAGAAACATAGATAAAACGTTTAAAAAACATATAGTAGTCCGTATTATTCCGCTATCTTCTGTCCTTTTGGTTTTCATAGATGATCGTCGTCAATAACACAAAGATCGTACATACCTCTCTCTGTGACTACTTTATTAGTTTATATCAGGGCACAAAATGACGTCAAAGATCGTACATACCTCTCTCTGTGACTACTTTATTAGTTTATATCAGGGCACAAAATGACGTGATCGAACTTACTAATAAATTACTTAATTAAATTAATTAACAATAGAAGTCAGGTAATTTAATAATGTGTGTGAAGCCGGAAATGTGTAATGAAAACACTAATGACGAACATACGAATTTTATCAAAAGGGTTTGGATTTATATAATCACACAAAAGTGGACTTAATAAAACGGTTTCGATTTTTTAATCCTTTGATGACAGATGTAGAAAATTTGATACCATATAAAGCTTTGGAAAACAGTTGTTTGGATTTTGTGTAATAGGGTAGTTTCATTGTTTTATATTATTGTACAGTAAAATTATTAAAATGGATGTATTTTTTATTTTTAAATGTGACCAATATTTTTTTAAACGGATTTAAAATTTGCCATATTGTATTTGCCGACAAAATGAAATGTTTGTTTTATTCGTAAATTTGGCGGCGTTGACGTCACGCCGGGTAACAATGGTGACAGCCGTCTTACCAGCCAGTGGCGTTTTCTATGACATAATGACGTTGCACCCAGTTGGAACCGTTTCGGAATGTGCGATTTTTCAAAACAATAATTAAGAATTAAAATATTAAAATTACACATTTTTAGTACAATCAGAAAAACAAACTTTAATTATTCAACATGTTTTTAACGGTAATTATAGTTTGTGAAAATAACCCATTGACAGATACTTTTGTGTTGAGTTCTTAATTGAATTTGATTGACAAAAAAAAACATATTAACATTTTTAAATGTATTTAGACACACACAGTACATTTTATTACAAAATTAGTTAATTAATTATTTTTTAGTACATTTTATTACAGTGATAAAATAGGTATATTAAATATAACATAATTTAACTATCTATTACGTAGATACATCCATACAATATTTTTATTACTTCTGCGCGTGTAAAAAAAATAAATAAGTATAATTTCTTAATTATTTTTTCTGCGAGGAGAAGAGTTCATAGTCTTAACCAATGAAAGTGGGTTTCAGTAATAATAACAAAAATAATAAATGGAGAAAAAGTGTGTGGAGATAAAAAGAAATTTTGAAATAGAAAAATTACATGCTCACGAATCGATAATTATTATTTAAATTTTAATATTTTTAAATTTATTTATTGTTATTATAATAGAAATTTAACGAAAAATTTAGGCTATGTAGTTAATAAATAATTTGTATCACGCTAAAAAATGTATCTACTAGTTTAATTTATTAGCAAAGAATCATGGAAAATGTAGTAATATTTCGTAGTGGATATATGTGTTACGTTACAAATAAACCGCCAATATAGAGGCGCGCGCATTACCCCCTCCCGCGAGCAACAAACCGAGCGGCCGCTAGACGCGCCGCTCACGGCAAGCCCGCCAGTCTTCAGCAAGCGAGCTTACAGGGCCCACGTTCCGCACGAACATGGGCGACACCAGTTCAGTTTCGCCGTTTGGCGCTTCCGGATCACGCATGGACGCTGCGTAAACTGAGAGAATCAAGCGCGTGAAGCCGCTGTTGACCCATAAACCAAACGTGAGTCAATTACCATGTTACCCTTTGTGTGCAATTAAATGTATTAGCCCTAGCCACGCGTGATAGAGAAGAGAGACGGACATTCAAACTAACTTTCAGCTAGGATCGTTCCTTTTTATGTATTATTGTGTCTCCTAGAATTGAATAAACTGTTTATGTGATAACCTACCGTGTTTTGCTTGACGAGGGAGGCCCTGGGGAGAATGGAGAAGCGTGAAGTTCCGAACCACAAGCACTAGCCTTGAGGTTACGAGGAATCCTGCTTGCACCGAATCCTGAGCTAGTTTTTATTTGGGGCAGATACAGCAGCTAATTGTATTAAATATGTGGGAGCTTTCTCCAACCCTGCCGATAGCATCAGCACGCCCGTTGACGCTAACACTGGCGCTAAACGTGGGGCCATTTAAATTTTTTTCTGTTCCACCACGGCCTCGTTCCCAAGCAACAATTGTAAACTCTGAAATGTTATTATGATGTATTGTTTATTCCCAATTGTCTAGCACTTCCAACAGGAATCTCGGCGCGAACGTAATTTCGAATCACAATTTAAATTATTACGGGCGCGATTTTATCATTTGTGACTCGTCACTCGACAAAATATTACCGGTATTCCAACGCAAGGTGCCCAACCTAGGAAGTTGTCGCTGCGAATAATACAGTGATTACAAAGTGTCGGCCGATTAAAATTGCTATTTTCAATACAAGTGAATAGTGGAAATAAACACAAATTAAAGAAGAATTTATTCAACAATTAAAATCATGTACATGATAAACAAATCATCCGCTTGGTCTCGAAAGTGCTAAATATTTTTAATAATATACTAGTTTGCAGCACGCTGGTACGTTTCTTTAAACGGACACTTGCTGACACCTAGGGAACAAGTGGATTTAAATTCTTTCTGTCATTTGACAATTAAGTATTTTTGACTCTGTCGTCTGATGAAACCGGACCATGCCATGCCATGCCAAATCACATTCGAATAATGCAAAAAATACTAAATTCGCGTTGACGTGGATTCCTTGACATCTGACACTATAATACCTTGTCAATTGACAAAGAAGGTAATATCTTGTCGAAAAGACGAAGGGAATTCGCGGGTAAATACCAAAAATTGGTGCTGTTTAAAGCCAGGCTATAGGAAGCCGCGTAATGAAACCATGCCCCCAAGATATTGTTGAATTCTCAAACAAATTACTTCCACGAAAACTTGTGAAAATTTTTTCCGATTTTTTCCTTTTTTCGATTTTTTTTTAATTTTCGAAATATTTTTTTTCCAAAACGCTTGGAGTTTTTCTAAAAAACGCATTGCCAGAGGAAAATCGCTGCCCAAATTTTCTCCAGTTTTCGGACTCTGAAAATTTTTTCGATTTTTCCTTTTTTCGATTTTTTTTTAATTTTCGAAATATTTTTTTTCCAAAACGCTTGGAGTTTTTCTAAAAAACGCATTGCCAGAGGAAAATCGCTGCCCAAATTTTCTCCAGTTTTCGGACTCTGAAAATTTTTTCGATTTTTCCTTTTTTCGATTTTTTTTTAATTTTCGAAATATTTTTTTTCCAAAACGCTTGGAGTTTTTCTAAAAAACGCATTGCCAGAGGAAAATCGCTGCCCAAATTTTCTCCAGTTTTCGGACTCTGAAAATTTTTTCGATTTTTCCTTTTTTCGATTTTTTTTAATTTTCGAAATATTTTTTTTCCAAAACGCTTGGAGTTTTTCTTAAAAACGCATTGCCAGAGGAAAATCGCTGCCCAAATTTTCTCCAGTTTTCGGACTCTGAAAATTTTTTCGATTTTTCCTTTTTTCGATTTTTTTTAATTTTCGAAATATTTTTTTTCCAAAACGCTTGGAGTTTTTCTAAAAAACGCATTGCCAGAGGAAAATCGCTGCCCAAATTTTCTCCAGTTTTCGGACTCTGAAAATTTTTTCGATTTTTCCTTTTTTCGATTTTTTTAATTTTCGAAATATTTTTTTTCCAAAACGCTTGGAGTTTTTCTTAAAAACACAGTGCCAGAGGAAAATCGCTGCCCAAATTTTCTCCAGTTTTCGGACTCTGAAAATTTTTTCGATTTTCCTTTTTTCGATTTTTTTTAATTTTCGAAATATTTTTTTTCCAAAACGCTTGGAGTTTTTCTTAAAAACACAGTGCCAGAGGAAAATCGCTGCCCAAATTTTCTCCAGTTCTCGGACTCTGAAAATTTTTCCGATTTTTCCTTTTTTCGATTTTTTTTAATTTTCGAAATATTTTTTTTCCAAAACGCTTGGATTTTTCCTAAAAAGCACGTGGCCAGAGGCAAACCTCTGCCCAAATTTTCAAATAACCCAAACACTTATAAATACGCGTTTTTTTCGCAGAAGCATTTTGTAAAAAAAAAAAAAAAATATATATACGCCCCCAGTGGTCAATCCCTGGCAAAAATTTCTTTCCAATTACGGATAAAGAGTCGAGTTCTCGTTTTTTCTCCCAACGTAAGGTCACCCTGACACGACCCTATACACTATGGAAGTCCCTCAAGTCACGCTGGGTATAATCCCCCACATTTCTACGTCAAAAAAGGAAGAACTACTACAGGCCCTGAGAAGTAGAAAGATTTCTCCCAGGAATAAATCCAAAAAATGCCTTATTCAATATGCTTCTTTCTACAACAAAAAGTACATCAGGAAGCACGTCACATTCAAGGAAGAAGACATCGTCTGGAGGAGAAACAACACTCTGTCACAAGGTGCGCTGTACTTCTCTGCCAAATTGGCACCCCGTTTTGTAAAGACGAAAGTTCTAAAGAAAATCTCAGACCTGGTTTACCGATTGTCCGACATCTCTGGTAAACACATAGGTAACTACCACATAAAGGACATTGTAAAAAGTGGGAACATGGAAACAAACTCCATTGCCACGCCCGTATAACCCCAACGGTTATTCCTTGACTCCTAGCAACCATTCGTCTACACCGTGACATGGATCACTATGGAAGTCAACCCTTTTGTTTCGTCACTAATGAGCGGCCTCTCGTAAACGATTGTCACTCATTAGGACACTCAAACGAAACCTTTCTAGCTCTGGCACAGTGTTGTCAACTGTAGCCAAAGTCATGGAAGAAATTATAATTCTCCCTTGTGGTTTCGTTTCATTTTATTTTATTTTTGTTTGTATAAATATCTCGTCATCATCAGTCATTCGCCTCTAAATTGCTGCCCCAGGTGTCAAACCTTGGAAACATCGTTTTTTTTCTAAGCATGCACACCTCTACCTGAAATTGATCACTTCGGAGAAAGGAATTCCCTGTGGCTTACTGCAAGTAGTCAGAGACTACGTGCCCAAGGTTTTGTGCATCGTCACAACTAGCAGCATCACATTTTCACATCATCATGTCATACCTCGTCACCCCTTTCTAAATGTTAGAAAATCTTTTTGTACATTAAATATCGGGTCCTCGCCAAAGTGCATCTAACCCTTATGTCATATGTAGTTAAATTAGGTAAGCAAACCTGTGTAAACCCACGGCGGTATCAGATGTTTGCTACCCGTTCTAAGTTTTTTTTTCTGTTTTTTAAGAAAATAGAATGGCGCTCAATAAATAACCCTAATTGCTCTAGCTCTCCCCAGAACTGAATGTGGAGTCTGGAAAGTATCGTTATAAAAGGGACAACTTTCAACGTGCCTCTTCATTAACGATAAATTTTTTTTACAACATTTCAGCAACATTGAGTCACCCTGGGTCTCAACTGCTCAAACTGAAATTTTGGGGTTGCCTTGTTGTGACTTATCACGTGCAAAGTACGAGGTCACAACAAGAAGCCAGGTCTCCAAGTGAACCACCCTGTGAACAACCCATCCCATTATTATAATTTTCATAACACCAAGGTGTGTCCATCGCAGTCTGTTTAAGTAAGTAAAACCTAGAAGGTCTTAAACACTCAAATCGGACCAATGTAAATAATTTGCCTTGTCAAACAACGATAAGCGCATGTCTTGTATTGTTGCTACCATCGTACGTGTAAGTACAACAAAAGTTGTACCATCACGATACGATACTCTGTGCGTAACCAAAAGGGTTGTACCACAAAGGATCTCTTTTGCGGTAAGCTTAGATGAAATTCACATTCCATCAGCACGCCAGAAAATTTTTTTTGTCCCTTAATTGTTGAAGTATAAAATCTTGGCCAGATCTTCAAATATGTTTTTGCCTTTGTGCAAGTCTTTAACGTACGCTAATATGGATTTATTATGCTACGGTATTGTTGTACTAAGTACATCAGTATGTCTCGCCGTCTGTATTGAATAGGTACCTTTATATGAACGTTAACCTTTGTTGCCATCATAGGTGGGAACCTTATAAAATCTGCCGTCATAGATGGGAATCTCAGAATATCTACTAAATGCGATACGGGGAGCCCGTTATAATTACTCTGTGGGTTTTTGTCAGAAATGTCATAAATACCTAGTCTTTTGCACCTCCCTTCAATACTGGGCAACCCAGTTGTAATTCGTTCATTGTTATCCGTGAAGACGTTATAAAACTTACTTGCAAATCTTTTGATTTTGCAATCTTGTACGCTATACGTGAAGACGTTACAATACTCACCATGAATCGTGCGAACGAAATAATATCAAACCTTTATGTGTGAACTACTCAATGTAGTCCACACCCCTTTTTTGTAATCATTAATATGCCCGTGGACTTCCTGTCACAAGAACCCAGGAACTATCTACTATCTCAAAAGGACTAATCATACGCTTCACTCATGATTATGGGGCATCGTGTCGTGGGAGTTAAGTTGATTGGACACAAAAACACCTAACTCGTTGTCTGGGAGACGAACAAAGAAAATCCCCAGGTTTGTGAGATTTGAGCAAGGGTCTGTCATTTCTCGCAAACAAGTAGGAGAATAAAACGACCCCTAATCTTCTGCCCAATACACGTAGAGGATTAGACTTTTATGTCAGTGTATTCTTTTGTCCAACACTACCAAATATTATTGTAATGTGCCAGGATGACTGCTGTAGACCTTGTTTCACCTCCACCCAGAGGTCGAATTTCGGAAATAGCCGAGTCCCCAGCAGTTTTCTTCGTTCAATGTTCCCAATTATCACCCCTCCCCTTCCTCGAAATTATCCGTGAATGGGGATATATGCGTTACGCACTTGGCGTTTCGTTTGTCAAATGGGACAATCTTCATACGCGGATCCTTTCAACTTCCTACTCCTTTCCCAGTTGTCATTATTGTAATGTGCCAGGATGACTGCTGTAGACCTTGTTTCACCTCCACCCAGAGGTCGAATTTCGGAAATAGCCGAGTCCCCAGCAGTTTTCTTCGTTCAAATGTTCCCAATTATCACCCTCCCCCTTCCTCGAAATTATCCGTGAATGGGGATATATGCGTTACGCACTTGGCGTTTCGTTTGTCAAATGGGACAATCTTCATACGCGGATCCTTTCAACTTCCTACTCCTTTCCCACTTTGTTATAACTAATCTTGTACGCAATGTTTTGTTTTTCGAAAGTAGAAAAAATGCTACCGTATAGACGTGAGCATAGGTCATGGAAGACCAACTTCTTTCGAATGGGAATTTTGTTATACGTACAATCCCTCAACCACGTATTCTTGGAAATGTATTTGGTAAAGAAAAAAACCAAAAGGGGTTACACAGAACCTGTCCTTGAATACGTACCTTTGTAACATGTATTAGGAATTAGCCACATTTAGTTAGCTCTCTCTCCGTCTCTCTCTCTACACGCCAAACAAATCCAACTTTTTCTCAACATGCACACTTGTTTCTCTCCAAACTTTTTTCATCATTGGTCTACTAGGCAGGTAAACTTCAAGAAATTTTGTTCTAATAATAATTTTTGCCGGATTAAAAAAAAAAAAACCAGCAGCTCTGCACCCTATCTACATCTGCGCCTCTTCATGCTGCCCTCGCTACCGTCACGGAGGTCCCTTGCCTTCAATCCCTGCGTACCAAAAGCACCCGACCGCATCTAACATAACCTAGTGTGAGTCGTGCGTGTAGTTGCGAATTGTATCACCACAAAGAACCGACACTCAAAACAAACCCGAGCACGCCAGCTCTAGGTTGGTTCCTGTTCCTGCTGCCATTATGCAAATGTTCCTGCTGCATAATGCAAATGCTCTGCTGCCATTATGCAAATATTCCTGCTGCATAATACAAATGTTCCTGTTGCCCTTGTGCAAATGCTCTGCTGCCATTATGCAAATATTCCTGCTGCATAATACAAATGTTCCTGCTGCATAATGCAAATGCTCTGCTGCCATTATGCAAATACTCCTGCTGCATAATACAAATGTTCCTGTTGCCCTTGTGCAAATGTTTCTGCTGCCATTATGCAAATGTTCCTGCTGCATAATGCAAATGCCCTACTGCCATTGTGCTGATGCTCCTGTGCCCTTGCGCAAGTGACAATACCAACGATTGTTCACAAAACAATCCCACTACATACAAAAGCCAGTGTACCAACCACCAATTACGATTCCACTCTCCAATACTTCAATGGTTTCGTACTGGCTCACCCACAGGATCCGGAAGCAGTTACCCTTTCGACCTCTGTGACAGGTAGAACTCTCCACACCACCTAGAAGCCTCATCATGTGTTCTCTTCCTCGTAAATTTTCTTAAAGGCCCTAGTGTCCCTTGAGTGTAATCTCAAATGGGCCAGGTTACTGTGACAAAGTAACCTTGTAACTTCAGTGAAACATTCAACCACCCCAGACATCCTACGCAAACCACGTTCGCAAACATTAGCTCACAGACCAATGATACAATTTTAGAGTTTTTTTTTCTATCACTGCATAACCCTTGTACCTTTCTTCAACAGATCCTTGTTCTTTGCAACTGTATGTATGTATGCCACTGCCTTTATATACATTTATTGACAATTCCTTGTTACACCATGTATCATCTCTTTTGTGTTCTGTTCATAACTATTCTCCAGCTAGGAATCTCTCTCTCTCTCTCTCTCTCCTCGTTTCTCTTAAATGTTTTTGGCACAAGTGCTGAAAAGGTAAGAGGATTTATTAGTCCTACAGCTCCATTACCACGTCGCTTTTATTGCGGCGAGGGGGGAAGTGTTACGTTACAAATAAACCGCCAATATAGAGGCGCGCGCATTACCCCCTCCCGCGAGCAACAAACCGAGCGGCCGCTAGACGCGCCGCTCACGGCAAGCCCGCCAGTCTTCAGCAAGCGAGCTTACAGGGCCCACGTTCCGCACGAACATGGGCGACACCAGTTCAGTTTCGCCGTTTGGCGCTTCCGGATCACGCATGGACGCTGCGTAAACTGAGAGAATCAAGCGCGTGAAGCCGCTGTTGACCCATAAACCAAACGTGAGTCAATTACCATGTTACCCTTTGTGTGCAATTAAATGTATTAGCCCTAGCCACGCGTGATAGAGAAGAGAGACGGACATTCAAACTAACTTTCAGCTAGGATCGTTCCTTTTTATGTATTATTGTGTCTCCTAGAATTGAATAAACTGTTTATGTGATAACCTACCGTGTTTTGCTTGACGAGGGAGGCCCTGGGGAGAATGGAGAAGCGTGAAGTTCCGAACCACAAGCACTAGCCTTGAGGTTACGAGGAATCCTGCTTGCACCGAATCCTGAGCTAGTTTTTATTTGGGGCAGATACAGCAGCTAATTGTATTAAATATGTGGGAGCTTTCTCCAACCCTGCCGATAGCATCAGCACGCCCGTTGACGCTAACATATGATATATCGCTTAAGTAATTGGTGAATTATTTACTGCATTCGTGTTGTTGGCTTCTATGTGTAGAAGCATGGTGTGGATAGTAAGACTTAGCAGGGATGATAAAATTTATATGTTTATAATATTATTTCAACGTTTTCAAACTCTCATTCCAGGAATAACGATGCCATTTAAACATTATTTTATCAATTACAGTATACTGTGTACATGTTGAACAGAAATTTTATTAAATGAAAAAGTCTTAAAAATATGGTTCACCTAGCGAAAGTTTACATGATTTTTATAAATTTGAATATTTTTTATAAATCCTAAACACATGGGATACTCGGCGAAACCTGGGTGCAGTAAGCAGTTCATTTGTTTCTTTATTAAATATTTGGAGGTATTAAATTAATTTAATCGATTGACCAATCTGAAAACCGAACACCCAGAAATCTTCATCGCTCGGTGGTTAATAAATGTTTGACTAGTGTAGGAAATTTTTTTCCGGTTATCTGTGTAGTTACATTAAAAAAATATAACGTTCCGTCGCACTCGTCACGTCACTGAACAACTGAACAACTGTCTAACATGAATTCAGTTTTCAAATATGTATGTCTGTTGCCTTCTTCAACTAACATTAAATCTCTTCTTGTTCCAGGTGATCCTCGTTCTGAAGAGCCTCGGCATGTACGAGATCTCGCGCACGACCGTGGCCGTGCAGATCACCGCGCACGTGCTCGCCTATACCAGCAGCTGCATCAACCCGCTGCTGTACGCCTTCCTCAGCGACCACTTCAGGCGCGCGTTCCACAGGGCGGCGTGCTGCGGCCCCCCACCAATGCCCCCCCAGGGCACAAGGCCGCCCGCCTCCAAGATCACCAGGACCACCGCCAACGCGAATGGGACGTGTACCGACGTCGTCTAGGTCTCCAATTCACTTCATAATCGGTTTGTTTTTGATGTGGGACGTGTAAAGACGTCATCTAGGTCTCAAATTGATATTATTTTAATATTTATATCGGTTTGTTTTTTTTTATGTGCGACGTGTATAGACGTCTTCTAGGTCTCCAATTTATATTATTTGGTACTTCAAATTGGGGTGTGTTTGTACTTCGGGATGTGTACTTCAATTAACTCCCTTTGGTGCTTCACATTCCTGGGTGTTTTTGCACGCGGGACGTGTAACGACGTCGTACAGGTCTCCAATTCAATTAATTGCCCTTAACTTAACATACGAGTAACTCTCTGGTAAGTCTAAGCCTTACATTGATGTGATTTGATTCTTATCGGTTTACTAAGCATTCGTTTTCGTGAATTTATTGCATTCACACAGCTAAGATTTAATTTTTGTGAGGAAATGTTATCAAAATTTTGATTTGCCCGATTCAATCTTTTGTAACAGTTTTTCCACACTCTGCGAACTTTACAATATTCTGTTAAGTGGCCACTGCATGCATATAAACAATGATAACTTTTTCCGTACTACATATTTGAGTATGTTTTTGCTATGGGACGTGTACAGACGTTATCTAGGTCTTCAGTACACTTCATATTCGGAAGAATTTTTGATACAGGACATGTATACGCACTGTATTTATAGGTCTCCAATTCATTTCAATTCTCACTAAACTTCATACACGAGTAATTTTCTACTAGGTCTAGGTCATTAATTGATTTTATTTGTCACTAACGTCTAATTAATACGTTTTTCTGATAAGTATGAAAAACAAATTAAAATAGAAAGTCAATATGGAAAGCTTTAATTTTGTGAAGAAATGTTATCAATTTTTGATTTGCCCGATTCAAAAATTTTGTCACAGCTCAAACAGCAAGCATGCCAATTTAGAATTTATCAATTATGTCAAAAAGTATCATTAAACAACATCGATAATAAACAAATGCTGATTTTGCACGACGCATTATTCGATTCTCACATATTGTTTAAAAAAAAATGATATCAAAAAACGTTTTTAAAAAATATTGTGATGTTAATTTTTTGCACGTCACTTCGCTTCATTTGTTTTTGGTCACAGCAAAAAAAAAAAAAAAAACTTTTTTTTAACCTTTCGATACTATCGGTGTGCACAAATACATTCAAATGAATTCTTTAAAATGATTTACTTGTGCCTATCACTTATTTGAATATGGACTTGATTTTTAATCAGTGCAAATAAATTCAATAAACCATTACCTTTTTAAAGAAATTCGCATTTAGAATAGGTACCTATGTAATGAATTAAATTGATAACGTTGGTACTTTTTATGAATAATTTCAATACCTTATAATCCATCATTTATTTTTTTAATCACTCAAATTAAATACATTGAAAATTATCCGTTTTTCATTTCTCGGAACGGAATGAATACAAGACTTTGCAATTTATTACAAAATTTGCTGTAAGACCCTTCTAGAGCCTCTGCAAATATTACTTGGAACCTTATTCAATATTTGCTTAACAATGAAATGTAATCACAAATGGTTGAAGTCCCAATTAATGTAGCCATATTTTTTACTACCTCCTTAGCGTCTTGGTAAACGTCTTTACATTGATTCGAGGGGTTGTGCGGTCGATTATCGTCACCGTACATTCAGTACAATTGTGCATGTGTCATGAATCATTTATGTAAATGAAAACATATTTTAGTTTTACACATTTGTGTATTTGATTTTTTTGTGAATAATGCACAAGAATCCCAACTGCACCCAACCACCTGAAGCCAATGAGACCATGCCATCCCCAATTGGGATATGTTGTCAGGAAAAAGGTAATGCGGAAGGAAAGGAGATGGGGAGGAAGAAGGTGAATATTCGTGTCTTAGTTTTACACACTTGTGTATCTGATTTTTTTGTGAATACCGTACAAGAGTCCCAACTGCACCCAAACACCTGAAGTCAGTGAGACCATGCCATCCCCAATTGGGATATGTTGTCAGAGTGAAGGTAGTGCGGAGGGAAAGGATATGGGGAAGAAAGTGAATATTCATGTCTAGTCACCTAACACAAACAAAGCCATTTCAAGCAACAATTCAATTTTGAATAGTGGTTTTGCACCAGAGCGACACTGAGAGTATCTTTCACTATGTAATAAAATGCCAACTGGTTTCGGAAATACTCTTATTTTGCCAGAACAAAGGTTGAACTAACATCTAATATAATGGAATTTTAAATAATTGTCCGGAATTGCATGCATTGAAAAGTTTTCGCATTCCGCTACGTAAATCTAGAAGTAGTTTAACTTCGGCGCAGAAATTCTGGTACTATCTCTCATATGTATTTATCTTTGCCCAGAATACTAATAGAGGAAAATAATTATACCAAGTCAGCGGACATCTCCAATTATTTATCACTAAACAAATACAAAATGTTATCACTGCGGCAGTTTAGCTACACATAATAAATACTGAGTCCTTTTTAGCATTCTGTTATATTATTTAAGAGCCCATAAAGGGGCGTTAATAAATAATAAATAATTATTTATAAAAATTGATTTTAAATTTAAATAGATACCGAATCGTTGCGTTGCAACACTTTAAGTAGGTTCACAACAACAATAAGTAATTTAGGTAAATTTTTGGATATTTTTCAAATACTCTACTAAAAAGCGTATTTTCAAAACCAGTTTTCATTAACCCTTTGAACCACAGGAGACCATATTTGTCCTAGCTCACATACATCGATGTGTCTCCCTTAGGCCACGTCCGCATAGGCAGATAGCTTACTTAGCGCCTTGTGCCTAGTGGCTTGCACCCTGGCTACTCGCTAGGATGCACGGTGGCCGCACTGTAGGTGGTTTGCCTGGTGGGTCGCTAGGTGCCTTGCTTATTTGCTTGTCGGCACGTCGCTAGGCGGCTCGCTAGGCGACTCGCTAGGCTCTAGGCGCTAAGTAAGCCACCTGCCTATGCGGACGTGGCCTAACTGTCATGATGAGAAATATGATTGTAATGGTGTTAGAAAGAGAAAACTCTACGCTTTTAATTCAAATCTGGAAATTAACCAGAGAAAAAATTTATGAAACAAAAGTTTTAGATCGCAATTTGAAAAAAAATTATAAAACTTTGCGAATTTTTTATTAATTATTTTTACAAAAAAGTGAGGTGACAGTAACGTTTGTAATACATTTGTCTAATAAAATTAATATGTGTTTTTTATTATTATCAGTCATTTTAGTTAGAAAAGCGTAAGCTTAGCCAGTTTTTAGTTTATTTTTTTTATTTTTGGAATAAAAATTTTGATACTTGAAAAATTAAATTTTTATTTCTAATAATGACATATAATTGCGTTTTTCAACACCCTTTAAAAACAGTTTTAAGTTTTCACAAAGATTTCCATTTATTTGGATTTTATTGCAAAAACGAAAATATTTTTACCTTCCGACAAAATCCGCCCGATTTTTTAAGGGTTAAACAAATTCTTCCAGTAAATTTTTTTTTAAATTTTAAATTAAAAAAAAAATTTTAATTTACAGGCAGAATTTGTTTAACTTCTTGCCATTTTCATGGGCAAAAAGTGTAAGACCGATTGTATACGTCCGTTTTTTTCACTGGACAATGGACCTTTTTTTTTTGTCGGACTCGCAGTGTTGTATTGCTTATAATGAATGTTTGTACATGCACAGTGCACACTGTACAAACATCCATTACAAGTCATGCAACTCTGCGAGTCCGGCAAAAAAACGGTCCGTTGTTCGGTGAAAAACACGGGCGGTATACAAGCGGGCTTAGGCTTTTGGTTTTAAGTGAAAAAATATATCCAGCTTTCAGGAAATACTGTCGCAAAATAAATTAAACAAACAAAATGAAATAGATTTATATTTCTCTTCAAATTAATCAATCGAATTAATTAATTGTGTGTTTGTGTTCCAAATATTCAAATTTCAAAAGAACCTGGAATTGGATGTTTGCCATTTTGACGTTTTAATAAATGCCTCTTTAATATTCCGAATGAAATTAAACCTTGTTTATTGAGAAAACATATTATTTTTCACTTCAAAGAAAATATTAAACGTGCTGCTACCTTTGGACCAAAAAAATCATTTTCTTTGTTCGACATGATGTAGAATTTGTGATGTTCGTAACGTACAAAACAGGTAATTTTTTTCAAGTCAAAGAAAATATTCGAATTTCTTTGAGCATGTTTTTTGCCGGATCCTATTTTAACATCATCACAAACACGAAATTATATGACTCTAATAAAACAAAAAAAAATATTCAATCTTTTAAGTTCCAGTACCTGGTTTCAGCCGAGATTAAACACCATTTTTCGACAGTTGGGATTAACGAAATAAGCATTGAGGCGTCAGGTAGGATTCCATGACAGTTGATCATCCGACAATTGGCCCCCCGGCATACTTGTTCACAATATGCAGTCGGTTTAAAGAAAATGCGATATACTTATTTTTACAAAATTTAAGTGTGCAGAAAGGATGTACCGCCAAATAACAAAAGTATAAAAAACATTTTTATTCAAATGCGTAAAGGAAAAAACTACTTATTTACAACAAAACTATTTATTTAAGGGACGTTTTTGACTAACTTTAACCAGTGATTCTTGACATTATATGGGGTAAAAACTGTAAATGAAATTTTGGTCTCCGGTAACTTTTTTGATAACTTTTTTTTTCAATTTTTTTTTCAAAATCAAACCAAAAAATATTCTTCGGCATGTAATCACTGGACATTCAGCCGAGTAACCGACCAACCCCTGAGCCCACCTCCAACACCTACCATTTTTTATGTTTTGTAGAAAAAAAAACATCAAAAATGTCACCGGAGACTAAAATTTTATTTACATTTTTTTACTCCAAATAATGTCAGGAATCACTTGTTAAGGTAAGTCAAGTTCCTCCCTTAACATCCTGTATACTGAATATATATTATCAGCGTTTAAGTACAAAAAATCGACACAGTAAATAAATTAGTTAGATAATCACACCAACTTTTCATTAAAGGTACCGCCATCCCGGGAACCATTTATTGGATAACCAGTACTTCTGCCATATGTCGCCCCCAAGTGGTTCGCTACGTTTGGTGTCTTAGAAGGGGTGCCCAGGTACATGGGGTGAAGTTTGTCCGGATCTTGGCGGCAGATGCTTACAACAGATGGCCCACCAACTGCGCCAGAGGAAGACTTTTTGACCTCTTCAATATCATCGCCTTACACCATAGTAGGAGGAATAGATTCATGTATCCGTCACTTCTAGACTCCTCTGATTCCTACCCACCCCTCATACCATTTTCTTTTCCAGCACTTCTCACACAACATCCCTAAAGATTTTGTAAAATGCACAAAAGAACATCATTTTAAAATAAATATATTTTCGTGAGCCAATAGTTGAGGGATCAACTATCGAAGGATTAAATGCCGGATCACCATCAGGATGTACGTTTTATCATATGTTTTCATATTTTAAAGCTCCCGTATAATACATGACGGAAATACCTTTCGTGCTGAAAATAGTTGCAAAAATCTAGAAATTTTTGGCGGGAAAAGCCGTACAATTCACGGAGACAGAGCTCACTTTTTATGTGTTTACCGCACTACTCCCACTAATCCCCAGTGATATACCATCACTGCTTCAGTACACGCTTTTCTTTTTCAAAGTAAAAATACATTTTCCCTTAAAATGTGTTAACTATTCAAAAACTCCTGATAGTCCCTTTAAACTTTCCCATTAATAAGTTATTTAAGATTTTCTTTCGCATCTTTTAGATGTTGGTTAATTCGCTACATTTTAACATTAACCCTTCAAAAATTGATGTACGAGTCTGTAGTAATATTTATAAAAAGAATATTTAATATTTCTTTTTATTCAAATGATATTTATAATTTAATTTTAAAAATTAGAAACCCGTAGTCAAAACCAAATAAATTTTGTCAGTCAAATGGTCCTAAATACAAAGTCCTATATACAGTAAAAATTCTATATTTTTCATTTATATTAAAATATAGAAAATGTTAAAAAAATATTGCCTACATTTTTGAAAAAAATCTCTCAAAGAATTATGTCATCTTTGGAGATGCTGTGTGGAAGGTCTTTTTAGGGAAATGAAGGAGACGGAGTTCTAAGAAGGAAAAAGGTATGAAGGGTGGGTAGGAATCCGGTCAATTTTTCAAATTGTTTCAACTTTCTCCTTGGCTCAAGTGTCCAGGAGTGATGGACGTATGATCCTCCCTCCTACTGCAGTGCAAGGCATGTAGCAAGAGAGTCCGGATAAAGAGTTCCATACGTCTCCCTCAACCCGTCTCTCCCGATTAGGTTGTATGGAAGTATGATCCGTCTCTCCTACTGCAGTGCAAGGGATGTAGCGAGAGAGTCCGGCTAGAGAGTTCCATATGTCTCCCTCAACCAGTCTCTCCCGATTAGGTCTACCACGCAGAACTCAAACTAAAATAAAATTTTTGAAATAATTCAGAATCTTTAACGAACTATAAAATACATTTATTATACCCTATTGAATACATACCCTAATATACCCTTAATGTACCCTATTAAATACATATGTAGTTTATAAACACATGATTCTCAAATCATTTATTGAATCCCTGAAGCATTCGTTTAAGCAAACATCAAATTTCAGATGTTTTCTATTTTTTACGTTTTGCATTCGAATTTCGAATTCACGTTTCGCTTTTTGAATTACTTTCCATTCGTAATGCACATGGTGTACGATTACATCGAAAGAAATAACCAATTATCTCCCAAACATCTGAAAATTATGCACATATAACACCAAGAAAAAACACGTCCGGGATCTGATTTTCCCCATATTTTTATACGGTGTAGAGCCAGCGAAAAGAAGCAAATAAACACCCTTAAAATATGGAGAAAAATATTCAGGATTGCATGGATAGCCAGGCGCACTAATATTTCCATTCTGGGTTCTGGAAGAGCTAGGCATCCACATTAGGCTACCCACTGTCTGCTTAGAGTTTGGTTGATACTTTTGATACGTTGCTCGCCAATTATGCTCGTGGGATGCCAAATTGAAGCAACTCACGGTCACTAGCAAAGTGGAAGACAGCAGAGGCGGAGGAAGGTCACCAAGTATCACTGGTATCTGGTATATCGATGTCCTTTGCTCTCCACACGCAGCGCAGAGTGTAGGAGCCTTGTCCTTCATGGAAATTCGATTTTCAGCGATAATGAATCAACTCAAGAAGATGAATTAAAAACTTACCATGGGTCTACCCTCTACGTAAGAATTATTTGCTCAAGAAGATGAATTAGCTTACCATGTATTTACCCTCAAAGAATTATTTACTCCAGAATATGCATTAAAAACTTACCCTATGTCTACCCTTTACGGAAGAATTATTTACTCAAGAAGATGAATTAAAAACTTACTTACGTCTACCCTCTATGTAAGAATTACGACTACGTTATTCATCAAGAAGATGAATTAGAAAGTTACCGTGTGTCTACCCTCTACGTAAGAATTATTTACTCAAGAAAGTGAATTAAAAAATTACCGTGTGTCTACCTTCTACATAAGAATTGTTTACTCAAGAAGATGAATTAAAAACTTACGTCTACCCTCTTAGTGAGAATTATTTACTCAAGAAGATGAATTAGAAATTTACCATATATCTACCCTCTTTGTAAGAATTATTTACTCAAGAAGATGAATTAGAAAATTACCATCTGTCTACTCGCTTCGTAAGAATTATTTACTCAAGAAGATGAATTAGAAAGTTACCATGTGTCTACTCTCTACGTAAGAATTATTTACCGAGTAGTTTTTTGTACATTTTCCCATCAAAACATCCGAATCTTTCTCATACCTACCTTTGTGGTAGTTTTCCACCAAATTACCAAGTGTACGGTTCCTCGAATAATTGAATAATTCGGCGTAAATAAATAGCTCAAACATTCTTTTTAAATCAATATTAGCATCGGTTTGAGTGTAATTAGGATAATTAGGGTGTGCTAGAGAGGTTTTTGTTGTTCCACAAAATAAACAAGTCAAGTAAATGACACTTTTCCAAATCAGAGGGGATGGGCAGAACCCTTTTCAAGCAATCTCACTCAGAATACAATTAACTTATTATTTACCCGAAACAAAAACGCAAGAGTTCTTTGCATTTGAATATTTATAAGTTAAATAGAAACAATTCCAGCGTGTTGATTAGTCAGTGGAAAGAAACGTTTTAATGTTTTGTTAATTTGGTAGAGGATTTATGAAAATACCGCATTTCGCGTGACTTTAGAGAAATCAGGGAAATAGCTGTAATTACAGAGAGAAAATTAAATTATGCGACAAATTTTTTTAATGGAAGTTATTTGTATTAATTATTAATTCTTTCGTGTTGCTTATACTCCTAATAGTCTCTCTAAAACAGTCAGTTAAAACATGTGAAAAATAATATTAAAATCTCTGAAGTAGATCGTTTAAGGGACTTTTTTCGTTTCCAGTTGGCAGCATTTATTGGAATAAATTTTAAGTTTAGATAACAACCCTATTATTATCATGAATATTAATATTTCTAATTAAAACTTTAAAGTCAATACCAAAAAACTGCCCTGAAAGTTTTAATTATAAGAAGCAGCCAGTACAAAAAATATTGTTTTCAATTTTCATTGGAATAACTCTTTTTATAATAACTTTTGAAGGGTAAACCCACCAATGTAATATATCATTGAAGAATAAAATAATACTTAATCGAATCTTTAACAGAAAGCCAGAAAAATACAATGGCAATGGTCCCAATTGGAATTCAACCCCAGGATCTTTTATATTGCCAATTAAAATATTCTTTTAGATTTTTAGAAAAGGTCAACAGGTATCCCAAATAAATAAAATCAGATATGTTTATCCGAGACACTATCTAGGTTACAAACCGATTCTTTAAATCATTGTGATCTTTTGGAAAAATTTGGAGAAAATGATTAAATTCCCAAAAAACGACTTTAAAATGTGTTGGTAAGACAAAAAATCCTGGATTAGATTCCAATTGCGACCGTTACCGTTTATTATTCTGTGTCTTGTTCTTTTTCATATTTTTGTTCAGATTTATTTATTAGTATTATCTTCTTCTTCATTGAATTATTGTTTTCGTAATTTTTCAAGCCTTTATATCCTGGGACTCTATAAAAGTTTATTGCTTTTCATGGTTCCTGCCGGAGCAGCCAAGTGGTTATTTGGTAGGTTGTTTTGTGATTACACTTATCATTGTTACAATTTGTGATCATTAACGGTCCCACGATAAATATTTCCAGGCAAAGGCGTGCTGCGACTTTCCCTATGTCATTTCAATTTTTTCTTCGAATTAAAAGTTTATTCTATTAAATGACACTCCTATTTAAAAAGTAACACCGATTACAAATATCCTTGATAAATAATTTCTTTTTTAAAATCGTCGAAACATAAATTTGATTTTTCGTTTTGACTTTGTTTTAAATCATCTACCAATTGTGAGGCTTTAACAGTTTATCAAATAATAATCTGACAGTAAATATGTAACCGAGTAAACTAACGCCAAACAAATAGAGAAAATTGTCTTTATTTTACAAAAGAGTGGTCCCCAATGAAAAGGCTTGACGAGGGTCACGCATTGTAATTATTGTCCACAGAGAATGTCATTCACAGCACAATAAAACTTTTATCTTCGCCCAATGTGTCACAAACCGTCTCAACTCTAAACGGACAGCATTCACCCTTCAGTATTCAGTTAATATTAGTGAAATAAATATATTATCATTACAGTTGCTTTCAAGATAAATATTATCGGATTTTATTATTCTTCTTCTTCTCGTGCCCTGTCCGTTTAACGGACGTTGGCTATCATGTTGGCTGTGCGGACTTTGTTTACTGCGGCACAGAACAGCTCTAAGTAGACTGGCCAAACCACTGTCTCAGGTTTTTCAGCCATGATATTCTCCTTCTTCCAGAGCCCCGTCTTCTGGCAATCTTTCCCTGCATTATGAGATGTAAGATCTCGTACTTCTCTGGATGTCTCATCACATGTCCTAGATATTGAAGAGTTCGGGTTTTTAATGTTTTAATAACTTATTTTTCTTTATTCATCCGAACCATAACATCTTCATTTGTAGCTCTGTTCATCCGTTTATTTTGAGTATTTTCCTGTAGATCTGTAGGTCAAATTCAAAATTAAATAATATTATTTGTGACTAATTTTTACCATATTTTAGGATGCTCCCTTTTTAAGTGATCACAAAGTTCTGAAGAATTGGTTCGTAACCTAGATAGTGTATCGGATAGACACATCCGATTTTATTTACATGGAACACCTATTGACCTTTTCTAAAAGCCTAAATTAATATTTATATTGGCAATATAAGAGATCCTGGGTCCAAGTCCCATTTGCCACCGTTACCTTTTTATTTGTTGTGACTTCTTTTTTTTCACAAATTCGTTTAGATTTGATAATATTATCTTCTTCATCAATGATATATATATATTACATCCTCCTAAAGGTATGTAGCTATTTTAAATAATCAAATATTACTCCCTTTTCGGGATGTCAGCCGCGACCACTTCAACCGAATCGCACTGAGCGTCGAAAAGGGGTGAAGTATTTCTTTTTATTTCAAGTAGCCGCATTCGTTTGCGGTAAAGGGTCAATTAGTGCGTATGAGGTGATTCGTGACCGATAGGTTATTTGTTTTTCCTTTTTATAAATGCGCCAGTAATTCCTTGGCGCAGAGAATATATTGTTTGACGCTGTTAGAATAACTTAACGCATCTATATAATAATAACATCATTATTGGAAATGCTGTGTCACCGGATGATGTCATTTAAAGCGTTAATCCTTTGATGGAAAGGCTCGAATACACTTCTACATTACTCTCGTCACAATTGATTTCATACACTTTATTTTCGCCGTTTTGACGACTTAATTTAATTATATGGGGCAATCGTGAGGACGTAATATTATTTTTGTTCGTCAAAGTTTTGGAAAGGTTTCGATCTTATTTGGTTTTTCAAAATATTAACCGAAGCCGGGAGTTAAAACATTGTTTTTATAGTAACAAATATTTATTTAGTAACGATTATAAAAACGAGATTCTAATTATTGAAAACAAAATACCAAAAGGGATACGAGGATTCAAAATATCAGACCAAGCCCGGAAGTAAAACAATACTTTTTTATAGTAACCTAGTAATTGTTTTAGTAACCATTTTAAAAACGTGGTTCTAATTTTCTAAAACAAAATACCAAAAATAATGAAGCTTTATTTTTTAATACATCGTAGGTACGGTTTTCTTGAGTTTTTCGTAACAAGTTATGCAAAGCATTTTCAAAAAGAACTGCATTAGCCCCAAGAAGTTATTCTACGTAATAGTTTGAGCAAAACCTAAAATCTGGTTCGTATCTCAATTTCCCGGTCTCCGCGTATATTCCGCTGAAAATAGCATCGTAAATTTTCTAAAGTTGCCACCTTTCGCAGACGTTGCTATATTTACCAACGTTTATTCCATATTCTCACGTCTCACCTTAATTTTATCTAAAAATGAATTCTTCACGGATAATTTTTGAATGAAAAATATGACAGTTTTATACTTTTAATCAAAATATATTTGATGCATTAGTAACTCGCAATCATTTTAGAATCCCCCGAAAGAGTGTTCGCTTTGTGTGGGGTACGCTATTTTCCTCTGAAAATCTATTTTTTTATGAGTAGAAAGGTATTCTTTCGAGTTGCTTTTTTATTTAATTTTTATTCGAATAACTCTAGTTATAATATTATTTGAAGGCTATACCAATTAAAGTAATTATATCATTGAAAAGGAAGACAATGCACCATTTTGTTTTATAATGAACAAATAAACTCCATGGAAATTCTCTTCTGAGGTTATCATAAGAACATTGTTTATTTAGAAAAAAAAATTGATCTGTAACTAAAGAGAGAGATGAAGTCAGCTCGGTGCGGCAATTGCCACTGTAATTCGCGATATGATGGAAATGCCTGAAGATAGGTCGACTATCGCTTAGATGTTTGATGTGCAACTCAGTATGTTTACAACTCACTGTGAAATTCATGTCGAAATTTAATAAGTGATTTAAAAAATAAATTAAGACTTACTGCATGTTTTGGTGTATAAATAAACAGTTTACCATTAATACACGCTTAGTTATTTCATTTTTAAATCACTGACACTTTTTACGAAGAACCCTGTATTGTAGAATCCACCAGAATATGTAGCAATAATTGTGAATGACCATTGTTAATAAATTCCTGTCTATTTTTCAAAAGGATTGTTCTATAAAATAGATCATAGACGAGTGTATTGGTATATCAGAGTAACTCTGGTCTCTATGCCAATAATTACGTCGAATATGCCTTTGTCACACGGCAACAATGTGGCGCGATTTACAGCGAGCTGCCCCGTCCTGTTCCGTACAATAAATATTAAATTTCACCATGCATATTTGCATTCCTTTCTGAAGTGACCTTCCCATCGCATCGGTGCAGCAAAGGCGGACATGCTTGAATGCATCAAAGATTTGCATGTGTTCCACGTTTAATATTGTGAACAAAATGTCAAACGTGCAAGAGTGCAGACTAGTGCTATGTATCGCGTGATATATCACATTTCATTCAAACCTGAAGTTGCACGAAAATTTCACTTTTTCACAACTTTTTTTTCAGAATTCAAAACTTTAAAAACATTAGGGAAATGTGAGTTAACTCGCCTCGTATTATTGACCCAACGCCGGTTGTTTCAAAGATATGTAATCATGGTTTTTAAAGTTAGATTTTAGCTTTCTGAGTGGAATGGGTGGCTTTCAGTTGATGAGTATATCAGTGTCAGTTATATAAAATTTTCAACATCACAGCTGCATCTTTTAAATGTATTTTACTCTTTTATTAAAAATCTATAATTTTCACTACAACGTACGACTTTCTCAAAACAAGTTTATTATAATTTTTTAAGTTCGCCACAGGACTTTTTCACTATACTTTGACCTGTATATTGCCGGGTGTGCGTCGGCGCACACGCCAAAATTAGAAAAAAAAATTTAATGCGATTTTAGCACTTACTTATAAAGAAAACGTATGAAAGACAAGGTCAGAATCGCTTGGAGCATTCTTGTGCTTGACGTATGATGTAGCCTAAATACACCTAGCCACTCGGAATAATTTTTATAAAATTTATCTATGACATCGACCCTTCATTTTAGGCGCGATTTGAGCTGTCAAACTACAAGCGTCGTAGGTCGTGAAAAAGATCGAAAAACCTATAAATTTATCAAATAAATGCAAATAATGTTGTTTTTATGCTTAGTTTATTGTTCAAAAAAATTATTTCGGTAAATATAATTTTCGATAGCACAAAATAAACCCGCAAAATATTACGTCAAAGTCAAAACTTTGCGAAATTTACGTCGTTTTCTCCTTGGCATTTGGTAGGTTCAACATTGAATGAACTATAATTGCATTTTGTAAATCTTTTTTCGTACACTAATAATAAAACCTACTGCTTGGAAAATATATTAAAAAAAAAGATTTATGCCAATTTCTCCAACATAGAATTATGTTATTTAAAAACGGAGAAATCTTATAAAATATCATGAAAATCAATGTTTGTTTGTTCGTATTTTATGCGCTGCCATACCGTTCATCATCAAACTTTGGTGATTTGTTGTGCGCACGCCCGCAAAGGTTATGGGCTATATATAATGGTAAGCTCTGGCGTTATAAAATTTGTATAAAAAAATTACTACAGATGGTTTGAAAATGTTTGTATTTCATATATTTTAGCTGCAGAGAGGGAAAGCTGGAGGGAGAGTAACGCAAGAGATGGGATTCGCGGGAAGGGTGACGAGGGAGGGGAAAGCGGGAAAGATGCAGGAGGCGAAGGAGACGAGCGGGGAACGCATGGAAAGGGATTTGCAGGGAGACCATTTATTTCTTTGAACGGCATTGCAACGCACGCCGGGTACCCGCTAGTACTGAATAAAAATCAACTTCGAAATAAATCACAACTCGAAACTCAGAATTTTTATAACACGCGGCTACGCAAAATTTGTAGTTTTTATTTCGTAAAAAAATTACCTTCCTACACTGCTTTCGTAAAGAAATTAGCTTTCCGGAAATTCTAAAGCTTAACACCATTAGCTAGGTATCAAATTGTCGAACTGAGTGGGATTTCCTTTTTTAAAAAGTTCACCCGGTCATTTACGTCGATCATTGTAGCTTTGGGCTTATGGTTACCCCTGAGTACTTATTACAAAGCCTTCTCTGTAACAAAAAGCTCTAATCGCTTTCGTATTCGGGGAATAAACCTTTTTTGCCATAGATCCTCACAGAATGGCTCCACCGGCTAAATAAATAACCCTTGAACTGTCATTTTCGTATAACCGATAAAAAGTTTAGTAGAAATTTATTCAAATACTGCGTCCTTTTGGCACCCGCATCTGCTGTCAATCACTCCGCTAATGGATGGCTGATTCACAACCAAATTGGTGAAAATATCCTACGGCAGTGTAATAAAAAATGGACTTCGATAGGTGCAGTACCTACTTTATCGGGTGAAATGCATGCATTCGCTATAAAATAAATATATTTATGAGAAAACTTTGCGTATTCTGGAAATAATTAGTATCTTGTTGAAAAACTCTGTGGTTTGGAAGCGATGAATTCTAATTTTGAAGAATTGCGTTGTTTTTAAAAAATCTATTTGAAATTCGCTTTTATTTTCTTGATTGAATGATATGAATATATGAATGAAATGGATACTTAAAAATGAAAATTAACCCACTTCCCGGCATCCGATTGAGCTTAAACTCGGCAAATAGAGGCGCTCTATGACAATGCATCCTATCCCATGCTTTGGTTAAAATCACGCACACAAACGTGGACATGTTAAGCATTTCTCTGAAATTGTTTAACATTACAGCAGTTAGTTTACGAAATAATATTTTACCAAATAGGCTATTTTCAAATTAGCCAAATATCTAATTACGCTTTTTATTGGTTGCTGAAAAATACCAGAACTTTTACTAATGTTCACAAAATTTATATCTGCAGGAATGATAATCATTTGCCCTTACAAAATATATTACGTTTGACGCGCGTAATTGTGACAGTTAACAGTGTGTATTTTCATTTTGCACATTATTTGGGAATTTTCACTCCTCAACAACAACAAATTTGACGTCTAAGTAAGGGGGAAATAGGTGAAGGATGGCGTATGTTTAGTGATTTTCAGGAATTTTTTTAACACATAAGGAATATAATATAGTAGAGTAAATACAAATACATTATATCTTTATTTACACTTTAAGATCATTTTATACATATATTCAAGAGTAAATTCTAAAATTTTCAAATATTTTCCTCAAAAAATAACGGAAAATCAGCTGCCGCGCGTTGTACGTCGCCTTCCGGCTGGGCAATTTGTGTCCTAGAGGTCACATTGGCTTAGTCTTTGAGACAAGCATAATGATAAGTGTGTAGTTTGTGAGAAAAATAAAATGATTTAAATTAAATAAATAAAATTCCTTTTCATTCGAAATCAATTTTTCAAAAAAATTTACTTTTTAAGTATTTCTTCTATTTAGACTTCACTCCTTACAAAAAAATCGAAAATTAATATTTTTTTGAGAAATGTGAAAATTACGTTTTTTTGCAATAAAAAAAGTTTAAATAAGAACATTGTTTTGGATTGAGTAGAGCGTATTTATGTAAATAAACTGTAAAAGCTAGAGATTACACAAAATCTAAAAAAGTAGTTTCAAGAATAACGCGTTTTAAAATAAGAGTGGTAGTAAAGTAGTGGTGGTTCGACCGAAGGACACTCACCCAAACGCTTTTAACTTTTAAACGTCGTAGAATTTTGGTTTGAAATTTGCAGAATATAATTTTAAATAGTTTGTAATGGTTATTTTAGTACGCCTACAAAAACATACTCCGAAACACTGCATTTCGGAGTGCTAACCCTGATTCATGATATTTTTAATATACCACTGACTTTCATCCAAACAAACTGAAGGAAAAAGATCAAAATGTCGGTGATCCTTCATTAGCGTCTCATTTTTTAAATATTTTCATTTTTTCTCAATGACTTACTTTTCTTTTGTCTTCATTTCAAGTCTGCCTCTATTCCTTTCTCTGCAATACTTTAATCCCAAGATAAAGAAAACGGTTTGCTGAGAGAACAGAACGCCAATCATCCCAGTCCGGGTGAACTAAAATTACCTCATCGACATTCTTACAATTGGAAACCCTTGAATACATTTTCACCTACACTGTCCCTTAGAGGTCCCAAACACTTTAACAAACATTCACAGCGTTTATTCCATTCACTATTTCCCTCCATTTTCCACTTCACGATTTGGGAGGCGGAAAAAAACATGGAAATTCTGCACGTTCGAAAAATACAAATAAAGTTTTATTTTATCGGAATAGAAGTGGGAAAAATATTTAAAAAGAGACCGTTTCATTTTCAGGCTACGTTTAACATTTTTGTCCGAAACTGAACAGCGAAATTATTTACGAGCCTTAAAAAATGACACTTTTGTAAAAACGTGAACACTTTATTAAAAAGGGGTAGAATATTTCGGGATTATTCGCTATTAATGTTTCGAAATATTTAACTGTTAAATCAAACAAAATTTTATAAATTGTAACACTGTAGGGTGGGAGTAGCAACATCTCACGATTCTGTAAATATTTCTATAAAATAATACGCGGAAATGTTAATTAATACAACGGAAGCCATTAATGAATTGTCTGAAATGGGATGCTACGATCTCCTTTTACAAAATACAATTGAAATGTTCTGCCCTTAAATTTAACCTTTCTTTATTTGACGACAATGACGGAAAGAAAACCAAGATGGGTTTTAAGAAACGACATCTTAACAGTAGAAAAATATGATTGTTGGAGGCTGGATTGGTTTTTTAAAGTACACTAGGTTTTTTTATGTTTTGAAGAGTTTTATTTCCCATGTAAGTATATTTGTTACTTAATTTTTATTTATCTGCTACTGGTTTTAACACGTCCATGTCATTCACTAGTAGTCTTAAAACTTAGGTTTGTAAGTGTCTATAAAATGCCTAGAAACTGTTACTGAAATAATTATTGACCCAGAAATACTAACAATAGATTATGAGTTTTCACTGACACCTCTTAGGATTATTTTAATTAAATCCGGATATTGGTTTCTCATTCTTTTAAAGTAAAATCTTATTCAATTATTAATATCTATTTTTACCGATTATATATTCTTCTTATCGTAGCCACCATTATTCTTGACAGCATCCATCTGTCTGAAGCCTGTAGAATTCTACAAGTCATTCACTTGTCTCCCGTGTGGGCGACCTCCGTTTGCGTCTTACCTAATTCTCGTAATATAACCTACCTTTACCCAACTCCAGATGTCGTTTGAAGGTGTTCAAATTCTACCTGTCATAGATTATTCGTGCCACTGACAGGTCCAGCATTTTTCCGTGTAAGAGAGGAGATTGTGCATTGTAATATATTCTCGTGAAAGTGACGTGGTCTGTTTCCGTTATTCATCTATAAATATTGGTGACCCGACAATTGATCCCCCGAAATGATATTTTCTTTATTTACTGTGTATAATTATTAATTTCAAACGTACAAGATACTCAGTTCAACATCAAAAATACCCTTAATAATAAGTTGGTATTAATATCATAGGTATTCATACACCGTTTCGAGTGTTTTGTACTTATGCGCTGGTACATACAGTATATAGAGAAGCAGATTAGTCCTCGATGCATTTGAATGAAGTATGTTTTATTATTTCTTCAAAATAGGCAAATTTACTTTGTGGTGTCATCATTTAATAATGAAAAACAATTACTTTGTGTAACAACCACTATTTAATTAACAATATCAACATGTTTCGAAAACTATGTTTTCTTCGTCAGGATAATAAGTTAATAAAAAATAACAAAAGACAAACAAGTATAGACTAATTAGAATATAGACAAAATATTAGAAAGGAGAGGTGATTAATTACCTAAAATATATCATAAAAAACAATTATATAAAATAAAATATAAAAATTATTTTAGAATCTGTAAAAAATTACATTAACATAATAATTTTTTTTTTTTTTAAAACAAATTAAGAATTCTAAGTATTAGTACGAAAATAAATTTAAAAGATGGCTATTTTTAAAAAACGTTTGGTTATTTATAATATTTAATTTACTATTAACACTTTTTCTAATTTCTAAATTATCTAATTGTATACCCGTTGTGTTAGTGTGTAAAATTTTTAAACAATTAAATTTAAAAAAATTTTAATAGTCGTGCTTTATTATTAAAATATGTTTATTTTTGGAAAAGATATGTAGATGACGTTTTTTGTATATGGACTGGAACTAATAGGCAATTACCACTATCTGTTTTCACTGAGGTTAATTAACCGTTGCTACGAGCTGGTTAGAACCAAAACTTCCAGACTTAACCGTATTCTTCTGTCTGACTGTCTTTCACTGACCGTCCTTCACTGACTGTCCCGTTATCAAAAAAAACTGCCTATTTAAAACGAAAATCTCCCATCAATCAAAATAAGTTCATGCAATTTTGAGTCGTATTTACTAGCTTGCCACCCACCACTCTCGCTTCATGCCTCTTCCTGCCTTCTACGTTTGTCACCGTCCCAACCCTTGAAATCGGGGTCCCAACCATCTCGGTCTAGCAAAATAAAACAGGGGTGGACCACGCGCTCGACTCAAGCTTGTCATAGGACATTTTCTCCCACTCAAAATAAATGTATTACATCGCACTACCCCTGCATACATTTTGGAATAATCCATTATTATTATCATTATTTTATAACCTAACGCGAAGGAATTTTATCCTACGCATTATTCTACGAACAATATGTATTCTCCCTTGTTTTTCCGTATTTGTGAGTGTTTAGGCCTTATACTCTGACAAACTCTCTCTTTAAACAAATAGCAACGCCCGTAAGGCTTTCCCCAGTATTAAATTCACATTTTTATTGATTTCGATTTTCATTTATGGCCATTTATCACCACCATGGCCTAATCTGTCCCTGTTATTTGCATCTCTACTAAGTAACCTCCCACATCTCATCGTCCCGTTCTCTCGAAAAAGGTGATAACTGTCAAAATGATTTGTTGATCTCTCCAAAAATCACACTCGAATTTGTAAATAAATTTAGAATTAGACAGGCCGTTAAATTTTATGCATTTGGCTAATTACTTTTTCCACTATTTTGTACGTAACCTAGAGTGGTGATTCCAGCTTAATGACCTCTTCAAAGAGCCAAAATCATGTTACCTGTCAATCTCTTAGAACGTCACTTAGACATTCCACATGTCGCTCCTAATAACTGAAACGCAAAAGTTCATAATTAACCCAAAATCTACTTCCTGAACGACCCTTTTCAAAATCTCAATAGAGTCTCGGTCCCGAATTTCAACAGTTATCAATTTCTTATTTTTGGTCATCATAAAGTGAGTTATGATCAAATTCATAAGGGCTCGCATTCCATACCATGGATTTCGTGAGAACTCTCCGCTCCTCGAACCAGATAAACGTTAACCCCGCCTCTCTCTCGCTATTCGTTGTGTTCAAAATAATTGTTGATTTATCATTTCCAATTTGTCCAACGTTTTACATCTCCGATAGTCTAGCACCTCCCACGCGATAATTAACCCGTATTTTATTACAGCCTCCTTCAATTTCGTTTTCAAACACACCCAACAGAGGTCAGTAATATGATCGAATTTAAATATTTAAAAAAAAAATTTCCTCGTCTACTTGTTCAAACAACACTGAACCATTACATAATTCAAAACATGCCAGATAATATCCAACCAGCTTTTTACGCCAATAACAAATTAAAAAATTATATATTAAATAACAAGGACAAAGGTGTGTTTTTGAACAAATCTGGGGTTTATAAATTAATTTGTAATGATTGTAACTTTTTTTATATTGGGAAGACTTCTAGAAATTTTAACATTAGAGTTAAGGAACATCTAAGATGTTTAAATAATAATAATTATTCAGAATTTGCAAACCACATTTTGGAAACAGGTCATTCTTTTGATATTAATAAAGGTTTAAAAATTTTACATACTAACACAACGGGTATACAATTAGATAATTTAGAAATTTTAGAAATTAGAAAAAGTGAAAAAGTGTTAATAGTAAATTAAATATTATAAATAACCAAACGTTTTTTAAAAATAGCCATCTTTTAAATTTATTTTCGTATTAATACTTATATTTATAATAATTTATTTTGTTATTTAGAATTCTTAATTTGTTTTAAAAAAAAAAATAAAAAAAAATAAAAAAAATAAATAAAAAATAAATAAATAAATAAATAAAAAAAAAATAATAAAAAAAAAATAAAATAAAATAAAATAAAATGTTTATGTAATTTTTTACAGATTCTAAAATAATTTTTATATTTTATTTTATATAATTGTTTTTTATGATATATTTTAGGTAATTAATCACCTCTCCTTTCTAATATTTTGTCTATGTTCTAATTAGTCCATACTTGTTTGTCTTTTGTTATTTTTTATTAACTTATTATCCTGACGAAGAAAACATAGTTTTCGAAAGGTACATCCTCTCTGCACATGCCTTTGGGTTCAATTAGTTGTATTTTATGTAATTAGGTATAACGTATTTTCCCTAAAGCGACTGCACATTGCGTATATGTATGTACTCCCGGAGACCAATTGTCGGTGGATCAACTGTCAACCATAAATATTTAGGTGCAACAAATCAACTGAACTCAACTCCACCTATTTTAGTTGTTTTACGAAAATAGCACGATCCTACTTGACTTTGGACCTTTGGAGGGTGTGATATCATCTCTTCAATATAATATGATAGGCCGCGATTGATTTGTTGTCGAGTGCTTCGAAGTGTCAGGTATCACGGTTTCAAACAAGCTTAGTCCTCTATCACTCTACGAGATACAAATGCAGCTTTAAGAGCTATTTTCAAGCGGCCGAGAATTTAAATTTCGTGGAACGATGATCTCGCGATTGTACCCTTGCAACGGTACAGGGCGGTTCCGATGAGAACGATTAATTTTCCATACCAGCATTTTAACATAATGAATCAATATCGATTTTATTTCATTCCAAATTTGCTTTGATAATACCCACATTCAAAAATGCTCAAACTCGTGATGATAAAACAATTAAAATTATGTGTTTTATGTAATTATTGTTTGATCATTAGTATTAACAATTTTTCAATAATTTCTAAGCAAAATAAGAATGCAATTTTTTTTTAAACGTATTAGTTTGTAAGACCGTAAATAAATAGACAAACTGAAGTATTTTCGTCACAAAACAAGGATGCGGATCTTTTTTAATAATTTTATTTAAACTAAAATTAGAATTCTGAAAAGTAGGTTTCCCAAATAATTCATTGATTTATTTTACTGTATGATTATATGATTTGAAATGTATGTTGTATAATACAAAATTTTACAAATCTGCCAACGACCCGCGGTAAAACGTTTTTGTACTAAAAATAAACATATTTTCTCAAAATTTAAAAAAATAGCTTCACTAAATAAAAAAAACAGTCTTTTGAAATCAATTTATATTTTTATTTTGTGGAAAAGTGTCAATACGTCTAAAAGTTGATTTAAAAATTGGTTTTGTCTGGTTATTCCCTCTTAAATGATCTGAAAAGAATGAATTTAAAACGTGTTAGATTAATCGTAACCCGGAAATGTTTGTCTCGTTTAGAAGTTGTTCAGTTTGATGTACCTCGTATTTTAAAAATCCATTCAAAATCTATCATTTCGACTCCAATTTGAAAAGGATAAATCCTGAAAGGACGTAATCCCTTCAGCGGACAAAGTGATGACGGGAGTTATAGTAAAAGTTTCAATTTGATTTATTAATCCTCCAAATTCATTCTGTCGCCACAGGATTACCGGCTATTATTGAATCCGTATTACTAAGTGCAAAAGTTTCACGATTTACAGGAGTTTCAGAAAAGACGTGTTTGATTACCGTGAAACCTAAAAGTATTTTATGATAATGTTATGTAATATTTTCCTGAATCACTCTGTTATCTAAAATCTCAAAAGAATTTAGATTTGTATATAGAAACAAGTTTATTTGCAATACCTACAAAAATACACAAAAAAAAAAAATTATGTCATTTCTGAACTTGAACGCTGGATATTTTGTTATTGTTCTAACCACTGATATTAGCCACAATCTTCTGCTGTGTTTAACCAATTTATATATATTTTTAATATTAATATATATGCACTGTTTAATGATTTTTCCACCTTACAAAAAAACTCGTTCCGGTCAACGGGATGAAATTGTCATCTATTTTACGTAAGCACGAGGCCCTGGAGGCCCTGAGGAAAATAATTTTCCTTCAGGCCTTTCTCATTTTACGAGAAGTTGTGTAGAGGGTCTTTTTAAGGAAAGGAAGGAGGGGAAGTCTGGGAACGAAAAAAGCTACGAGGGGTGGGTAGGAATATGGAGGTCAGTGTCCAGGAGTGACAGACGTATGAATCCATCCCTCCAATTGCGGTGCAAGGTGATAACTTGAGAGAGTCTGGCTAGAAAAGTCAAAAGGCTTCCCTCGATCAGCCTCTCTTGATCCGGCCCGCCACGTAGCAGGTGGGCAGATGTACCTGATGCCAAGAGCCGGACAAACCTCACTCTATGAACCCGACACCCCTTCTTAGTAACCAAACATAGTGAAACACTGTAGCAGAGGTGTTGGTTACTCAGACCTGCCTCCCAAATTGAATGTCATGTCATGATTACTTTAATCGCTTTTTAATCTTATATTGCTCCCTGTTTTGGAAGCATATCTATAAGTAACTAATAGTTTTTCTAAATGCGGAATTGTACCAAACTATTTGAGAACAAAAACTTGGAAATGTTACAAAAATTGGTTACTTACATGAATTCACACTTTACCAAAAATTCGCCCAGCATTTTCTTACCAAACGGAATAAAATATTTACTTTTAGTTTTCGTGTGAAACCGTATAACGGTTGTAATGTAACCCATATCTAAGAAATGTTGTTGGGTCCAGGAAAGTGGAAAAGGAGAAAGGGGGGAGAAAGGTTGAGAAAAATCTAACTATTCACATCTAATAACTAAGAATAGTTTCTTCAAATAATAAGTCCTTCCAAACAACTGTCTGATTCCGAGTGATTGGATTTATTATTTAACATCTTAATGTAGCAAATAAAATAAAAACAAGGCAGATCTTCCAATTACAAAATTATCTTTCAGTAAAAGTAGTCCGTATTTAAACATTTGATTTCCATGAATCTGATATAAGTTATTCAGAAGATACAAAAGTACCTTATAATTCATATTAGCTCTCTACGTTACCAAGTGGCTACCAGGAGAACAGAAATCAAATTGGATGAATTCAGCCTACATATTTTTCTCATACAAAGATTAAACGGATACGCTTATTCCGATATCACTTGCATAAATTTGTATGTTAACTTCCAGATTTATTCGATTCATTCCGATTTATTCAATATCACAAGAATTCTTCCTGAATGTTTCATTAAGTTTCCTTTCGGATTTGATTTAATTATTTTTTCTTAAGAAAGATTTTTTCAGAAATTTCTCCTAATATCTAATCTTCTTGGCAAGAAGTAAAAACACGTGTTAACGTAGAATGGGGATAATACAATATATCCCAACAATTTTTGTCGTCTTTTTACAAAAACGATGAAAAATTTTATTTGATTTTTAAACTTGATTTTATACTTATAACTTTGTACTGCGTCATTAATTTCATTTACAATTTTAAAATGTTTTAACATTAATAACGATTCATTCATTGTAAAGTTAGATTGTTAAATTTTGTAACTTTGTGACACTTATTTACTTCATACGGGACCGATGTCACCCAGTTATATTAAAAAAATTTCAAGATATTTGAAATATTTTTACTCACGAATTTGTCCGCTTCATAATTATGTAACCCGAATCTAAAATGGTTTAAAAAAACAGGTAATAAATAGTTCATTATTTTACTGTGATTTCAATTAAACGTGTAAATCCTTGCCGCTAGAAAATTTTATATGTTTCTTTATATATATAAAAATCTCACGTCACGATGTTTGTTCGCAAAAAAACTCCGAAACTACTTAACCGATTTTTATGAAATTTGACTTACTGTGTGTAGTTTGGTGCAACCTAAAAGAAAGAATAGTTTTTATCTCGATTATTGACCTCAATATTTATTATTGCGAATTAAATGTTCGTTGTAGGACAATGCTTTGTAATTATTTGTAAATGAGTTGAGTTTCTAACAGATGGCGGTGTGAGTTAATTTATCGAATACTTGGTTATCTAGTTTGGATAACCATCCAGTAGATGGCGTTGTGTTTCGATTTCTCGTCACAGCAACGCGTGGCGAGTCAGCGTGCTGAGTGCTAAGAGAAGTAATTGACTTGCTATCAGTGATTCTTCACATTATTTGAAGTTAAAAATGGGCATTAAATTTTGGCTGGTGATTTTTTTGTTGTTTTTATTCAAAAACAAACAAACAAAACAACAACTGGTTACTCGTTCGAGTAACCGCCCAAGGGCCGAGTATTCCCCAATCTTAACTGCCCAAGCTATTGATTTTCAATGTTTTCAGTTACAACAACAAAAATGAATAAAGAAAATCGTCCCAATGTCACCTCTAATTTTTACTTCAAATAACCCTAGAAATCATTGTTTAAAGGAAGAGATCATCATAACTTAGATATAAAGAAAAATTATATAATAATTGTAGTAATACAAGCGTTCACCCGCGGCTTCGTTCGCGTGATATTAATGTAAAAAGGATTTTCCCACGGATGTGAAATGTTTTTCAGGAATGAAAAGTAAACTTTGTTACTTCTCAGTTCTTCAAATATTCCTATGCAAAAATTCACTTCGATCGGTTGCTCTGTTGCAACGTGAAAAAGGACAAACAAACACACTTTCGTGTTTAAAATATTAGTCGGAATTTATGTACTTGCAAAACAGTGAACCATTAAATAAGTGAGAAGAACAAGGTTATAATGTTTTTATTACTATAAAACCCATAACAAAAATAATACATTTGATAAAGTAAACATTGCTTATCTTACTAACCTTAACCAAAGAAAAAAAAACTTTAAAACAACTCTGTGGGGTGTGTAGTGAATTTATTAACCTTTTTTCCTAATTTATTTGCATAATAAACGCAGGTATGGTATATTATGATCGCTTTCGTACATAAATATTAAGTACGAGTATATAAGAATAACACAATATACCTTTTTATGGCTTAGTAGTTGTACGCCCGACAGCAAAACTTGTCAGTTATTCGTGGCTTCTTTACGACTATCATAAAAGTCACTTCGTACATTATATTTATGATGGCACATCGCTTGGCTATTCGTATTTGCGTATATGGCATATTTGGCAAAGAATAGCCGTGTACGGACAGTATATTTAATAAAATATTGGCCTTATGGAGGCACTTCACTTGACTTTTCGTATTCGCGTGTTTGGTGCATTTGGTTACAATCGCCGTGTTGATAATATGTTTGACAAAGCATTACCAAATTATGTATCAAATATGCGTTGCGTTGTCGGTTTTCTACGCCTATCAAAGATGTCCGATAACAATGATGATGATCAACAACAACAACCTTTTTAAACGGAAGGCCAATTTGTTTTTAATATTACGGGGGTCGAAGGGAGTAGGTCAGCTTGACATGTTTAACTTTACAGTCGGTAGTGTCGCAAACCTGCGTGTTATGACGAAAATTTTATTATTCCAAAGCCAAACCAATAAATGCATTCGATTTTTATTTTGTTCTATTAAAAACATAATGAATAATACTTTTGTTAGCTGATTCAAAATAGACTGTCAAACGTTTGTTTTGAAACATTTTGTCAAAAAACCCTTTTGTATTTTGTAATTCAGGTTCTGAACGCGTAAAATATTTGATCATAATATCAAAAATCAATCTTTAAAATGCATAAAAAGTCGCTGGGCTGCGAAGGTGAATTTTAATTCTAAAAATATTTCTAATTTTTCTGGTCTAACAACGAAATTTTGTGTTTTTTTTTAATATAATTTAAAAATTGCTTATTATTTTGAGCCGCTAATTGAAAAATTATAATAATCATTATTAGAAACATACTATTGCAAACAATTTGTTCTGTGAATGGTAAATATATTTGTGTTTTCCATGAACGGTCGAATTTGCCTTTATTTGCATGTTTGTCTTAACGTAAAATATTGTCAAATACAACCAATACGCAATCGCAACGCCAAGTAAAGTGCCACCAATACATGTATCAATGTAATATTTATTTTGCGACTAGCATTGAGTAGTTAAAAGGTAAATACAACTCGGTTGTTGTTTATCCATTCCTACGTTTGAATATTTTAGTGTCACACGTCTAGCCGCTCTTTCACCAATATTTGGTATCCAATTTTCATACAATCTTGAGCTGAGACAAATTTGTTATTTGGTTCAATTCGTCTGAATTCTTTTCCTAAGGGTAGATTGATTGGCAGGTATATTTTTCGGATTCTTTTCAGTATCTTTTTGGTATTTCAGGACTGAACTCGTATTTATATAATCCGCCCTTAAATCCATTAAATCATACTTTCTTTTCGGCTTTCGTTACCTACTTTACTAAAAAAAACAACTCTGAAAGCTACCCACTGCTTCTTCCAACTATTGAAAAAGAATAATAATGTTGAAATTGAATACATGAATATTATTAGTGACTATTAGTTAATTTGAACTAAATATGGTGTTCGGGGGTAGAGTGCATTAACTTCGTGAGGTGATTCTACATGACGGTAGAAGTAAAAAGTTAAAAACAATTTTTTGAAAAAAAAAAATTTTCTGAACAAAATTTTTTTCCTATACAAAAGAAGAATATTGTTTTTTCCATATAAACTCAACAAATCGATTCTGTACAAATTCAACTTTTTTACCCAAAGACTTTCTTAAAACGTTGGAAATTCTGAAAAAAATTATTTTTATTTTATACTTGATCTGTCATGTAGAATTATTTTCCGAAGTACGACTGTTCGATTCTTAAAGAAATAAAAATAAAATGACTTGAATTAAACTGAAAAATAACAAAACAGCAGTTTTTATTATTGTTCATTGCTTCATAACCAAAAATATCTTCTTGGTCTTAAAATGGCTGGATTATTCTCTAAAAATCCCGATGAAGTTACAATAAGGAACTCCAGTGAAAAATATTATGGCTTTAAAAAAATATGATCATATAGACCAATGTACGCTGATTTTGAATATATAAGTTTTATTACATAATATTTAACGTAGAGTTTTAAAAAAAATATTGAAAAGGCCATTTTAAAACGTGTCATTAAAACATCCTGTCAAGTTGGTATTGCTGGATTTTGGTGGCGTGACGTCACCGCGCCGCGTCACCTGGGTCAAAGTTGTATAGAAATCAATAGAAATGTAAGACGCAAGCCGTTCGACATTCCGTGTTATTGGTTTAAAGAGATTTGGACATATAATAGTTTTTGTTTTTATTGAAACATTATTTAGGCCTAAATAATTCAGTATCAAAAATAAAGAATCTCTATTAGTTTATCTATATTATTTAAAATATTCAAAAACTCTAACTGTACAAAAAACGAACATAATGCCCAGTAAAACGCTCCAATGCTGAAATTCAAAATGGCGGGAGTCGAACAGCTGATTCCAGTTCCCTACAAAATTCATACTTCGTTTGGTCATGATGACGTCACACTAGATTCGGTGGTTTTCGGGGGATCTTGAAAAATTAAAACTTTGATATTTATTTTAACTATTAAAACTAACTATAAAAATAAAAATAAATATGCAGTTATTTAAGTTAGAAGGTCATTATTCATTAAAAAAATAAAAAAAAATTGGACTGGAGTTCTCTGTTATCTGATTTTAGACCTTTTTTTTTTTTCTTTTAAGTGATGTCCACTTGAAGCGCTTAAAGTTTAAACACGGGCGGTTTTCACGAAATTGTAGGACGTTAACGGAATCACATTATTTCGCAACTGTCCTATTAAAGTGTAATTTAAGAGTTCAGTGAACACCTTAAAGTTAAAGGGATTTCTGAAAACTTAAAAAATAAAAACCTTTCTCTTATTTCGGTAGATATATTTAAAATATTATTGCGCAGGGTACGCGCAAAATTCTTTCAAAGGTGACCTTTACGAATTAGGTATATTTATGTAATTTATATTCGGTATGAATTTAAAGAAGAAAATTTCTTTGTTATCTCAACGCACAGCTGTAGATACTCTCAGTATTTCCCTGGTGAAAGACCACCATTAAGTATCACATGTTTCTTGAAATGGCTTAAGCCGTGTTTGTTTAGTGACCAGATCTAAACTGCGAAGTGTTTCTCAACCTTCCACTGCCTCATATCATTCCCTTCGAGCACTCTTGTACGGTAATCATGTAAAAATAAATTATAAGAACTATTCACGAAATAAACGCAGTTTTTTGCCTTAATCTTTAAAGCGAGTGCAATAATTTTTAGTTCTCAATGTGATTTCCATCATCAGCCATGGAGTTTTGAAATATCTATTGAACTTTCAGAAAATAACATAAACATCATATTTTCAAAACTAAAAAATATTTCCAAAATAAGTCATTTAACTTGAGAAATCTCGGTTGTTCCACTACTTCAATATTAAACGCATAATTTCTTCGCCTTTAAAATTATTTTGCATATTAAACAACTACCGCCAACCGCGTGGCAGGCCGGATCGGAACAGACCGGTTGAAGAAAACCTTTTGACCTCTCCAGCAGGACTCTGGACAAACTGACCCCCGATTCCTACCCACCCCTCATACCTTTTTCCTTCACAGAACTTCCTCTCCTTCCTTTCCTAAGGAGACCCGCCACACAGCCATGCCCTTAGTTGAAATAGGCCCTGAGGGAAAATATTTTCCTCCTATAAGGAGGAGCTAACGTAAAAAAAATACAATAAATACAGATAAATATGGTGGATGTGTGACCGAATTTGCTGTATTACTTACCTACTCTTTTTTCATTGTTATTTCAAAAACCGCGTGAAAATTACCTTGGTGAGTTCCGGTCAAATGTCAATTAAAAAAGCAGCGCAGTTATTTTTTTCGATTGTTTTCTGTTTACTTGATATTATATCTAATTATTCATGTATATTTACATGATAATATCCTAAGAAGTTTTCCCAGATTAGCTTACAATAAAAATAAAAATAAATGATCAATTTGAAATAATTTTAAAAATATATAATTATACAAATGTAAAACTGATTTTATTATTTCTACACAAACCTGAATACGTATCCAAGAAGAAAAAAAAACGATTCAAAGAGTTTTCAAAGAAATAATAACCTTTTACTATTTTGAAAACGTAACATCGATATTTTCGCCATTGGCAGCTGCTGAACGTGACCCGCAAACATGGGCGCCCGCAAGGGGGGGCACTTGCCCCCGCCCCCCCTGGATTGATTGAAAATAGTCAAATAAAGGTAGTTTTATTTTAAATCTCTTTGTGTTAGCATAAAGAAAGTGTGGAGAGACAGAACGTTGGCCAGCCTGAAGCAACATCATCGCCACGAACTATTGAAGAAAACAGAAAGAAACTGTATCCTATTATTTCAACAATCTTATTTTGCGGAACAAATGATTTGGCAATTCATTGGAAAGATAGCACCAGAGGAAATGTTGGACAACTTTATGCGTATCGAATTGAGGAAGGAGACAGTATTTTAAAAAACCATTTCGATACAGCTGCTGGAAATGCACGCTACACATCACACTGAACGCAGAATGATTTGCTCAATTTGTCTGAACAAGCTCTGCGAGAAGACATTGTAAAAGCTGCTAAGCTGCTGTTGGATTCTCGATCATAGCCGATAAAACAGCAAATATCTTAGGAACAGAACAGTTGTCACTGGGAGTCCGGTTTGCAGATACGTCTAGTGAGAAGGCTGTGATTCGTGAGGAATTCCTTGAATTTTCTCCGCTGAAAGGTATGGACGAAATAGGAGGAAATATATTTTGCCCCCCCCCCTAGAAAATTTTTTGCGGGTGCCCATGCCCGCAAAGCCACAGAAAATTCGTTTAAAACCATTCCGAGAAGCCAGATTAATCAAATAAAGTTTAACGTCAAGAAAGACATTGGCGCAAGCAATTCTGGCATTGTGCGTCATACAGTTGCTGTACACATAAGATTTTTTATGCCCACCGGCGGGGCGAGCGACATATGAGAGGAGAAAGGTAAAACGATTTTCCATACCCCGAAAATATTCAATGTCAGCTACAACATCGAAATGCGAAAAACTCCTTCCGTCGAATGCAATAAAACGGTTTTGAATATTTGATTTTAAATTGGACCAGGGAATACGGTGAAACGCATCCAATCTAACTCGTTTCCATTTTAAAGTTTGTAAATATTGCGAGTAAGCGACTGCTTGGCGGATAACTTAACAATTTTTATACATATTTCCAAAAAATCTTTATTTTACTCGATGTCTACTTTAAAAGGTTACCCGATTGTTAATCCTTAATTATAATCTAAATCATAATAAAGTTTTGTAAAATTATAAATTTTTTGCATCATTTAACAATTTCAAAACTAAAATCGACTTAAAAAACCTAATAATAATTTTCCATGGATATACAACTAATTTATTTACAGTGTCATTAAATTCGTTGTATATCCATGGCATAGCAGTACTTAGATGGGTAGTTTTTTCCTTGATGCATTTGAATGAAAATATGTTTTGAACTTTTGTTGTCCGGCGGTACATCCTCCATGCACACCCCACTATTTAATGCAAGTAGGTGTACCGTGTTTTCCCTAAACCGACTTCATATTGTATATAAGTATTCCGTCGGAGGATCAACTGTCATGGTATCAGTACATAATAGGCGCTATGCCCCAAGCTTCGTATTTCAATCGAGTGTGATTCTTTTTTCGGCATTTTTAAAATTTAATAAACCCTTTTTTTATTAAAAAAGACAAATTTCCGGGGAATGAATAACCAGATTCCACGAACTTCATAAAGATTTGCAAATAATTGAACCCTCGTCGCCTGAATGAGAACTCTACACCGCTCGGCTACCAACCCGTCAACTACTATATCAGTCACATTATCAACTTATCATTACAGTATCCAAACAAGCAAACTACATAATAATATAACTTGTGCTCACCCGTAAGTTCATATAATTTCATTTTTGCTGCGGCGGAAATTTATCATAATATCTGATGATTTTAAGTACCTAGATTGTTATTCTTTTTAACCCACATAACTTTTACCACTCCGTCACATTTTGTTTTTACTGTAAATGAATCTCTCTGGATCTTAGAGGGGAAATTGTAACAAGGGGGGAAGAAGGCCTAAAATGCCTATTGGGGGTGACAAACACGAGCTGCGTGTATACCTATTTCGAATGAAAACCCACAAGAGAGAAGTGTCGTACGACATAAAAATTGTAGGAGACAAGTTTTTGAGATTTTTTTAAATATTTTATTAAACATCATTAAAAATAATTATCTCTGTTACTTGATAGGTTTTACCTTTGGGAGTTTAAAAATATTTTAATATTTTATGTCGTCATATCATTTTTTGTCGTCATATCATTTTTGTAACATTATAGAATACACGCAAGTCAAGGTGGCAGAATATAGCTGTTATTTGTAATTTGTATGAAATAATTTTAATTAATTTGTAATTTGTATGAAATACACTTCTATCACGAGGAGTAACACCTCTGTCACGTAATTTTTACTACAAAAATATAAACACATATTTTTTTTAAACGCACATAGTCGTTACGTCTTTAGTACAGTAGATTTTAAAGTAATTATAAAATAATAATATTCGTAATTCTGTTGAATTTTTCTCCACTAACTGGTGGAGACAACTTTATGTAGGTTGAAAAGAAGAACGACCATACATAATACATTATGTTGCAGACAACGTATAAAAAAGTACAAATTAATATTTTTCATTATATTTTAAAGCGATCATCACCCGTAAGAGAGGAAAAATCTGACGCAAATGTTGCATGAAATGCCTTAACCGTATTAAGTGACCAGACATTGAAACGCAAGACACTGCCAAATCTTCTTCTTCCCAATTTCCTTTAACTTCCAACTTTATTTATAAAGCTTTACAATAACCCTCAAATTGGGGATCAGATAATTCCACTGGCTCCGTGCATTTGGGACTGATGAGCGGTCATCACAGAGTTTAAAATTATATTACCAAGATCTACATAAGAATAAGAGCTTAGGGGGTTTTAAGCATCCTCTCCAAAACAATGAATTACAATAAATTATTCACAATTGGTAGAAAATTCAGCTCACTTATCCGATGTATATAGCCACTATTTATATAGATTCAAGTACCGAATAGTAAACACTTTATAAATAAATAAATCGTTACCTCAAAAATAATACGTTATCCCATGGATAGTGATACCGAAATGGTGGTGAAATATCCCATTACTTGTTAGTTAATTAAATTACATTCAGAGTTGACATTTTCCGACATTGCAATTGGTTAAATTACGAATCCCAGGACAACTCATATGAGATACCTAGATAGCTCCTTTATTTTTCTGTTAATTTATTTATTCAAATTTTATTTTTAGATTTTCAAATTATGCCAAGTGATAAACATCCAAAGAAGTACCAAATAATAAAATTAGAGAATGACTTTAACTTTTACTCTTCTTTCAATTAATTTCATATAAAATTGTGAAAAAATTATGGCACAAAATGTTGTTTTTAGAAAATTGTAACAATTTTATACTTTTTAAAAAATGTTTAAATTTTCCTGGTTTTGTATGATAACTCTGATTACTAAAACGTATGATAAAGGTTTAATAGAAATGTAATGAAAAATAAATATTATTTATATTATGTACGTGTTGTACGGAAACCAAGGGGGCTATAAGAAATATTAAAATTCAACCCTGATAAATTTATTTTTAAATCTAGATAAAAATGCTTTAATATAAAAAGATCGATCATTAAATGTAATTTTAAGGAAATAGGGTAATTGCATGAATCTAGAAAAATAACATTGTATCTTTAAATAAATAAAAAATTATGTAAAAATACATGTATTTAGGATTTAAGCAACATTTATTGTTCTCAAACAAATATGTCTTAAATTTAAATCAACACATTTACCACCTCTTTATTAACTAGGATAAGTTTATTTTTTTTATTTTAACAATACATGTACGTACAAATTTTTTTTATTGAATTGAATCGATAACACATGTCAAATATTATTTAAAAGTTATTTAATATTTAAAGTGATCATCATTGCTTATGTAACACTTAAATACTTGATTGTATCTGTTTTTCTTATAACATGAATGTAGAAACTATATTGATGTGATGTATCATGTATTTGTATATATTTTGATTTGTAACATAAAAAAATATTTTGGAACATAAAAATTGTTAATAAATGAATAAAAACAATTTTTTGTATGCTTCGAGCCCGGCATACACAATCTTGTTTTAATTTTATTTATTGTTGTGTTTAATTTTTTTCATGAAGACAAGTGTAATTGACCAAATTGCTGAAATAACGACTTGATTTTGCCTTTGTAAATGTACATAATTTGGTGATTTGTCTAACAAAATTATTTGTTTCAATATGGATGTGAATAAGTAGTTTGAAATTTTCAACTTTCTTTTGTATCATATCTATTAAATCTTTTAATTTTTTTCGTTTATGTCGATGTTTGTTGTATTTGAGATCAGTTAGTTAATTATTTCAATATATATGTGCCATATAATTTTAATCAATCTGTACAGCAATTAAACATATTTTTAGCTTTGAAAGTGTTGCCATTTTATGTTTTCGAGATGTTTAATAATATTTGATATTACTGTATTTTCATGAAACTAACATATACTATTAACATAAAAATATGAAATTTACTTGATTTTAATGAAGACTTTTTGAATGGATTATTTTATACGTTATTATCGGTCATTCATTGATACAAAATATGTAGTTCTTTATATCAGTAATGTTTATTGATGATTGTGAGTTGATAGTTGTTTTTTTTAAATATATAATTCAACTGTAAAATCAAGAGCCCTTCTTGTATTATAGAATAAAAAAATATTATAAATTGAAATTTCTCTTTTTTTTGCTTTCATTATTATGTGGACACATTTCTTTATTATTCTGTGGACACATTTCTTTATTATTCTGTTTGTAAACACATAATATTTATGTTTATACCACGGAAACTTTAAAAATGTTATTATTTCTTGATATTGAATCCAGAGTTGGACATTATGTTAGTATTGTTTACGTGTCTGAAATTTATATGAACGTTTTAATAAAAAATAAAATCCTTAAGCTTGTTTTATTTCTTTTTTTAGATAGTTTGCAGTTGGGTCGATTGTCAGACTGGGGGAAATTCTGCGAACACCAGACGAGGAATAAGTTATTCTTCCTGTAGGACACAATCTGATTATGTTATTAGAGATGGTAAAGCCGATAAGGACAAAGGATTAATGCGGGTAACGTAATTAATGGAGTACTGAATGCAGTAATCACTGACAAGGAGATGTCAAAGGAAAAGAGGCTAGCAAACCACCCTGATGGTAAGTAAGGCAGTGAGGCATGGAATAATTTTGGAGGATGACAACAAAGGTAGACTTGTAATAGTAGGAATATGATTTACAAAGCAAACTTGCGGAAAACCAAGTACGACTGAATTAGGATTGCAGTGTATTCAATGTTTTACGACCAAAGGTAGGCTGTGTATAATTTTCTAAGTCTGGAAATGAATAAAGAACATATTTAAGCTGATATCAGAGAGATCGGTATTAATAATGCAAACTGTCTAAGGATATCAATCGTCAATGATACAACAATACTCGCAATTTATAGATCTTCATCTACAAAAAATCTGGAGCCAGTTCTAAACTCCTTATCATCTGAACTCAGTTGACTAAAAAGCACTTAAGATGTTTTTATTATTGGTGACATAAATATTGATATCCTCAAAAATGGCCACCCAAAAAAATATGATCACATGCATACATTAGCAAACCATGGATATAAAAGCCTAATTGGGAAACCTACACGTGTACATGATAAAACCAAAACTTGCATTGATTCATATCTTTAGTAAAACTAATAAAAATACTCAACTCATTATTTTACTACGACTGACAGACCAATACACAATAATTCTATCTATAAAAAAAAATCATATGTTAACCTAAATCAGAAATCACACTCAATGAAATCTGAAACGATTTGGGAAAACGTCAAAAAGGAGTTAACAATGAATGACTGGACAGGCCTTTTGGAAAAAGATGATACTGGTACTGCCTGGAGTTATTTTATAGAAATTATACAGCACATTATTCTATCAAACATCAAAACCACAGAAAAACGGTATCTCATAAAAATATACACATTAAACATGGATTAGTCAGAATATTATAAACAGAAAACAATCAGAAAAAGAGAACAGAAAAGTTAAAAAAAAAACCTTCTGATGTCCACACACTTCGATTCTACAAGAGATATCGTAATACATGTAAAAATGTAATACGTTACGCTAAAGAAACACTCTATAAAAACAAAATTGATGAATGCAAAAATGATTCCCGTAAACTCTGGCAACTCAACATAAATGAAATTACTTGCATGGAATGATTGTGTGGTTGTGGCCGACTGAATAAAAACGTGCGAGTTCTTAACTGTTTCTTAGATGTTTAAATTTTGATTTTGTTTGTTTGAATGAATAAATAAACGAATGCATGAATGAAGTGGAACTTGGAACTGGGAATTAACCCACTGGAATGTATGAATGAAATGGAACTTGGAAGTGGGAATTAACCCACTAATTAATTAATTAATAGAACTAACTAACCCCAGACGAAACTCGGCCGATGCACTCGTTTTCGATAAAAATGTATTCTATTAATCTTTATGGTGGCAATCATGCACACACATGTGGACATATGCATTTGCCCGAAACCGATGATATGTATGCAGCAGCAATAAATATCGGTCTTATTATCGGAAGAGTAAAAAGATTAAGTTTTAAAACACATTTTCAAACAAACGTATTTTATAAAAAAAATCGTTTTTTAAATCTTGATTTTTTATTTTTCTATTATATATGAACTTCTCGCTGTGATTCGTTGTTTTTCTAAAGGAAGACCCAGGTTTTATGGACCGCACATCTTTGCGTGTTATTAGCATGAAAAGTAGGATCAAAAGTGGGACGCTTTGTTTGGTCTGTTCTCAGCAGATGAATAAAAGCATTATATTATAGCATGCGAAATTTGATAATGGAAAGGAGCCTAGAAGTCTTCCATAACAAAGGGATTAAATACGAGTACTCGTACATAGCTTTGTGTTGTTGAGAAATTTTAAAAATAAATTGAATGAAGTCAAACCGTAAACACAGTTGTTTACACAGCACAGAAGTCAAACCACAAACAAAGTTGTTTTACTGAAACTAATCTAATCTTTTAATTGTTTTTGTGTTTAATTCGTAGAACTCCATTTAATTTTTAAATAATTATTTAATTAAAATTAAATTCGATAGTTTAATTATCAAGTTCTAGCCACAGTTTGAAAACTCTAAAGTTCTATCAGTGGATCTAGCCACAGTTTGAAAATGGTCTTGAAAACCGAAACAGCTGTAACTAAAATACAGAACTTGATAATAAAACTATCGAATTTTATTTTAATTAAATAAAAATATTTAAAAAAATAATAATCTAATCTATCTTCAATTTTCGACCTAGTACGGCATCTCTTTTGCCGGCTAGTTGTCAATTTCAAAGAATTTTTTGATTGGACGAGGATTGAACTTTTTTTTTCAGGCACTGGCTCTTGAGCTGCTGAGAACTTTTTAATGTGTTTTAAAACTTTAAAAATTTTTTTATTGAGTATTGAAACTTCCTCCCCAGGACTGGAATCAACACCGATAACGTGTGTGTTTGCATGAGTGCCATCAAAAGTTAATAGAATGCATTGTTACTAACAACAGGCCTGTTTGCCGAGTTTCAATTCGATCGTGTGTCGGGAAGTAGGCTAATTTCCACTTCCAAGATTTCATTTCATTGATTATTATTTAATTTATGAAAAAGTATAAGTATAAGCAAGTGTAATTATTATTACGCGTGACAGCTATTTCCCCTTCAGAATTTAGTCTCTGTTGAATTTATTTGACCTTACAGTCATGTTAACAGCACTTTTGAGATTCGTATGTAGAGTTTTGTTGTTAATTTTTTGAAGGGTTTTATTCCGTTTGACTCTACCTTCTTCTTTAGCCAACATTTTGGACAGCATTTCAGAATCCATCACCAGGCCAGATGTGTAATCGAAGATTGTGGGGAAGTGTACGCTTCAATACGTAGATGCGATACCGTGTTCCCACCTCCGACCCTCAAGAACTGGTATTACAGTATAATTTAAAATGGTTTTAAGCATTTAGTTTTAGTGTAGCTGTCAATTACCGGTTATCAAGAACTATTGACCTCAGCCCAGCCGTCTCTGTAAAATTATTTGGATTATTGTAAAATTCATTTGCCTCCGCGTTTTGGTTCTTCCCAAAATTTGAAGAACAAATCCAAAGTAATGACCGTAATCCCCACCCCTTGTACTTATATCTTCCCCGATCTTCTTCTCCTTTCCACTTTCACGAATTGCTAGTTTGTGCATTACCCATCTCAAGCAAAACAAGACTTAACATTATATCAATTTTGGAGGCGGATATGGGTACCGCCGCCCTGGGAATCATTTATTGGACAACCAACACCCCTGCCGTAGGTCACCTCAAGTGGTTGGCTACGTTTGTTAATTTAGCAGGGGGGGGCCGGGGCTCACGGGGTGAGGTTTGTGCAACTGCGTGGATGGGCCTGGTTGAGGGAGACGTATTAATTTCTCAATCCAGACTTACTTGACCCATCGCCTTGCACCGCAGTGGGAGGAACTCAGATTTCTACCAACCCCTCATACCTTTTTCCTTACCAGAACTTCCTCTCTTTCCTTTCTCTCAAAAGACCCTCCACACACCATCCCGAAGATGTAATAGGCCCCGAGGGAAATTGTTTTCCTCAGGGCCTGCTGTGTGGAGCTATTGTTAAAAAAAATACTATTTCACATGGCTAGGTTAAAATCTAAGATGTATATGAAATGAGAGATCGGTGTCACAGCCAATGTAGTTAGAGTTTATCATCTTGTGCCAACTAAACCGACAATTTAATGCAATCTGTGTATTTACCGAGGCATTAAATCCCATCTCAGCGAATTCCCCGCGTTACCGATTGCGGAAGATGTGAATCCGCGAATCATTCTCACGTCCGCCTCGGCTCCTTCGGCGCCTCAACTCTATTTACTATTTATCGTTTGTTCAGATTTCACATTAAAGTTCCTGTAACGACTTTGTTCTAACTCTATCATTCATCCAGACTTGCTAATAAAACATTAGATAAATGGTTCAGAACGGCAGCCAGTTGATCTATCAAATAATTCTTTTTTTATTTTTGTTTTATTTTATTTGGGATACCAACAGTATAATATTGAAGAGAATCGGATAGGTATACATTAGCTCAGTTGGTAGAGCACTAACCCAGGCAAGTCATAGATTCTGGATTCAAGTCCCAGATGTGATCGTATCATTTTCTGATTTTTCTGTTTCAGAATTTCGATTAAATTTCGCTAATATTTCCTTTATATTGTTTACGTGGGGATAGGGGGTGGGTAGGATAGGTAGAGGGGGGTTCGGTCTAGTTGAATCTTACATATTGAAAAAACAAAGGACATTATAAAATATATTCAAAAACCGGTGACCGGACAACTCAGAATGAATTCAAATCAACACCTCCTTTGAAAAGTCATTAGAAGTAATGAAAAAAATTGGTTATGGGCCATTTTCAATTTTTTTTCAAAACTTTAATGATTTTTCAAAGAGGTATTGAGTTGAGTCGATTCTGAGTTGTCGTGGAACCAGGGACACCGTAGACATGCCCATAAGGGCGAAGGGAACAAGTCAAGTACCAAAAGATATGTCGCGTGGTTTGCCTCCAGCTCGTCGAAAAGATTCCCAGATTTTGCGTTATTGCATTTTATTTGATTAATTTGCGGTATTTCAAAATTTATGAATTTAAAATAACAAATACAAATGCATTTTAATAAATGAATGTATGATTCACAGAAATTTTATAAACCGTTACAACCTATAATATTATTTAGTTATTTAAAAACGTTTCTTTCTTTTCATCTTTCAAATTTGGGCAAATAATGTTAGTAACCTACAAAAGTGGTTATTCTTATTATGTTGTTCACAGATTTTCTTAGTTTTAATTGAAAATGGGGTTTATTTCCTATAATATATAGACATCTTCGCAACTTGAGGGGATAATTGATAAGTTCAAGCGCTTCAGTAATTTCCCCCTAATGCCATGCGGGCGAAGCCGCGGGGAAAATTTAGTTTAGTATAAATGCGGCTCGTTCCAGAGTGTTATCCACTATTCAGAATCGAAGCGTTGCTTGTAATTGGTTTTGCTGTGTTTGGTAACCAGAACTTATTAGCTAGGTGATTCCACTCGATTCTCTTCCCCGTCTCGTTCCCCTTCCCAAAACCTTACAATACTCCCCAAAATGGGGTCTCCAATAGTCTCACTGATCCAAGGGAGCAATTAGGGCCCATGTGCGGCGCTCTCATAAAAAAAATCTATAAATAGTAATCCCATTAAAATCATTAAGAAAATGTTATGAAATCTGAAGTTAAAATTTGATTTTGAAATTTAAAATCTTTGTCTTAAATTTTTTAATTCCACTTTAAAGATTTTGTCGGGTAGTCTCAAGATGTTGTGGGTATAAAGGATAAACAAAAAAATAAAATCGTTCCCTTTTCTCCCGGCCCACTCATAAAAATGGTCGGTTCTCAGTACTTAACTCAAGTCTGTATTGATTTTAAGAAACGTTATGATTTTGACGTTGACTGAAAGGGAAAGTACTTTTAGAATTCTTTTGAATTGTTTTCTTGAACAATCATAAAAAAATTATTATGGTTTCGACATTTTACCAGTTCTTTGTAATAATTTATTGTCTACCAGTATCAACACAGGTCTTATAAAATATATGCTTATAAAAATATGTTTATTGAAATTTAAGTGAAATGCTTGACTATGGGTCCAGAGGTCACGGATTCAAAAGGTAATGCGCTTTATTATCCCGCGACAAATTATCTACTCCGACAAAATATCCTACATAGAAAACATCCCCCAACAAAATATCTACTCCAACAAAACATCTATTCCGACAAAATATCCTACAAACAAAACATCCTCCAATAAAATATCTACTCCGACAAAATATCCTACAAACAAACAGCCCCCAACAAAATACCTACTCTGACAAAATATCCTACAAACAAAACATCCTCCAACAAAATATCTACTCCGACAAAATTTCTTATATAGAAAACATCTCCCAACAAAATATCTACACCGACAAAATATCCTACAGACAAAACATCCCCCAACAAAATGTCTTCTCTGACAAAATATCCTACAAACAAAACATCCTCCAACAAAATATCTACTCCGACAAAATTTCTTACATAGAAAACATCTCCCAACAAAATATCTACACCGACAAAATATCCTACAGACAAAACATCCCCCAATAAAATATCTACTCCGACAAAATATCCTACAGACAAACATCCACCAACAAAATATCTACTCTGACAAAATACCCTACAAACAAAACATCCTCCAACAAAATAGCTACTCCGACAAAATTTCCTACATAGAAAACATCCCCCAGCAAAATATCTACACCGAAAAATATCTTACAGACAAAACATCCCCCAACAAAACATCTACTCCGACAAAACATTCTACGGACAAAGTATCCCAACCAAATACCTACTAAAACTTAACTTAACCTAACAAAAAAATGGGACAAAAATAATGCAGACATCCTACATTGTACCTGTAAAGACAATAAATTATCGTTAAAAAAAATAGTATAATTGGACAAAAATAATCTAGATAACAATAACTTATTGTCTTTATAGGATGCCTGTTCTATTTTTGTCCCATTTTTTGTAAGGTTTGGTTTCATTTTTGTAGATATTTTGTTTGAGGATATTTTGTCGGGGGATATTTTGTCGGGAATATTTTGTCGCGGAATAAAAAGTCGCGGAACCGTTTAAAAACGCTGCTAATAAGAACGATTGCAATCGGCCTGTTATCGGAACCGAAACTGCTCCTGGCGCTAGTAAAAACCCCAGGGGCACGATTAGGTATTACCAGCGCCTTGGCAAGTCGGCGCTCGGAGCGGACTGCAACAATTGCGCCTGCTCGGAGCAGACCCTTTTTTACATTACCGAAGGAGACTCTGAGGAAAAGAATTCTCTCAGAGCCCATATCATCTTAAGGAATGCTGTGTGGAGGGTCTTAGGTATGTGAGGTTTGTCTAGGTCTTCTTGGCGAACGCGGTTGCCACCTACTGCATGTTGGGCCAGGTCGGGAGAGACTGGTTGAAGGAGACCTAGCCTGGACCTCTCCAGCCGGACTTTCGTCTTGCACTGCAGCGATAGGGGTGGATTCAAACGTCAGTCACTCTTGGACCCATTCACCTCCAGAATCCTATCCACCCTTCATATATTTTTCCGTTCCAGAACTTTTTTTTTTCCTTTCTTTTAAAAGGAGTCGAGGAGTGAAAAATAACTGAATACATAATAATAGAGAATTGAAATTAAACAAAATTCTGACATCGCCCCAACCGTGATTGTTTTTTGAGTCAAACAAATAATGATCTGTTGAAACTTTCCAGACTAACAATAATAAATGTAATAGTTCCTTTGTCCTCCCGCAGGTTCCATTGTTGAAAAATATTCATCATAAAGCCTCCGTCGTACCACTTCCCCCAGATCAGCTTTCTAAAGCATCTGTCGCTCTGGACAGCCGAAGAACTTAAAAGTTTCCAGTAATAATACGGGAATCATTTTCACAAGGTCCGATGATTGAAAGTTTTGCTATTGTAAGATATCTTCTATACGAAGTTGTAGATAGGTTTGTTATAAAATGATTTCAATTTACATTAATTAAATAACTTTAATAATAATATTTGGATGGCGCTTCTCAATAGCACTAGGTATACAAATTTATAAAATGTTTCTACAGTTTTGGTTTTTTATTTTTGGGGTGTTATGCCGTGTTTCGCTACCTCCTTCTTTAGCCAACGTTTCGGACAGCGTTACAGTGTCCATCATCAGGGCAGATGAGCAAATGATATTGGTAAGATAATATGAGTGGTTCTTAGTCGAAGTATGGTACAGTTAAAAGTGACCGAATTGGATATCGACACCTTAGCTCAGTGGACAAGAGCACCCACCCGGAAAGTAGGGAGGTCCTGGGTTCGAGTCCCAGAGGTGAAAATATCTTTTTCTGTTTTTTCTGTTTCCAGATTTTTTATTGAGTTTCGCTCATAATGTCTACATTTAATTAAATATTACAATTTGAGGTTTTACTCATAAAACTTAAAATAAAAAATAATAAAAATGTCTTTTAAATAAAAGAAGGTATTATAAGTATATATATATATATATATATATTAAAATAAAATGATATCCTAAATAACTATGGCTGGCAAAGGTCTTGCTTAGGTTAAGTAGTTCTTATGATACGTGGTAAGTTGAATTGAAGCATGATTAAATCTTATTTTGAGAAACAAATCTCACACATTAAGAAGGGCAGGACTCCAGGCAGGCTCCCAGTCAAAAGGACCCTCCAGAAGCAGAAGAGGAGGATGTTTTTGGATGCCAATCATCCCTCCAGGATGATTTCCGGTCAGTTTCCAACATGGCGAGTATGACGAAGAAGGCAAACAATACGATCGTAACTCTCAACTCTCCACACAGCATCCCAGATAACATACACCTCCTGTGTGGAGTTAATATTAAAAAATAAAAAAAATTAAAAAATAAAAAGTGTGCCAATATTACCTACACGTGACATTTTGGAACAATAACTCCAAAGAACAATCAAGCAGTCTATTGAAGTAACCCGTGCAGTTATCACCTACTTTGGTATCTCGGTCACTTTAACATCGATTCTTACGGAAACTTGTGCGGTGCTTAACCTCGTTAACCCTCGGTGCCGCAATATTGACAAAATAACGTGTATTGCGAAACTTAGGTAAGGCAGATTCCTTTCCAGTATCCACTATTCACCAAGCTATTCCAATAGTTGATACACTACAGTGCTTAAGGGACACTTCAAAAGAAGTGAAACAATGTGATAAATTTTTTTAACATTATAATTTATCACCATATATTCTTTTAAAGTTGACGTGAGATTTTTATTGACCCCCTCGGTTTTAATGAGATTTTACTGGACCCCTCCCCCCCATTTTGAGCTCTTGATTAATATATGCCCCCTTGACTCGCAATCCGAAGGTCGCGGGATCGAATCCCGGCGTGGCAAATAAATTTTATTTGATTAATTATTTCACAATTCACTCATTAAAAGTAATATAAAGTATCGCCCTGGTGTAAGTCCACCATTCAGAATTGAAACGTTGCTTTAGCCGTGTTTTGTGACCAGATTTGAATAACCAGATACTTCCCCACCTTCCTCTTCCCCATCTCTTTCCCCTCCTCACTACTTTCAGCCTCACAATATACCCCAATCGGGTATGCCGTAGTCTCACTGGCTCCAGACACGAGCAGTTGGGACATTGAAAAAAATATATTTAAAAAAGTCTGAAATCTGCGCATACAATTAGTTTATGCTTGAATTTAACTGTGATATACAATTATTATTTAGGGTATATTTATATTGTGAATATTAAATAAACGAATATGTTAGATGGGATTTTGAATGATGGGAACACAAATTTATTTTTTAGCACATTTTCTCGAAAAGATAAGCGGCTCCAGTTTTGGAAACTATTAGCACAAAAGACTTGTTTACCTCAAGGTACTTGTTTACCTCAAGGTACTTCATTCATCAAATTTCCTTCAAAATTTAAGACGGATACAAAATATTTATAAAACAACACTGGCAAATTTTGTGTTCATTTTCGAAATTAAAAAGGTTTCCCGAGAGAAACGAAAATATTTGCTTAATATGTATGATTTCCTATGGTTACAATAATTAAGTTTGCTGTTTTGAAAGAGGAAACCTAATTAATAACTAAATACAATAATTAAAACCAAAAGCACATTAGAATCTTGAAGCCAAAGATTTTTAGTACAAATCTTTTCACAAATCAAAATTTGTGTTTAGGGGAGTAGATTACTCAGCTTGAGCTTAAATTTTGGTCCCTCAGACTGTTAATCAAGTTGTGCCCCGCCAAGGCTTTTTCTGATATTTTTGTTTTTAGATTATCGCTTGAGTTTCGCTAATATTATTACACAGCTACGTAGCATCCCCAAAGATGATATCCCTTGAGGGAAATTATTTTCCTCAGGGTCTCCTGTGTGGATCTCATGTAAAAAAAAAACGATATAATGGTGGTACTTCTGCAAAGTTTTTTAACCACAAAAACTCTTAAGAAACTGTCAAAAATGTCACAATTTGAGAATGACATTTCGAAACCATCGATTGAAAAATAAAAATTCGATTTTCGAATTAACTCTTCGAATTAATTATTAGAAAACTAATTTAAAATGCAGTGGGTGACACGCGAGCTGTTTGAAAACCTGAATGTAACGGGACTGAATACCGGGAGAGGGGAGGGGAGGTAATTTTTGTATATTTCCTTAGTGGCGCTAACGTCACAATTATACACAAAGTAACAACAAACGTCAAAACGTCAACCTGCCGACAAGAACAGCATATCAGGAGCTCAGAAATGTGATAAGGAATTTCCAATTGGTTATAAACCTTTGTTGTAAAGTGACGTAGTTGTCAAAAATCACACAACTAGGAAATTTTTTATATTGTAAACATATTTTTTCGATTTTTTTTTAATTTTACGTGATTTTTCACAGGTCGGCACTTGAATTTGTATTCCTCGAACTAAGAAATGTTGTACAAAAATCTGTGTTTCTGAAGTTTTACCGCGCATTATATCAGTCGATTATGGAATACGGAACAATAGGCTGGGGGAGATCTTGTGAAACTGACTTTCCTCCCCGGAAAGATTTTATTTTATAATAACGATATGTGAAGGGCTAAATTTTATTTTAACTAAAAAAAAAAACATATTTAATGTAAACCAGAAGTAATTACCTCACGGTTACATTAATCACAAGGTTTTAGTACACAAATCAAATCAACAAACAGTAAGTAATATTGAATTCATGTCATAAACTCGGTATTCAAATCACAATCACTGCCGGAAACAACGCAAAACAGTGACCGTAGGCGTTATTTTGCGGTGTTGTGGAAATCACGCGCTTTCAATTTTGACATCTGTACCAAAAATTGATATCGTTGAATTTTGGTTAATGTTAGTCAGGACTTCAATAATTCATCATTTTCGACAACCTTTACGGCTCGGGTAAAATGACAACAGTTGGCAACGGTTTCAAAATCAGATGAATGGAAATATTTCGGTTTTTTACTCGTAAGCAGATGGATAATAAATACAGTAAAGTTGTTTTATATTGTGTGAAGGTTACTCAATCGAGAACATCTTTCCGGTGTGATATCACATTTTAGGATAAAGCATTCAATATTTTGTTTGTTTTAAAGTAAGAAGCCGTCAATTTACAGTATATCGTCTGAAAATTGACGGCTTCTTCTTGAGGTTAAGGATTTTAAAATTAAACACAAACTTCGCGAATGTCATTGGACCACATACTTACTCACACATCTGCTTTGTTACAACTCATACAGTTTAACATCCGTTCGCTTAGACTCCGAAATAATGAATTGCTGTTCTCAAATCAACATTCTTCTAATTATGGATATCATTCTCCTTTATCCAGAATGTCGAGACTTGTTAACGCAAGTCAAATGACTTTCGGCAATCGATACAAAATGTGTAATTTTAAAGTCTTTTAAATCCATCTTCAAGCTTTGATTTGTCTTCTATATGTTATTTTAAATTATAATAATGTCAATGCTCTTCATTTTTATGTACTTTAATTTCATTGTCATCTCTTTGTTCTGTATTCGTATTATTGTTATATTATTAATTAACTATTCAATGGATTTACTACGCCTGTCGTGGGTGGAATGGCTTAATTGACTGATTTAAAACAAGTTTCACATAAGCCTAATTGGCTCATAAATGACTGTTGCTTGTCGTATTATTTTAATGTTTGCATGCAATGACGTTCGATTCGCAAATTTTTCCGCGACTGACATCTCTTAACGAGATTACGCGTCAAACCGTTATATCTACCTTTAGTGTAACAACTTTAGATTTGGTTTAATATAAGCGTAGAATTTAGCTCGTTAGGCGATACGGAAAACCGCATTTAAGAAAACTGTCAAAATGTGTCGTTTACGGCTGATTTAACACACGTTACGCTGTCACAAAAGATAAATAACCACCCTTCTGGTAACTAACTAAAAATTTATTATTTTTATAGTGGAATAACTTATTGAGCAAAACTTGAAATTGTAGTATTTAATCATTGAAAATTATATTAACTGCTCTCAAAAACATGAAACAGATAAAAATCGAACTTTTTTATTTGAGAGTTTTTTTTTAATATTATCTTCAATGTTGACGTAGAAATTTTGTAATTAATAAACACTTCCCAAATTATTTCTTCTTTCTTGACACACTTTCTTACCTCGCAAAATTAAATTTTATGTTTTGTCAAACCCTTAAATAATGCAATAAAAAATAACAAATACGTCTTAGTCGTAAGTCACTAGTTATAAAAGTCTTAGATGTAATTCACTGTTAAGTAAAAAAATAAATAAAATAATATTATTTTTATTATTATTAACAGAAAACAAGAATAATTTTTGAGAATTTGCTAAATTTGAAATAACTGTTTTCGATTAGTTAAAAACGAAAGACTCGTCTGAAATTAATCTTTCCTAAAAATATAGGTGTGGTAATCTGAATTTGTTGCAGAAAATCATTTTCCCTCCGTTTATGTTGTACGCTGATATTTCCAGCCATATTTTATATATACGATTGAACTTCAACCCAGCCCAGGATATTTTCAAATATTTATTACCGACCTTAAAGCTTTCATAGCCGATATTAATATCTAATTACTTATTGTTCAAATTCCTGAGAAATTTCTATAATGCCCATTATTATATGAAAAACAATCTGTACAGATTCGTGGTTTTTGACCTCTTGCCATTATCAAGGATAATTAATTCTCAGAAGGACCATGAATTTGTGTAAATAGTCGTAAATATTCTAGCTAAGGTAGAGTTTCGAGATTGGAAAAGTACATATCATATATACTGAAACAATACAAATACTTAAATCCTTGTTATGTGGTGTTTCTGGCTTTGCTTCAACTAACGTTAGCTTTTGTTTTCTTTATCGAGTTCACTCTCCTTAAATGTTGGTTCATGTGTTGTCCTCACAAATTTGCACTCATCCCGTACAACTGCCGTAGAATATACCTCCAGGTTATCACAACATTTGCACTCATCCCGTACAACTGTCGTAGAATATACCTCCAGATTATCACAACATTTGCACTCATCCCGTACAACTGCCGTAGAATATACCTCCAGGTTATCACAACATTTGGCGCAATTATTATTTTGGCGACTTTCCGATTAATAAATCGCCTTCAAGCTCAATAAAGTTTATAGAATCGATTCTTAACTTGATTTGTTTTAAGAAATATTATGACCAGATTCATATAGCCAAATTCTTTCCGACTTTCCTCGCTCCAGGCAGCTAAGGCTTTTGTGGTTGTGGAGTAAGACTCTCAACTAGCTATCCGAGGCTCGCGGGATCAAATTCCGACGTGCGCAAGTTAATTTTATTTGATTAAATTGTTAAATTAAAATTAAATATGTCATTTAAAATAATATAATATTTATATATTTATATATCAAAACATTCATTAAGTTACAAAGTTTAGTATTGACGTTTTTCTGTATCTCTTTCAAATTATCAAAGAATTAACAAATTAATCAGTAAACAATAACTAAAAAGTGGTCAATTCATCTAAATCGAAGATTGCGCACTCTCCCAGTGTATTTATTTTCACAAAAAGTGTGTTTTTTGCACCAAAAGAGGTTTTTTGTTTCTCCAAAGTTTACGTCACAAACTAAACAATCGGTGCCATAGTTCTTGAACATTATAGAGTGAGGATCTTAAAATTGTGTTGCATCTCTAAAATTGTGTTGCATCTTTAAAGGAAGCAAGTATTCTAAAGTGCTCATTTTAGTTTGCATTCACGCTCTACGAAATTAAAATGCATACTCAATGTACTGCGTGTGAAAAAAATATTGAAGTTCCGGCTGACTTTATATCATGTTCTGTATGTGAAGATGGATATCACATTTTGTGTGCTGATATTGCGGAAACTTCTCGCCGAGGGGCAAAAAGTCAATCTCAATTACAACAGTGGAAATGCAAAAAGTGTGTTAAAACTCCAAAGTCAACAAAACAGAAAATTATCGCGAATAACATGAATGAAATCAATCAAGACCTGACACCTGTTTCCAAAAATCAAAAACTAATTGCCCATTCAGCGAAGTCTACAACCGCACAGTCAGAAACCAGCGTAATTCCAGTACCGTCATTCACAGATGGCTCTAATCAGCTGTTAACTTTAGAAATATTTTTGAAGGAACTTGAAAATTTTAAAACTACGATGATTTCCTTTGTGGACAAGAAACTAAGCATTTATGATCAAAAATATGAAGCAATATTAATCCAAAACAACGATTTACTAAAGTCATTCCAATTCATAGCCGATCAACATGAAGATCTAAAAAATCGTGTGATTTCTATCGAAAAATCTCAGGTTAAAGATAATGCCGATATACTTGAATTAAAAAACCAGAACAACATTTTAACTAATACAATCTCACAACAAGACGTCAAAATCGACAGACTGGAATATATGCATCAAATATGTAATGTTGAAATTAGAGGCATCCCGGAATCCATCTCTACTAACCATTTAGAAGTTCTCAATAAAATAGCAAAAATCATCAACTTTGAGGGCTCTTCAGGAAATATGAACTCGGCTATAAAAAAAATCTATAGAATGGGACATAAAATTGATGAAAAAAAGCACAGATCAATCATTGCGACTTTTAATAACACTCCAGATCGGGATAGTTTCTTATACAAATTAAAAACATACATAAAGGCCACAACTCCAAGCACAAATAAATTAAATACATACGATCTAGGATTATCGCAAGATGCCAAAAGAATATATGTATCGGATCATCTAACACAAAAAGCTAAATTCCTCTTAGGACAAACTAAACGATTCGCCAGAGAAAACAATTTTAAATATGCGTGGTCATCATCTGGTCGTATCTTACTAAAGGAAATTGACAGCTCAAAAATCATAACAATAAACAATGCCAATGACCTACAACGATTAAAACGTCAATCTATCTGACTTCTATTTCACTTTGTCATTATGGCTGTTAATGAAGGTATCAGTTCATGTTCTCAAATCATTAATACATTGTTATCGATTATTTATACACTCATTCATTCTTATTTTTTATTTTTGTTCCCATATCTAATACATTGTTATCGAATACTTACCATACTTATATACTCATTTATTTTTATCACAATCAGTGAGATTTCATGTAACCCCATGCTTATAGTAAATCTATATAATTCTGGGAAAAAAATTAATGAATGTATCTATATTCCTTTCATGGTCAGTTTTTGGAATAGTTCGCAGGTTATCGCAGATTCTTTTTCTGTTCAAACACATCCATCGTACCAACCTATTTACGTATTATGTACTCACCCTGCTCTGAGTTATATTATTGTGTTAATATTATTTAAGTTTGATAAGTCGGTAAATATTGCATTCATTACTTGTTCATTTAATAGTAATTTCATAATTTTCAACAGGAAATTATATCAGCAATGTAATGTATTCTATATTTTACGACCCTTAGCTGTTGTTATCACATATAATTTGACATTCGGTAACAACATTCTAAATACAACTGTTCGTACATCAGAAAAAATAATTAATTGCAAATACCTACGCACTATTTTAGTCACATTTCTGTGTATTTCTAATGTTATTGAATGTATTTGTCAATTTAGTTGCGTCTTTGATGCTCATTGATTTATCGTACCAATCTATTACCACCAAAAAATCTATTACCACTTTTCTTGCTATTATTTACTTTATTACTAATATATACTTTAAGATGGATAATTATGTAAACATATTTTCCTTCGTTTGTTTTTTCAAGGGACATACCTTCATTTTTGACAAGTTTTCACGTGCTCAAATTAATGCACATCACTATTATTCTTATTATTATTTTTTTTTTTAATTACATCGCATATTATTTGTTTTTGTTTTATGAATCACACCACCAACAGCAACATATATAAAAAAAGTATTATATTTAAGCCTATATATTTTAAACGTATTCAATGAGTTTTTATGTATTCTCATACTTAGAGGAAATGTTTATAAATTCTGGGAAAAAACCTAATGAATGTATCTATATCCTGTTAGTAGGCATATATTTGTATACATCACAGATTATTGTAGCTGCCTATTTTTTTCAAACTTATTTCTCGCATCAACCTATTTACAGCATAAGTATTCACAGTGCCCTGAGTTACATTATTATGTTAATATCCTTTAAAATGGATAAGTCGGTAATTATTATATTCATTTTTTTATTCATTTAAAAGTAATTTCATAATCTTCAACAGGATGTTATGTAAGCAATGTATTGTATTCTATATGTATTTATCTGCCTTATCTGTTGTTATCACATATAATTTGCCAACAGAAAACAGCATACTTATATCAATTATTTATATATCGGTGATAAAATGACACAGCAAATGCCTACGCACTATTTTAATCAGATCTCTGTATATTTCTTATGTTGATGTATGTATTTATTTCATGATAACATATTCTTCTCATCAATCTCTCTTCACAATCTGTACTTACCTTGCTTATGTTTATTATTATTATAATTATTATTATGTTGCAATTACAAAGTGATGTTTATGATTCCGACTTAAATTTTAACTCGAAGGTAATTTATGATCTAAATCATCTAAACAATCATAACTGGTCATCTTATAATCTAAAAATCATACATCAAAATATCAGAAGTATTTCAAAACTCGATGATTTTTTAATATTTCTAGATCAATTTAATTATGCGTTTGATGTTATAATTTTATCAGAATGTTGGTTAAATAAAGATTACACCTCCAAAGCGCTGCACAATTACTCTGAACACCACACTAATATAAATTTAAATAGATCTAGTGGAATTGTTGTTTACATCAGAGACGGAATTCAAGCACAAGTAGATGAAATTTTATTAACTCAAGCAAACTGTCTGAAAATTATATTGAATGACAACTTATGCATTTTCGCAATATACAGATCACCTTCTTTCCAAAATATTGACTCTTTTTTATGTTCTCTTCAATCAATCATCAACAACTCAAAAAAATTTGAACGTCAAATCATTATAGGTGATCTCAATATTAATACTATTCCTGAATACCACCGCCAATCCAATGAATATATATGTCTTCTTACAGAAAATGGTTTCATTCACACAATCAACAGTCCTACTCGAGAACAGGGCACGAGCAAATCCTGCCTAGACCACATCATTGTTAAAAAAATTAACCATTTCGACTCTTTTGTTTTTCACACTACAATCTCAGACCATTATAGTACAGCTCTCTGCCTCAAAAATAAGCCTCCTGTAGCAGCAAAAATTAAATCTGTACCTCGTACTAATTATAATAACTTACTCGAGGACTTGCTCACGGAAAACTGGCAAAATGTATTAGATCAAATCGATATCGACTTAGCAATGAACGAATTTATCACCAAATTACATTCATATATATCTAAACATACCAGCGACAAACTCATATCAAATAATCAAGTAAAACTTGCGCCATGGATCTCTCCAGGGCTTGTTAAATCTATTCATAGAAGGAATCGTTTACACGAAAGGGCGAAAAGGTGCCCAGAAAATATTTTAGTTCAAGCTCATTACAAAAAGTATAGGAACTTATGCAAAAATTTAATCAAGTCAACCAAAGAAAATTATTACAAAAAATTAATTTACGAAAATAACTGCACGCCAAAACGACTGTGGGAAGCTTTTCGTAATATAACTAAAACAAAAATCAATAAATCTACCGAAATAAAATCATTGTTAATTAATAACACAAACTCTTCAAACCCAAAAAAAATGGCAAACTTTGCTAATAATTATTTCACGTCTGTTGGCGACACTCTTGCGAAAAAAATTCTTGATAATCATAACACAACTGAAACTGATCTCGCTAATTTAACTGTCTCTAATTTCGGCCATAAAATAGACAACATTCAAACAACAACTAACGAAGTCCTGAAAACAATTGACGACCTTAAGGCATCGAATGCTTGTGGTCCTGATAAGGTCTCATCTAACCTGCTTAAAATTATTAAATTCTCAGTAGCAACACCGATCGCGTACATTGCCAATCTAAGCTTTAAATCAGGTATATTCCCGAATCATTTAAAACACTCAATAGTTATATTGCTTCACAAAAATGGGGATAAATCGCTTATACACAATTACCGACCAGTTTCTTTGCTCAATTCTGTCTCGAAGATTATAGAGAAAATCGTCAAAAACCGGCTAAGCTTTTATCTTGAAAATAATAAACTCCTTTCTAATAGACAATACGGCTTTAGACCAGGTTTAGGTACGGAAACGGCCATTGCTAACTTGACGAAATTCATCTCTGATAATATCGATAGAGGAAATAAATGCATTGCGCTCTTCCTGGATTTAGCTAAGGCGTTCGACACCATCTCACACAAAATTCTATTGAAAAAACTTCAGAACATTGGTGTACAGGGTCAGCTATTCAAGTGGTTGGGCAGCTATTTAGAGAACAGGAGCCAAAGAGTGGATATTAATGAGACTCTAAGCGATCCATCCAATATTAATTATGGCGTACCGCAGGGTAGTACTCTAGGACCTCTTTTGTTTAACATTTATATTAATGAGCTGTGCAACAGTTCCTACGCCGACCACATTATTACGTTTGCAGATGACACAGTCTTGTTATTCGAAGGCAAAAACTGGAATCAAGTGCATAGCAAAGCAGAAGTTGGTATAAACAAGGTTAAAAAGTGGCTAGACAATAACCTACTCACCCTCAACACAGAAAAAACAAAATTCATTTGCTTCAGTGCAACTCTAGCAGGACAACCCAAAGAAATACAAAAAATTATTATACACCATTGCAATGACACAAATACATGTAACTGTGTTACCTTAGAATGTGTGGACAATATAAAATATCTAGGTATTATCGTAGATAGATTTCTGAGATGGGACGTACATATAGACTCAATTTCCTTAAAGGTCAGAAAACTTACCTACCTTTTCCTGTCTATTAGAAATATTCTCTGCCTAAATGAACTGAAACGAATATACTACGCCATGTGTAACTCAATTCTTGAATATGCATCCCTAGGATGGGGCGGATGTACTAAAACAATACTGGATCCTTTAGCAAAAGCCCAAAAATCTCTTCTAAGGGTCATCCTTAAAAAACCTTTTAGGTACCCCAGTGATGCATTATTCGAGGAGTTCCGTGTCCTAGATGTTCGACAACTATACATAAGAAAAATTATATTACACACACAAAAACAACGTCAACACTACCCCTCCATCGAACATTATCATGACACTCGACATTCAAGAAGAAATCCAGTAGTTCCACCTACAACTATGACATCCCTCGCTCAAAGGCAATTCTATTACTTAGGCCCGAAAATGCTCAACCTCGTACCCGATTCTTGGAAATCGAAAGGTGTACGCATTCTGCGTAAATTGGTTAATGACTGGCTTCTGAGCTTAGGAAGAGCCGAATGCGAATCTATGCTTACGAACAGATAAACAAAAATGTTATGTACGCTCACGCAATTATTTATTATTACTGTCAGCTAGTCAATAAATTAGTATCTCACTTCTGAAAAATTTACATAATATATATTATGAACACGTCTCAAATATATCAAAATAACTCTCTAAAAAATAAATTTGTACACAAATTATTCACATAGAAACAGCGAATTTGTGACCCGTACCTCATTTATATATCTCATATTGTAAAGCTGAAGGTAATTGTTCCCTGATGTTAGCATATACCTGGATTCTGGATTACTCTGTTCACCTTGTTTAGGAAACTTACCACACAGCAACCATTCAATTAGCTAATGAATGTATTTTTTTTATATAAATGTGTATAATTAGATTAAAGTTACTATTTGTATCATTGATAATATATTGAAATTTAACAAGACTGTGTGTAATATAATTTTTAATAATTTAACAGATGGCAACATAAACAAAATTATCAATTTAACAACAAACAGATTAAAATAACTGGAATATATATTTATATTTTTATTTATTCTTTTTTTGCTATTGTGTACGAAAGCATTATGCAAATATGTCATTTCTATGATTTTTTTTTTTTTTTTCAAATGATAACGATTCCTGCCTTCTTTTTTTTCCATGATATGGTTTTGATTGAGATTCCAATGTAATAAACACTGTGAGAATTATAGAACTATTTATTCCTATCAGAATTATATTACTAGTACTATCAGACTTATAATCTTTCTCAATTTTCAGTTACGGAGAAGAACTCTTCGATATCTCTCATTCACTTTACTGTTTAAATTATTTTTATTATTATATATATATATTTATATACTTTTTTATTAAAATATAAGATAGATCATGAAATTATTAATACATAAAAATAATGAGATTGCTTCTTCTCAATCCTATCGTATATTTTCTTAAAAACAATTTAAAAATAAAAAAATGAAAAAACTTCGATATATTTCCTGTTTGAACATTCGGATAGGAAATATATCGATGAAAGATTTAGTTTTTATTTTTAAGATTAAGCTTTTATTTTTAAGATTTAGTTTTTATTTTTCTGTTCACAAAACAATGAGTTTATATTTTGGTTTTCTTTATAGTTTTAATATATTATCATTTTATTTATTTAAACTTTGTAACTTTTCTCAGTACTTTTAAAACTATCACTATATTTAACTGCTTTACGGCCTTTATAACATTGTACTTGAAATGATGTTTACATTTGTAATTATTAGATACAATATTATGCTTTACAAAAAACAACAACTACCTAATGTGAACTAAACCAGGAAATTTGACTGTCCTAAAACGGGAAATCTCCTAGTTGGACAGTCAAAGTATTTGTTTATAATGTATATGTATTTTGTTTCAATAAATAAATAAATAAAATAAAAATAAAATAAATATATGCAACGCGTTCCAGAGTGGAAGATATACTCAGTACCGTCCGGGAGTAAAACCACTGTTCAGAAATGAAATGTTGCTTGAAATGGCTTTAACCGTGTTTGATGATCAGATTTGAATAGCCGAAATTCCCCTCTTTCCTTTTCCCATCTTCTTATTCTCCCTACTATCTTCAGCCTTACAACATATCCCAACTGGGGATGCCGTAGTCTCACTGGCTCTTGTGCGGTATTCACATAAAAAACATTAGAAAAGCTACCTGTAAAAAAGATATCTTTGCTAGTAAAAAATAATTTATCTTGCGATCTAGAACCATACCACAATATTTATTTTGACCGTCTCAAGGATGATGTGTGCCATCTCACTCGCTTGCGCTATTACAAAAGCTCCGAGAGGGGGTAAAGTAATCTAGGTACTTCACCCATCGCCAGATTATCCCCAGCCTTCGGCCGTCAGGCTGAATCAATCCCGGTTAGACGAGAGGTCCGGGTTCGAGTCCCAGTTGCGACCATTGTCTTTTTTTATTTTTCTGTGTCTTGTTCTTTTTCATATTTTCATTTAGATTATAAGTGTTATCTTCTTCTTCAAGATAATTATTATTCACGAAAACTCGTCAATAATTTGATATAATATTTATGATTAATTAGCAAAAATGGCATTCGAATGATAAAGTGCGTAGGGCGACAGAACAACCTCTCATGGCAACCGCTGGCTTGGCTTACCGAAGGTTAACATGTCATCTTCGCTAGGAAGATTTGGCGTAGACTGGGCCAATCGAAGAATGCGATCATCACCGCCATGACTGCCTGGATGGAGTCCCCCCTGATGGCCCTCTGGAGGCGGGAGACGATGAAATATCCTCCGTAAACAGATGCATGAATTCATCTTAGTGTTTACTATTTTTTTCAATTTAATTTCTCATGTTTTTCATGCTTATTCGTTTTTTTATATTTATTTTATCTATGTGCCTTAACCTATTATTTGTCTAAATTGCTTCTGTTATTTCAAAATATGGAATGTATTGCATTGCACTACCCCTGCATACATTCTGGAATAAACTATTATTATTATTATTATTATAACTGGAATAGCGGTCACTTTCCTAGGTGCTGATATAAATAAAACCTTTCCAAATGGGAACCGATACTACTATGAACAGAGCAAGCATTTCATACAATTCAAAGGTGGTTTAGAAATTGTATAAAGTGTTTTCACATCGCGAACAAGGAATAAACACACCGCTTCACACCCACCACAAAGCGCACAAAGCTCGCAAAGCGACTATCGCGGGGCAGTTAACCAGTCAACCGCGACATTTACTACTACAAAGAACTCGATAAAGTCGCAAAAGGCATGGTAAAACCACTAAATGCTTTTTATAGTGTGTGGTCAACAAAGGTGACAAATTTCCCAGATACAAAAGGGATATTTTAGGCTTTTCACGAGTTATTTAAAAAAAAAGTTTATTTCTATTATTCTAATCCAACACCTCTGCCATAGGTCACCCCAAGTGGCTCGCTCCGTTTGGTGATTTAGCAGGGGTGCCCGGGTTCATGGGGTGAAGTTTGTCTAGGTCTTGAAGGTGGATGACCAGGACACTCTGAACCCGAGATTCCTACCCACCCTTTAGACCCTTTTCCTTCCCAGAACTCTCCCCTCCCTCAATTAAAAATATGAAGGCTTAAATCGAATCCCGGCGTGCGAAAGTAAATTTTGTCTGATGAATGTGTTATTTATCTCACATCGCATTAATTAATAAAAACCTATTGTGTAGAATATTTACAAACGGAAATACTTTCAAAATAGCCCTTGTGAAAGACCACCATTCACAAACGAAACTATGTTCAAGCAGCAAAATTTAGTTCAGTGATAATTGCCTGGTACTGCCTTACTTTTCTCTTACCATTATCCTTCCCCTCCCCACTACCTTCAGCCTCACAACATACTCCGATTGGGGATGCCATAGTCTTACTGGGTTCAGACGGTTGGAAGCAATTGGGACTCTTGTGCGGTACTTATATTTACAAAAAATCTATTGTGTATGTGTGGCGCACAGAGTTTAGTACTGACCATTATTTGGTCCTGAAATAAAGAACATGTTTAGATTTGAGAATTTCACGGCCTAAATAAAGTATTATCTTGTTTTTGGGTTATTATGCCATTTTTTATGTTCATAAAATCTACATTAGCTACGCAACTAACCACAAAGTAAGTAAGCACATCAATAAAAAATATCACAAACAAATGTGTATTTCTTTCATATAGGTACACTACAGCTTTAATTAACATACACACACCTGCGATAACACACTCTCTCTATTTTCGAGCTCCTTACTTAAGTATTCTCCTCCCTTAGTTTGTGAAAAATTATACCATGTTTCCCTTCAGACTCTGATTTAACCAGTTCTTCGTCAGAATTCTCGCTACAAACTGCCGCACATGAGCGAACAATGTTTCCCTAATTTAGACCATAGACGTGTGGGGAATTTCCCAACATTTTCCTATCCCTTTTCACTCAAAAACCCATTTGTACAACGCCAAGCCACTGTATCGAAACGGCAATATGATTCCATCGAAAAGCAGAACCGCCAACCATCCGTATCGAGAATGTGAAGCTAATATTATGCCAAACTGTCAATTAAGTACGGGTTGGTTTGGAAATGTTTAAACAGCAACTGGCTTGGGATGAAGTATTATTATTTTGAACCTGATGTCAGCTGTAATTGTCAGATACACGCGGTACCTGAATGATTGACTTGAGCTAACGAGAAATATAATAATATTCTAAGAAAATACACATATTTTTTAATTTTATTAAACTTAAAAGTAAATCCACATCATGTGATGTAATATAAATGGTGACCCGACAGTTGATCCCCAGAAATCATATTTACTATAAAATTATAACTTTAGTGCATTATTTATCAATTTCAAACGTAAAATATATTCAGTTCGACTTAAAAAATTCCCTTACGGCGGCACTTTTCGGCTGAAAAAGAAGAAGATGGATAGATATGTAATTACGAATGTTGGACAGAGCGCGCTAATATTTTAAGTCATAAAATAGCAGCGAAAATTGCGAAAAAGCTTAATAAAACATGACTCGTTTAAAATAGACCAAAAATCTCGTGGAACGTATCATTTAAAGAAACATTGTGATTTTTTTCACAAATATAACTTGTAAAATAAAAGAATTAGACTTGTTTTAAATAATTTTCGGAGCATACTTTGCGATTTTTTTCTATCGAGGGCATTTCATATAATTTGCGTTTTGGCGTGAAACTTATCTAGATATAATCTTTAAAAATAACATATATATTTTTTAAGAGCTTAAAAACTTCAAATGTTTAAGGGAGATATGTAAGAAATCGGTCGAAATTCGAAAAGTGGACCCTTAATAATATTCACGATTTTTTTGTATGTATGTGCTGGTGTATACAGTAAATAGAGAAGCAGATTTTTCCTTCGTGCATTTGAATGAAAATATGTTTTATTCTTTTGTTATTCGGCCGTAAATCCTCTCTGAACATCCCTTCGGGGTCAATTATAGTTGAAGTTATATAGGTAAGTTGTTATATTTTGTGTAATTATGTACAACATATTTTCCCTGAACTGTCATGGAACCAATATGAACAAGGGTGCATTTTACATTTCAATTTACTTTACTTATTTCAAACACTTATTACAAACATAATATTTACATATTTACGTTTTCGACCACCATAACACGGATACATGCCTAGTATGGTGGTCGAAAATTCTACAAATTATTTAACCATCAAAGTTAACCATGAAACGAAAATATTTTTTTTTGATATAGAAATATTGAAAATATTTTATTTATTATTGAAGTATGAGTGAATTCCAAAAATTGAAAACGTCAAATAACAAAGCGCTGATGGTTTTACTTCTGTTCTTAAACACATAATGCTACAGCTCTTTCTTACACACTAAATAACAACAGTCGAAAATGAGACAAACGGTAAACGTATGTCTGCAATCCCCTAAAGGAAACATACAATCATTTTAATATATATCCCTCACACATATAAATAAAATGAAACGCAAAGAAAAAGTAGTACTTTTGAGGAAACGGTCATATGTATTTTGTGTGACTCACCATTATTCAATGTGTAAGAAAGAGTTGCATATTATAGCGATATAGATGTATATTTATTATAACATTATAGCGATAGGTACGTATGTTTATTGTCTTTCTTCACCGTCACGGTACCGTAATCGTGAATCACAACGGTAATTAGAAAAGCGCCCATTTCTGTATTGATTTATATTTACTACATTTCAAAAAATTTCTCATTGTTCTGTTCTGGATTATCTGGTGTTTTTTTTTAATAAATGAAATAAAATATTGTACATAATATTGCTGACGTTGTTAAAATACGACATTTTCACAAAGACTAAATACTATGGTCTCATGTTACAAATTTATTTTATTTTATTTCCCTTTTCATTTTGTAGAATTTTGACACAAAATAATGATAGAATGTGGTTTTTAAAAAAGAGCAAACAAATTCTATGATCTAAATTATCATTAATGTGCTTCAATAAAACTATTTAGTTACACGCATCAACCAACAAAGTCTAGGCAGGGCATATGGATGTTAAAAATGACACGGAAACCAAAATTATTGATTCCATAAATTGGTTTACTACAACATTACATAGCAAAATGAAAGTGCATTATTTCGCAGTCAAAAAGGTCGCAAAAACCTAGTTTCTGCAGGATTGCTTTTATTTAACCTTTGTTGGACTTCAATGATAAAATTTGTCTACCAAGATATTGTTTTTTTGAAGCGAGGCGATAAGAAATCAGATGTTTGATTGCATTTGACCAAATTATTCCACCGTATTTGCAAGACAGCTTTACAATGTATGATGTCCTAGTGTAATATATTTAAAAGCTTTTAACATTCATCAAAAAACTTGCGATACTGAAATTATTTTTATATTGAGGAATAAATTTTCTAAAACGATTTACAATAAATCATTTTCAATAAGTCGCCAAAACGACATGTTCGTTTTTTCGTGAATTTGGCGGCGTTGACGTCACGCCGGGCAACGTTAGTGACAGCCTTCTTACCAATCCTAAAGACATTGTAGTCAGTTAGAACGGTTTTGGGAGGTGCGATTTTTCAAACCAATGCTTATGAATAAAAATATTAAAATTACTTATTTAAGTACAAAGACAAGTATCAGAAAAATTAAAAATTATATCTTCCACAATTTTTTAACGGTATTCTTGGTTTGTGAAAATATCCTATTGAATATGCTTAGGTTGTAAAAAAAAATAATGGGGCTTATACATGAAGTGATACTTTCTAACGATATAATTCCATACAAAAAGCTCAGAGAGAAACCTCACAAATACGTAATATTTGGGGTTGATATGCGTGGCGTATTCGAAATGAGGGGAGTGAATGAACCTAGTTGTTGAGGAGGCCGAAATGGTTACGTTATGTTTATTGCCTGTATCAATATCAATACGGCTGAAGTATGTTTACTTAAATAATACATTTTCCAAAACAGTGCTTTAATATAAATACAAACACATTAAATTAGAATATTAATAAGCATATATACATGTCGGACTTAAAACGGGGTTAATTCTAAAAATGCCTTTAGCAGATGTTGCATCCGAAACAAATTACAGCTTAAGATATACTTAGTAATGGACTGTAAATACTAAACAATGAAACAAAACGAATAGTGTTTGCTGAAATTGGGTAATAATATGCGTAGGAAAAACTAAGGGTGCAAGGAAGAAGGATAACCAAACACTTACCACTGAACCTCTGCAAAGGAGCACACAATGCAATCACAATATAATGTGTATGGTTCCAACCCAATACCTCGAGGTAATTATCGCTATACAAACAGCTTGCCTCCAAGGTAGTCCTAATTCTTTTCCGTTTTTAAAAAATCAAAGCACTCGAATTTGCTATTTTTCTAGTCATTGTTCCAAATTCAAAATGCTTTTCCAGCCGGGAGGTTAGGGAAATGTATGTACTGGGTAAATGACATCACAAACAGCACAAATTGGTTATTTGAATTATCAGAAACTTTTGTTTATCAGAAGGTACTCGAAAGTGCCCCCTACGTTAAAACTTCAAATGCCTAATGACGGGTTGTTTCAAAAAATTTTAACAATTCATCGAATATTTGATGTTAATTTTCACGTTATGTGTAAGTTCTATTCAAGTTCTGTAATTATATCATTATAGGTTAGTTGCTTCATAAAACTAAAATAGTTAATGAACTTGAATAAAACTTTCACAGAACTTATTTGATTAATTGTTCAAATTTTTTGAAACAACCCGTCCTTAGTCAGCCGCTTAAAATTAATGAAATCATGAATATTTCAACGAAATCCGTCAGATTGTCAATATTGTAAAAGTGAACGTACTTCTGTATGCTGTTTTTCTTATAATGCAAGCAGAAAGCAAAACTTTGAAACCTTGAACTATCAAGGATTAGAGCTTAGGGAGTAGCAAAATTGTCGCGCAGTGAGAATAAAATTGTAAAACCTAATTTGCGTAGCTATGCAAGCCCGTTAGTATCCAAATCCCCTGATTTATATTTTTTGCACTAATGAACTATTTTTTATCTACTGCTTTACAAAAGGTCCAAACATTTTTACAGCTTCATAATATATATACAAATCCAAAAAGTGTGTTTAAGCTTTTTAAAGATAGTTTTAGCAAGTTTTAATCAACGTTAAAGTTTAGTTTAGCAGTGTTTAATTTTTGGGTCAAGACTGTCTTCGGAACAACGACTAAAATTCAAAACCTTTTTAGGCCTGCGAAATCCAAGTTTCTTCATATTTTTTTTTTATATTAGTTCTGCATAGGAGGCCCTGAGGAAGATAATTCTCCTCAGGGTCTATGCCATCTTTGGGGAGCTCTGTGGAGGGTCTTTTGTGGAAAGAAAGGAGATGAAGTTCTGTGAATGAAAAAGATATAACGGGTTGGTACGAGTGGGAATCTGGGGGTCGGTGTCTCCGGGAGTACGAATCCATTCCTCTTACTGCAGTGCAAGGCGATTTTTCGCGAGAGTTCTGCCAAAGAGGACAAATGGTCTCCCCCAACTATCCTTTCTGATCCGTCAGCCACACAGAAGATGAGCAAACGTATCCACCGCCAGGACCTTAATAAATATCACCCCATGAACTTTTGCATCCCTGATAAGTTACCAAATGTAGTATCATCATAGAAGCATCCCTGCTATGTCACCAAACTTGGGGTGACCTATGGCAGGGGTATTGGTTATCCAATAAACGGTTCCCGGGGCTGCGGTACCCCATACCCGCCTCACGAATTAAAAATTGCCTTCCCTCTTCAGGCAGATGGATTTTATAAACTCAGCTGTCTTGGATATGACAAGGTTTGTTAAGGCCAGACAAAATGTAACATCTCCAAAAGGATTTAAGAAAAGCTTTTGACCGGACAAACTCGGCCTTTCGGACAAATTTAATTGAAATATACAAATTTTGATTCTTCTTAGTAGTTATACCTATTAATAGTTCATTACTCACTTTCAAATATCTAGACTTTAAGCAATCGGTATTTAAATCTAAGTACTTATTTTTATGATGATTTGGTCTGCGTACCCTTTTAACTTGTTTTTTAGCCTTACCAAACGCCCTTTAGTTAATATCTAACAAGCACAGGGCTATAAGAATAGTCAAGCTTTATTATTATTATTACGCAATACAATAATACAATCGGTAATAAAGGAATGAAAATGCTTGGCTTCATTCTTCGAAATTCCAGAAGTTTTAGGAATATTTCAACACTTAAAATTTTGTATACATCCCTGGTACGTAGTCAAGTTGAATATACCTCCTCGATCTAGTCCCTCATTTTAACCTTTTTTACATATAAAACTTTATATTACAACACATAAATACTTGTCACACATAAACATAAATAAACACGTAAACACCTCAGCACAGGTTCTCCTAGTGAGGTGTTCACGAAACATACAACAATACCTATCCACAGTTTCACCTTCACAAACCTACCTTACACCCAACATAATAAAATTATAAAGGTAAATACTGTAATGTATAGAAATAAATAAAAAAATAAAAAAAATAAAAAAATGAGAAAATAATATCTGGTTGCGCAAATCAATTCGTTCGTAGGCGGGTGCGGTGCGATTCTAAAACAACAATCACTGGAAAACTACTCAAAGGAAAAGGAAAAGGATAGGTATTGCCAAAACTCACCGAGTTCACTCGACATTTGCCGCTGGTTCTGTGGTCCTTTTAATTCTCCCTTGTCTTAATAATAGTTCACTTGTACACATATATACGTAAACACGGTTACTTCTGCAGCCGCGGCGGTGTGGTCAATAAGTTCGCAAATTAAACTTACGGCGTTACTTTTCAATTAAGTAAAATGCACAAATTTCTCCGAACTCGAAGCGGGTGCGTTTTTCCACAAGTCAAATAAAAAACAAGTGAATGAAACAATCGAACGTTTTATTGGGTTTTGTCTTGGCGTGGGATGGGTAGGTACTTGGATAGAGGAACTGGGCAGGTACTTGGGTAAAGCAGTTTTCCAGTAGGTACTAAATCAAACAAAAGAACATTGATTGGCGCAAACATCCCCCTCGCCTTGAAAGGGTGAGAAATCCCCCTTTCTAAACAGCATTGTGATAGCATTATCGCACAAATAAACAAATAAAACCAAATACTTATTCTAAATTCCTAACTATATTTTTAACTAAATCTATCAATAATATCCCATTATTGAGTCGGCAAAGGGTAAAGCTTCACTACCGGACGAATGTATGTTCCCGACGCCGTTTTAACGCGAGCAACACGAATTACTTCGTCCTTTGCGGGGAAAACCTCGACAATTACTCCTAGCGGCCAATGCAATGGAGGAGCGTTTTCTGTCCCCACAATTACTACTAAACCGACCTTGACTGGGTTAGCGGGAGTATTCCATTTTGGACGTACTTGCAAGGTATGCAAATAATCTAACCTCCAACGTTTCCAAAAAGATTGAATCAATTTATCGAGCAAATCATGACGCGATAGAAGGTTCAAATTATCCTCCTCGATGGTCATGGCGGGCAGGTGTTTCAATGGAGTAGTCATTAAGAAATGAGCGGGGGTTAACGCGAGAGGTTCAGATGGATCTGAAGAGAGCGTCCTACATAATGGCCTTGTATTCAGAATGTTTTCTACCTGTGCGAGCACTGTAGTTGTCTCTTCGAAAGATAGAATCTGATCTCCTATTACGCGAAAAAGATGAGTCTTCATAATTTTGATATTTGATTCCCAATTTCCACCAAAATGTGGTGCTGTTGGCGCATTTAGATGCCAGTTTATTCTATTATTGGCCAAAACACTTGCGAATTCTTCGCCAAAATGTGAAGACGTTGAAAATGCGTGCAATTCATTCAATTTTATCTTGGCTCCTATAAAGTTAGTTCCATTGTCCGAATATAAATTTGACACGGGACCACGGCGGGAGAGAAAGCGCTTGAATGCATTCAGGAAGCATTCGGTACTTAGACTTGATGCTAGTTCAAGGTGTATCGCTCTCGTAGTTAAACACACAAATAAGCAAATATATGCCTTTTGGGAACGAATTCCACGTCCACGTGATGTGGTTACCTTTAAAGGCCCGGCAAAGTCTATGCCGACGTGCGTAAATGGCTTTACAGATGAAGTAACACGGCAATCCTTATGATCGGCCATTAAAGGTGCGATTGTTTTAGGGTGTAGCCGAAAACATGAATTGCACTTATGTACTCGATTTCGAATCAAACTACGGGCTGATAATATCCAATATTTCTGCCTCAAAATAGACATTAATAATGCGGGACCCGAGTGGCAATGAATTTGATGATAATGATCAACCAATAAATTCAAGATGTGATCCTTTCGTGGAAGGACTATGGGGTGTTTTTGATCATAATTTAAATCCGAATTAACTAATCGACCCCCCAATCTTATTAGTCCGTTGTGCAAAAACGGCCTCAAACGTTGAAACACGGGTTTACACGTTTTTCTTTGTTGAAGATTGATAAACTCACGGGGAAAATAAGCCAATTGTATTTCGCGAAACACTCTGAGTTCTACGAACTCCAAGTCCGATCCGCTTATGTGTCTTCGATATGGCAACACTTTAAGAAATCGAAATACATGAACCAAACAACGTAATAATTTATTCCACGAAGAAAATCGTTTTGACAAAGTGAGTATTTCATACTCCTCCGAACTAGAAGTTACTAGCAACGACATAGTCTTCTGTTCGGGTGGTTGCGTCACCATGGTGACGTCAAAAGCGGTAATAGGCCACTGCTCTGGCCTTAATTTCAGCCATGGTGGGCCATGAAACCATAGCGGGTGATCCAAAATCTGATTGGGGGTAAGCCCACGCGACAGACAATCAGCGGGATTTTCTGTGCCTGCAATATGAAAAAAACTGTTGGCCGATAATTCTGCTTGAATTTTAGTTACTCTATTGGCCACGAATGTTCCCCATCTATGAGGAGACGATTGAATCCAACAAAGTGCCACAGTGGAATCAGTAAATGCGCATATTTTATCAATTTTCAAGCGTTTTTCCAAGGTTTCTACTACCTTATGCATTAATTTTGCAAGTATTAATGCAGCACAAAGTTCTAATCGTGCGAGAGAAACGATTTTCACTGGAGACACCTTTGATTTTGCACAAGCAATATGTACTGAATTGGCACCTTCATTTTGTATATGAAAATAAATTACGCCACCGTAAGCCTTTTCACTAGCATCTGCGAAACCCACAATGGTTACAATGGTTCTGGATGTGATTCCAGCATGGCGCGGAATTTTTATTTTATTTAGTGACGATAGTTCCTCACAGAATTGCGTCCACATCCTCACAATATCTGCGGGAGGCTCATCATCCAAATCACATTGACATATCCATAATTGCTTTATTAAGAGCTTAGCGTATGGTACGACAGGTGCGATGTAGCCCATAATGTCCCATATTTTGGCGACACAATACAATTTATTTCTCTTCCTATAAATCGATTTAGGTGCAGAAGTGACAAACGAGAAAAAATCGGAATTTGGTGACCAGCATAATCCTAATACTTTATGCATGGACACTTCATCAAATTCCTTTATCGCTGACAAGCGATGCGAATCTGGAATGGATTCCAGAACCTCTTGCGAATTTCTGGTCCACTTGACTAGATCAAACTGGCCAGTCTTCAATAATGCGATTAACTGGGAGGACGTTTCCTTTGCATTCTCTGCAGTTTCCATACTAAATACAAAATCATCCATGTATAAAAATTCTCCAATGATTTTCTTTGCTTCAGTAAAAGCTTCTCCTTCATCAGTGGCCAATTTTATGATCGTGCTTAAATCTTGAAATGGGATGGATTTAAGTCCAAAACAAACGCGGTTAAACTGGTAGGCATTAATATCCTCGTTTGGCGAGAAGCGATACAAAATTCGTTGATATCTTCTATCACTTTTCTGCACTCCTATGCACAAAAACATTTTGCGTATATCAGCCGAGAGTGCTATTGGAAATACACTAAAATTCTTTATTACATTAAATAAATTCCCCTGTAAATATTCTCCACTATAAAAATTATTATTCAATGATACCGAAGTGCTTGTTTTTGCACTTGCGTCCAGGACTATCCTCAAACTCATGGTGATTTTATCCTCTCGTACAACTTCATGGTGCGGTATTATATAAGATGGCTCTTCATCCTCCCTATTTGGAGTGACAGAAGACAAATAATCCTTCTCTAAATATTCACTAATAATATTATTATGAGCTTCTCTCAATTTAGGAGAGGCTTCCAATTTGCGTTCGAGGCATGAAAAACGTTTATTTTCTAATGCGAACGAATCCCCAAGTGCTGAAGCATCTTGCTTAAATGGTAAGGCTACAATATACTTTCCATTTAGAGGATCTCTTGACGTAGTTTTTTGATTCATTTCCTCACTCTCACGATCTTCAGGACCTTTAATTGGCGGTACATTTACTTCTTCTCTTTCCCGAAATCTTTTAATTTGTGAATCTAATGGCGGTTTCTTCTCTTGAATCAAAAAAAGTGTACGCTTGATTTTGCAATACATGTCTTCAAAATTCATCCAACTTTCAAAATCCGGATTATAATTGAAATCGATATCCAAATTAATTGAATTTATTTGCTGGTGTATATCTTTGTATTCATTTCTAGTTGAATCTACCGTTTCTATTAACGATAAAAATTCCTCTTGAATATTAGCGTCAGAAATCCCATTTGAAAGATCGAATAGTTTTTTAATGCGTCTCTTGCACGCATCACATTGCGACGTCAACAATTTCAATTTATTTTCTTTATTTGTAGCCATGATGACAAAACAATAATTCAATAAAATAATAATGAGATAACTCTATTGCGTTTTAACGATTAAACTATCCGGAAGGCGTGGGGTTAAAACACCTAAACGGCAATCGAAAGGTTAACAAACTATCAAACAGAGCGATACGTCTGGCGTTTGGACTTATCTGTGGTTAAATAACAAATTTTGAATCTTTCACTATGAATGTAGATTCATCTATTTGACAATGCTATCACAATATTATATACGAACGAATTTAACGTATCCGGCGTCGATTAGGACCAAATGATGGTTGCGCAAATCAATTCGTTCGTAGGCGGGTGCGGTGCGATTCTAAAACAACAATCACTGGAAAACTACTCAAAGGAAAAGGATAGGTATTGCCAAAACTCACCGAGTTCACTCGACATTTGCCGCTGGTTCTGTGGTCCTTTTAATTCTCCCTTGTCTTAATAATAGTTCACTTGTACACATATATACGTAAACACGGTTACTTCTGCAGCCGCGGCGGTGTGGTCAATAAGTTCGCAAATTAAACTTACGGCGTTACTTTTCAATTAAGTAAAATGCACAAATTTCTCCGAACTCGAAGCGGGTGCGTTTTTCCACAAGTCAAATAAAAAACAAGTGAATGAAACAATCGAACGTTTTATTGGGTTTTGTCTTGGCGTGGGATGGGTAGGTACTTGGATAGAGGAACTGGGCAGGTACTTGGGTAAAGCAGTTTTCCAGTAGGTACTAAATCAAACAAAAGAACATTGATTGGCGCAAACAATATCTATGAACTTTTGCCTGTCAAAGTTTGCACGCAAAAATTCTCGGTTCTTCCCATGCATTTCAAATGTTCATTTTTATTGGTTATTTTTTAATCTTTTTGAAAAAAAAAAATTGTTCTAAAATTTAGATAAAATAATCTTTCCGGTGTTCTTATCAAACATTAAGATTTTTGTTTTAAAATATTAAAATTTTTATATTGAAAATGTGAATTAGCTTAAAAATTACGTACCTGGGGTTTCCACAAAAAAGTACATAAAATAAAAGAAAATTAAAATTTTAAATACAGATTCCTTTTTTTAAGAAAATTTGTAATAAAACTGTCACTTCACTTTTTATCACATTCATACAATTTTATTTTTAAATTAATTATTTATTACGTCACACATTGGCGCAAAATAAAATCGTCACTTATGATCGGGTTTGTAAAATATCTGATCAATATAGCTCGTTTATTCCTAAGGCAATAAGAAGCAATATTTCTTTCGCTTTCAAATATAAAAGAAATCACAAATTTTTGCTTGACAGGAAGAGAGATATCTAACTTTTAATGACGCTCGGTCGTTCTGGGACAATCTAGGTCTCCTGTTATTATAACGGCATATGATGTTTTGGGACAACTAGGGTCTCCTGTGATTAGACGGGTTAAAATATATTCAGATTTAATCGAGAAAATTCCACATAAATTTCTAAGATAATTTAAAACTCGGTATTCCCATTGAAAACATAAACTACAATTAATTGATGAAAGAATTAAATTAATTAAAACACAGATCGAATAATTATATTCGACTTAATATTTATGTTCGGAATTGTTAATGGTAGAATAGACTGCCCTGATTTGACTAAGCTCATTAAATTTCATATACCCACGAGAGCCACTCGTTCTAAAATCCTGTTGAAATGCTACAATAACCGGACTGAGTATACGAAACACTCGCTTGTATCTAGATTACATGAAGTTATTAATAGATATGCAGATGTGGCAGATCTATTTAACTACACCGAAAGTAGGTACAAGAGGGCCATACTATCAAATCTTTTCAATCAATATTAATTTTATTTGTACTATAGATTTTTGTCTGTTATCACATCTCTGATGTCATTTCTCTTTCAAACGCCACAATTATCTGGTATGTTTTTAGGTTTTCACGGCCAAAAAGTATTTTTGTTATTGTTTTTGGGGTGTTATGCCGTGTTTCGCTACCTCCTTCTTTAGCCAACGTTTCGGACAGCGTTACAGTGTCCATCATCAGGGCAGATGAGTAAATGATATTGGTGAGAGTGTTTACTTATGTGTGTCGAATCGATACCGTGCTGCCAGCTCCATTTCTCTACGAGCTGGTGTTAGAAAACATCAGCACGGGTTTTTGCGTTTAGCTTTGGTGTAGCCGTCAATTACTGGATACCAAGAACTATTGAGCTTAGCTCCGTCGTCTCTGTTAATATTGATGGGGTTTTTATGGATTTCAATTGCCTCCGTAATTAGGCGTGCTCTGTAAGTTTTGGGTCTTCCCAGGACTTCAGGAACAAATCCAAAGTAATGGCCGGTTTCGATTAAGTGCTCGGCGATTGCCGATTTGTCAGGGTGGCCAAGTTTACAAGCACGAAAGTGTTCCGAAATCCTTTTGGAGATCGTCCGCTCTGTCTGGCCTACATAGACCTTGTCACATCCGGAACAGCTGAGTTTATATACTCCATCTGTTTCCAGAGGAAACTTAGTCTTTGCCGACCTCAGTAGGTCTTGGATTTTTGTCGTGGTTCCGAAGACCGTCTTGATGTTCTCTTTTCTCAACAGCCTGGCAATTCTGTCTGTTACATTATGGACGTAAGGCAGGAAAGCGCAACCTTTTGACTCTTGTTCACCCCTGTCTTCGTTTCGTGCTGATTTGGCTCTTATGATTTGCCTTGTCTGCCTTGCTGGGTAGCCGTTACGCTCCAGTGCATCGGTGAGTTTGGTCAGTTCTAATCCGAGTTTTGGCTCCTCACATATTCTGGTCGCTCGGGTTACCAAAGTATGGATGAGACCTCTCTTCTGAGCGGGGTGATGATGCGAATCAGCGTGGAGATACCTATTTGTATGTGTTGGTTTCCTATAGACTGTGTGTCCTAGGCTACCATCCTCTTTTCGCATCACCTCCACATCCAGAAAAGGCAGGACTTTTTGGTTATTTTCCAGCTCCATTGTGAATTTTATTTTGCTGTGTAGTGAGTTGAGATGGTCCAGGAATTCGTTCAGTTTCTCTGTTCCGTGAGGCCAGATGGCGAAGACATCATCGACATAGCGCCACCATACTTTAGGAACAGCCGAAGCTGTGTCGAGTGCCACTTCTTCAAACTTCTCCATAAAAAAGTTGGCTAGAACTGGCGACAATGGACTGCCCATCGCAACTCCCTCCACTTGCTCGAAAAGTTCACCCTGAAAAGCAAAATAACCTGTTTTGAGGCAGTGTTCAAAAAGTTTGCTAAGCTCAATAGTTCTTGGTATCCAGTAATTGACGGCTACACCAAAGCTAAACGCAAAAACCCGTGCTGATGTTTTCTAACACCAGCTCGTAGAGAAATGGAGCTGGCAGCACGGTATCGATTCGACACACATAAGTAAACACTCTCACCAATATCATTTACTCATCTGCCCTGATGATGGACACTGTAACGCTGTCCGAAACGTTGGCTAAAGAAGGAGGTAGCGAAACACGGCATAACACCCCAAAAACAATAACAAAAAAAAAAAAAAAAAAAAAATGCCACAATTATCTGTTATAATCTTTATGTACTGTTTATAATATGTTTCCTATGATTTTGTGACATGTGTGCTTATGGTATATTTATACCGTTGATATTAAATAAATTATGATACAATAATAAGCAAATATTAATTAAATATATTGGGCACGCATTCAAATTTTCCTCAATAGAAATGCTCCATTATACTTCTAAAGAAAATGTGGAAATTAAATCTTTTGGTCATTGACACTACATTTAAATTAAGTCTAGACAAGTAACCGCAAAGGTAATTATAATTCAAGCCGATATTATAATGTAGTTACTTTGCCTTTATGAGCCCGAAATGAGAAAGCAAATAAATGGTTCACGAAACACGAGTAACCAAATATTATTATTATTTTTGAGAACCCTTTTCTGGATTGTGAACGCAGAAAGGTAGGTGAGATTGTCTTGATTAATTTATGTAATGTGGTTAAAATTCAGCCCGGTAGCTATTGCTGAGAGATTAATCATACCAAGCTTAAAACAAAGTTATAACATTTTATTACAATATCCATAATAAAAATTTGTTAAATCACACGCGAAAAACTGTCGTTACACATTGTTCCGCGCGATTTCATCCAGCAACAAAATATCCCCGACAGAATATTATTTGGGAAAACTGTCCCAAACAAAATATTTACTAAAACCTAACCTAACCTTACTTAACCTTACCTAAGAAAAAATGGGATAAAAATAATACCGACATCATGTTAAGACAATAAATTATTGATGACTGTATTATTTTTGACCCATTTTACTATTTATGAATAAAAATTTATTGTCTTTACAGGATATTGTTAAAAAATAGTAAAATGAGACCAAAATAATACAGACAACAATAAATTATTGTCTTTACAGGATAAAGAATAGTAAATGTTAAAGAATAGTAAAATGAGACCAAAATAAAACAGACAACAATAAATTATTGTCTTTACAGGATAAATTTAAAAAATAGTAAAATGAGACCAATATAATTCAGACAACAATAAATTATTGTCTTTACCGGACCGGACCGAAAATAGTAAAATAAGACCAAAATAAAACACACTACAATAAATTATTGTGTTTACAGGATTTTGTTAAAAAATAGTGAAATGTGACCAAAATAATACAGACACCAATAAATTATTATCTTTACAGGATATTGTTAAAAAATAGTAAAATGAGACCAAAATAATACAGACAACAATAAATTATTGTCTTTACAGGATATTGTTAAAAAATAGTTAAATGAGACCAAAATAATACAGACAACAAAAATGTATTATCTTTACGGGATATTATTAAAAAATAGTAAAATGAGACCAATATAATACAGACAACAATAAATTATTGTCTTTACAGCAAATTGTTAAGAACTAGTAAAATGAGACCAATATAATACACACAACAATAAATTATTGTCTTTACAGGATATTGTTAAAAAATAGTAAAATGATACCAAAATAATACAGACAACCTTAAATTATTGTCTTTACAGAATATTTTTAAAAAAAATAGTAAAATGAGACCAAAATAATACAGACACCAATAAATTATTTTCTTTACAGGATATTGTTAAAAAATATTAAATGATACCAAAATAATACAGAAAACAATAAATTAATAATAAACTTTACAGGATGCCTGTATTATTTTCGTCCCATTTTTATGTTAAATTAGGTTAGGCTAGGATAGGTTTTAGTAGATAATTTTTTGGAGGATTTTTTTTTACATGAACTCTCCTTCCCTTCCTCTCCTTAAAAAAACCCTCCACACAGCATCCCCAAAGATGACAAAGGCCCTAAGGGAAATTATTTTCGTCAGGGCCTCCTATGTAGAGCATGAGCTCCACACAGGAGGTCCTGAAAAAAAATGTGGAGCTCATGTAAAAAAAAAAACCTCCAAAAAATATCTACTGAAACCTAACCTAGCCTAACCTTACCAAACAAAAAAAGGGCCTATTTTATTTTTGGGGATGCTGTGTGGTTTTTTGAGGAAAGGAGGGGGAAGAGAGTTCTGGGAAGGAAAAGGGTTTAAGGGGTGGGTAGGAATCTGGGGTTCAGTGTGTCCTGGTCCTCCACCTCCAAGACCTAGACAAACCTCACCCCATGAACCCGGGCACCCTTGCTAAATCACCAAACGTAGCGAACCACTTGGGGTGACTTTTGGCAGAGGTGTTGGTTATCCAATAAATGTTTCCGGGGCGCCGGTACCCATTACCGCCTCCCAAATTATCCACTTGAGGTGACCTGTGGCAGAGGTGTTGGTTATCCAATAAAGGTTCCCAGATGTTTTGTCCTTAGGATATTTTGCTGAAGGATATTTTTAGTCGGGGATATTTTGTCGCGGGATAAAAATGCTCATTACCGTTGAACGTTTGGGACTTTGAACTTAGAATAAAAAAAACAAAAAAAATATTATTTTACGTACAAGGGGCTGCTACATACATATGTGCACTATAACTTTAACATAAGAACTTGAATGAAATAAAAACTTCAAAACTACAATGATCGTATAGATGATATAGATTATAGATTTATAAAGAGACATCCAAAGAGGTGAGAATAGAGTTGGAATAGGTTTTTAATAAGATCGACGAAATTCGCAAGTATTGGTTTCCCATATTACGAAACCGCTGTATCGGCGAATGGGCTAGATACTCGTAGTTGCACTTGTGTATATTGCAGTAGAACTGAGTACTGTGGTTGTTCTTGTAAATATTTATAGGTTTATAAGTTGCAGGAGTTCAGATCAATAAGATTTAATAAGTAAATATCCAAGAAGCCTGGTATCAGGTCTTTGCGTTGAGAATAAAGATTACTTCGATATATCAGTGACGAGTATTTGCTCAGTTAGCAGGCAGAGGCAAAACTTTTCAACTAGGTTGATTTTATAATAACTGCACTATTGCTTTGTATGCAAAATTAAGCATTATAACCCAAGATATTATATTTCACAGTTCATAAGCCTACTCTATAACCCTTATATACTATAACTCTTATAACCCTTATATAACCCTTATATACTATAACCCTACTCTATAAGTATTACCACCTTGTTAATGAGATTTGGTGAAATCTGCTGCTAATATAAATCCGACCGACATCTAGTTAAACTTCTCACTCGTTTGACTTGTGAGTTTGGTTTAAATTAAACACGTAATGTTTAATTTAAACCAAAATGTAATCCTACGTATTTCCATTCCTATCCAAAATGTTAAACATGTAATTAATTAGTCAGCGACTCAGAGAGTAAAGTCATCAAATATAAGTTTTGTATTAATGTTAATTAAATAGTTTAATTAATCAAAGCAAACTACTAGAATGATAAATCGCATTCGGTAGAAGACGATTCTATGAAGTTGTCATAAGATGGAGATAAACTAATTTGTTATGTTCGTAAGAGTAATTATGGCGAAGCAAAACATTATTTTTGAATGTAGTGTAGAGTGTACATCGCTTCAATGTATTGGTTTAAGGGGGTATTCTAGTCTAAAAAAAATTCTATTTCAATAGTTTAGATTTTAGATATTCAAAAAAGAATTTTTCGAAATTTGAATTATTTTAATAAGTTACAGTATTTTAAGTGTCGGGATTTGGACGTAATCTAACCAGAATCTAAATAGGACAAATCTTTAAACGCGTTTTTCTCTAAACTACTTTTTTCGAGACGGTTGTCATGATATCTCAAGTTCTATTGATCCAATTTACCTGAAATTTGGTGTGAGCCTTCTCCATACATTACTCTTTCGCATTTACTAAAATTATAACAAAATTTAAATTTTACTTTTTTTTTTAATTCAGAAAAGTCAAAAAAGCTGGTAAAAAGGGTCTTTTTATTTCAACAGCCGCTTTTTTTGCAAAAAAAAAAAGAATTTTTAATTTGTTTTCTTTTTTTGTATTTTTCAAACATTAATAAATATTTGGTAAAATAATGGTTTTTAAAATATTATTTAGTTTTTTATTGCACCTGAAAAAATTCCTATAATTCATGCTTCTATACTAGAATACCCCCTTAATGTAATTTATGATTTCGCACACACTTACATCACCGTAGAAAGAACTCAACAAATCCTTAACCCAATCTCTTATTATATTTTTTTCACTAGTATAATGTAATTACTTAAAGATTAGAATCCTAAGTGCTCAGAATTCTTGCAAATGGTAATTTTACAAATTTGGTTTTTAACCTTTTCTCATCTCCTAAATTAAGTTAAAAGATAGTGAAAAAAATTCTGCTCTAAATTGTAAGCCATCTCTCAAAATAATTTATCTTGGAGGTTGAAATCTTCAGGGAATAAAAACAGGTACTTATAATTTCTAATTGAAATTACGTTCTCTCTTTTCTCGTGCTTAATTTTTATTACTTGTAATTATTTTCTGAGAACTTCTGAAACTCGTGTTTCCAATCAAACAAGAAGGTCGTCCCTTGAATATAATGTATATTTAAAGGTACGCTCAATTATATTTAATATATTTTCACATTAATGTGTTATATTAATATTTGTTTAAATGTCAGAGAGAAAAGGATATACGATACGTTGAAAGCTTGACGATTTTACGCAAAATTGTTTACGAGTAATCCAAGAGATATCTTAGTATTAAAGTAAGTCGTGCGTGATAACTGATAAGAGCTATGAAACTTTAAGATGTCTTACATATTAAACCATAGAATTGCAGTTCTTGGCTGGTGCTGTGAAGAATACTAACTAACAATTTTTTAGTTTCATTATTATTTTATTTCTGGATACATAACAGTCCCAGTGAGTTATAAAACTCACTTTGGAATAGGAAAAATTTAAAAACAAGTATGGGAAGCAGTACAATTTTACACATTAATTAGAATTATTAACATGCACAATGCAGTACAAAATAAAAAGAGATGTAATTAATTTGAATAAAAGCATACAAACTTAGGTAGAAATAAATTTTTTAATTTTAAATGAAACGTATCTAAATACTTCACAGCCCAACAAAAATAATCTCAACCTTAGCTATAAGTCAAAATATGCTGGTTATTCCCAATTTCTGTATATTTTTTAGACGGAGAAATGTTAAATTTCATGGTGCGAAACTATATCGATCACGAAAATTTTAAATGCTGTAAAGGACAACATGTTAATTGTTTAGGAGAGCGAAAAGAATGATAATTTTTATTTTTAAACAACATCATATATCCTGCTTTTGAAGCATTAAAATTATGATTTTTTATTATGAAACAAATTGAAAAGATCTATCGGAATACTTTACTTTTTTGAATTTGTTTAATATAAGTATTTTATTTATTTTTAGCATTTCAGAAAAAAAATCCTATTAAAATGCACGTCGTAAAAAACGCACTTATATTACGAGCGCAAACCCAAAGTAGGCATTGTATCGAAAATGCTCCCTGATTTCGAAAGTATGCTTTCACGAGCAGTAGCAGTTCTTGTAAAACCATAATGAATCAAGACTCGATATGAAATGACGGTCCAAAACAGCGCAAAAGTGAAATTTCACGCATTTTTTTACACTTTGACACATTCGAGTTTATGCCAACGTAAAAGTATGTACTGCCAGGATAGTGTGATGTGGATTGTTTTATTTGATCGGCAATACTGCTAATATCGGCAATAATCAATAACAATCGGCAATACTATTTGACAGCCACCTATTGTGATTAAAATTGATAAGTAAACAGGTTTACAAATAAAATTGTTAAAATAATCAGGAGAGTTTCTGAGATAAATAAATCGCAATATATTTAGAGTTGTGGTTTTCCGAATATATGGAAAAACAAACATATTTTTGTCAACGCAATGTTCCTCTCGCATCATTATAAATATTTAATATAACTGCTAGTTTTGCTTTAGGTTACATGTAATGTTCCTTAATCCCGGTGTTTATGTTCAGCAAAACTCCAATAAATGTCGAGGTTCGTCGAGATTACTAGTAGCTTTATTTACATTATGGTAAAGTTTACCGTGGTGGTAATTAGGCAACTTAGTTTTTAGAGCTGGGTACCCAAACACCGTGGTAGCCTAGCGATCTATCATGTACCATCGACTATTCCCGTAACCATTAGTGCATTAGATTAGGCGATTAGGCGACCTAGTTTTTTTGGTACAACTTAACTGACACCTGTTGAGAGACCTAAAAATAACATAAATACATACTATCTATACTGACGACATCTGTTGAAGGATGTTGAAACTATATGCATTATCCCATGTACCACAGCACATAAATAGCTTGTCTACTAAAGCGTAAATTAATATTTTGCAGGTTTGCTTTTGTAGTTTATTTATATTCAATACGTAGTAATGTACTGGTACATTATACAATGTACCAGTCCATCAATATGTATACTTAGGGGTCATCCATAAATTACGTCACACCTTAAGGAGGGGGAGGGGAGTAGAGAAGTGTGACATTGTGTGACAAGTGGTATGGGGGGGGGGTCATCAGCTCTGTGACGTCACATGTAAAAATTTGAATTTTGATTATTTTTAGATGTAAAATTGCAAAATATGTAACGTCTCACTAGGAAGAAGGGGGTCTCACAAATATGGCGATGTGTGACAGGGACGGGGGGGGTCAAAAAATCATGAAATTCGTGCTACGTAATTTATGGATGGCCCCTTATTAATGTTTTCATTGTGATCACCATAAAACGTGGCCATTTTACTGTTCTATACAAAAGCTGATCGGGCCGAAAATTGCGTTTGACGGGGACTGCTACAATATAAAAATTATGCTGTTCGTCGATTTGATGGTTATTATTATTAATTATTGTGATGGGGTTTGATACACCCCAGGTAAAATAGATTATTCAAATAATAATGAATTGAGCCAATCAACCCTTACTTAGAAATATATTTTGCACTAATAGCATCAAAATTTACAATTTCGACGTCACTGGTTGCGTAGTATCGTATCTGTCGATTGTAGGCACTTGTTGATGGGTGCCAATGGCCAAAATCAGCTCGTTTAATAATAATTTGTACGTCAAGGAGGTAAGTTGCTGCTAAATTCTACAACATCATACTGTCAGTCTACAGAAAAAAGATATGGTTTGCTTTGAACATGAACATTGAACATATTGCCCAAATTTAAATAGTCCGACCTAGAATAAATGGGAGAGAAAGCTGCCTTCAATCTTAATCTAAAAGAATTTAAACTGAGTATTTAATTAAATGTTGCTTTATTATACACAAAAGGGATGTAATAAATGAAAGAAATGCAAAGTGAGTTGGAAAGATGCTTGCCAGGCCACGCGATACGTAGATATATATTACATATACTATATTGAAGCTAACAAAATTAAACTTTGTTGAAAAATACGCAAAAAAGAAAAAACAACAAAAAAAAGAAGAAACAATTAACAAATTTCGTCACAGTGATTGCAATTTTTAAATATTTTAGTATATTTTAAATACAAAAATCTAAAAAGTAATTTTATCTGGTTTCTAAAATTTCACTTTTTACGACGTCTTCGAAAATAAGAAATGAATAGGATATCTAAAATATATTGGAAAAATTCAGAATTATTTTTAATCACAGTGTACACAACAGATATACTACCCTCTTTGGCCGGATAATCAATGTATATCTTTCCACGAACTATGTTTGTCAGTTTCTAATTAGTAAGATTTTCACATGCACGTTGTTTATCAATTGTATAAAATATTCAGGAGGCTTTTTTTATTTTTTAGTAAGGTTGATATCTATTAAAAAAATGGTAAATCTTTCTCACAAGGAGGTAGATACGAATTATTAAAAGGCGCCCTGTTAAAAAATGAACCCGATTAGAATAATTTTAGTGTGGTCGTCTCCTAGTCCCCCGATCTTTGATCCCCCGACACGACAGTTTTCCGGGATATTTGATCCCTCTGTTAATTTATCCCTCGGACAATTGATCCTCCAAAGATCCTTCAAGTATAAGTATTCGTTAACGTTATAAAATTTTATATTTAAATAGGGAGAGATTAAATTAATAAAAATATTGCGACGTACGAAATTAAATTACATGTTATTTGTGTTCATTTTTATATTATTGCCTCTACGAATAGTGTATTATTGCTTCTACGAATTGGGATGAACCATTTTTAAATTTTTCTTTTAACATTTTAGTTCAATTTTTGGTGGGGTTTGGTTAAATCTGGTTAAGTAAGGTTAGATTAATAATAGGTGAGGTTAGGTTAGGTTGAATAAACTGTAGGGGATCAACTGTCCGGGAGATAAACTGTCGGCCATTCAAGCTTCAGGGTATTCTGAATTCAAGCTTTAGGGAATCCAGCGTCTTCAACACATACTATTACTCACATTAAGCCGATTGCATCCCTACCTGGAAACCATTCTACGAAGTAATCACTACTGCACTGTAGTATCATACATTGCGTATGTATGTATGTTTTCTTACTGAATCTAATCATGTCTTTGTGGAGCTCATTAAATCGTGGAATCAATAACGGTGAGAGAGATTGCAATTCCAACATGCTGAGCTAATTAGGAGCTGAATTGATTGGTATCTCGCAATAAGCTAACGCAACGATTCAATATGAAACGAGAGCTATTTATACTAATTAATTATGGCAACACATTGTGAGCAACTAGCAATATGTTGGAGCAATCGTTAATAGTAAATAATCGTTCATAGTGATCTACAAATAAGTAGAAGCGGCCTCCGTGGTGGAGAAGCAACGCCCTCGACTATTAATCCTGAGGGGGCGGGTTCAAATCCTGGCGTGCGTATTTTTTCGAAGAAAACTTCTTCTGAAAGGTTTTCACTTTGTGATGGCATTATTAATTTTAATCGAAAGACAATAACTTTGTATGCATTCGTTTGTACACACTCTACCTGTAATCTGTAATTAATTTGTCACTTCAGTATACTTTTACTCCTGAGAAGTGAACATCGTTCATGAAACATGTAGAGTATGTATAAAATAAATTAATGTATACAAAGTTATTTGTCTATTAATAAAATAAATTAAATTTAAGTGACTGATTTGTGTTTTCACCACTTAATATTTGCGGCACGTTTCAGAGTTGAAGATACCCTCATTATCGCCTTGTTGGAAGGACCACCATTCAGAATTGAAACGGTTTTAGCCGTGTTTGGTGCTTAGATCTGAATAATCAGGTACTTCCCCACTTTTCTCTTTTCCATTCCTTCCCCTACCCACTTACCTTTTGTCTCACAATATACCTCAATTTGGGATGCCATAATCTCAGCGACTCCAAGGGGTTGAGATCAGATGGGATTCTTGTACGGTATTCACATTAAAAAAAAGAAAAAATATTCAATTGAAACCATTTGTTTTCAATTTTCAATGTAAAAATAAAATTCTGCCTAAAAAGTGTGGGACTGTGATTAAAAAAAAGTTATATTTAATCCTCGTCTCAGAACAGACACCGTCTGGTGAGGCGGGTAACATGCATTTGTAACTTTTTTTTACCGTTAATACCGCACAAGAGTCCCAACTGCTCCCGTCTGGAGCCAGTGAGACTATGGCATCCCTGATCAGGGTATATTGTGAAGCTGAAGGCAGTGGGTAGGGGAAGGAGGTGGGGAAGAGGAAGGTCGGGAAGAACCTGGCTGTTCAGATCTGGTCACCAAACACGGCTAAAGCCATTTCAAGCAATTTTTCAATTTGAATGTTGGTCTTACACCAGGGCGACACTGAGAGTATCTTCCACTCTGGAACGTGCCGCACACATACTTTTTATTATTTTAATTAGTGAATCGTGAAATAACACAAATTAATCAAATAAAATTCATGTGCGCACGCCGGGTTCAAACCCGCGACCTCCGGATTGTGAGTCAAGAGTCTTACCCCTGGACTACGGAGACCGAATAAATAACTATATATATTATATCAATAAACGCCCGGGTTTCCGACAATGTATAATTTTTTATCCGTAAGTACTGCAAAGAGTCCCTGCTCCCAACCGTCAGCATCCTCAATTGATATAGGTTGAGAGGCTGAATGCAGTGGAAAAGACAAGACTATCTAGTGAAACCAGTAAGTATTTGATGTATATGTTATTGAGTATTTAATAGTGTTTACTGATAATATTTACATAATTAATCAAAACCATCAACAGATTTAATAAATAATTGTCAATCTAAAATTTCGTATCGCTTTGATGCATTTCTTTTCAAAGAGCTTTTTTTGTTATATTATCGTAATCATCCTTGGAATTTATCAGGTAAAAAAATTTTAGTCCTACCTAAGAATAATTGGCTTTAGATAACATGTTTATCAAATCCTCATCTTAATAAAAATCAAACAAACAAATATAAATCCAATACAATTGCTTACAAAATAATTCTTTTAAATCTTGCAACTCTTACAAAACAGTTTAAAGTATCATCATTGAACGTGAAAACGAATAAATTTTATAAAAAATGTTTATTTCAACAATTTTTTCATGAAAAATAACAATATAAATCTTTGGCAGTTTATTACGCTACGAGTACTTTGTTAATGGTATAAACTGACGGTAAACCAAACTGACCAGCTGCGCAGTAAAGTGTCCACTAAAGCAGTAATTCCACAAACACATTTAACCGTTCCACAGAATTTGAGCAATTGTGTGGAACACGAACATTTGCAGTATAAATAATGGATATCTCATGCATCTATATTTATATCTTGATCTACAATCACTGAACAAATTAATAATTCCTTGAAAGGGACGTCTTGACTTATTTTAATTAACCAGTGACTCCTGACATTATTTGGAGTTAGAAATGTAAATTAAATTTTGGAATACTTTTTTTTTTAAATTTTTTTCTTGAAAATTAAACAAAATAAATTATTCTTCCACACATCGTCAATGGTCACTCAGCCGAGTGACTCGCCACGTGTACGCACCGGATTGAAAACCCAAAAGTATTGTGTATCCAAAAAATCTTCAATAAACAGAATTAAAACACAAAAACATTATTTCTTTTTTTGGCAATGTAATGCGTGACGTATGCTACCTTTGTAGTATAAAATCTATATATGTATTTAAATCGAAATGCGCTTGCTTGCGGATAAATAGGTACACATATGAATTATGATTACATGAGATGTATATGTATTGCTATATTAAGCTTAGGAAATGTTTGAAACTTTCAAAATACCTTCTCTGCACCCCCGCAAAGGTTTCTGGATTATTACAACCACATGACAATACATCTAAAAAGTTTTTTAATCATTACAAAAACTCTTCCGAAACTGTCAAAAATGACACAATTTGAGAATACATTTTGCAAAATAATGGTGCTTGATAAAAATTCAATTTGCGAAACTCTCTAAATTAATGAATTTATTTGAATTATTCACCTCATAATGAATGAAATCAAGAATTACAGATATTTAAAATAGGTACCTATTTTGTTTGCCAAATTTGAATGATTGTTCTTGTTATATAAAAAAAATATATATATATATTTTTTTTTTAATACGTGAAAAATTAAAATTTGAATAAAAAAATTGTAGGTGGCACGCGAACTGAAAACTGAATGTACTGGAATTTAATATATGGAATGCGGGCTTAGTGAAACTAGTGGGACGGGGGTGCGGGAGAGGGTAGTGGGAAGGCAGGGACAGTGGAAGAGGAACGTGGGAGGAGAAGGGGTCGCGGAAGGGGAACGGTGACGCAAAGGAAAGGAATGCGGATAGAAAAAAATTATTTCTTTGAATATGGCATTGCAAGGCGTTCTGGGAAGAAAAAAATGTAAGTTTACTATGGAATGGTAAATTCGTTCATTTCAGAAAAATATTTATAAAGTTTTAGTTTCTTCTTTATATTTATAACGTAATACACAAAGATTTTACCATTTTTATGAGAACTTATAAAGTTTTTAGGTGCCAGACAAGACAATGAAAAAGATTTTTGATCAAGAAAGAACTTTAACATTTGAAAATGCCAATTTCAGCAGAAGATAGGAAATAGTGGGCTTAGTTTTGGGGTACGTTTGTACCCAGCATACACTTCTACCGGTTAACTTCTTTGACGTCAAAAAATGAAAAAAGAAATTCGATTATCACTATTGACTTTATTCTGACACAGCGTGAACGAGAAACGCTTGTTCCGTAGAATAATAATATTAAAAGTAGATTTTCTAGTTTGGTAGAAAGTTTGATTATTATTGTTATAGGTTGTGAGTGAAACTTCCCGGCTTTATCGAAACTTGACGCGAGAAATATCGTCTCAATTAATATGGTCTTCAGAAATCTCGTCTTCAAAGGGAACTCCTTGCTAATTGATGCCTTGGGAACTCCTTATTAATTTGTTTTCTTACTAAAAATCTCTCAAAATAATTCACTTGTTTATTATTAAACCTCTCGTTCAAACCATGATGCAATGCTAAGTTAAAGCAAAAGGGTGATTCTATATCTTTATTGACAGCGTAACGCGTGTTAATCGGCACATTTTGATAGTTTTATTAACCCTAGAAAGATAATCTTATTTTGATTTTTTATAAGAAAAACTCTCTTATGACTTTTGAAGGTTGTTCCCATCAATGTAATATATCATTAAAGAAGAAGATAACAATAATAATCTAAACGAAAATATGAAAGAGAACAAGACACAGAAAAAAAAGTAAAGGACAATGGTCGCAACTGGGACTAGAACCCAGACCTCTCGTCTAACCGGGACGGTTCTCGTGTTCTCTTTCATATTTTTGTTTAGATTATTATTATCTTATTTTTCAATGATATATTACATTGATGAGAAAAACCATCAAAAGTTATATAAAGAGAGTTTTTCTTGTAAATAATTGATTATTCATTTAGACTTTTATAAAATCAATAGTTCCGTATGAATAAATTTGGATATATTCGTATTTATCCGAAACGCTATCTAGGTCACAAAACAATTCTTAGAATGATTGTTTCCAATAGTAATTATAATTTTCCAATAAAAGGGTAGTTACCCATAATATGGAAAAAAAATTAGTTGAGAATTCTTAAATTTGAAAAATGAGATTAACAAATATGACAAGTGAGAAGATGTGTTATGTTATAAAAATGGTTGTGCGCCAAAATGTTATGAAAAGAAATGGTGTGGTGGCTATTGATAGAGAATTGTGATTATTAAAAGTAGAATTTGTATCTCGGGTGTGGACCTTAAGCCGCCGCTATCCGAATTCGACCGATTTCTTACATATCTCCCTTAAACATTTGAAGTTTTGAAGCACTTAAAAAAATATATGTTATTTTTTCTAGATACTTTCCACGCCGAAACGCAAATTATATGAAATTCCCTCGATAGAAAAAAATCGCAAAGTATGCTCCGAAAATTATTTAAAACAAGTCTATTTCTATTATTTTACAAGTTATATTTGTGAAAAAATTCACAATGTTTCTTTAAATGATACTAAAGATACGTTCCACGAGATTTTTGCTCTATTTTAAACGAGTCATGTTTTATAAAGCTTTTTCGCAATTTTCGCTGCGATTTTATCACTTAAAATATTAGCGCTTTGTCCAACATTCGTAATTACATATATCTCCATCTTCTTCTTTTTCAGCCGAGAACGCCGCCTTAAGCAAGCGGCTGTGTGAAATACTTTGTATGAGGGGGGGAGGGTTTATTTAATGAAAGAGTATAGTTCTTTTACACAGTTAAATTAATTTATTTATTATATAAACACAAATTAGAACATTTTAGAAATAGGTCGGGGGTTTAACTGTTATATCTGAATGGGCATAATTAAGGAGCGGTAGCACCACTGTAAACTTGATCCAGGGAATTGATGCGTGTGCGAAGCCATGTGTAGGCGATTCATGCTGCTGCCTTCGGAGATGTGCTTTCAGCTCCCTCCGCTGCTGACATGGGCTGAAACGGCAGTCTAGAGCAGCTGACAGGGCTCTAGCCCCGCGGTTTCCCGGCGACGTCGAGTCCCAGGGCGGTTGTCAGCCAGCCGACTACGTTGATGGCAGCCAAGGTCATCGATCTTGGGCCGCATCTCTGCAAGCACCTCTGGCTCCAGGTGTAGTCGGAAGGTCATAGGTGATGACTGCGTCTGCAGATGCTGGATTTCCAATCCAGCAGAAATAATTCGCTCCCATGGCCAATCCAGGATTTGATTATTGTGCTGATGGTCTTCAGGCTTTGATGCCGCTGATGGGCGTGAATTTAAATGCTTGCATTTTTTTTCCGATTCTTGGTAACTCTTACACATCTGAAGCAGGTCTCGTCAAACCGTCTCATTTGTAGGCAAAGATGCCAAAGAGGCAAAGAAATACAAAAAAGATACAGAAAATTGTATCTTTTTTGTATTTCTTGGGCATTAACAATTTCTAGACTTTTTGTTTTGAAGAGTTTTACTTTCTTTTTACATTTTTAACTTTAATTTTAATTTCACTAGCAAACTTAAACATTGTTAAATTAATTTAGTTAACAAAATAATAGTACCCTTATTCGAGTGTTGAAACCTGTAGCAGGTTTTACCACACATTCGCCTCGGGGATCTCATTACTAGATCATATTATTGTGCAGGAGCTACTGTTAGTAACGACTGGTTTAACAATGACTGAATAGATTAACTGAATGAGTCAATGCGGTACATATTAGAGTATTTGCCTAGGTTAATTTATCGGATTGCATCTGAATATCCTATGAGATCAAGAATGCTAATTTAACAGGTGTACATGTCTTCTAAGATAGCCATTGATTAGGATTGGATTAGGTTGGATTGACATATCGAATATTATTAATTCGAAAGTTAAGCCTTGCTTCTTGATGGCTTTGATGGTAAACAAAAAGAAAAATTAGTTTAAACGTAATATGCAAATAGACACTAACGAGTAAGTAAGAAAATTCGTGATTGTCAAACACAATTAATCCTCTTGGATAGTCTTGGAAGGTCTGCTTGTAGAATCTATAGTGGTGTGGTAATTCATTTTCTCGATTCGACGAGTCTGACGAAATGCATTTTTGGTTTTGTGAATATACCTATATTGAAATAATACGACATATATAGATCGATTCAATTTGGGAGGCGATATGGGTACCGCGCGCCGCCCCGGAAACCATTTATTGGTTAACCAACACCCCTGCCATAGGTCACACCAAGTGGTTAGCTACGTTTGATGACTTTGCGGGTGTCTGGTCTTGGCGACGGGTACGTATGCCCACCTACTGCGTGGCGAGACTGGTTGAGGGAGATCTTTGTCCATCACTCCTAGACATACTGACCCCCAAATTCCTATCCCACCCCTCATACCATTTTCCTTCCCAGAACTACCTTTCCCTCCTTCCCCTAAAAAACCCTCCACATAGTTTCCTCAAAAATGACGTAGTCCTCAAAGAAAATTGTTTTCCTCAGGAAAACTTGTGGAGCTAATTTAAAATATACATATATAACAAATGATTTTATTGATATTATTGTTTCCCACCACGCTTTTTTTCCTACCGATTTCCATACGTGGTAACTATATCGAGACACCGTATGAAAAATATTTTAATTTCTTTTTTACCAAATTTAACGTATTGCAGTACCATTTAATAATGTTAATTTCACTGGGGGACTTATTCGTGCTGAGGCCCCTTGATTTTACGTGATTATTATTTTCGTACTTACGATTTCATAGAGATACTTTTCATAAGAGAAGAAATAATTTTTGGGACGGTACTAAATCATCAAAAAATTACAAAATTTTAAAAATAACCATAGATTACATCAAAGAGTGTTATTCATTTGCCTTTACCGTCAACAATTCACCAAGCATACAATCTTGAAGTACACAATACCGAACAATAACACACGTTCACAGTAATTAATAAATACATAGACTATAATATTTTTATCAAGATTTTAAATAAAAAACGATATAAATACGCAACTTTTCGAATTTATATAATTACGTTAAACATTAACAGACGACAGTAATTCTGAAATAAAATCCGCCAACACCTATTTTAAAAGTAATGGAGATGCGGGAGGAGGGAGTAATTTAATCGGAATTCGATAGATATTACTTAATAACTTAAAAACATAACAGGAATAAAAATATGTAGATCGATTAACGAATAGTTTATCTAGGATTGCCTAAATAGGGTGTTTTCACTTTTTTTTTAATTGTCTAAAAATGTTTTTAAGAAAATACCGTAATTAAGATACTTTTATTTATTTTATTGTGATGTAATGTGGCGTATAAAAATGTGACATTTTTGATTTGCTAATGACATGTTCGTTTTTGTTCGTGAATTTGGCGGCGTTGACGTCACGCCGGCCGTCAGTGACAGCCGTCTCACCAGACATTGGCGTTTTCTATGTTGTTATGTAAAGTTGTGGCCAATTAGAATCATTTCGGAATGAGCGATTGTAGATCGTTTTTAAAATCAATAATTATGAATGAAAATTAGACATTTGTAGAACAAACAGAAGCAAAAAATTAACCGCACAATTTAATTAATTTTTCGCACATTTTTACCACTATTCATAGTTTGTCCATTTCCCATTATAGTATGTGAAATTATATTAATTATCCGAAGCGGAAGTGTTAAGCTAAGTGGACAAATGCGTCGGGTTCTCACACAAGTGTCGCGGGTTAGAACTCTGTTAACTCCAATAAATGCGCAAGCACAATCAAAATTTCCGTTTTTAATTACGTAGAATATAATGAAGACGTTAATTATAAGGTGAGCGTAGATTAGAAATGAACTCACGGAAATCAGGTGAAAAAAGTGTTGTTTTAGGAAAGCAAAAACAATATTTCATTGATCTCGGATTGAAACAAATTTATTCGCTAGTAAGTTAATGACTCGAAATTTGAATCTCAAATCCTTCAAATAATAATCGATCATTTCGTAATGGATATCTCGATTAAGGCCGTCAGACCTTTTCCGATAATCAAACCATACTTAGCAAATGAACGTGGATATTCGATTTCAGAAATAAAATACAAGGTAATATTCTCCAATATTACATAGTACCACGAAAAAGTCTGAAGAGAATTCTATGAAAGGGAAAAATCTAAAGGATTCATTCTAATGGTTTAGGGGAACAAGATTTTATTTTTGTATTTAACAAAAAACATCGCGATGAAAGCAAATTAAAATACCAAGAATACACAATTTTTATTTGTCTATTTTCTTAATACCTCGTAACAAATTAACCGAATCCTTGTACAAAAATACCTACAGCGGGTGGGTGACGGTAAATACTTTACAGTCTGATGTTAAAAGCATTTTTTAATGAAAATATCTCATTAATTTCATAAATACGATGAGTTCAATTGAATTCATTAGTAAACGGGTCTTATTTTCGAATACTGATAAATGAGATAAAATCAAAGTTGTAAATAGAAAAGCTAATTCTGATTTACTGAATCAGACAAACTAATTCTCTTTAATGTGATTACCTCACAAGAGTTCAAAATGCTCCCATTTGTCATTGATGCCGTAGAGTTTATTGTTATAGTTAGTTTTTAGTAAAACCTGAGGAAGAGAGCATCGTTTTCGAAACACGTCGGTTATAAAACCGTCTAATGTCTATAAAGACATTAAAAGTGGTTAAAACAAGGAGATCTTTTAATTTTGAATTAAAATGTTGCCACAAAATAAATTTGCTGTGTTTGAAGAAATTGTAGGGTTATTCGTAACCCGAGAGTATTTGTCATTCTTAAAAAAAAAATGTATAAGAGATGGATACTTCTTTATCGTTTCTTCTAACAAACACTTCCAATTTTGAAAATGATGACATTTAATTTTCTAGAATTCATTGAACCGAAGTTATAAACGAAATTAGTATTTTTGATTATGGTCTGTTCCTTATGGGTTTTGAACGATATAAAATGTGTATACTTGGACCAAATTTCTGGCTTTGTCTTTTCTCTACAATTTATTCCAGTTCTCTTCACTAAACCTTTCCGGTAGTCTAGCCTCTTAATTTAAAACGATTAAAAAAACGTTACGTATACCGGGTGCAGTAATAATGGGGCAATGGAGGTACGGAACGCCGCGTGGCAGCAATCTCGGTATTACGCTTTCTTACTGCACCCTTATTTGCCGACCCATGTGGGAGCCCGCTAAGAACTGAAAAAGATGTTTGGATAGGCCGTCGTCCATCAGTGAAAACGAACTGACTGACAAACTGATGATTACGATGGCATGGAGGGTTACAATAAAAAACGACGACGATTTATTCAGTAAAAAATGTGACAAACATCCCATTTCATTTTATGTGCTGAAGAGAAAAACCGATAAAAATATACAGTGTACGTGTACATGTACCCGAAGTGAACCTAATTTTTCCTTACTTGTGAAATTGATTGAAAAATTTAAAAAAACAGACAAAAAAACAAACGTTTTCATTTGCCTCTCTGGTGTTTGGAAGTCAACAGGAATTATGTAATAGGTGATATTTGTTTTATTTCGACATAAATTAGGATTTATTCTCTTTTAGAGACATTTTCAGGGATTACGGCATTCTTTTAGGTCTGAATTATATCCTAGCAATTAGTCCGCGTATGATGGTTATCATTAGGGTGTTTTTCCCTTCCAACGGACACGTTTACTCCCTTGACTTATCAATGATAAATCGTCCCACATCCCTCAGTCATTTTAAAAGGCTCTGTACCGGACATATGAATAATTACTGGTAACGGGTGGACAACTTTTTACAATAAAATTATTTCATGTGTTCTCATTTACTTTCCACATAGATTTGAATGAAACGAATGTTGCCGCTAACCACATATTGATTCTAGCCCATTGAGCATGCACTACATCTCTTTTACACTTGCCTGACATCGTATATAGCCATCGCAATGATTTCAGTAATGATAATGAAACGGTTTTCTAAAGCAAATTTAAGGCCTAATTGCCAAGGTTTTTGGATCATGAAAAATGACCATGGCATTTAATATTTTTTTTTTTTGACCACAACGCATTCATTCATAATTAATCATTTTAACTAAATAAACTAAATAATCTAAATAAATAAAGTAATAAACTAAATATTATTTTATTTCGTCTACGAAGGTACAGATATATAGAATATATAAAAATGAATGTTTCTTTGTTTGCCCCTTATGCTTTCCTAAACTATTCATCCGATTGCGATGAAACTTTGGGGATTTGATGTGTGCAATGTGCATGCCCGCGATGGTTTCTACATATATAATAATGGGCTCCGACGTTATGAAATTATTTCCACTATTTATCCAATTGCGACGAAACTTTGGTGAGTTGTTATTTATAAATCCCTTTATAATACTGTACTACAATTAAAAAAATGTTTATTATTGTAAAAACATACAAATGTTAAATAAATAAAATAAATTTAAAAAGATCAAAACTTCATTACAGCCTCTAGAATCTTATATTGCTCACTCTATAATTTCGTTAAGATGTCGAGAAGGCTCTCGACACACTTCATTGCTGACTCTTATATCTAACATTGTAAGTAATTTTCAAGTCTATGTTTTTTTCGTCTAAATTTTTTTTTTTCAGTATGCAGTGTGAAAATTTTAAGATGAAGGTGGTATTCGTTGGTGAGAAATAGGTTAAAAACCATAGATTAATGTGAAAAAGTTTTAGTACTTTCATGCCACGTTAAAAAGTTTCAAAAGTGGCACTTAAACCCGAACTACCCTTCGTGTTAACAGACCGGAAAGGAAAAAAAGAACCAATCTAATGGAAGGTTCATTCCCGTTTAGTTATATATTCTCCTTGCACTCCTTTTTTATTCATCCGCTCTACGTCATCAGATCATCTTAAATCTTGAAGATTAAGATGTATTTTTCTAATTCATTACCGAATCAGCTCGATGGAATGTCTCCAGATCCAATTTAATAACGCCTGTAGAATAATATTTGGATTCTAAGGTTTAGCAGGGCATCGATAATCTTTACGGAACTAGGACTGAATGGATTTGCCGGCCCTTTGAGACACCGGGTCACTAAATCCAGGATGTGGCTAATGGCCTCCGACAACACGGTGGTGACCGCAGCCTTCCAGAACCAAGTGCCGTTCCTGAGTGAGCACTGGGTCTGAGTTTACTCACGCCTTACATAAAGATTTTTGAAGTGAAACTTCTATAGCACCGTTAGTGATTTGAAATTCGGATAAAACGGAAATGCGTCACTAAAATGTATTATTTCACCGATATTCCGTTCTAATATAATGCGGTAAATTCGCGCCTCGACCCGAGCCCTCCGTAGGGCAGCGGCTAGGGCTCATGACAAATCCAAGCGGCCATAGAGATAGGCGGCATCCAGCGAACGAAGTTCGAATCCTACCAAATCCAAAAAAATTAAACCTTTTTATTTTTCTGAAATTAATACCCAATCTTAAAACCACTTTAAAATAAACACGCAAAAGAAAAGAAAGCGACATCTAGCGAAATCTAAAAAAATTAGAGTGTGAATCGCACACTCTAATTTTTTTTTGCTTCTACTCATTTTTTTACTTAAAATTTACTGAATAAATGTGTATAACTGTAGGGGACGTGTGGGATTGCACTACATCCCCATAACATCTAATAAAACATTATTATTTTTATTACGATTTCATTATTTTCTAAGCATTGGGGATCTCATTTCTCCACAATTAAATGTATTTTTACACTTTCTCTGCCTGCTCCATGCCTCACTACCATAAATGAGGGTTGATTTATGGGTGCTAAAAAGTTATTTATTTATACTTATTTAAAAATCTTATTTTGTAGCAGGGCGCAGTTGTTGCTTGGATTTTTATTGGTAATACTAGTTTCTTCTTAAATTACATTCAGTCCCTACCCTACCTTACTAGTCTCGCAGAAAGCATATACTGAGAATTAAGGTCAAACTGAAGACATATGTAACAATATTTATTTCAACAGTGCCATTCTATATCCAAAATAGTTTTCCTGGGAAGCTTAAAAATAATATGGAATCTGTTTTTTAACATATCTATTCTCGTAAGCTAAATATTAATATTTCTGAAATACGGACATACTGGCGATATCAACAACATTTCAGAAATATTGTATTATTAATGGGATGAAAATGAATAATAAACATAGCCATCAGCCTGTCTAAGAGAGTGCTAACAATGTGAATGAATTGCCACTTTAAAAATTGTTATTTGTATAACATTCTTCTTATAGCCATCATCAACGCAACTTGAAGAAAAACGCTTACATTGCTGCCCATCTGCTGCCTCCGTTCAGTTTTTTCTCTTTCTACTCACAAAAAATTGGTAAAAACTCCACATTTTTTTATTCATATTTTCACTTTTTATTCAAATATTCATTCACATTGTTTTAAGGCAAATTCTATGCGTAGATAACTACAAGATTTTTATATTGTGGAAGCTTTCTTATTTAAATAATCTAAACTTTTCTATTGGCATTTGTCGCAAAGAAATCGGTGACCGGAGGTGGGTGAAAGACAGCTCCTAAACAGATGGATTGCTTGCATACAGCATTTGACGGCCGGCGTAGTCCAGCGGTAAGGTTCTTGACACGCATACCGAAGGTCGCGGGATCGAATCCCGGCGTGGCAAATAAATTTTATCTGATTAATTTGTGTTATTTCACAAGTTATTAGTATTCATTTAAAATACTCACTCAATCAAAAATACTCAAAATTTCACAAGTATTCATTTAAAATAATATATGGTATATTTGCAGCACGTTCCAGAGTGGAAGATACTCTCAGTATCGCCCTGGTGTAAGACCACCATTCAGAATTGAAACGTTGTTTGAAATGGCTTTAGCCGTGTTTGGTGACCAGATCTGAATAGCCAGGAACTTCCCACCTTCCTCTTCCCCATCTTCTTCCCCTCCCCACTACCTTCAGCCTCACAACATACCCCAATCGGGGATGCCATAGTCTCACTGGCTCCAGACGGGAGTAGTTGGGACTCTTGTGCGATATTCATATAAAAAAGCGTGTTTTGAACTTTTTATCTGACTTAAAAAATATATCTGTTAAAATGACAAACAATTCATAATTTCATCAAAAATACTTATTTTGGTTGAGTTTTTGTAACACCTGCTTTTTGTTTAGAATTTAATTATTATAGATTTAAAAATTGCAGGTGTTTTTTGGAGAAACGATAAGTTATTTACCTATGCAACATAATGTTTTTAACAGAAAATTAATTGCTATTTTCAAAATTGGAACTGATTTCTCGAGAATGAGGTCGTCTCCGACAAGGAGATTCCAACTAATTTTTACAAATGTATCGTAACGATAACTGATTTTACCGCCCTGAATTAGTTTCTTTAATAAATAATCATTTACCTAGTAGACCAACTAGGCTCAAATCACCTTATTATTGCAACAATACTGGCACTAATGCAGAACAAAATTCAATAATACATCGATTTCATAGATAATGTAATGAATATTCTAATATCACGACGGAAGCCTGTTCTCGAATAAAAGATGCACAAAACAAAATTTCCCTGCAAGTAACATGTAACGATAATATATCAGGAAACCACAATGTAACCTACTTGTATGTCAAGGATACACTCTATTTCCCTGCAAGTAACATGTAACGATAATATATCAGGAAACCACAATGTAACCTACTTGTATGTCAAGGAAACACTCTATTTCCCTGCAAGTAACATGTAACGATAATATATCAGGAAACCACAATGTAACCTACTTGTATGTCAAGGATACACTCTATTTCCCTGCAAGTAACATGTAACGATAATAAATCAGGAAACCACAATGTAACCTACTTGTATGTCAAGGATACACTCTATTTCCCTGCAAGTAACATGTAACGATAATATATCAGGAAACCACAATGTAACCTACTTGTATGTCAAGGATACACTCTATTTCCCTGCAAGTAACATGTAACGATAATATATCAGGAAACCACAATATAACCTACTTGTATGTCAAGGATACACTCTATTATCAGCGCATTAAAAATACATCATACAAAATTTATCACATTGCACCGTCATAACCCATAATAGAATATGTACCTTTTATTATACGGGGTGACGGACGTAAGACTTGACTTACTTTAAGTATTGATTCCTGACATCACTTGGAGTAAAAAATCTGAATGAAGTGTCTCAGGTGACATTTTTAGTTTTTTTTTTCAACTGAAACTTTAAAAAATCCCTAGTTTTTGGACAGTTAGGGGAGAGGGTTGGTTAATTACTTGACTAAATGACCAGTGACGTCAGGGGGAGAATTTTTCTATTTGAATTTGAAAAAATATAAGGCGTCTGTGAAGTCATCGGAGACCAAAATTTTGTTTTCAATTTTTAATGCAAATAATGTCTGGAATCAATGGTTAAAATAAGTGAAGTGCTTAACACCTGTATAATATACGATTCTCCCGATATTTTACATATTTTTTTCTTTGCTTCTACTTTGAGCATTATTTACTTAATAAATCTTTTTACTTACTTTTTATATTGAACACTTTTTATAGTAATTGTGCTTTTTGATAATTTCATGCTTTATAATTTTTACTTTGTGAACTATAAAAACCTCACCACATTCCTGCTAAGTCATTCAATCACCTATGACAGAGGTGTTAGCTGACCAATAAGTTGTTCCTGGTGGCGGTGCCCATATCCGCCTCCCAAATTGAAAAGTTCTTTCAATCAATGCAGTGAAATATTAAAGAATAACATTGCAACAATGGAAAAGTACATATTTAAAGTATTACTTTAATTTTTTTTTTTTATTGTTTTTGGGGTGTTATGCCGTGTTTCGCTACCTCCTTCTTTAGCCAACGTTTCGGACAGCGTTACAGTGTCCATCATCAGGGCAGATGAGTGACCACTCATCTGCCCTGATGATGGACACTGTAACGCTGTCCGAAACGTTGGCTAAAGAAGGAGGTAGCGAAACACGGCATAACACCCCAAAAACAATAACAAAAATACTTTTTGGCCGTGAAAACCTTAAAACATATTACTTTAAAGTCCAATTGTTCTGAAATTGTTAACACTTTTAAACCCCTGGGAATATTTTTCAACCAATGGTAACAGCTAAATAAAGGGTCTTAATGTTCACATTTCTTTATTCATCCTTTGTCTTTCTTTCTCCACTTGACTTACTCCATTCACGGTTGTTTTTCGTCTGTTAAGAAGTCACGGTGGCTTCCTTTTGTGCCCTCTGGGTTTTCTCCCGTGCTCTTTTTACTAAGAAATTCTTGTTGAGAATTGAGTTGAGCTAGAATTATTGAGAGAGTTATAACACATATTTAATTTTATTCATGTATTTGCAAAAGCAGTATAAAAAACCAGTTTGCAAAAGCAAGTAGAGAAAATTACAAAAAATCATGTGGGACAAAAAGTTTACATGCAGGTACACAGTTAAAACGCAGATAATAATTCAGGCTTAAATTCTTTGAATGACATGTGGAAAATATCCAGATTTCCTAAGAGGCAGTTAATTAACCAAGTGAATCTTCCCAGGGTCTTCACCGTTGATAAGTTAGTTCTGCACTTGGGAAGAATCAAAATCCTGTGTTGGCGGCCTCGCGTGAAATTTCCAGGACGTAGAATTTTATTTTGGCCAGAATGTCTGGCATTGATAGTAAACAGTTCAGAAGCTTATAATCCATCAGCAGTAATGCGACATCCCTTATGGAACTAAGACTGTAGACTCTCAAAGTAATTAACCAAAATCGGTTTCCCCATAAAATAATGTGAAGATATTGAATTACCATACGACAGTCTTTTAGATATTTATCATTTATAATAATTTTAACCTTAAGCGTAAACTTAAAACAATTCATAATCTGCTCGTTCATAGATGGCAGAAATTCAATTTTTTTGTCAACTGTTTATGCAAAATAGTAAGATGAATTGTTTGTTTGTGCCCATAAATACACAAAATGAATATGAATAAATAGTTTTTGCCATATAAAATTTAATTCTTCCAATAAAGGCGAGCAAATAGAATATTTGATTGAATCATTGGTTAAATATTGTATTTGCATGCCTTACTTCAAAGAATTGGATTTTTAATAGAACAAAACTATTTGTTCATATTCATTTTGCGTATTAGAAGCAAAAAAAAATGCAATTAATATATTACAGTATAATTTAGAGAAAGGGTTTTTTTTTTTTAAATTAAATTATCGCCATATAGGAACGAGAAAATTATGAATTACTTTAATATGAACAGCCTAAATATTTATTTCGCTTTTTTGTGTGCCTTTATACCTATTTTTTATATACCAAATTTAGATTCCATGCCAACTCAGAATCAAGTCAACTCAAAAACTCTTTGAAAAGTCATTAAAAGCTATGAAAAACATAATTTTAAATAAGCCGTTAACCCTAACCTAACTTAACCTATTTAACCAATTTTTTATCATCACTTTTAATGACCTTTCTGAGGTGGTTCTCAGTTGGTTTCATTCTGAGTTGGCCGGTCACCCCAAATTTAATAAGCCTGTTTACTACTCGCATCTGCTATACAAGGTGCAACAATCTTACCGTCTCCTTCACAACTATGTTAAGGTCCGGTAATACCCGCTCAAAAAAAGAAAGGGAGATAATATGTGAATACGAATAAAACAATACATTTTAACTCCATTACAACATATTTTTAATATATCCCTAAAAGAGGGACATTTTCCAGAACAATTTAAAATCTCCACCATAATTCTCAATACACAAATCGGGTGAAACGCTCATATTAGACAATTACAGACCTATTTCCCTAGTTTCAAATCTTTCAAAAATATTTGAAAAATGTATCAAAAGTAGAATAATGAATTACCTAGAACAAAACAAAATTCTGTCCCAAAATCAATATGGCTTCAGAAGTAAACTAAGCACTGAAGATGCAATATTCGATCTGACAAAAAAATTATACACATCTGTTGATCAAAATAAAAAAAGTTTAGCTATATTTTTAGACTTGAGAAAAGCTTTTGACACGGTAAATCACAATCTACTTATAAAAAAAATTAATCAAATAGGTTTCAAAAAGGATACACTAAAAATTCTAACTAACTACCTTAAAGACAGAAAACAAAAAACAAAAATAGGGAATTTTTATAGTACAGAAACAAGGATAAAAAACGGAGTACCACAGGGAACTGTTCTCGGCCCAATTCTGTTTCTAATATATATAAATGATTTATGTAATGTTGTAATCCCTGGTGAAATTGTGTCTTACGCTGATGATACAGCAATAATAGTAAATGGAAAATCCTGGCTTGAAACTTTTTTGAATGCAACAAAATGTATTGCATATGTATCATCATGGCTAAAAAGTAATAGACTCTTCTTAAATTACAGCAAAACTTTTTACCTAACTTTTTATAAAAACAGTAAAAACAAACCCCCCAATAACCTAAAAATTAGAATACACAATGCTAACTGTAATCAAGTAACATGCTCTTCTTGCTTTGAACTTGGAAAAGTTGAAAAAATCAAATATTTGGGTATTTATATTGATACAAATTTAAATTGGCAATCACAAATTAATAATACCGTTTCTAAATTAAGATACCTTACTTACTTATTTTACAGACTTAAAGAAGTACTTAATATTGAAAAATTAAAAATGATTTATTTTTCTCTGGTGCAATCTTCACTCATATACGGAATAATAGGATGGGGTGGTGCGCTTGATGTATTTATAAAACCTTTACAAATAACTCAAAATTATATTATCAAAGTTATGTACAATAGAAACACAACATTTTCGACAGATGCACTATACAAAGAAGCTAAACTATTCAGTCTCCGTAAACTATTTATACTGCAAACTATGAAATATATCTTTAAAAACCAAAACAAATTCGAAAAAAATGAAAATAGAATCAACATTAGAAATAATAATGTTTTTTATACCCCCCAAACGAATACCAAACAAATGCAAACTCACAGCAGTTTCATTGGACCTCGTACTTTCAATCTTTTACCGAAAAATATTCAAGTGACAACTAAACTTCTGCAATACATAAAAGAGTTGAAGTCGTGGCTTGACAATGTAAATATTGAAACATTGTTTGCTTAATTTGTATCACTTTATTGTTTTTTCACAAACAGTACACTTATTAATACATTATGCACTTATTGTTACACTATACCATTATTGTTATATTATGCACTTATTTGTTACATTATACCATTATTGTTACACTACTTCACTTAATGTATGCTCATTTTGTGCAAAGCTGTTTAGACAAATTTTAATCATGTTTTTGCTTTATATGCCCATTGTTTGTTCTTTCTAGGTACAATAATAAAATATATTCAACTATATTACCCACGCACAGGCTGCGCCTTAGTGGGTTCCCATTATTATTTTTATTTTATAATATTGTATGCATCAAATGTAAATTTTGGGAAAAATAAAGGAAAAAAAAAAATTTATATATATTTTAGAAGAAGCGCGCTTATATTTAAAATGATAATATTTAAACGAAAATTGTGAAAATGTTAAAAATATTTGTTACATTAATACTTTCATCCTTTCTTCGCATTTTACTCCAAATCACTTCCATTTATGTCAAAACTTCTTTGTGAACCTGAACTCATCAAATTAATTGCTGATATTTTTTTTTCAAAGTGAGTTTAAAACATTTCCAACGGAATAAAATCGGGATTGTGTGGAGGAAAAAATAAAAAACAGGATTGTGTGGGAGGCAGATCAAATCCCTCGTTCCGAATGTCTACCCACATAAATATAACATACCTTCCTTGAACAATTTAAACATCAAAGCTCTTTAAAAAATGTTTGTTATTTTTTAAGATAATCTATATTCAGATGCCAAGTTGAAAAAGCAGTTATTTGAAATTCCCTCGATAGAAAAAAACACAAAGTTTGCTCCAAAAATTATAAAAAATACGTCTGGTTCTGTTATTTAACATGTTACAGGTGTAAAAAAATTCACAGTGTTTCTTTAAATACTACTTAACCCAGATATTAAGAGATTTATACTATATTGTTAATACGTTGTGTTTTATTACATATTTTCACAACATTCGTTTTAAATTTTTTTTTTTTTAAATATAATTTTTTTTTTTAATTTAATATATTTAAATATCTTTCTATCAAACAATATTTAGTCATCTTGAAGCCTGAAGCAGCTTTGCTAAATTGAAATTCATTAAATTTTATTTTTGATAAAGCGCCCGAAGTACCTCTTCCCACGCCTGGTCACCTGGCAACCAATCCTCGGCGGCAACCAATTTCATTTATAAACCTGGTTATTTTGAAGTACGAGTCTCAGGCTTAAGAACTCGCGTTTTTGTCAAAACAGTTTATTCCCGCTGGCATTTTTTGGCGTTAATTGAATACGAGAAAATATGTTATTTCTGTTGCTAGAAATCAGATTTGAAAGGCGAGAAAAAGTGAAAATTTGTCGTGCAAACTCTCGAGGAGAAAAAAATATTTCAAAGTCAAGCATTCCGTAGCCGGTTGAGAGCGATAGCAGGCTCCTTCCGGCTCTTTGGTCTTTTTGTTTTCCTGGTTATTTTCCTTTCTCAGGGGAAAATTTCCCGCCTAAGGGATTCTTTTTGAAATCTTTGTAAGAGAAATCTGTAGGTAAATTTAAAATAGTGAGCAAAGTTTGAACCTCAACCCTTGTGACGTTTTATTACATATTATCGACCTTTTTCAAAAGTAAATACACAAGGGTAACAAAGTAAATGCCCACTGATCCGTATTCCGCTGCTTTATTGCACATAGTTTTGTAAACTCTTTTAAATGTCGTCTTATTAATCTTGGGGAAAATAGGTAACTTTTTTCAATTTCATAAATTCGTAAAAAGAAATTTCTAATTTTGTAGGTCTAAAATGTAAGAATGATTTAATATTGAATCATGTTCGCTCCATCATTACTAGTAGTTCTGTGAATGGTAGATCTCGCGTAAATAAAAGTACGTATCTATTTATTTCTTATTTAATAAATCAAAACCAAAATTTCCTCTAAAATCCCAAGATTTGTAAGTAGGCATTTGAATACCTACCTACTTAAATATTAACTATGAATATTTTAATTAACATTACATCATTTCAAATAAGGAATCATACAATTTGTCAATAGAAATATCACCATCTCCATGATAATTCTTTTTTTCAAACCTTCTTCACGCCGCACACAAGGACGGCCAAAGGAAATTAAGGCGCCAAAAATAGGTAAAAGCATTTTTTTTTCTTTTTTTTTTAAACATTCCCGGGTTACGAATAACCCAACAATGTTTGAAAATCTCCTACTACCACCACAGAAAGCCGAATATGTTGCTTGTGCTGTGATGGAGGACTTAGCCAGCCGAGGAATCGAACACGGGACGCCCGGGTGGGACCCAAACGCTATGCCCACTCAATCATTGACCGCATTGTCTTCAAACTAATTATAAATATTTTTGAAACGTTTTCATTAACCAGTTCACAATGATCCGTAAAAAAAAATTGTGAACGCTACCCAATAGCGTGCGCATGCGCGAAAGGTTGAGATATTTATCGCGCTGCCAATACTGCTCAGTTGCGCTTGATTCGTCGATGGAGTACCTACGCTCGACCTGTTTTCCCTAATTAAAATAAAAAAATTTGTTACGGATTTTTTTTAACATAACATTCTTAACGTAATATAGATATAATATATGTTTTATGAAACACCAATTTTGTAAAAAAAAAATTAAATTGAATTCTTTACTTCAACTAGAGTTTAGAAAAACGTTCCACGGAGTTCCACACCATTATTTTACTGCTTCGAAAAAATATTTTATAAGAAATATAAAAAACATGAAATGTATATCCGCTTATTTTCACCTATTCTTTTCACGTAGTCTTGGCGACCCCGCTCTAAAGGAAATGAGGATTAAGAGAAAAGAACTACATATTTATAATATAATATTAGTATGGATGTTAAAAAATTAACAATTTTACAAGTATCATCATTTTACAGTTGGATCATAATTATATATTTTTAAACCAACTGTACACCAATTCAAAATACAGAAATAATACAAAACGAAAAAATTAATATTTTTTAATAAGAATACTACGACCGCCTGCCCCCAATTAACCCTAGTAAGGCGTTTTTGAAAGATTATTCTAATTTGACAGCTTGTAGTAAGAACCACGATCACGCGAACTGTGGTGAGACAAAAGGTGGTACTTAACACGGCCACCTTCATGCCAAATGGTCAAGTTAAAACAGGACTTCGCTTTGCACAATCAATTATCTCAAATCTAAAAATTCAAGTGACTTGGTCCTGTGGAAGCTGAGAAAAGGGCATTTATGTTCAACCGCAAGACTCACATTATTCACATAAATTTGATGTTTTTTTTCATAATTGTTACGAATTAGTAATTTAACATTAAATCGTGCTCACGTATCCAAAGACTCAGTCGATTGGGTCCCGTAGAGCCTGATAAAATGACCACCAATGTGCCTTGCATCTTATTAGTAATTTTTTTACATTTTTCATTATTGTGGCAAAACTATGATTTTTCCATTGAGGTTTGATCTGAAAAGAATTTTAAATCGATCTTTTCTTTTCGAAAAACTCTTCCTTGTCTATTTCTTTTTGTTTCACCAAATAACCTTAGATTTTAGAACAAGTTACAATTTCCGAATTCCATGTAACTCTTTTCTTTTCTTTTCTTTTTAAAAAGAAAGACAAACATTTCCGGGTTACGAATAACCCAACAATGTTTGAAAATCTCCTACTACCACCATAGAAAGCCGAAAATGTTGCTTGTGTTGTGATGGAGAACTTGGCCAGCCGAGGAATCGAACACGGGACGCCCGGGTGGGACCCAAACGCGATGCCCACTCAACCACTGACCAGTCAACCAGTAACATTTGACTATTAGAGTTTTCAATGCATGTCCCAAACCAAAAAAATTTATTGTTTATTGCGTAGTTAATTTTACTATCAACTAGCTGAAGTCCTCGGCGATGCCCGGGACAGAATTTTCGAAATCAAATGTAGACAGTGATCTTCCTCTTGTTTTGAAGGTTACAAGTCCAAAATTTTATCGACCTTGGCATAAAAGTGTAGATTTGCATATATACAAATCAAATCCACACCGCCCGCTTGCCAGCCCGCTCATACACTACATAAAGACATTCTCTTTTATATATTATATATTTCAACCAATTTACACAAAACCTTGACCAATTATATACCTTAACTTCAAGAATCAATCTACTTATTGGTGAAAACCGCATGAAAATCCGTTCAGTAGTTTTTGAGTTTATCGCGAACAGACAGACGCGGCGGAGGATTAACTTAATGATGTAACACACTTTTGAATTGGAAATTTAAGCCCCGATTGGCCAGACTTTTTTTACCACGAAACACACCAACATCGCATTTCTTGTGTTCTTCTTTTTCTATGGTTTAAGTTTCGTACTGCATGAACGTAATTTATATTCCGGTCCTACATGAATTTCAAACGAAATTCGTAAAGTAGGTAGGTACCTAACTAATTCGTCCTACCGTCAATGGCGTAACGTTTAAGTTGAAAAACAACTTTGCGCCAACGGGCGGGCAATGTTTCTAAGAAATGGAAAGCTGCCTTAACTCTCTACAAATTGAAGACAAGCAAATAAATTACTTCCAAAAAGACCACCGTAGGAATAGAGCAGATCTTTACCTTTTTATTGTTTTTTTTCAAAGCAATCTGTTAATAGGAATACACAACCCAAAAATACGTCTTTTTTAGTGTGTCTGGACAAAGCTTATCACTAAGCCTCACCTAAAATTCAACAGCCTTTTATAGAAATCTTTGATCTCGTAAAAAATATTAAATAAACGAAATTAAGCAAGTATTTGTGTATCATCAACCAATCAGAACAAATGAATAAAATTAAACAATTTTTCAAAAAAAAACTTACAATAAAAAGGAAAAATTTTATACAAACATGCTATAACTTACAACCTAATTAAGAATCGTGGCTTCCCTATCAGGCACAAGAGCTTCTCTTTTCTGATGGGGTATAACATGACCAAAAACGACCTCTATTATAGTGTTTTGTAAAATGTATGTGTATATAATATGTAACCCATGTTTTTAATATTACAATAAAAAAATAAATTAAAAAAATTGAATTTAGTTTATTGGCAATTAAATGTTTTTTACATATCATGCTAAAACTGTGAATTAAAAATAATTTATTTTATTTATTTATTCTTTATTCAAAAAATAAAGTATTACATGAAAACATAAACTGCACATCTCACTAAGATATTCTTTTGTGTGCAGCTTTACAATTATGGAATATAAAAATACGTACAAACTTCATAACATAATAATAAATATATTTCCATTTTAATTTTTTATCAATAATTAGGCCAAAAAATTTGACATTGCCTACTCTTTCCAAAGATTGACAATTTTACTCCTGCACGCATTATATTTTTAAAGGACGATCCAAAGATGGTTGATTATGATTTAGATAGGTCGCTAGTTATTGACAGCTATATTTTCTCCTCCTTTAAACAAAGGTTAACTTTGGCATTTTTGCAGTGATTAGGAAATAAGCCACTCTCAAAGCTAACATTAACAATGTCTATAATAGGTATAACTAGTTCAAAAGTATTTTGTTTGTAGACCATTGAAGTTACTCTAGTCGGTGAAATAATAAATAGTTTTAAACCGCGGTAAATAAAGAGTTAAGGATATTGTGTAGTTTCATTTCCAAAGTATTTATATTTATATCACCACAGAATCACGTCATGGTTATGTGCTGATACAGAGAGGAGAAAATCATTCAGGTGTAAAAAAATGTATCAATGTTTACTTGAGACGGAGGTCTATAAACCGCTGTAACACATATATTATATTATAATAAAAACTTTTATATTATTAAAATATAAAACTTTTATTATATTAAAATATAAAACTTTTTTCCACTTTAATTTTATTGACCGTAACCGGTTTCAGCTCGCTAGAGCCATCTTCAGACTGGTATGTTTTTAGGTTTTCACGGCCAAAAAGTATTTTTGTTATTGTTTTTGGGGTGTTATGCCGTGTTTCGCTACCTCCTTCTTTAGCCAACGTTTCGGACAGCGTTACAGTGTCCATCATCAGGGCAGATGAGAAAAAAAAATCGCTGTCCGAAACGTTGGCTAAAGAAGGAGGTAGCGAAACACGGCATAACACCCCAAAAACAATAACAAAAAAAAAAAAAAAATCTTCAGACTGGTATAAAATATTCTTAAGATGGGTTGTTTCAAAAAATTTGATGGATTCATCAAATATTTGAAGTTGATTTTCACGTTCTGTTCATGTTCTGTTATTTCATCATTATAGGACAGTTGCTTCACAAAACTGAAATAATCACAGAACTTGAATAGAACTTACACAAAACGTGAAAACTAACTTCAAATATTTGATGAATCCATCAAATTTTTTGAAACAACCCGTCCTAAGTCTACGGTTCATATGGTTCATATTCATACGGTTCAATTGAGGGAGGGGAAGCGGGGTGGTCTAAATAATTTTAATCAATTATATTATCCGATTATATAATCATTTGCTAAATCTCCACGTTTGTATCCATTGTAATTTTCGTAATAATTTCGAAACAAAATATGTATTTAGTTAATATAATGACCATTCCTACTCCAATGTAAACATGTATCCCTTCAAAAAGCAATTAAAAAATCCCATGCATCATAAATATAAAAAGAATTTGACAATAAAATTAGGTCATTAATTTCATATTACTTGTAAGGTTTTTCCCTGAACAAAAGTGAAGTGAGCTACAAACCTAAGGTAATTAGCCCACTGGAATTACCGAAATATTTAGAAATTCCACAGTCTAAAACGATATAAACCGTAGACTAAGAATATTTTGTACCAGTCTGAAGATGGCTCTAGCGGTTACGGTCAGTTAAAGTGGAAAAAAAATTTATATTTATTTTTATTATAATATATTATAATGGAATTCCACCATGAATTGTCAGTTTCAAAAATAGAAACACATTTATTTTTAGATAGTTGTAATTTAAGACAATTAACGTGTGGAATAGTTATTTTTCAACAGAAACTACGACGTCAATCCGAGTGTAAACGGCAACTCCAATCTTTTTGTAAATATTTTTTTTTTGATGTTGTAAGATGAATATCCTGTAATACCTGTGATATTAATTGAACTTTTCAACTGAGCCTCACTAAAAACCATAATACTAAATCTATGTTGAATTGCGCCACAGATAGAATATTCCCACCGACGAGATTGTGCGAATTTCATATTGTAACAACAAACCGTGTGAAACAGGTAGGAAATAAAACAATTTTCTGTTTTACTTATTGTTGGGAATATGCGATATCTTATTTGACTGCAGATATTGTATAGCACCAAGTGTCCGTGCCTCCATTGCCCTACTCATCCCATTTGTGTTAAAAAGAACGAAAGGGGAAGAAATAAATTTTATTATTTGTTCTAATTTAGAATTCTTTCCACGGCGACACTTAATTTAATACACGATAGAAAAACGAATTTTCGGATGGAAACCGTCAGAATTATTAATAGATTTTTACAAATTCAGCATCTAAAAACCTTCTAGAAAACCACATTGAACTTACCTTATTTCACCCTGTTTGCACATTGATTGAGGAATAATAAGATTGACACCGTCAGACTGTAAATTAACCAAAGGCAAATAAATTATGCAAAAGCCAGCCTGCAAAATCTTTATTTACGGTGGAAATTATTCGTTCGCTAAGCTGAATTTGTGATTTTCCACCGGCTGTTTTAATTATTAAACCTTAAAAATAAGTTTATTTATTCCGACTTATTTACGGATTTCTGCTGTTTTATATTTTTATATCAAGAAAAATATTTACGAAGACATTGAAAAGACTTCACCGCCTCCATCTTCTTAAAAATACCCTCCACACATAAATAGGTGACATAGACGTTGAGAGAAATTATTTTCCTCAGGGCCTCCTGTGAGGGTTGTTAATATAAAAAAATAATAACAATCTAAAAGAAGAATATAATTATTTCTTTATTCAACTTTCGACTGTTTAACTGACGATAATAAAAATAATAATATTTTATTCCAGAATATGGGGAGGATAGTGTAATCCCCCACGTCACATATTACAGTAAATTTTAAGTAAAGAAACAAGTAGAATAGAAAAAAAAAATAAACGCTCGGGCCCAGCGCTCATTCAGGAGTGGCGCTTGGATGAATGGAAGGCTGCGGTCACCACAGTGATCTATTCCTACTACGGTCTTCTTGGAAAGCATTTTATTTACATGTTTTCATTTAACAAACAGATAAGCATGGTAAAACTCTTAAGTGGTAAAAACTATAAAGGACAATATGTTTATTGTTCAACAAAGCGAAAAGAAAGTTTTGTATTTTTTTCAAGAAAATCAAATCTCCTGTTTTTGTAGAACTATAATTATGAAATTTAATTATATGAAGAATTTTAGAAAACTTTGCATTTTTTGTAAATTTCTTTAATAACAGTACTTAATTTTTTTAAATTTTTCAGAAAATAATTCCTCTTAAAATGAACGTCGTAAAATTGCGCTTATTTTCTTAGAAATATTTGACGACCCTGACCGAAAGAGAAAAAAAAGAGTAACCAATTTAACACATTTTTGGTTTAGAATATAAAAATATAATATATTTTTTTAAGAAAATAGACCGAAAGAAGCTTAAACAAATTAAATCACGGTTTAAATCGCGTAAAATAGTAAAAAATTGGTAAATATCGTAAAAAATGCAGTAGGCGGACAGACTCATCCGCCTCCAAGACCTACACAAACATCACCCCCCATGAACCCTGCTAAGTCACCAAACGTTGCCAACCACTTGGGATGACCTATGGCAGAAGTGTTGGTTATCCAATAAATGGTTCTCGCAGCGGCGTTACCCAAAACCGCTTCCTAAATTATGTTATCACGTTATTCATAAGAGGGAGAATAACACACACTTTTTCCACAACTCTTGAAGGATCACACTAATTTGAGAATTTATATGAATTGTTGCAAATTTTACTGCCTCACGTTGAACTGCACAACACATGCAGCAGAGGGGTGCGGCGCGGCAATATATTCTTCGGAGCCAAATCTGCCGCGTCATTATAATGCGGTCGGTGTCATACAATTTAATAAATATTTGGGCTGCCGCGTTGCTGTGCTGCCGCGCCACGGCTAAGAAATGAAATCGTATTTAGATACTATTTAGATTAATCTTTACGACGAATCGGTTTACATTATAAACATCAAAAAATATGCTACGGATAAATTGAAGCTTTTACTAGCTCTTCTTTGTATTGGAATTACAATAAAATTATTATTTACGTCACAAAAAATATAAGCGTTTACCACTAAAAAAAATGTATTTCATGACTTAACTACGAAGTAATATAAGATTTTTTTTTAAATACCCGTTTATGGCTAAGATAATTTTTGAGTTTTTGTATGTTCTAACTTTTTTCATTCTTATAAAACTATGCACAAAATAAATAAAAACCGCTTTTTCGCTTACTGGCCTCGTGCAAATACGACGCTCAATTTTAAATTTTGTAGGCATGATAATCGAAATATTTCTAGCGTTTATATTCCTCTTAAAAGCTTTTCATCAGCGTGTTTAAAGTGTCACACGAAGTTTATTGCGAACATTACTAGCGCTTCGCACTTTTTGAAAAGGTTTTTTTTTATAATTTATGTAAAATGCCATTTGTCCAGTAGATAAATAAATATTTAATTGCTCCGCATGTTTGTTGTTGATCTTTATCCAAAAGTGATTTATTTCCCCGGTAATTTTGAAAAAATACGAGTTTAGGGTTTTCATTTATCACCGTGATATATTTCCTGCATGCGTATCATTTACTCCAACCGAGACACAGCGCTGCGGTTCCGTACAAGACTAGGGTCAAAATTACAAACTAATGAAATGAAAATAAATAATTTTCATTTCTGCAGGTTAGATGACAAATTTTTTTTAATATACAAGTAGTGCTTACCCGTGAAAAATAACGGGATGGTTAAAGAGGCATTATTGTGTACTAATATCGTGCAAGTGGCAGTGCGCGGGGGCCGGATTCAAAAGTTTTCGGTCATTCGGCGATAGAGCGTTGGAGGTCAAATTGTAGGTACTAATTGGAAGTAAAAAAGTTTTACCATTTTTCGCTTTGTATCTCGTCTAAATAGGATAGTGTAAATTAACAACATGTAGGTCTATTTTTGAAAATGGCAAAAGAGTTCTTATAGTTTTTGAGTCTACTATGTCATGTGAGATGTTGTGTAGAGGGCATTGACCTAGTATACCCTAGACAAGCCCTCTCATAGTAAAAATCTGAAAAAACATAACCCCAAGTATCAGTAATTTCGCAATACAACTCTCCTTCGAATTCCGCCGTCTTGCATGCGAATTCTCGGCAGTATAAAACTGAGCACCGACTTAATCCCATGGTGTAACTTTCGAACTAATACATCGATAGGTGATCACGTGCTGCATGCGTGGACATTTAGACAAGCTGTGTTGTATAGAAATGGTTTTCAAAGTGGGGATCGCGAGACATTCATAAATTTAATTAGACAAAAATATTTTTTTACTTTATTATGACAAGCAATTCAATTTCGGAGGCGAGTATGGGTACCGCCGCCTCGGGAACCATTTATTGGATAACCAACGCATCTGTCATAGGTCACTCCAAGTGGTTCGCTACGTTTGGTGACTAGGCAGGGGTGCCCGGGTTCATGGATTGAAGTTTTGTCTGTCTTGGGTCTTGGCGGCGGATGCGTCTGAAAATTTTTAAATTTAATTTTCTGATGAACGTATGGCTCGTTGTCAACCACCAAGCAGCAATTTCGTCGGAGTGTCCTGTCGAAAGCGGTGTACACTGCAAACCATACTTTAGATTCGTGTACAAAAACTTGTACACAGTCCCGTATATGTATATATTGATCATGAGTTTTAAAATTAAAAAAATCCATTCATCGTTTGCTTGAAAATAATTACGAAAAATTCACCCTTTTACCGCCCACGTACCGTGGGCTGCCCAGGTTGGTCGCTTATCATTAACACAGTGATGAGCAACCAGCAGCCCGCAAGCCCTTTTACTGCTTTCCGGACTTTTGACTACAAAAAATATCAAAAAAATTGCGCTAAAAAATATTCAAAGGCTTCTGTTCTGTTTTGCAAAATGTCTTAGCCGAAAACTATAATCTTTCTTAAAAGTTTTGAATCAGCTGCTCAATCATTAAGTTTTTTTTGTGTATAGGTAATAATTAAAAAATGACAGAAATTCGTAGTTAATTAAAGCCCGTTAGTAAGCGCTCAAAAAGAAGAGGAAGGTGAGATATGTAAATACGAATGTTAGAGGGAGCGCGAAAACGATAATATTTAAGCGAAAATTGTGAAAATGTTTAATAAAACATGATTCGTTTAAACTATTTTAAAATAGAACCAAAATCTCGCGGGAAATGTCATAGCTTTAAAGAAAAAAATGAATTATGATTTTTTTCATATATATAACTTGTGATGTAATAAAAATAAAGTGCTTATAATAATTTTCGAAATATACGATAATACGATTTTCTTCTATCGGAAGAATTTCATTCAATTACCGTTTCGGCGTGGCAAATGTATAGATATTATCGTCAAAAACAACATATATTTTTTTAGAAACTTAAAAACTTAAAGTGTTTTAGAGAAATATGTTGTAAAACGGTAGAAATTCGGAATGCTATGGCTTAAGATAGGTTAACTTTCGACCTTAATTGAAGAATAGTGCAGCGGTTTTTTGTTAAGATCTGCGTTTAATGTATTTTAAAGGTTTCCGTTTTATACAAACCGGGTCGCGTTTTTAAAAAGTTTAAAAACCACTGCCGTATCGTGATGCTAGCCCTTCGTCTATGTGTTAGTATCGGTGTGTGGTGACGTCACAAGCATTTGGGTGATTAAGTGACGTCAGAAACTTTGCTTGCCAAAAAAATAATACGTCAATATTATTACATTTATTAAAACGCTGTCTTAAAGCTATCGGTAAGACATAATTTTTTTTATGTATTCAGGTAGCTGGTTACATTATCGAAAATAAAGTCCGCGAAATATACCTTGTACAATATTCGGAAGTAGGATATTTTTGTGTTTGAAAAAATTAATTCCGTCAGGACGGCTGGGACAGCAATTAGTTTCAGTGTGGACCGATAAAAGGTAAAACACAAACCACTACGCGATCCAAATAGTACGAAACAATGCTCGCACTTTTTCATAAATGGGCCTTGAGCCAGTTTTATTTGGTTTCTGGCGTCATTTTTAATTTCATAGGGCATGTCTTGATATACTTGGTCGAAGGTAGAGGGTCTTTTTGAGGAGAGGATGGAATGAATATTGGTCTTGTAGGGACCCGTGTTGTAGGAAGGAGGAAACACAGAGACCAGCAAATCGTTCCACAGCCGAACTGTTGAACTCAAGAACGAATAGAAGGTGATAACTGCACGGGTTACTTTAATAGACTGCCTGATTGTTCCTTGGAGTTATTGTTCCAAAAAGTAAAAGTATTCACATACAGGTAATATTGGCGCACTTATAAAAGAAAAATTATTTCTTTTTTTTAATATTAACTCCACACAGGAGACCCTGAGGAAAATAATTTCCTTCAAGGCCTATGTCATCTGGGATGCTGTGTGGAAAGCTTTTTGAGGAGAAGTAGGAATGAACATTGGGCTTGATAAACCCATGTTGTAGGAAGGAGGAAACACAAAAGCCTGCAATTCGTTGTACAGTCGAGCTGTTGAACTCAAGAACGAATCGAAGAAGCGACCCATTCTCATGTGACAAAAGTCAACCGTGTACAAATGTTGGACGTGTGTTTGGCGTGTTTCCCGACTTTGCACCGGTACCGAGGGGATCAATGACGCTAGTTCCTCGGAGCATCTTCCATTGTAATACCGGTAGAACAAGGACAGCATTCCCATCTGACGCCTGTGCTCTAAAGATTGCAATCCGTTTGTTAAGATAGGAGAATCTATCAAACGAACCGCCTGTTTCTGCATAGAGTCGAGGGTTTTTTTACGTATGCTACGTATTTTAGCTCTGAGAGACCAGAGGTGGCTGCCAAATTAATTATTAAATTCTCCAAACAAATACTTCCTGAAAATGAAACTGAAATTCAACCATAGTTGAATGAACCGGAATGAATTCACTAAACCGGAGCAACAAACAGAACTACAACCGAATTTAGTATTTTTAAAATAAAATTAATAAAAACAAATAGTTTTTAGGAAAAAAAAACTGTTGCTGATAAGCGCCATTCAGCCTGCAAAAATATAAATATTGGGAGACATTTTTTTTGTCCCAAGCTTTGCATGGTACCGCAGCTGTGTGCGGTAGGTATATAGAGTTTGCGCCGGAAGATAAATAACAGGGCTGGCACTGTTTTGAGCGACAAAGCGATCTGAATCCGGATCAAACGAACGGGGATATGTTGAGTTTTGGTATGCAAACGAATATTTATTCTACTTTATTGTTTTGAACCCAAAAATATCAAAACAGAAGAGAAGAACGAAAAGGTAGTAATGCGGAAAACGATACGGCTTTATATAACACATAATAATAACACCACAAAATCTATTTTACTTGATCAGAAATTGAAAAAAGGGACCAAACAATATTGCGTATTTTTTTCACCAACGAAAATAATAATTTAATGCTCTTTTGGAAATAACATAGCGGACCGAATATAGATATTTGTACGAAAAGACCATGAAAATTTCAAGACTCCAGAGCTTACTGTTCGAGAGTGTTCGCTCATTTATACATATTCAGGATGTCCGGCGGTAGATTGCGCTAACTTCGGGAGGTGATTCTGCATCAGTGATGAGCAACCCGTGGCCCGCGTGCCCCATCCTGCACCCCAGTTGGCTAAATAAAATACCGAAAAATACGGTAACGTTTTTTCGATGATTTCTGTTCTGTTTTGCACAAGGTTTTAGGGGAAAACTTAAGTCTTTTTAAAAATTTTGAATCAGCCGCTCAAAATAATAATATTTTTCTTGTATGTGTAAAAAAATTCTTAAAAAGACAGAATTTCGTGATCCGACCTTAATTTTAGAAAAAAGTTCATCTTCACAGCACAAAGCATTGTTTGAGATTCACTTCTGACGTATTTAAATGTTTTCGTTTTAAGACCTTTATTCTTTTTTTTTATTCATATTCATACAAGTTAGGCTTATAATAATAATGCAATGCAAACAAGGGTTACCTTTACTTTTATATTTTAGTAAATTTGACTAGATGTAAAAATACACAGTTGCCCTCTTCTAAGCACAAGCATCTGCTTTATTAGGAGAGTGTTTTTGAAATATTTATGTTATATTATGTTTTGTTATGTTGTATTTACGAATATAAAAAATAAATCCTTCGTTATTAAGTATTTATAAATATAAATGATGGTTGCGCAAATCAATTCACTTTCGTTTGCAGGCGGGTGCGGTGCGAATCTCAAACAACAATTTTACGATAGGTAAGGATATAGCCAAGACTTACCGAGTTCACTTTCGAGTGGATATTTGCCGCTGGTTCTGTGGTTCTTTTAACAATTCAATAGTTCCTTTTGTCTGTTCAATAGTTCACTTATAACGGTAGTCTTTAAAGCTGTTCAAACACTGGCGGTCAAATGCCGTTGGTCACACATTGACCGGCAATGGGGTATTTCCACAAACCAGGTATACCGCTAAAAACATGTGGAAGATTTAAAGATTATTTTTCTGAACATGATTATCGCATTAAAAATGTTTAATTTTGATATTTTCATTCATAATTATTGATTTCAAAATACGCGTAAACGGAACGAAACGTAAACGGCCCATAACTGCTTGTACGATTCATGACGTCGCAAGAGTCGCCGTTCCGAGGTTTATCACCGTGTTACTATCAAAAATCTAAACATCCTAGACTTGTTCGGGGTTATGGACGGTTTTATTTCATATTTAAGATTAGTATTTTTAACGGCGTAATCCGACAACTTGCCTAAAATAGACGCTACAATGAATAACAATAATTTTCTAAGCCCTAAATTTCGGGATTCTAAGACGATATGTTAATGAAAACATTTTTTTTACACAAACTCTCATATTATATACGTTATATACTGGTTTCAATATTTTGACAAAATAGAATTTATTCTGGCTCTTTTCTTGTCTTGATTTAAAATAAATAAAAAATATATGTTTTAAACGTTTTTTATAAAATTTATATATACAATTTATATATACATATTAACGCCGGGATTGCTAGTCGAGAGCCTTACCCCTCGACCACGGAGGCAGTCATTATTGTGTAGATATCCATCTTACGACTGTATACAAAGGTGTTTCCTCGTTAAAATTATGAATTTAAATAGTCAATAACGAAAGGGTTTTTTTTGTAGCTTAAAATTTAAATCTGAAAAAAAGGCACGAGGGCTCCATCGAAGCCTCCTTCTTCTTCTTACTGTACTATAGGGCCAATATATACTGCAGATAGTACACAACTGCTGACCCTGTACAAATCGCAAGTCCACCTGTTGAATTTGGCAGCCACCTTTGGTCTAGAGTCCCAAAATATTTGAAAATTCAGAAAGCATAAACGGGCGGTCCGTTCGATAGATTTCCCTCTCTAACAAACGGATTGCAATGTTTAGCGCGCAGGTTTCAGATGGGAATGGTGTCCTTGTTCTACCGGTATTTCAATAGAAGATGCTCCGAGGACCTAGCGTCATTGAACCCTTCGGCGGTGGTGTCAAACACATTAAACGCACTCCCAACAATTGTACACAGTCGATATTTTTTGTCGCCTTAGAAATGGTCGTTTAAACATCTTATTTTGGGTTTTTCTTGTAAACATGTCTACCAAACTATACATGTTTTGCAAGTGGGAAAATGTAGGATAAATATAAAGATATAATTCGAGCAAACAGGAAGTCAATAAATACATAGTATAAATACTACAGGCGGCGATCGCATGATGAGAGGCGCCTGTGACGTCACAGAGTGACTGGTGGCAAAACCATCGTTTTGGTGGCATTTTAAAAAGGCGTATTTTAAAACGTTATAGAAAGTTAAGTCTTCGTCATAAAAATAAAATAAAAATTCCTTTATCATCGTAATTTTTTGCTTAATTTTTTTCAATAATAAAAAAAATTGTGGAAATACCCCATTGTACTTCGTAGCCAAATAGATTATAGATTCACACGCGACACGGCGTGACGAACTGTTTCAGAGTACAATACAAACAAACACGGTTACATCTGCAGCCACGGCGGGTATAATAATAAGTTCCCAAATTGAATTTATTGCGTTACTTGAAATCAAGTAAGATGCACAAGTTTTACCGAACAATCGAATCGGTTGCGTTTTCAACAAGTGAAGAAAACAAAAGAATGCGGATATCGACCGTTGCAATTTTGTTTTGTCTTGGCGTGGGATGGGTAGGTACTTGGTGGAAAGGTAGAAAGCTAGATACTTGGTGGTAGGAACTGGGTAAAGGAATAAGCAGTTTTCCAGTACTAAATCTTAAACAAAAAAAGAACACTGATTGGCGCAAGCATTTTTCTTATTATTTTAATAATCTTTTATTCTAATAAGAACGCTAAATAATGACAGTTATTAAGTTTTAATGTTCTTTTTTTTATTCTTTCTCTACTTTTCATTTCTTCCATTTTCTTTTTGTTTGTACAAAATATGTTGCATATGTTCATACTCATCCTACTTTGACTGTCTAATACGGGAATCCTCCTATTTGGGCAGTCAAACAATGTATAGGCATATAACAAATGTATAACCTTGTACTAAATATTTTTTTTAATTTAAAAAAACAAACCAAAAGTTTTCTTCAAATAATTTTGCCAAACTTTCCACGCGATTAAAATCAACAGCATTTACTAATTTGACCGAGTATTATTTTTCATGTACTATTTAAGAATGATATAAACCAACACATTTTTTGTTTTGGCCTAAGACATGTAAAATTTTCGCCTGTGTCGCAAAGCTTTGCGACACAGGCGATTGTTTAAAAAACACCGTTTTATAGCATACAAATAGGTTTGGCAACATCGCTAACTGCAAAGTTAACCAATAAATGGTCAAGCTGTATGTTCCCTACTCCCTGTGACCCTCGAACAAATTGAAAATGAATAAATTGACCCTCGAGCTAAAAAGGTTGATCACCACATTTCTACGTGATGGTGGAAGTAAAAAATATAATTAGCTTTTTTTTAAAATTCCACTGTTGTTTTTTCCAGACAAAAATATTTTTCCGTAGAAGATTTTTTTACCTTAAAATTATCATAATTAGCTGAAATTTAGAAAAAAGTTTTTCTTTTTTCATTTTTATTTATTTACTAGCTGGTACCGGTACACGTTGCAATGCCATTCAAAGAAATAAATTGTTTCTCCCTGCGTGTCCTTTTCCACGCGCCCCCTTCCCCTCCCGCATTCCCCTTCCACCTTCCCCTATCCTCGTCAGCCCTTCCTCGAACCCCACCTCCTTCATTACCCTCTCCCTCCTGCCTTCCTTCCCAGCCGCAAAAATATATGAAATACACATATTTTCATTTACACGAATTTCATAACGCCAGAGCTTACCATTATGTATAGCCTATAACCTTCGCGGGCGTGCGCACAACAAATCACCAAAGTTTCATCGCAATCGGATGAACGATACGGCGGCGCGTAGCGTACGAACAAACAAATAAACAACAAAAATTTATTATATATAAGATTTATTTATTAACGCCCTTTTAGGGGTTATTAGTAGGGGTGGATATTAAAAATTATACAGTGTTTCTTGTACATAACTGAATTACTTCAGTAGCAACATTTTGTATTTATTTATTGACAAATTGAATATGTCCACTGAATTGTTACTGAATAATCTGAAATATTATTGAATAATTATTTCCCTCCATTAATATTCTGAGCAAAGAGGAATACATATGACAATAAGTCCCAGAATTTCTACACCGAAATACATCCCGACTTATTTACTTGTAGTTACTATCATGCAGATTCACCTCCAGAAGTTAGTCAAATTTACCTCCGGATACCTTGTAAATTATTATTTGCATTTTACGTCCGTCTAGGTACCTATTACACTATACATAATTTTTAGTTGATATTTATTAATTTATTTATTGTCGCCCTTTTAAGGGGCTTTTACATTTTACTGATAAAAATTATACAGTATTTATTATACATAATTGACCTGTCTCAGTAACAACATTTTGTATGTGTTTAGTTATAAGTCGATTCGATATAATTATTTCTTTTATTAGTATTCCGGGCAAAGAGGAATTCATTTGTCCCCGAATTTCTGCACTGAAATAAATCCCGACTTCTAGAATTATTTAATGGAATCCGAAAGCGTATCAATGCAAGCAATAAGGAACTCCAGTCCAATTTTTTTTTTATAATAACGAGATTCTAACTTAAATTAATACATGTTTATTTTTTATTTTATAGTTAGTTTTATAAATGTCAAAGTCTTAATTTTTCAAGATCCCCGAAAACCACCGTACCAAATGTGAATTGTGTGATGTCATCATGACCAAAAGTTTTAGTTATTTTCAACAGGTGTTATCATTTTGTATGGAAAATCAATGGCGATGTCAGAAGTCGAGGCGTTTTTTATTCAAGATTAATATAGAAAAAACATTAAGTAAAATGTCAATATCTCATCGCTACTGTTATTGTATTGTACCAAATGCAATAATACATCTGCGACCGCACCTGATAAACAGTTTATTAGTGTTTCACGATCTGCATTATTAATATTACCTATATAATACATACTGCATACTTCCTGTACTTACTTATGGTTGCCAAACTTGGGCACTCACAAAAACTCACAATAAGAAGCTCGAAACATGTCAAAACTCCATGGAAAGAAGTATGATGGGGAAAAGACTGTCCGATAGAATAAAAATTGCAACCATTAAGAAGCAAACAAGAACAAAAGATGCCATAAAAACAATAAAAAAGCTAAAGTGGAAGTGGTCAGGCCACACAATTAGAGGAAGTGAAAAATGGTCAAAATTAGTCATGAATTGGTTCACAAGTGACAAGAAGAGAAAACGAGGTAGACCATTTAGACGGTGGGTTGACGACATCAAAGCCGTGGCAGGTGGTACATGGACAAGAACAGCTAATGATAGAGAGAAATGGCGACAGTTGGAGGAGGCCTTTGTCAACTAGTGACATACAGACAGGGAGTCGATGCATGATAAGTGAAAAGTTTATTATAAATAATGTTATATAATTTACTGTCTGAATAAAGGCTATTATTATTATTATTATTATTATTATATGTAGGAATATAGTTTCCCCCACACGTTGAGTTCAGAGCGGGACGTGCCCCGCGCCACTTCAGGCCGTACCCCATCTATATCCCATCCCCCGTCTCATATTCCATTACTCCCCCTCCATAAGTGTACAGCGCACGTTGTTGTACCGGTTATGCATGAGATCTTAAAACGCCCAGCTAGGCAGGGGGGGGGGGGGGGCGTAATGGGATATGGGTGTACTGTACTGGGATGGGAACATACCCATATCCCTCCCCACCATCCCATATCCCAATACGCCCCCTCCGTCGTGGCAAATATAATCTCGAATACTGGTCCATTTTGCCCCCGTCAGAAAAAGTCGTAGATCCGGTAATGCTCCGTTGTGACAGACCACACCTCGCCATTCAAAATTCAGTACAACGCATGTCGAGTTTTGGGAATATGGTAGAAATGTACCAGCAGGAGGTCCACGTGAACAGTAAAATTTTGAAAGAGGTCTACGAGAAAAACAGTTTGGGAACCTATGGTCTGTATGAACATATTTTTTTAATGCCATCATATTTTTCACTGGAGTTCCTTATTCTGGACTATCAACTACATCATATTATTCTAATCTAAGAATGTGTGCTTCGAAAATGATCTGTCTATTCTACAAAAGACTTTAATCAATGTACAAATTGATAACATTGTTTAGTGATTACGATCTATAAATTATAAGTTGACAGGATGGTAAACAATAGAAACCTTTTAACTCTCTAATGATCGTACTTATGAATAATTAATCACCCCCTTTATGGCCCTTGTCTGAATAGAAAACATAAATCTCTGGTATCGTAATATTGACGACCTTAAAATCGACATCGCGTTGTTCGATTAATTCGGAAACCAATATCATGATTATGCTCATCGTACTAATAGAATAAGAATGTGTAGGAACTGCTTTTTATTTGATTGATTGATTTGATTTGAATGCTGTCAATTTTCATTCAGTTGAACGGAGCGGTTTTTAAAACTAACCGTTATTCTATTTGGAGTGTCGTTCGCAATAACATCGTAGTTTTTACATATTTAACCTCCGTACCTTATCCTCCGCACGTATATCTCCCGATCAGAATATTTATTTTCGAGACTGTGAAGTCTCGGAATCGGAAATTTTGGTAAGACAGTGTCTCGGTGATGTTGAAGTAAAAGGGTAGTAAATGTCGACAAGATCTTTTGGGGATATGGATGTTGATTAATTGAAGCAATTCAGGACAGTCAATTTTATAGTGCAGTATTTTATGTAATAGTATTAAATCTGTATTTATTCTTCTTTCTGAAAGTTTTAATTAGGACACTTATTCAGTATGTAATTATAATCAATGTTTTGTTCAGGAATATGCAATTTATAGTTTGTGTACACAGGAACTTATGTTGAATCTTTTCAATGCTGTCGGAATCAATATTGTAAAAGGGAGACCATGCTGTAGAGTTATACTCTAGTTGGCATCTGACAAGGGTTTAATATAACATGATAAATGTGCCTAAATTATTTAAGTCTTTCGCAGCTCTCCAGGCCGTATTGATAATATTAGTAATATGACATACAAATGTTAGTTTACTATCAAGCATTTACATTTACCTAGGTCAATAGTTGCATTTACCTAGGTCAATAATTTCACTAATGCAATTACAAATTTTATCATTTAATGTATATTGAAAAAATATAGGATTATATATTCTGTAAAAATGAATGCGCTGACATTTCTTTACGTAGTGCTAGTTTGTTGAAAGGGCATCATTAAAAAAGATTTCTCAAATTAGTTTGAAATATATTGCAATCATCTATAGTAATATCACGCCAGCGCCTGAATGGTTTAAATTTAAGAACCCGACTGCGAATACATCTCTGACGCCGAGCCATATACTTTATGTTTGTTACTACATCCTCATAATTGAGGTTTGTTACAAAACTGCGCATTAAAGCTAGTAGCACAAAATATTGCATCACTTACATTAACAAATAGCGTGGAGAACGTCGGCTGGCAGACGTAAGTACTCTTGGATTTGTATTTTCGTGAATCTCTCCGGGTATGGAGAGATGGATGATATGATTATTATTGTAACTAGCAATTGTGAATAATAATACCACGTTGTTATTCTTACCACGTATACTATGTATTATACATGACTTAATTGCCTGTCGCGATTACTTTGTCCCGGTGTCACTGGATCGCCTGAGATTATTTTTCCGAGGAACCGGCTGGTTTTGGAACCAGTTTCTATCAAATTTTCACCAAACTTAAACTGGGTTAAGCCGAACCAAAAGCCGCCCACACAGCCTAGCAGTTAAACACGCTAGCGTAATAATACTATAGATGATTGCATTATGATTGATTTATTTTTAACTGATAATAAATGACATTAATATTTTTATAAAATTTCATGTCATAAGCAAAAAGTAATTTGTTAGTAAATATATCAACAAATCATTTATAAATATGTATAATAAACAAAATGGGCCCTTATTGAGAGCCTTGCGGCACTACACTTGTTGCTATAAATTTTTAAGATTTTGTGCGAATTTATTTTCACACTAAGACTTCTTTTGGACAAATAACTATTAAACCAACTTATTAAACTACCATGATTTCCAAGTTTCGTTATTTTATTGATTAATATTTTGTGACACACCTTCAAAGGTCTTGCTAAAGTCAGTTTATCCTGAGTCTACCTGGCATATGTTTGCTCAAGATTTGGATATGAAGTTTTCGTAGTGATTATTTAATTTTATTAGTAAATTAGTAATGTAGATTTATTTAAACAAATGCCATGTTGGTAGGAAGTTACAATTTTTTTATGTTTGTAAATATTTTATAAGTATATTTAAAAGTGTGGGTATCGATGATTGGACGCACATTGGTCTATGATTTGTAAATTCCGTTTTGTCTCCTTTTTAAAAATAGGTGTGAAAAAAACTGTATTTCCATGTATCAGGGAAACAGCCTGTCTCTAATGACTGATTAAAAACTAGAAAAGGGGAAAATTTAAGCAATTTGAACATTCTTTAATAAGCACCCATGGAATATTTTCAGGTACCTTTTTTTCTGGCTTCTACCAAATTAACATGCATTTTGATATCATTAACTTCTACGCGTATTTCAGATATATCCGGACAATATTCGATGAGAAATTGAGAATTGAGTTGCTAGGTTTTTCCTCTTTATTCAGACTTAAAATATCGGTGAATACAAGGTTTTCATCAATTCACCCAATTTCTCCATTGAAATTTATAGAAGTTGGAATACCCAATAATATTGTTAACACTGTTAAATGATATGATTACGATTGTCAGAGAGAAGGATTTTCACTGACCTGGTATTTTTATATAAAATTTCAAATGATTGTCCGGTATTTCTAAGCTTTCGGATTTCACTACGTAGTAAAAGGAGTCTAGATTTATTTCAGTGCCGAAATTTTGGGACTAACAACCATACGTATTCCTCTTTGTCCAGAATACTAATGGAGGAAAATAATTATACCGAGTCAATGGACATCTTCAATTTATCTTTAAACAAATAATAATATTGTATATTAATATAAAATATTGTTACTAAGCCAGTTCAGTTTTGTACAAAAATACTGCATAATTTGTACTATGCTTACGTAAAAGCCCCTAAAAAGGGTGTTAAAAAAGTATATATATATATATATATATATATATATATATATATATATTTATATAAACATGTTAACACGATAAGTTACGAGCAGTAGTAATAAAAGGCCTGCCTCTATATATAGCTTTATACATAAAACAAGACCCCATATTGTTTTTCTTCTCATCGACAAAAATTAGCAAGATAAGTTATTATCAGTAATATTGTAATATAAGGGCACTGTGTCTATTTATAGCTATATATATATATATAAAACAAGACGCCATATTGTTTTTCTTCTCATCGACGAAAATTACCAAAATATTTATTTATTTATTTATAAATAAACGCCCTTTAATATGTTACTACTAGTAATATGTTACTACTAGTAATATTGTTATAAAATGGCACTGTGTCTATTTATAGCTTTATACATAAAACAAGTCGCCATATTGTTTTTCTTCTCATCAATGAAAATTAGCAAGATAAAGTGAGTCATATAATTTCAATACCCGCTTTATCCAATAAGTATACATTTTTTTACAAGTTATCATTGAGTAAGTAAATAATAATATTGCATCTAATAACAAAAAATTTCTAGGAAAAACTCGAGATATACTCGTATCAATAAATAGATTTCAAGATTTAAATGAAATATTAATAATAGAAATGGACTCTTACAGTTGTTTCAGGTGATTTTTCAATTTAATTTGGAATTTATGTTTATTTTCGATTATTTTTAGTTTTAAAGGGAGGTTGTTGAAATAATTTATACCTAGATACAGATAGGTGTAAATCTGTATCTAGGTATAAATTAAATATTTATGCATAAATATTTTGGATGTGCTTGGTATTAAATTTTGTGATTTTGATATTGTTTTGAAATCTTGCTGATATTTTGAATTTTAATTTTTTTAGCTGTATTTCTTTAAAAGTTTGTATTATTGCATATTTTTATATATATTGTCCATTGTAGATATTTTGAATTTTGAAAAGATTTTGTTAAGGTAATATTAATAATTAACCCCCACCTCTCCCCCGCTTTCAATTTCTCATATCATATATTATTAAAATGACAGCCCTGTTGGTTTGTTGATTACCTCATTTTGGGAGGCCTTCATTATGCAGATTGCCTTTCATCCTCATAACAGTGACATAGCACGCAAATTGGTTTTGTGGCAACCCTGACTCTAGCCAACGTTGGTTAAGTATAAAAGCTTTCCACTCCGGTGGGTAAGGGTTTAATAGGAGGTCAAAAGGCCAGTATACCAAAATTCTGATGCTTAGTTTTTTAGGTTACCTACTCATGCAACTAATGTAAACAGTTTTAAATTCTAAAAACTACTTTTTATTGTACCCCTTATATTTGAAGCAGTGACGTTGGGTGAATTTATGTTAAATGTACAACTAAAAAAATATTACCTTTTTTTTAGTAAAACTAGAAAGAATCAAAGCGTCAGTGTAATCATTTGACCTTTCAGTTCCTCTTTAAGTCTCCCATCTGCCTGTAACGATAGAAGTAGTAATTATTTTTATATTATCAAGTTAGGTTAGGTACATCCGGAAATAATTCTCTTTTGAGAAAAGAAAAAAAAATATCACCATACATAAAACATAATACATTCATTTGAAAGTCATGCCCACCTCCACCATTTCTTCACAGAAATCGGGAAACACTAGTGTGTCCCAGATTAGCATAATAAATACATATGATCATTTATTTATTTAACTATACATAACACATAGGTAGAATAGATAGTCCTGATTATTTAAGCTCATTGAATTTCATATACCCACGAGATCCACTCGTCCTAAAATCCAGTTTAAATGCTACAATAACCGGACTGAGTATACAAAACACTCGCAAGTTACTAATAAATATGCTGATGTGGCATATCTATTTAACTGCACGGAAGCTAGGTACAAGAAGGCTAAACCATCAAATATTTTCAATCAGTATACACTTTATTTGCACTATAGAATTTTATATGTAATTGTATCTCTGGGGTCATTTCTTAATCAAAAGCCACAATTAACTTTAGTCCTCTTTTTTATTATTTATTATTTAACTATGATTTTGTGCTTGGTAATCCGTGTTTATGGTATATGTATACCGTTTATATTAAATGAATAAATAAAAAACAAAAAATTAACAAAGATGTCTGAATAACTCGTGTACCATATTAAACCACGCAATTGAAATAAAGTACCTCGATGTAATTGTAGATCAACGTATGAAATGGAACAGACACATATGTGAACTTGTTAAAGGTATTCGGAAATGTATCTATATATTTATTAGATTAAGAAATATTTTCAAGTTAAATAACCTAAAAAAAGTCTATTGCACACTAGTCCAATCATTAATTCAGTATGGAATCATTGGATGGGGAGGTGAATTTGAAAAAATTGTAAGTCCTGTAAAGGGGTACAAAAACTAATCATCAAAGTAATTTTGAAAAAAAAAACAGCATTCTATTTAGCTCATTTTCGAAGTACCAAAAATTGAAGACCTCTATAAAAATTTTCAATATTACAAATTAATATTCAAAGAAAATGTAATCAAAAAATTTAAAATTAACTAATCAGTAAGGCATAAACATAACATCAAAATTCTATTATTTTCAACACAACAAATGCACAGTGGTTATATTTACAAAGGCATAAAATATTTAAATACTCTTACCGAAGAAACAAAAAAAAAACAGATTTGGCATCATTCAATAAAAGGGTCAAATTATTCTTAACAACCAGAACATCCTCAATCAAAAAGCTGTAACTTCATTTCATGCCATATTAAAATTTTAACCTTACAACATCTTAGTACTTTAGATTATATATTTATTGTACACTCTATTACAAAATTATTAAATAACTCCTACATCAAGCTCAAGAGCTAGCTCTCTTAATTGGCGTAAAAATCCTCAAAAGTGTGTTTTTCACTATTTTGTTTTCAGTATTATGTTTATCTATAACAATGTTATAATTTAAACAATTAAAATATAAGGTAACCTTCTGAACGCTTAAAAAATCATTTATCTAAGGAATCTACAAATAGTAGAATATACATTTTTTTAATATTTGACACATTATCTGGTAAGACGGTACAATTTTTGGATGTCATTTTCTAAAAACAAGTAAGTAGAACCACCACTTATGTACCACTGAACAATGTCCGCTCCATTCATTCCCCGCGGGGATTGAGAGGTCCACGTCCACAGGGTGACCCCTGAGACCCTAGACCGGCCCACAGACCTAGATGTCCTGCAACAATTCTAAAATATCTATTCAGTTGTATAAAAGGGATAACTTATAGATCGTTGAAGAAGAGGATAACACTAATAATCTAAACGAAAATATGAAAGAGAACAAGACACAGGGAAATAAATAAAAAATCAGAGTGTGCCATTCACATGTGGTAGAAGTGAAACCATCAGAAAACTAGATTAGACAAGCCACTTTTGTCTTACTCACTAAGCACTGTTTTTTATCAATGTGAAGGTGATTTTTTCCAAATTTTTGTCGTCGAATTCTAGTGCACCTTTTCCTAAACATTTGCTCATATTTATTTGTGTTTTCTTCTTCGGAGTCGCTAGATGTCGCTTTCTTTGTGTTTTCTTTTGCCTGTTCATTTTGGAATGGTTTGAAGATTGGATATTGATTTTACAAAACTATTTTTTTTAGTTATTTGAAGTGGTTTGTTTTGTTCATTTTGGAGTGATTTGAAGATTGGACATTGATTTTATAAAAAAAAATTGTATTGATTCAATATTTGGTCCGCTAAATGTCTGGCCGCTGAGGTTCGTCAGGCCCTTCATACCACTGCACGAAAGGAGACCTGCGTGGAACAATGGATTTATCGTATTATATTGGAACCGAGCACCCGTGATTAAATAAATATTTTATTGCTATCTCATTCTCTCGCAGGCTAAATCCTATAGATGTATGTGTTTGTCTTTCTTTAGTGTCGCTCGTTTCCATTCCATCGAATTTCAAATCACAACGGTGCTAAAGAAGTTTTCACATCAAAATATAACGGTCGCAACCGGCACTCGAACACAAAACCTTTCGTCTACTGAAACCATTACCAATTCGGCTAATGAAACCTCTTATTATAAAGTCATATTATTTACATATAATTAACGACATTATCTTTGATTCATATAATTAACAATATTGTCTTCGACTAATTTTTTCCATATCCTAAAAATAACCTTCAAAAGTTATAAAAAGAGATTTATTCTAATAAAAATTGAATAATTAGTAGATGCTTATAAACCTCATTATAAGAAAAACATAATATCAACAACTGAATCATTAAAAATATGAAATTGCGTTGCCTTTATTTTTATTTTTTGTGTACCTTATTGGCTGTGTTTCATATTTTCACCGAGAGAGGCTTCTTCAGTGATTATTAAATACTAAAATATCTAGTCCAACGCATCACTTTTCAACGCAGTCATTTCCAGCATTGAAATATCGATTATTCTGTCAACTAAAATATGGATTATTCCTTGTTTTTCCAATAAGAAAGAATAAAAGGAAACAGGGTAGCAAACTTTTATTACCTCAATATTTTCTGCATACCAACAAAATTTCATTTGAAAATAACGAAAGGCACGTCTATTTTCCATTTTCTGATAAAAATCAAATGAAGATCCTTTTTAACCTTTTTGGAGAAAATGGCAAATATTAAATTAAACATGTTTGCGACCCCTGCGGTAAAAGGTCGAACCCATTTACAGTTTTCAAGTGGTAGTAATAACAATCATTGAACTACTAAGCGTGATGACCTTTTCCGTAACTTTACTGAAACTTTCTTTTATTACAATCATATTTGTTGAACGGGGTTTTTGTTTGAATAAAGTGTATCATTCTAATTAATAAATAATATTTGAGATGAAGATCAGACGAAGATAACAAAATTATTTATTGAGTAAGGTAGGTACTCGTATTTAGAGTTCCTTCTTTATCCTTAGGGCACGCGGGACATGAGCCCTGTTGCCCCCGGCTGAGGGAGCCCGGATCTGGTGACCGGACAACTCAGAATGAAATCAACTCAGAACCCTCCTTTGAAAAGCCATTAACCTGTTTAATCACAGGAGACCATATTTGTCACATAGTTCTCATTTAAATCGCTGTGACTCCCTTACTATCATAGTGAGAAATATATTATAAACGGTGTTAAGAAGGAAAAACTCCACGTTTTATATTCAAAACTAAAAAAACACCAAAAAAATAAAATGTACACCTTCACAAAACCAAAGTTTTGAATCGCAATTTGAAACTTTGGGAAATTTTAATTAATTATTTTCAGAACGAAAGACAAAAAAATGAGGTAAAAACGTTTATAATACATTTGACAAAAAAATATGCATATGTTTTTAATTTTTTCGTTATCAATAATTTTACTTAGAAAAAACGTAAGGTGAGACATTTTTAAAACTTTTTATGTTTGCTTGCAAAATTTTATTTTTTAAAAATAATTTTGTTTATTTCGTATTTTAAATTTTAAAATTATATTTTATCACCTTTAAGAAACAGTATTTAGTTTTGGATATGTTCAGAAATATTCAATTTATTTGCATTTTATTACAATAAAATGCAAATAAATTTAGATGGTCAAAATATTTCTGCTTTACAAAGCAGAAATATTTTGACCATCTAAAAAATACGCTATATTTCTGAAAAGTGATGTACAAAATTAGTTTAATAGGTTATGTTAAGTTAGGTTATGGGCTATTTTTAAATTATCTTTTTTCACAGCTTTTAATGACTTTTCAAAGTTGAGTTGAGTTGCCATGGGACCCCTGGATTTCATAGTAGGTACGGAAACATCTTTATTGTTTGAAACATTTAAATGTTAACAGTTATTACATTGATGAATTAGCCATTGCGATGTGTATAGATATTTAAATCCTATTTAAAATGTTCTCAACTAGCATAAAGCAAGGTTTAGTTGTTCCTAAATGGATATACTACCAGTAAAATAACAGAAATAATAACTTCTTTTCTAATAAGGTATGCATGACCAATGATGACCATAGATATAATATTGTGTAAAATATATATATGTAAATGTTACCCATATTCTTCACATTACAATAAAAAATGATAAACAAAAAAGATATTAAACTTCGTAAGTTTATATTGTAGAGAAGGAGAAGAATGAATAATAAACAATTTTTGTTCAAATACTTTATTTGCCATGAAGTCTTGTATTAGCTTATAGCTAAAATTTGCACTTTAAAAAACATTCGAGGCAGTTTATAAACATGTCTAAATCGATACAATCTACCCAATCGAGAAAATACATCGAGACGTTAAAAATATATCGAGACGTTCAAAATTGCAAAAGGGAATATTGTTATTATCAATATGAAATGTTAACTCCTTAAATAACGCTTGATAGGAACTTTAATGTAAATAATACTTAGATAAAGAGTGGTTTCAAGCTTTTCATGAATAATTTTTAAGTAATTTAAGTCAGTAGATTATCTTCTTTCTTCTAATGTAAGAAAATTAAAGTATTTTAGTCGTTCCTCGTAAGAATGAAGTAAGGTGTTGAATTCACATTTGAAAGAGTTTTTTTTGTATGGATTCAATGGAATTGAATTCTATATAATAGATTCATGAATAATAGATAAAAGATGAATAATAGATTCACCAGAACATAAAATATAGGTTCCATAACAACACTACCATATTCTTATTTACATCTGACTAATGAATTGTATTAGGTTATATTTGATTGGGGGTTTTGAATGGCTTTCATATTCTGTGAATGAATCCCAGCTCTGTTTTGTGTTATTGATGTTTTCCTGTTTCCCCCAAACTCGGTACACCCAGGGGTCCCATCACGTTTGGGTACGTAATACAGAAATTTTGTTGTAGTCCTGCCGCTGAGAGCACCATTGTTGCTGAGATCTTTTTCCGTTCCTTGGTTCGTTTATAACATAGATTCTCAACCTTTTTTTGCCCACCGCCCCCTTTGAGAATATTTTTTTTCTAGCGCCCCCCAACTGCTTTTACATACCATCTGTCATTGTGAATCTGAAATAGCTATTGTTCCGATTATACTTACTAACGAGGGGGGGGGATGGGGTGGGTTTCTCTGGATCTCCAGAAAGTCAATTTTTTTACGTACTATCTGTCGCGAATCTGAAACAGCTATTGCCACGATTATATTTAAACGTGTAATTACACTGTAATATAACGTAATCGTTAAATAGGTTAGAGCGATAGAGTGTGGATCGGGGGCTAAGGAACCCATTCTTGTCGACCCATGTACCCATGCTCACTCGCTGACTTCCGAATGCACCGACGACACTGAGCAAGTTAACGCAAGCACAATACTGTCAATTCTTGCAGGATTGCAAAAATATTTATAATAATACATCTGAATGTAATAGAATCTTTCAGTTCAATTTTCATCCACTTCCGGATTTATTAAAATACGTAAATTTTCGCGCACGTGATAAAAATGATTACAATACACACAATAACAAAATTTAACCAATATTAAAGTTTACTTTGCTTTATTAGTAAGTGGTTAGCGTGTTTTGTTTATCTGTTAAGACCCTATTTTTACCTGCCAACGCCCCCCTGGGCCATCTCAACGCCACCCATTTTTCTCTGGGTCTTCTACCGCCCCCCTGAAGGTCTCAAACGCCCAAAAAGGGGCGTTATCGCCCACGTTGAGAACCACTGGTTTATAAGAATGGATGAGTAGTTACAATGATACTCTCAGCGCAAAAATGTGGCAAGTACATTTGAATATTCGATTTTCTGTTACATAAATAAGCGCCAAACAATTGTAATGGAGGATTTATTTTTTTGGTTTTATTTTTTATTTTCTCAAATAATGTAACATGTAATTGTTTGGTTTTATAATATAAGTATCTTATAATGTTTGTATTTTTTGGTTAGCTGGAAGAAATAAAATGTATCTATAAGCTACACCTTTTGTACCTACTTGTATTTTTGTGCAATAAATGGTTTTTGAATTTTGAAGGACTTAGGTAACAAATTAAGCCCGCAACGCCTGGTTGGAACTCAAAGCTCTGTACCATTCCACCAATCGATCGTTCGAATAAAACGCTTTTTTTGCAATGTTAGTTGTAGTGGCGTATTGACAAAGTTGGGTCGATCGATCATTTTATGTACCCGGGTCGATAACGAATCAATGACGAATTGATCGGGTCGAGAGTACTCGCTCTTTGATCAGTTACTTTTACAAGTGGAAAAATTCCGTGGAGAGGGAGAGATCGGTGCGCCATCAGTCGCCAAGTCGAAAGTACCTGTCGTAACCGAAACTCGAGTACCCGTCACCCGACCTCTGATCGGGAACTTTCGTTTGCCAAGGTACTCGTATATTATAATAGATATTGTAGATAGATTATGCCATAGATGTGTAAATGATAAAGATACGGCGTCTCGAGGTATTGCGTCATCGTTATAGCGTCACAAAAAGAGAGATAATTAATATGACATCCGGCGTAGTCCAGCGGTAAGGCTCTTGACTCGCATTCCGAAGGTCGCGGGATCGAATCCCGGCGTGGCAAATAAATTTTATTGATTAATTTTTGTTATTCCACAATTTATTCATGTAAAATAATATATAGTATATATGCGGCACGTTCGAGAGTGGAAGATACTCTCAGTATCGCCCTGGTGTAAGACCACCATTCAGAATCAAAACTTTACTTGAAATGGCTTTAGCCGTGTTTGGTGACCAGATCTGAATAGCCAGGAACTTCCCCACCTTCCACATCCCCATCTCCTTCCCCTCCCCACTTCACAACATACCCCAGTTGGGGATGCCATGGTCTCACTGTCTCCAGACGGAAGCAGTTGGGACTGTTGTGCAGTATTCATATAAAAAATAAAAATAAATGAAACTGAAATAGATTTCAGATACCTACCATCTCCATTTGCCTGTCGCTAGATTGAGTTTTGAGATGCCTGGAATACAAAATTCTTATATCTATGGTCGCTTACCATACCAGCCGAGGCACCCGTTACGGGACATGGGTACGGGTGCTGACGATTGAATCTTTTTGAAAAAATAACCCGATCGATCATTGGCGATTCGTGATAGGGTAAGTATGATCGATAGTTCACTCAGGATTAGCTTATTTAACTTTCCAGCTTCCTAAGCTGTTTTATTTTAAGATATTATTTTTGAAGAGTGATGAAGCCTGTGACTTAACAACAAAACAATATTAATTTAAATAAATTAAATTATTGCTTCGACCATGCAATTCAAACTCTCTACAATTTACCAAGGCTAGGTGCTAGAGAGGAAAAATTCCAACCTAAGCGATTCTTTTCATTTCAATTCATTCCCGCACGACGAAAGTTCAATCACTCTTAATACACCCCTTCCGCTGGGGTGGTCTACCTACAAATATAATGAGAGCACATTACTCTCTCATTGATTTCTTCTGTTTGCCAATTCCTTTCACCCGTTCTCCCTTTATTTCAGCGCGTGGTACCCATTCTTGGCACGTTATTTATATTATAATTTTGTCAACAACGAGAACCGAACACACAGCTTCAACGTATTCCGTTTTCATCGCAAATTATAATAGAGATATCGTCATCCCTATTATTCGCCCCGGGGCTAAACTTAATAGTTCTTGGTATCCGATATTAAGTTGCTACACCAAAACCAAACGCAAACGATTGAAATACGTAATCATATCTACATACCTAAACACACCACTCTCTACACATCTGCTTGATGGTAGATGCTGTAACCTGTCCGAAGCGTTTGCTAAATAAGGAGGATGCGCAACACGGAAATATCCCAAATATAAATCATGATAATAAAAGGTTTTCCAATAAGAGGTGTTATTTTGAATAGCCCATTATTTCGGTAGATGTCACTTTTAAAGCTGTTATTTTTTAACATTCGACAAGTAAAAACTACGTCATTATTAAAACTGGAACGATACACGCTTGAACAACTCATTGAAATTATTTAAATATCAAAATAACACCTTTTATTAGGCTGTTGGCGTAGACTTTCTCTTCACGTGGCCCCAAAGGAAGAAATCGCAAGGGTTTTCCAATAAGAGGTGTTATTTTGAATATCCCGCTATTTCGGTAGATGTCACTTTTGAAGCTGTTATTTTTTGACATTTGACAAGTAAATTATGCCATTAATAAAAATGGAACAATACACGCTTCAACAACGCATTGAAATTATTTGAATATCAAAATAACACTTCTTCTTGGAAAATCCTGTACCACAGGCCTTGAAAATCTCAAATTGTATCGTCACTTCGGTTGGACAGGGTTCTTACTTGACTAACTTGTTCTGAGATATGAGGTGTCAAAGTTTTCGAAGACTTTTTCTCAATCTCTCTCATCTGTTTACTGATTTCTGATTTTTATTTTGAATCTTGTGTAAAATGTTTGAATTTAACATAAAGGAAAATATTTAAATAGGACGTACACTAACCACTTTAGACCGTACCTAAACGTGCATTGGAGGTTATCCACCACTTATCCACCCTTGTATAACTAACAGATGGTTACTCCTTCAAGGCTCTCGCAAGACACTAATTTTTTTGGATGAACAAATCTACTTTAATTTTGAACGAATCTAGATCTCCAGTGTCACTGCATACGTTTTTAGTAAGCAGTATGCAAGTGCTTAGCGGGAAATACAAGATACAATGTTAGTATAATTATAGACAAGATAATGGGGCAGGTTGGTGATAGTCCATGAGCAGGCAAGCGCTGGGTAAATTCAGCGTATCCTGCAAGCACCTGTAGGGAGGAAGACATAGTGTATAGATAATAAGGGTATAGCGCTGGAAAACGGGTGGGATTCCTCTCCAATCGATTGGCAGTCCCAGCAAGAATGCGCAAGACGTGCAAGATCTAAACGTGCAAATAATAATATTTGCAACCAGCTAGGGCACAATAATTCGTTGCATAAGGTTCTTATTCTATTTCCCTAGTACCAATCTAAGACACGGCCACGTACTAATTAAATATTTTCCTTTAAAATATGTTATACTAAAATACTTACACGAGATTGATCCTCAATATCAGAAATTTTTAAATAGATTATGAGAATTCGTCTTTGCAAACTTTGACACCTCGTGTCTCAGGTCTCAAAACAAGGTAAATTCAAGTAAGAACCCTGTTCAATCAACATAACGACATGATTTGAGATTTTCGCGGCCTAAAAAATAGAATTCTTGAAAAAAAAAAAAAAAACAACTTAACCAAAATGCAATGAATATAATATTTTTTTCGAAATTTTGAATAAAGGTATATTTATAATAATGTTGGCTTTTCACAAATCTATTCAGTTTTCTTAATATTCATCATGTCTAACAAGGTGACCGGACAACTCAGAATGAACTCAACTCAACACCTCCTTTGAAAAGTCATTTTTTTATAGCTTGAAATGACTTTTCGAAGGGGTGTTGAGTCGAGTTATTCTGAGTTGGCGTGGAACCGTGTAACAGTTAATTGAAAGTGCATTTAAAGATTATCCATAAAAATTGACCCCGAAAAAAAAGTGGTTTTCTGTTAAGTCTGTTTACGGACGATAATTTTACGTGATAACGTCATATAATAACGATGGAGTGGAAGAGAGATAGATGCATCACAAGCCAAACGCTCGGGTCGAATACTTGTTCCGCGCTTTCGCTTGCACGCTCGGCTCAGGCGGAACGTGACAAAGTGAGAATGAGTCATGCTTTTTCGTGAGTGTAACCGGTTTTCATCGATTTATATTAATTCAAAATTCAAAAATTAATTCAAAAATAACTGTCCCAAAATTTTTTTTGGTATATCTCTTTGTGACAAAGCTCCATATTTATTATCACGGTTTGTGATGATTGTGATTGTGCTTTGATTTTTTCTCCTTTCGAACATCAGAAACTTTCCCAGATTCAATTATTATTTTCCAAATAAAAATCTCATTTATTGACAATAATCTCTCCCACAGCCTCTGAACTCTATCAATATTCTGTCAGACATTATTCAGTTCAGTGATTTTCCTGGATAAATATTGACTCCGCAAGAAGGGTGGATTCTGAATAAATTACAATAATATTATTAAAAGTTATTCCCGGTGTGTATTCGGAATAAGATGATTGTTTTAGTTTGATAAGATAAAGTAGATAAAATAATTATTGGCATTAAAACTTGTAATGAGTTTGAAAATAAGTCGTTAAATTTTATTCAGTCGTAAAAGGTTGAACGTTGTATAATAAGAGTCAACACCTAGAAATATTTTGTCAATGTCAATTTCTAAGCCAAAAACTTCCTTAACCCTTAGTTACTCGCGCCTAAAAAGTTACTTAAGTCATCGCATGGGGTACGAAACACCCCGTTTTAGTTTATAGAAATAAAACAATACATATATCTTTACTAATATTATAAATGCGAAACTGCGTGTGTTTGTTCGTTACGCTATAACGCATAAAACAGTAAAACGAATTAAAAAATTCTTTCACCAATAGAAGTCTAAATTATATGCGAGTACTATAGGCTGTATATAATGGTAAGCTCTGGCGTTATTAAATTATAAATATTAATGTATTATATTTATTATACGTTTTCTGTCTCTAAGAAAAGCGAGTTATTGCTAACGTCAGGGGGGGAGGGGGGATAATTGTTTAGTGCAAGCGCTACAGTAATTTCCCCCTTACACCATGCAAGCGAACCTGCGGGTAAAAGCTAGTACATATATTTACGCAAAATCAGACTTGTATTAATTAATTTCTTTGAATTTATATTTTAATCAACGTTTAAACTATTTTTTGTAAACAAAATTATAATAATATTTGTAATATCTACGTATCAAATTATATCAAATTATATCAAATTATACATAAAAAATATCAGTTTTTTTCAATCACAATTTTGGCAGACAACAACCATGTGGTCATTACACTCATGGCCTTGGCATTTGGAGCGTGTAATCTTTGGTTCTTTGACAAATGACATATGTCAAAGATGTATGAAGGCGGTTGAATATGGCCATCAACTTCATGAATCCGTTTTAGTCGCGTGGAGTGTTATACACCCCAAGCACAACTAAATACCCCCCGACCCGGGAACAATTTATTGGATAACCAACATTTCTAACATAGTTCACCCCAAGTAGTTCGCAACGTTTGCTGACTTGGCAGGGGTGCCCGGGGTTAGGTTTGTCCGGGTCTTGGTGACGTATGCGTCTGCCCACCAGCTGCCATACATCGCTGTAGCAGCAACATAGACCGGATCGGGAGAAAGTGATTCAGGGAGTCCCTTTGACTTCTCCAGCCGTATTCTCTCGGAACATCGCCTCCACCGCAGTGGGAAGAATGGATTCATACGTCTGTCACTCCTGAACATGCTGACCCCCATATTCCTACTCACCCCTAATACCCTTTTCCTTCCGAGAACTTACTCTCCTCCTTTTCCTAAAAAGACCCTCCACATAGCATCCGCAACGACGACGTAGGCCCTGAGAGGAATTATTTACCTCAGGACCTCCTGCGTAGAGCTAATGTAAGAAAATTAAACAAGTAAAAAAAGTTATTGTACCTAACATTTTTTTTCAAATACAATCAAGCACCGCTCGCGACTGATTTACCCATTAAGAAAACTAGCGCGGTAAATTAAAATTTGAAAAAGTTATAGGCTTTCAAACACGGTATGGGGTGTTCGGCACCCCACGCGAGTATTTAAGGGTTAATATTAATAGTAAGTGAATACAAATCTCATACAGGCAATTGCGTCTCTGTACGAGGGAAGCGTTGCGTGTGTTAGGGTGAACGGTGGTTTTACGGGGTGGTTTGACATCACAAAAGGTATTAAGCAAGGCTGCGTAATGTCACCATGGTTATTCAATCTATACATGGATAATTGTATGCAAGAATTGAAAGAGTTGGGATTGGGTGCGAAATTGAGTAATCTGAAAGTATGTTGTCTGTTGTATGCTGATGATGCGGTGCTGATTTCTAGCACTATGGAAGATTTACAGTCTCTAGTGTCTAGGATGAACGAAGTATGTATAAAGAATGAGTTAATGATGAATGTAAGTAAGTCTAAAGTCATGGTGTTTGAAAAAGAAAGTACGAGAATAGTGTGTGATATAGTTGTGAACGATGAATACTTGGAGCAGGTGGATGAGTTTGTGTATCTGGGTAGTATGTTAACGAGAGATGGAAAGACTGATAGAGATATCGAAAGAAGGGTAAATGCCGGTAACTCCGTTAATGGAGGACTGAATGCCGTTGGCGCTAATAAAAAACTGTCAAAAGGAGCGAAACTAGCAGTCCACAATGGAGTCCTAGTACCTACCCTGATGTATGGCAGTGAGGCATGGAACTGGCAGAGGAAGGATGAAAGTAAACTGAATGCTGTAGAAATGAGATCCCTAAGGCGTGTGTGTGGTAAAACTATGTATGATCGTGTGAGAAATGTGGAGATCCGCAAAGAGTGTAAGGCTGATGTAAGCATAATGAGTAAGATTAAGAAAGGGACCCTCAGATGGTTTGGGCATGTACAGCGAATGAACGAAGAAAGTAGTGTAAGAAGAATATATGACGCAAATGTGAATGGTAGAAGAAGTCGGGGACGTCCGAGGAAGACATGGCACGATCAAGTGAATCAGATACTTGAGTCGGGCCATGTCAAAAGCCAGAATAATAGAAGAGTATGTATGAGACGATGTATGAATGTGAGTGAAGCAAAGAGTGTGTGCCAGGACCGAGTTGTTTGGCGGTCCGTCCTCTATGCCTACTCCTGCGGGGAAACGGCGTGATGGTTAGTTAGTTAGTTATATTAAGTCAGTTCTGCTAAAGAGAAATTTCCGCAAACGATAAGAATTAATAAGCTGACTAATTACAAGCTCTTGTTAAAAGTGCCTTATTAAGTATTATGTATAGTTTTATGAATCTATAAATTATGTTTTAATATTATGATGAAAACATAAAGATGAAAACTTTGCAATTATATGCTAGTTACATATAATGTATCAGACAAAGTTACAGTAATCGTGTTCGAACGATGTAACGAAAATAATATCCAGTTCATTATTATTTTAACGCTTTATTATTAACTAGCTTTTCCCCGGGGCTTCGCTCGCATGGTATTAGGGGAAATTACTGTAGCGCTTGCACTTATCAATTATCCCCCCACCCCCCACCCCCTCCCGCATTCTAATAATTTCATTCCCGGTACATCCAGTTTTCAAACAGCTCGCGCGCCACCTAAATTTCATAATGCTAGAGCTCAAAGAAAAAAGAATTATCCAATTCAAGTTATGAATTATATTTTCAATGTAGAAACTTTCATCTGAGATTTATTCCAAAACATAAGCTTGTCAAAAAAAAAAAAAAACATATTCTAATATTTGAGTTTTCTGGAGCAGCAGTCGACCAGCAAGTAGGGAGCTGAGTACCTACCAGCAAATATATCAACATATCAACATCGTTTCCACGGCAACGATTTTTTTTCTGAGGTTAGCAATAACTTGCTTTTGTTAGCGACAGAAAACGTATTACAAATATAATATATTAATATATATAATTTCATTACGCCAGAGCTTACCATTATGTACAGCCTATAGTCTTTGCATATAATTTAGCTTTCTATTGGTGAAAGAATTTAAAAATATTTTTATTGTTTTATGCATGAAAGCGTAACAAACAAATCCGAGCAGCTTCGCATTTATAACATTAGTATGGATTTCCATAACTCTTCGACTTTTGTCTGCATTTAATTTGAATCGGTTTAAAATAGATTTAATTTAATTGACTTTTAAAATACCTATCGTTGAAATGTTTGGATGACATTTGATGACACCGCAGTTTTGCAACAATAATCTGAACAAGTTTTTTTTTTTATTTTTTTTTTTTATTTATTAAATTACAGAAAAACATTTTGTACAAGAATTTGTATACCCACAAAGCTGTCATATGGCAGCTTGTCTGCAGGTTCTAACAATTTAAACATTCATAATAAAATATCTAAGAAAAAATTTGTAAATACATTTAAAGTTTTAAGGAAACATTAGAATAGATAATAGTATTAGATAATTTAACTTACAACTAAAAATATATAAGATATTTCAATATACCTACCTAATAAAAGATATGTAGGCAGCTATATTAAGATATACAAAGATACATGGAGTTTTCGTTCATTAACCATAGTTTTATCATTTTAGGACTTAGTCTCTCATTTTTTTCAAATTTTATGTTATTATTGATTTTATTGAAAATCACTGGTATTAGATATTCAAGAGTACGGCTTCCATATTTATTTAATATTCGAGGAATTTTTTAGGCCCTTTCCTTCTCTAAATCTTGTGGTATGTTTGTGTACAAGTAGGTGTTTGTAAGGGCTTTCCCCCATATTATCCATAATAGTAGTGAACCAGAGGAGACCTTTTATTGTAAGTAGGCTCTCTGAGCCATACAGTAATTTTAAGTTATGTCTCTGTTTGTAAATCTTAGTTGTGACAATTTTTTTTACTATGGCGGTTTGTAAATTTTCAATATATTTAATGTAAGTAGTGCTTGCATGACCCCAAGTTCGAATACCATATCTAAGGATGGATTCGACCATAGAAAAATATATGAGTTTAAGAGTACAATGAGGCAAAATAAATTTTAATTTGTAAAAGTTACTAGCTAAGGATCTGAGCTGGTTACAAATTTTAGCCACTTGTTTATCCCACTTAAAATTGTTATCAACAATTATTCCCAGATAAGTATATTCATTTGTGAAATCTATTTTTTCACAGTCACAAACATTAACAATTCCTCTATGTATACAGTTAAAGCTATGAGCGGTTATTTTAGGAACATTCCACATTTTCAAACTTGGAGATTTTATGTACATGCATTTGGTTTTTTTAACATTAATAATTAATCCTACATCATGAGCCCATTTGAGAAGCTCGTTAAAATCTCTTTGCAATTCTTGTATAGCAATTTCAGGATTTTCATTTGATACAACAAGAGCAGTATCATCAGCAAAAATGAATCGACGAGCTTTTTTGAAAATCTTACACATAGCAATTACATATATAATGTATAATTTTGGACCTAGAATTGACCCTTGCGGTACTCCTGATTTGATGTATCTTGATTTACTAATTATATTTAAAATCTTCACACTCATTTTTCTATTTGACAAATAGTTTTTAAAGAATAAGAGGAGTTTACCCCGGATCCCTATAAATTCAAGTACTTTAATTATTTGTATATGGCTAAGTGTGTCGAAGGCTTTTGAGAAATCAATAAATAGAACCAATACATGTTGTTTACAGTTTAGTTGTGAATTTATATGATTAGAAAATTTTTCGAGCAATTTATCGCAACTTTTATTTTTTTGAAAGCCATACTGGCATTCATCAATAATACTCAGCTTATTCAAGTATTTATCTAGATTTATTGATATATATTTTTCTAAGATTTTTTCTAATGCAGGAAGTAAGGAAATCGGCCTGTAATTGTTTATTAAAGAGTGATTTCCATTTTTAAAGATAGGCCTTACAATGCTATATTTTAGTTCATCGGGAATATGGCCCGTATCAATTATTCTGTTAATTAAGTGGGCGATTATAGGACTAAGTAATTTCACATGTTTTTTCAAATCATACATACGAATTAAATCTATGCCTGGAGTCTTGGAATTTTTCATACCTCCGATAATTAATTCGATTTGCTTTGTATTTGCTCGTGGTAGATACATTGTGTGGTTTAAATATTCCGGCGTGTATTCTGACGCTCGGACATCACATATATGTAATAAGTTATTTACCCCCTCATCAAAAAAGTCTGCAAAATTTTCTGCCACTGGATCTTTAGATTTGGATTTTAAGAAATATTTTGATATGACTTCATCACAACCGGATTTATCTTTCCTTCCTAAAGTTTTATTAATTTCATTCCATGTTTTTTTAATGTCTTTGAAACAGTGATTAAATTTATAGTTACAGTATAATTTTTTTGTGTTTATTGTTTGTTTATTTAATTTATTTCTGTATTTTTTGAAATCGATTTCATATTTTTTGTTGTTAGGCGAGTTTTTCCATTTCCTCCAAAGAGTATCTCGTGTATGTATATTTTCAATGAGGCTATCATTCATCCAAGTTTTTTGATAATTGCGATATTTTTTATTAAATTTTGTGATGTTACTTAGTTCATAAATATTTTTAAATTTCGATTTCATTTCTTCGTACAATAAATTTGGTTCAGATAATTTTAGCATTTCATTCCAATCAGTGATTGAAATAAATAGATTAACTTTTTTTCCAGAGAGTGCAGTATAGTACTCAGTGTGCGATTTGTCTGAAATGTGTTTGTCGTAGGTAGAGAAATAAATCGTCGTTGCAATTAGGTAGTGGTCAGCTATTATTGTTTCACATACGCACGAACTGATTTCTGTGGTCTCCCTCTCTCTTATATAAATATGGTCTAGGCAAGTAGCCGTTATATAGTTTGACAATACTGCTTCACGTGTCACATCGTTAATAGTTTTGACCAATCCGAAGTTGGCCATCAGGTTTTCGTATTGTATTACAATCGGTTCGAGTTCATTTAAAATGTTTACGTTCTAATCGCCAAGTATTAAAATGGATTCTTTAATGTTAATATTGCACAATATGGTTTCAAGTTCATGGAGAAATAATTTTTTATTTGTGTTTGGAGGTCTATACATTGCCAATAGATGTATACGTTTATGTTTGTAAATAGAAATGGTGCCGTAAACGCATTCAAAATTAGTTGTTACTATATTTATTTTTTCGAAAGTAAGATGATCCTTCACATATACAATAATTCCGCCACCCGATCTTTTTGTACGACAAAAATAGTAAGAGTTGAAACCCGATATTTTGTATAGATTTACATTATTTTCATTTATCGACGTTTCACATAGCGTTATTATGTCAATATTACGCAAAGAACTAGAAATAGTTAGGAGGAAAGTATCAAAATGTTTTGATAAGGATCGAATGTTAAGGTTAATGGCAGTTATATTATTAATTCCTGATACATGTTTATTTGCCCAATTTTCAAAATTGTGAGTACGTTCATAATCAATTTCTGCTATGTCAAAATCTCCGTTCAAATCACCCATACTGAATAATATTTAAATATGCGGGAATAGTATGTAAACATGTGTGAAGATTTATAAAGGCAAATTATAAATATCATTGTTTTTATAGCAGTGAGCATTAACAATATATTCATAGTTAGATTTTGTTTTTGATCAGAACATATTAGGTTTAATAATTGACAACAATAAATATTTTTTCTACATGTACAAGTAAACAAAGGATAGACTAACATCAACATACATTTAAAAGAAGTAATTGTACCGATTTTTTCTCAATGTTTTTCAGCAGTTGTAGACCTTCATTTTATTTTTATTTCTATTAAACGTTATAGTTATTAAAATTATAAAAACGATTTATTTATAAACACGTTCTGCTTTTCGATTATCATCACGGGTGACACTTGTTTCTTAAAGGCACAGTTTGACAATGCCTTCAGAAGGCGAAACAGCTGTCACGCATAGTAAGAATTACATAGCAAAACTTGTTTATAATACAAAAACGGTTTTTATAATTTAAATTACAATATTTTTCAATATTCAATACTCTTTTCGCTTGGTGATATAGTTTGTTTGGCTTTGCACTGTCTCTAAACAGGTCTTGTGGGATGAAAAAGTCTTGTGGGATGAAAAATGTTTGTCTTTTTTAAATCTTTACTCCACTTTGAATATTGAATGGATTATATTTATACTAGCAGACCCGTCCACACGTTGCTGTGGCTAACGAAACACAACGCTATTACCTAACCTCTATAACCAATGCCATCTGTTAATTTGCATACACATCAAATCCACACCCGTTTTCCAGCCCGCTGCCCGCTGCCCGCTGCCCGCTGCTCGCTGCCTGAATTGAATCTTTGAATTTCTCGACTTTTCTATACTGTAATATGCATGTATTTTACATATAAGCCTTCCTCTTGAATCACTATATATTGGTAAAAACCGCATGAAAATCCATCGCGTAGTTTAAAAGGTCTAAGCGTACAGACAGGAGCTACTTCATTTTATACTATGTAAAAATTTACAAACCATAACCAACGCGCAGTTCCCCGAAAGAATACACGGAGAAAATAGTACGCAATATATGCGCTTTCCTAAACTGTGGCGGCATAAAAAGGCAATAAACATGCGTTCCTTATCACAATAATGCTGCAGATCTTTCAAAAGTTGAAATACACAATGTACGTCGGGCTGTTTCCTCCAAAGAAAAAAGTCATTATTTTTTGCATCTCTCTCACACACGGCACCGTGACGTCTCCACGGCCGCCTACAATACTACTGGATAATGAAGTGTGAGCGAATTCAAAAAATTCAAAAATTTCAAGTCAGTTGACATTGACATTTCAATGCGCTGATGGTTTTGCTTTTGTCCTTAAACATGTAGTGCTACAGTTTTTTCTTACACACTAAATAACAACAGTCGAAAATGAGACAAGCGGTGAACGTACGCCTGTACCCCCTCCCCCCCCTCGCCAAAAAAGAATCATTCAATCATTATCATACATCTCCCTCACGTATAAAAAAAATGAAACGCAATTCCCATCGCCATGGCTGAGCCGTAATACGATGTATCTGTTTCATCCAAAGAAAAAAGTAGTACTTTGGAGGAAACAGTCAAACGTATTTTGTGCGTCTCATCTTTTATCTCACATTATTTAATGTGTGAGAAAGAGCTGCAGCATTATAGCGATAAAGAACGTATGTGTATTGCCTTCTTTAGCCGTCTTGGTACGGTAATCTGGAATCGTAACAGTAATAATAAAAGCGCTCATTTCGTTACTATTTTAAATTGAACTGTATTTCACACTTTGAATACTAACGGATACAATTTTAACAGAAAAAATGCAATCAAACAAAATCTTCCCTCACTTCTCAGTTTTTATTACTTTTGTAACTACTGCTATAAAACATATAAACGCCTTCATCCAAAACAAACAGTGTTATTATTTGCGTTTTAATGGCGTGTTTATTGCTCGTTGTCTTTTTTTCTCTTTATTGTTCTCAAATAACACTCTCATCCACATCATTTCCACAACACTTTTCTGTAATATCCAACAATTTCATGCCTTTTGCATTACCCCACTGCCATCAAAATATTTTTTCTTTCCAAAATTCCTACACTTCTGCTTTTGTTCAGCACATTTTAAAAAGAAATCCAATCAAAAATTGATGAAAATCTACTCGTAAAATGGTACCTACTCTAATAATATAACAAAAAATTTTATTCGTAATCACGCGCATAAAACCTGAACGTGCTAAAGCATCGGGTATTAAATACACCTGTTTCAACTGAAATCTCAAATATTACCATACGGACTCGTCTCTAGCGTGTAATATATCTCAATTTTACCCCTTTTTCGATAGTAATTGAGTTCCACGTATTCGTAAAAATAAACCGAAGAGAATTTTACTCTACCGGTAGGTACCTATCTGGTACCTGAGAGGTAAAGGACATTATATCGGTAAAGATAGCAGAAAAACATTTTTTTAAATAAATTCATTAAGAAAAGATTTTTCACTGTCAAAAATTCACCACTTCGAATATTACCAACTCTATGCTTCGATGGAAGATGAAAGATGCAAAAAATTGCAAAAAAATTATTTGATACCTATCTTGTTTTTATGTATTACCGTGACGCCTGTGTTCTTATCGAATATATGGAAAAAATGAACTTTTGGGGAAGAGGTACGTCGAAGGAAAGCGTAAACAGTAATACTAAGATAATTAACAATCGAATAAATTTAAATAAAAGTCCAATACTAAGGTTGTCCCCTATTGACACAGAACATTCCCTTTCCACTCCCGATTCTTCATCTACACTTACGCCTACTTTTTCCTTCACTGGTACAGCCCTTTTGTTTTAAACCATATAGTATTTATAACACGTAAATTTATAACAATTTAACTTTTAGTAGAGGATTATACTGCCCTGATTAAGCAATGGTTGTAGCGAAACCCAGTCGGCATAAAGTAAAAAAAGCGTGTTTACAAAGTTATTGTTTTATTTAAAAAATAAAAAATATATTATTAGTTAGTTTGATTTGATGTTTTGGCCTTAAATCCAAACTTAAATTTTGTTTGAAGCAGGCCGCGCAGTTTTTGGAAAAAGTAAGGATATCAAAGTGCTTAATTCTTCCTTGAATTCAGTACAACATACTCGTAAATTTTTCATCACGGAATGATGAAATGATGAAATGAAAATATTTTCCGAGCTTTTCATTTCAGACCATAAATAATCCATTATTATTTCAATTCATTTGCCAAAAAAATACAATTTGTACGATTTCTGTTCGAAGTTAGTGACCCGTGAGTTGCTCAAAATAATGCATCTAAATTTATTTGTTTAATTTATTTAAAAAATATTTGTTTGTTTGTTTGTTCGTATGTTATGCGCTGCCATACCGTTCATCCAATTGCGATGAGACTTTGGTTATTTTTTGTGCGCACACCCGCGAAGGTTATAGGCTATATATAAAGGTAAGCTCTGGCGTTATGAAATTTGTATCAATGAAAATGAGTGTATTTAATATATTTTAGCGGCAGGAAGGGGAGGCAGAAGGGGAAGGTTATTTTAAAGAGGCGGGGTTAGCGGAAGGGATGACGAGGGAGGGGAAGGCGTGGAAGGTAAAAGGGGAACGCGGGGGGAAGGGGACGCGGGAGGGGAACGGAGAAGCACGGGAAAGGAAATGCAGGGATAAACAATTTATTTCTTTGGATATCTTTTCAGGGATAAACATACCGGGTACCAGCTGGTTACATATAATAACATAAGGATTTATTTTTGGATTGTAACGCCGTTTTGCACTTCCTCTTTCTATAGCCAACGTTTCAAACAATAGTGTTCATCATCAAGGCAGATGTGTAGTTAATGTGTGTGATAAATTAAAGTGTGTTATTCATTAGTATTTATAATTAATTAACATTTGTAATTGATTAATGTGTGCAATTAAGTAATGTGTGTAATTAATTAATATGTGTTATTAATTAATCGTCTTCCTTGCACTATCCTAACTCATTGCCTAGGTAGGATGTTAGGGTTGGCTCTTCAGTTCATTCTCAGGCTATATTGTTTCAAACCCAGAACGACTGACTATCCCCCGCTTCATTTTGCTTGCCCATGGAGTTCCGCAAGCTGGCCCTGACACAATGTAAGTCTCTGGATCACCGAGAAAAAAATCATTCCAGCTATCAGACAGGGTAGTGTAACCATTAATAATAAATTAATGTGTGTTATTAATTAATGTGTTATTAATGAATGTATGCAATTAATTTATGTGTTATTAATTAATGTGTGTAATTAATTTATTATTATGTAATTATTTTATGAATTCATTAATATGTTTAACAAATTAATGGATGTCATTAATTAATGAATGTGTGCTATAAATTAAAGATGTAATTAATTAATTAGTGTAATTAGTGTAATTAATTAATGTAAATAATTAAATAATGTGTGCAATTAATTAATGTACTTCAATGGTTAAATTTATTGAATATGGAACTAATAATAACACATCTGCCTTGATGATGAACATTGTCATATTGTCCGAAACGTTGGCTTAAAAATAACCCAAAAATAATTCACCCTATTTTTTTTTGGCCGTGAAAATCTCAGATCATGTCTGATAATAACATATTTATTCAAAGGCAGGAAAAAGTTAAAAATAAAAACTTTCTTAACTTCGAATTAACAAAAGGAACTAAATGAAAAATCTTTAATAACAATATAAGCCTAGGACTTTAAAATTATATTCTTGGTAAATCCTAAATCTGTACTGCGTGTGGATCCTATCTCTTTCACCTTGGATGTATCTTACTATGCACGGTGTCCCGAAACTCGTGGTACAAGCGGGGAGCTGGTGAATGTACACCACACACGGAATCGATCGTTGCATAACTGCAATTTTTCAGGTCAAATTTGAGAAAATCCGTTGCTAGGGGGTTAATATCAGCCGTTTAATGTCTTTTTAAATACGTTGAAACGCAGACCCGGCAACAATTTAGTTAACCCTTGAGTTTCCGAAAAAAATAGAAAAAAATAATCGCAAGGTATCCTTGTATCGAAAAACAGCTTTTTTTATCTGTGTAATGTAAATTTGCAAGTTTCTCACAGGTAAATTATTTTTTTGGTAACTTTTTTTTTAATATTCGTCGGTAAGCTGGAGTGGAAAAGCGTCAATACTTATATCAAAACAATAATATCAGAAAAGAAAAAAAATCCCTTTGAACTTAGAGATACGTTATTTTGAAAAAACGCCTTATTTATATCTTCACCGTTTCAAAAATACCGCAAAAATGCCCTCTAAAAGAAAATTTCTGAATGAATTTAATGAAAACATCAATTAAGCTTTTTAATGACAATGAATGTTTTTTACCTAGTGAAGTTTATATTAAAAACATACAATTTGGTTTCGAATGTATATTATGTCGTACTTTTAATTTTATGATTTTAAATGTTATTCTCAAATATGTTTTTTTATGTGAATACCAAGCAACCGTTTCCTGCTGAAAAGAGCCATTAGGACACTGGCATCCCCATTCAGGGTATGATGATAACCTAAAGAGAGTGGGGGGCGGGGGGGTGGAGATGAGAAAAGGAAGGTTTGGAAATACCTAACTCTTCAGATCTGGTCACTAAACACGATTAAAACCATTTCAAGCAATGTTTCAATTCTGAACAGTGGTCTTCATCCGCGGCCATACTTAGCATGGCCGCGGAAATTTTGTGAAAAAATTCTGTGAAAAATCCTAAGGATGCTTTGTTTCACAGAATTTGGACAATTCATCAAATTTCAACATTAAAATTCAAGTTCGATGAAAGTTCTATTCAAATTCTGCTATATTATCAGTCAGTTATTTCACAGTAGTTGTTTCACAACTTTGAAACCTGATGAATTATTCAATATCCAATAGGTTTCTACCACACTATATATGGATCCGGTGTTGTAATTTCTCATGTAGAAGACATGGTTCATAAATCGATGATTTATTAGAAACATTTAAAAAAAATATAAAAATATACATAAAAAGATATATAAGGCTTCAAGACTTTCACGTGTTAAACGACGAATTATTAATAATAGGTTTACCATTTCTTGTTTTGAAGATTCAACATTCACATTTTCTGAAATACATTTGGCTTCATTTTGACAAAATTTCCCCGACTCTTTGTATCATTTTAACCGCAATATTATAACGTTTTATATAATATTATCATATTTAATTTTACAGATCCGCGAGTAAATGTTTCGTGGAGATTTCCAAAGCAAGATTCTTGCGGAATAATATTATATTCTCCTAGAATAAATACAAACCGTAAGAAAAAGTCCTATTGCTTTTAAATCTGTTTCTAAAGAGGACATCTAACTTTCAAAATAGTAGCACTATTTTTAAACCCTGTTTAAGACATGAAAAAACATTTGTATTTCAACAAAAATTTTAATTCGTGTGCCTAATTTAATTTTTCCTTTCTATATTGTTACCTTTATTATCATCACAAATTTGAAAGTAAGCACGCAAAGCTTCTCAAAATACATGGTAGAATATTTTCAAAACATTTTAAAGAGACCGTCACCATCTGGTGGGGTACTAGTTGGAACAAAACAAAGTCCAAATAAAGTCTTCTGGAATTTTCCGGAACCTTCTAGTCTAGATTCACCGACACACTCCGCCACACATTTTTGAAAGTTTCTAGAACTTTCACCTTCCATAACTTTCTAGAGCATAAGAGAACCATTCAAAACGTTCTGGAACCTTTTAGGCTTACCGACATACTCCGCAACTCCTTCCGAAACTTTCTACAGCTTTATCGAACCTTGTAGAACTTTCCGGAATGTTCTGGACGCACCAAAACACACTGCCACTTATTTCTGAAAGTTTCTAGATTTTCTCCTTCCATAATTTCTGAAGCATTTGCGAACAATCCAGAACCTTTAAGACTCACCGCCAAAAAAACTACGTGGTACAAAAGTAGGCATACTCCGCCACTCCTTCCAGAACTTTTTTTCTATCAAATCTTTTAGAACTTTCCGGAACCTTTGGACTCAACCTTCTAGATACACCGCCACTAGTTCTGCTTTTGTTTCTTACCCATAGAATTGTTACATTATCTTTATTTTCATTGTAGTAATATCACCTGAAGGGTTCTTTTCGCAGCTGTAAATAATTTTAAATAAGATATTTTTTATTACCTTTCAAATATGTTTTCACGTAAATTAAGCAAGCTAGTCTGGTTTTAGCATATTTACAGATTTCGGAGGCTGTAAAAAGTTTCAGATTTACGGGATAAACCGTCAAGAATGAAAGAAGACAAAGAAGATCAAAATTTGCACAATAGTACAAACGGAATATATTACATTAGAATTTACGTGCCACGGGCTATGTCTGGAACAGAATTTTAACATTATTATTATTTATTTATTTATGGATGTGATTTTCAAAGGAGATGGAATTTAGGTTTGTTGAGTGTTTTATCTGTCAAGTTTATTCCAAGCTTTGGAACCTGATACTGTAAAAGCTCGATTCCTGAACTTAGTGTCTGGGCTGCGCTTTGCATTATTTAATTTTTCACGGCTCATTGTTAAATTACTTCAAGGAGTCTACCCACATAACCGTAGCATACCATGATCGTGCTATGAACATATCAAGCACGAAAAGAAACACGACACCGCACTACGGTGCTGGTCGGTTACGGAACAGTCTAGTAGGCGTTGTTTCGTAATAATTCTTAGAAAGAAAACAAAAAATTTGTTTACGTGTAGTGAGCAGAGTTCTTTATACTTATATAAATAATGAATTATTATTATTTTAACACCACCTCCCAAGCCTCGGAAAGATATTACCAGCCACAAACATCATATTCCATTATTTATTTATTTATTCAAATCAATTCGTATTTTTTTGTGTAATAACTAGACATCGGATTTTATGCATTTGCATATTTGCATATATCTCTCTAATTACGGCATTATTGCATATTTTAGCCTTTTTCCCCAATCGTGCATATTTCGTTGAATAGCGGCGGGAGGTACATATTTGTTTCTGATACTGCGCCATACAGCGTGAAAGCTGGCCAAGCCCTGCAAACTTTTTTTTCCAAATTTACGGCACATTACCTGCTTAGCTCATGGGTTTCAACGCCTTGCAGAAGAGATAATAAAGCAAAAGTATGAAAATGTTGACAAATTGATTTCCTCTACAAATAAGTGTTTTTAAATGCACCATCGCGTGTGTGCAATCTTACAAAGAGCAATTGCCAAATCTAGCATTGCGGCCAGAACCTACATGGGGTACTTGGCTAAAGGCGGTGTTATTCTAACTGAAAATTTTGAGGCTGTAAAACAAGTAGCTGGTCGATTTGACAGTTCTGGGGCCATTGTAATTCAGTCAAGCAAGCTAGTATTTGAAGACGCATCCATTAAACAGAATATTGCCCTCAACTCAATACGTTTCCACAAGTTACCAGATGCCATAGAAAAAATTGGAAACAAAAAACCTTCCTCTATTTAAATCAATAGAAATCCTGGAAACAATGACCGAACTCGCCAACGCCCTTCCTAATCCAATATCAGAAAATATTCGTAAAAAGTTAGACGCTAGTTTAAATTATTCTTTTAAGAACCCGAGTCTTGAAGACATGCAGAACATAATGCCTGCATCAACGGCACAGATCACCCTGCCTAATCTCCGTAATGGCGCCAAATTTTAAATTTTGTCCAATGACGTCAGTTGACGTAGAGAAGTCGAGAGTTTTCGGCGTACAAATTGATGTACTGGGTGACAAACGACACAAATTTGCGCTCGAAAATTTGAAAAAAATAATTGCATATTGTCACCAAAACTATCCATAATTTTAAGAATATCTCGCTGTTTTTGTACCGTCTTTAATTAAAATATATAAAAATAAAAATGGTTTTTTGATTTTTCATTGTGCATATTTTGGGCATATCGCTGCTTTTTGGTGCATATTTCGGCCTTTTTTAGTGCATATTTGCATGCATATTTTGACACTTTGTTAGTGCACATAATCCGATGTCTAGTAATAACATTCCAGATATAGTGTCTATGCGTAATTATCTTGCCATTTAACAATTTATTTGCCAAACCAAAAACCTTGTAAGTATGTTAGGGACCATCCATAAATTACGTCACAAGCATTTCATGATTAACTTAACATTAAAAAACTATATCGACCTTTTTATCAGCTGCATTAGGGAGTATGTGGCTCTCCTCACAGCTGATCATGTAGAAGTTGGTACGACTGGCCCTCTCATTAGAGTAGTGATTTGATTTTTTTCTAACGTCTACAGAAAAGTACAAAATTTAATCCTTTTTCAACCCATAAAACCTTAGAACAGAACAGATTTAAAGTCTAACTGATAAATTTAAAAATATTATTGTGTATTACTAGGTGCTGCTAGGTACTAGGTGCTAATAAATACTAGGTGCTACTAGATAAATCTTTTCAATACCAACATGATGATGATGACCTATGTTAAATACCAAATTTGATAGAAAATTTGTAAAAAAAATTGCAATAGAAAATCTGAATGCACCGAAACTGAATTTATTGAAAGCGATAGAGGGAAGGGGATCGCGGGAGGGGAATTGACGGGAGAGGGGAGAGGGAAGGCGGAGTGGGAACGCGTGAGGGGAGGAGCCGCGAAAGAAGAAGAGGAAGTGGAAGGGGAACGGGACGAATGGGAAAGGACACGCAGGGAGTAACAATTTCGTTCTTAAGTGGCATAGCAACGCATGCCAGGAGCTCGCTAATTATTTATACTTGACAAAAACTCCGAATTTATCGAAAAAAGTGTCAAGCCGTTTACCTCAATTTCGATATTCGAATTGGGAAACAGTTCCAATTAAGTCTGAATCTCGGACAGAATCACCAAAATCAATGATTTTTGTCAACACATTGAGCCTCTCGATAGCCGCATTTAACGCGGCTATCGAGATTTGATTGTTAGATGGACAGATGATTTATATTTTGTTTCCATGGATGGCATTTTCAATTCAATTTTGACAAAAAATAAGATTGACACTGTCTGCTTCAATTACACAATTATTCTCTCTCCATTCCACGCTTTACGCTCTGCGCTAAACTGCATTTGAACATAACAATTGACAATGAAATTTGGTGGTTGACCTACTGAACAATTGGTTTGCGGCTTTGTCTAATCGGAAGATAGCGTCGTCAATGAATAGTGTGCATTGTTGCCTGTATATTCGGGTTATCGGTTGCCGGCTATATCGCCTGGCGAGTGCACTGTGTGCAGAATAGATGTCAAGCATTGTACAATAGATGCAAACGTGTAGGGGTCAAAATTGATTAAAGCGCCCTCCTATTGAAGCATTTCCAATATTCGTTACTTCTACGCAGCATCCCAAAGATGACGTAGGTCGCGAGGGAAATTATTTTCATTAGAACCTCCTATAGGAGCTAATGTGATTTTTTTTTAATTGCCTATATCTGCAGGTACAATTTAATAACAATTATCCGCCTCAAATCCAAAATTATGTTTTGTATGAAACAAAGCAAACCAACAACCAACCAACCAACACCCCTGCCATAGGTCACTCCAAGTGATTCGCTCCGTTTGGTGATTTAGCAGGGTGTCTGGGTTCATGGGGTTAAGTTTGGCAGTGAATGCGTTTGTCAATCTACTGCGTGACGGGCCGGATCGGGAGAGACTGGTTGATGGAGACTAAGCCTAGACCTCTCCTGCTGGACCTCTCGACCCACCGGCTTGCACCGCAGTAGGAGGGATGGATGCGTACGTCCGTCACTCCTGAACATACTGATCCCTGATTCCTTCCCAACTTTCATTATTTTTTCTTCCCAGAACTTTCTCTCCTTCCTTTCCCTAAAAAGACCCTCCACACAGCATCCCCAAAGATGACGTAGCACCTGAGGATTTTTTTTCCTCGTGTCCTCCTGAATGGGGGTAATGTTTAAGAAAGACCGCGCAGCTGTTTCTAAAAGAGAGCTCTTGGTTCATAAAATATATGCACCACTTTTCTGTTTAGAATTTTAGTTCATAACCTACTTTCCATTACCAGCTCCAAAGATTTGAGAAGTCTATTTGAAAAACAAAAAATATGAGTAGACACCATTGTATGATCTTTTCTTTAAGTGTACTGTCTCATGAAAAATCAGTAACACGAGGTGGAAAATTAGTTTCCCCCTGAAAATGGTAGCTTAACTTGGAGAATCCAGAAAAGAAAATCCTTTCCTTGCCACCAGAGTTCAAGGGTAGTTTGAGAGTGTTTATTGCTTGAAACACTTAGATTTGCATTTTGTATGTAAGCTTCTAATCTTTTTTATTTGAAAAATCAATCAAAAAATTATGACACACATAATAAAGTTGATTGTTGTGTCTCATATTTCTTCGATTACGTAATAAAAACGAAATCATTGAACCCCATCACTTAAAATAGATACAATGTATTCATTCGTCCTCATACTTTTGTATTTTTACAGTCTACCTACATAATATTTAATTTTATGATTCTGGGTTTCCATATATTTTTAAGTCCTCGCTTTATACGCTCATACATAAAATTACATCGCCAGTTGTTAAAAAAAACAGCGAGAAAACGTGTATTTAGTAGTTCTTCCGAATATGTATTATTTCAGATATTTCGTAGGCATGATATCTTCGTACAAATACACCATAACTTTATCTCTCGGGAGACAATTTCTCGAAGTACTTTGTATGTAAAATATAAGGAAACCAAATTGTAGTGTTTTTCGTGTAGGAGAAAATAAAAGACAATAAAAACAGGTTTTTGGGAAAATAGAAAGGTAGCAGCGCTCGAACAATTATGCATAGAATTCTGGCTACCGTTCAACTTTGTGCCATATTGTCTCCACAATGGGAGGCAGCCTGAATAGAGTGCCAAAAATCATACTTCTGGCACTCATCCTAGGGCTTGATAATATAATCTGATACTACCTACATGCCTTTGACAACGAAAAGAGACACAATGAGAAATTTGAAAATGGTGACAAACGGCCAACAAACTAATTGCACTCTATTATAAATATTTTAATCTTTGTCTTTTGATAGTAATACAGTACTTTACACAATACTTTTTCAGAATACTCTAAATTACAATGAATTGTAATGCAACGGAGAATGGATCCTTCAGTAAGGAAAAAACGATAGAAAATATGATTCATGGGTTATGTACAGCGCACGTTTTCGGTTGAAATCAGAGAGTTTGAAAAGGGTATAATTTTAAAAAATATTCACGTAAATGTAAGTATCTACAAAATATTTTTATTATAATTTTTAAATTTTTGGAGGTGGCTATGGGTACCGCCGTCCGGGGAAACATTTATTGGATAACCTACACCTCTGCCATAGGTCACCCCAAGTGTTTCGCTATGTTTGGTGACTTAGCAGGGGTACCCGGATTCGTGGGTGAGGTTTGTCAAGGTCTTGGCGGCCGAGGTGTCTGCCCACTTGCTGCGTGGCGGGCCGGATCGAGAGATACTGGTTGAGGAGGTCTTTTGGTCTCTCCAGCCGGAATCCTTCAACTTGCATCGCAGTTACACTGACCCACGGATTCTTACCCATCCCTCATACATATTTCCTTCCCAGAACTTCCTCTTTTTTATTTACTTGAAAAAACCGCCACACAGCATCCCCAAGATGATAGAAGCCCTGAGGAAAATTGTTTTTCTCAGGGCCTCCTGAGTGGAGTAAATGTAAAAATTAAAAAAAACATTGTTCTGTGATCTGTTATCAGTTATCAGACAGTTGTAATGTAATGTGACGCTCTGACGAAGAAAGGGGTATTATCCAACACCGCTACCACGAAACACACAAAAAAATTTACAGACAGACGAAATGCTAAGCGCTGGAATTAAAATGAGACTACGCTCAGACAATAAAAACATAACTTTAAGCTAGTTTGCTCATATTATATTATTATCACCGTTAGAACAATTTATGTACGTAGAGCACACCTGAATAGATTAATTCTAAGTTCTAAGTCTAAGTATAGTTTAGTATTTAGAATTTAAGCTATTAGGCTAAAACACACCTGGAGTTAAATATCACTTAAGTGTGCTGTGTAAATGTGACTAAAATAGCATTAATGTCAAATTTCCATTTATCTAATATAAACGCGCTAGCACTAAACTGTTGTGCTAGCACTTTCGACCACCACAACACGGGCATGTGCCTAGCATGGTGGTCAAAAAATCATAAAATTTATGTAACAAACATTTTCATGAATAAAGAAAACTTAAAAAAAAGCACTACACTGTTGTGCTAGCACTAAACTATATAAATTACACGTATTTTTGATATTTTCTTGTAACTTTTTAATTTCCATGAATTACTTCATAATAAATTATCAAATGACTAGTAATCAACACCATGCGACTCATTTTAATTAACTTTCTCGATTTTTTTTAACTGCAAAAACAATTCTCCTCGGGGCCTACGTCATCTTTAGGGATGCTGTGTGGAAGGTTTTTAAAGGAAAAGAAGGAGATGAAGTTCTGAAAAGGAAAAAGGTATGAGAAATAGGTAGGAATCTGCGGGTTTCTCCAGGACTGCCGGACGTATAAATCCATCCCTCGCACTGTGGTGTAAGGCAATGGGTCGAGAGATCGGCTGGAGAGGTTTAGGTTAGGCCTTCTTCAACCAGTCTGTCCCAATCTGGCCAACGACGCAATAGGTGGGCGAACGCATTTGCCGCCAAGACCTAGATAAGCCTCACTCCGTGAACCCGGGCACTCCTGTTAAATATCCAAACTTAGCTAACCACTTGGGGTGACCTATGGCATTGGTGTTGGTTATCCAATAAACGGTTCCCGGGGCGGCAGTACTTATACCCGTCTTCCATATTGGGTTTATAGGAACCAAGTTTATTAACTATATGAAGATGACTGCATTGGTGTAAAAAATTATGGTCTTTTCATTACAACGTAGAGTAACTGCCAGAACGCCGGGTAAAAATGCAAATACGCGCAAAGTGGAGAAGGCCATCGAACATTCCTCTGCCGTACTGGTGAGCGGCTATTAACTCGAGACGTTTCTCTGTGTTTTCCAAATATTGCACGGCGCTGTGCGGCGTCACCAATAATGGTAGGTATGTATCTCGTCTGGTATGTTTTTAGAGATCCAGTGGCGGTGCGATGAATTTAGCAGAAACGGGTGCAGTAAAAACTTTACTTAATATTTTACTTAATATTTGTTACTTGTTTTAGATTTCTGTTGAAGGTTATTTAATTGGAGATACTTACATAGTACGACAGTTTTTATCCTACGTGTGACAAAAAGAACTTATATTTTGATAGATATATATTAACCGCAATACTCGATATAACAATAAAATTCGCGTTCCTCAAACACACACTACAAATATGAGATGAATTCTTAGATCATATTGCCTACACACAATATAATTCGCTACCGATATGTACGAGTTCAAAAACACCCAGCACAATAAAAAAATCAAAGTAACGCATTAAAAGAATTTTTTTAGTACATTTAAAAATAATTGTCATATTTTGTTTTGTCTCGACTCTATTTCTCTTATTCTTTCTCTTTATTTATAATTATCCATATTTATATAACCTCGTTTTTTTTCTACTTAACCAGTCTTTTATTTTTATGTTTATGTTAATTTTGATATTAAAATATCTTTGTAAAATTGTACCTATTACTTCTCACCCATGAATTATAAGTTTCTCCCGCCCTAAAATGACTTTTGTAACTCATCAGGATTGCCCTAGCAATAAATAAAAAAAAAAACAATAAAAAAACTGTAAAGTCTAATAACTACGTGTATTAAAAGTTATTTAACCACTCCGGTTTATCGCCTTTGTGCAAGATTTTTGCCTTCGTGTTATTTCCGCTTCGCAATTAAAGCTCAATAAATTAAATATTTCTAAAGGTAGCTAAATTGATATGGCTTAATATAAATAGCTTAAAACTGATTTTGAAAGGTGATGAAATAATCTTTGAAATTGTATAATTGCAAATAAAAATTGAAATTTGTAAATATTCAAATTTAGGATACAAAAATAAAAAAAATTGTAAAAATTACTCACGTGATGTTTTTTATGTAAAAACAGTACTAAAATCACGGTTAAGCTAAAAAACACTTATTTTATTAGACAAATGTGTAATTAACGATTTAATCACCTCATTTTTTTGCCGTTTTATGCAAAAGTATTTAAAAAACATTAACTAAGTCTAACGACGCGCATGCGTTTTGGCGGGTGAAAACTGTTTCTACAAAATTAGTATTTCTTATCTGCTTCTACGGACAACTTTGAATAGAAATGTGAAGCGTGGTTTATAATAGATATTCTCTTTTTTGTTATAAGGTTGTCACTAGAACAAAAACGGAGTTATAACCATTTCTGTGGGAACACACGCATGAGCTTGAAACAAGCTTATTGTACTTGACTGTTATTGATATATTATTTTGAAAATAAGCTTAGGGGTCGGAGTGGTTAAAATAGAAATAAAACATTCTCGGCCGTATTATTCAAAGAGACTAAAATATTCTGTATTCTTAAATTATTTATATTACAGACTATGAAATGAGTATTTAAAAACAAACAAAAAATGAAAATAGAATCAGCAATAGGACTATAACGTGTTTTACACCCCCGAAACCAATACCAAATTAAGCAAACACGTAGCAGTTTTATTGGCCCTAGTACATTTAATCTTCTTCCAAAAACACATTCAATTGACACATAAAACATCACTTTGCATAAAAGAATTAAAAGTATGGCTGAGTGATGTAGATGTTGAAACATTTTTCCTATAAATCCTATATAAACCTCAATGCTTCACTTCTATTACAATTCTACTGTAATTTCAAGACTAACTTTATTTACTTTCTTGAAACTATAACAAAAAATCAAAAAAATGTATGCTTAACTTCTTTACTACAATATGTTTCTAAAGCTTTCCTTTTAAATTAGCATTTTTACTTGTACTTATTGATGTTATTTAGCATTTTTGTTTATATTACCCTCGCACAAAAAGGGCCTTAGTGGTTCCAATCAACTATTTTTGTCTATATTTACTTTTTGCCAACTTTTACATTACTTGTATGTTACATTTACTCACTGAATTTAGAAAAATTATAAAGCATCTTAGAAATTATGTAAAACATTCTTTTGAAATGTATGTAGAAATAATGGGAAAAAATAAAGAAAAAAAAAGAAAATTGAGGAAAATCGTAAATAAATCATTACTGCTTTAATAGTGTATGTTTATAGAAAGATTAACCTATTCTAACATCCACCTACCAGTTTTTACCCTTTGCTTAACCTTTCACAATGCCCTGTTCAACCTCTGCGATAAAATAATATACGGGATATCACTAAGTGACCAATCAAAAGTTGGTTCACTCTCCAACATTTCGCCATTCGAGATAAAAATAAAAATAAAAAAGGGCAACACAGAGCTCCAGAACAAAAGTTATTTCTCTTTGTAATGCCAGACTTTGTAAATAGCCCCGAAAGTGGGGTAATTTGCGTCATCGTCATCGTCATCGCAATCACTCCCAACTCATTAGAGGCCGGGGAAAGTGGGGAAAGTCGGCGCTATCTAAATTGGACGACTTATAATAATAACTTTGTGAAAATAAATAAAGAGTTTATCCGACTGACTTATTACGTTTTGACGTCTGTGTGAGAAAAGAGCTAATTTTGGAAATAAGAGTGGGTTTATTTGCATTTGGAAAACTCATTTCATTGTTTTTTTTTTTAAATATGTTTGAATACAAATATTTCGCAAGGATAAATAATATGTTTGTAAGCATTATTAAAATGTATACTACGATATGAACGGTGGCCGGATAACTCAAAATCACATAATTTCAAAATCTCCTTCGAAAAATCGTTCAAAGGGATGAAAAAACTTTACGGGCTATTTTTCAATTTTTGAAGTGAAAACTTCTTTGGCACCGTTGTTATTTGAAATCCGGTGAAGCGAAAAATATCGACAGTAAAAAAAGACAAATACGTACATACATCTGCATGATTAAGCCTGCGAGAGAATGAGACAGACGGTGTCCTCGTTGTGCGGTGCTTCGTAGAATAAAATGTAATTTTTTTTTTTAAATTTTGAAAATAATATAATAATAAATAAACCCTACAGTTTATCCTACTCCTGATACACTGCAATTGTCTCATTCTCTCGAAGTTTAGTTTTCTGAAGGTTTCACTTCCACCGCGTGTGAATTTTTTTTTATGACTTTTCAAAGAGGTGTTTAAATTTCATGTTTCTGAGTTATCATTGAACCATATTAACATTACGGATTTCATGGTTACGTCTTCCTGTTCAGATATGAACATTAAACACGGTTAAAATCATTTCAAGCACAGTTTAGTTAAATAAAAAACCCTTTCTCATTCACCTTAAATAACTCATTTGTTAAAAAAAAATATATTTATAAATAAATATATTAAAAAGAAATTTTAAAATTTTAAAGAAAATAATAATTTTAAAAAAAATTAAAAGAAACTCAGTTGTAAGCGTTAAGTAAAGGTCATTTCATAAAGTTTTTCCAGCCGTAAAGAGTCCTAAATTCTCCAGTCTCTCAAAATAAATATCAACTCTGCTTTTGCCACTAATCTTTTAATGTAAAATCATGCCATGCCCAGTGTTTTAAATATAATGCCCTCCGCGTGCAGGACCGTATCTTCTACAAGCGTTAACTTTCTAATTGAATAGTGTTTTTCGGAAGTGACCTGCCAGGTAAGTATGTTTATGTATCTGTTTGTAAATAGTAAAATAAGATAGAACCTAGGAATTTTTAATAAGTTGTACAGCGCCCTTGGGTTATTTTTCACAAAAACGGCCCTCTACAAATTATCCAATTTTGATTATTATTTTAGATTCCGAATAATGGTCACCAGGGCGACACTGAGAGTATATTCTACTCAATAATGAATTACTAGTATGATGCCGGTATTTCTACCATTTAAGTAGAATTTAGAGATATATTGTTTAACGCGAGTACCGCGTACATATTAAATTGAGAAATAACACAAATTAATTCATTAAATGAAATTTGCTTCGGCACGCCGGGATTCCAATTCAACCCGCTACTTCGTAACCGCACAACCACTAAGACCATATTAACCTATTAAATTAAATGACGAGCTTCGAACCCGGGTCCGTAGCCAAGGAATTTGAAACTCTCGTACATTGGAGGTTATCCACCACTTACCCGCCCTGGTATAAGTAACAGATGGTTACTCCTTCAAGGCTCTCGCAAGGACTCTTAATGTTTTTGAAAGAACGAAGCTACATTTAGTTTAGAACGAATCTAGACCTCCCTCATCCCTGCATATAGTGTTAGTAAGCAGTATGCAAGTGCAACTCTCGTATAGAAATCATTATGGCCTAACTCTCAGTCATAACTAAGGCTATAAAAAAAGTTTTTTTGGTTCTTTTGTAATTGCGGTTGAAATAGTGCCATTTTTAGCTGTCAATATATTTTCCTAGAAATTCCGATTATCCGCTATACAATATTTATTTATTTATATATTGTTTCTTTACACCGCAGGTAAAATGTTTACAATACAATTAGCAACCTCACTAGGACAAGCCCGTGTTGAGGTTAGTATTGATATTATATTTACGTTTTCGCTGGACGTGAAACTAAACAATTTATGAAAGAATTACCGATAAAAGCGATCGCCATTACAAAAATAAGGAAAGATCCATTCAACCTAAGGACATGACTTTACTTTTTATCTTTAGTTTATGTTTTCTATTCTGACCTCCTTCGGGCAGAGCGGTGCGGTGGCTCGAAAAATAAATCTTCAACAGGATAAAACGTGCATTATGTGCACCACACAGAGTTAAACGAAATGGATCGTGTGCACTCTTGCACTTAACCTGCTCTTGAAAAGAACACAAAATACATTACCTTTTAAGGTCCAGATTTCCGAATATGTTCTAAACTCTTTCAAACTTGAGGTTTAGATTTTAAAAGTTTCTCTGAAAACTTGAGGTTTTTGAAACACTTAAAAAATATTTCAAATTTTGAATGACATTTTTCATACCAGCCGAATAAAGTTGTTTATCAGATATATGTTTTTAATAATAATTTCTCATCGAACTCCGGAATTTTTCCAGGGTATTTTAAATGTTAAATAGATTTCTTATTTTTGAAGATGTCATAAAAACAAATACCGTTTTAAAAACTAGATCAAATTGCCTTTTAGATTTTTTATTTGAATTTTTTTAAATATTTAAAGTTTACAATCTTTTAATTTCAAACTTGAAAAAACAGAAAAAAGCGTACCATTAACATTTTTAATCAAAACTTAGAAAAATATGAAAAATTCAAAAGAACAGTTACTTTATATATAGAATTTGCAAAAAACCGTCACTTCACTCTAACCTAGTTCACGCAATTTTTTTTTTAAATAAATTAAGTTCATTTAATTCCCCGAAAAAAGTCATCTAAAACTATGATATTTTAAACGCATCGCTTGCACATCTTAAAACGTTTTTCTTCTTGGAGAAATGGTAACCAACATACGCATTGGGCATTTTTATTATAAAAAAACATCACTTTCATGAAACAATTATAAGTTTTTGACCATAAAATTTATTTTCCACATTTATGTCATTGGTCTCGCATTTTGATGTAAAATTATTATGCAGTTCGCAACATGCCATTGTTGTAAAATTATTTGACTAATGAACTGGTAATATTGAGTTATTCGAATAAAAGAATTGATTAACCATTTTATGAACAAAATCGTAAAAGATCAAATCAAAGATTTACGTAGATAACAATCCCAAAAAGACATGTTAACAGCTGTCACCCATTGCTTTGCAGGGTCTTTGGCGGTAAAAATAATCACAAAAGCGCTTGTTACGTTGATTTCAAAAATAGAGTAGCATTCTTTTTTTTATTAGTACCAAATCGAATCTAAAATTGTACAATATGTTACTTAAACGTTTAACGGTTGGGATGTAATTTTTTTAGTAGTAAGGCTATTCATTTTGTTTTGTTATTTAACCTGTGTTATAGTTGTGATGCAACATTATTCAAGTCGAAGAGATTTTTTCTCTCCTTTATGTACATTTTAATTAATTCAATATTTCATTAGTTTATTGCCACTTAGACTTTTCCATACTAAGTTGCGCGTAGTCACGTTTCAACTATCGTTTTATTTTTCATTGTTTATGATTATCGTTGAAGTTAGTAGTAAAATTTATTTATTTTATTTTATTTATTTATTTATATATATTACGGTAATATACTTTACAAAATAATGCTTTGTCTGTCCAACTGGGAAGGTTTCCCGTTTCACGACAGCCAGATTGCACAATTAGTTTAACTAACTAACTAACCATCACGCCGTTTCCCCGCAGGGGTAGGCAGAGAGGACGGACCGCCAAACAACTCGGTCCTGGCACACACTCTTTGCTTCACTCACATTCATACATCGTCTCATACATACTCTTCTATTATTCTGGCTTTTGACATGGCCCGACTCAAGTATCTGATTCACTTGATCGTGCCATGTCTTCCTCGGGCGTCCCCGACTTCTTCTACCATTCGCATTTGCGTCATACATTCTTCTTAGTTTATAATATTAGTTTATAATATTCTAAATAAATTAATGGTTTCCTTATGTCCTTGAAAGTATCGCAAGGATGTGATTCTTACAAGGTCAAGTTGGAGAACATTAATGATTGCATTTGGACAAAGGAATGGTTTCTTCTTAGTTTATAATATTAGTTTATAATATTCTAAATAAATGAATGGTTTCCTTAAGTCCTTGAAAGTATCGCAAGGATGTGATTCTTACAAGGTCAAGTTGGAGAACATTAATGATTGCATTTAGACAAAGGAATGGTTTCTTTCAAGGGATCGCAAGGATGAGATGTTTTCAAGGTCATTTGTAGAACATTATAATTGAATAATTAAAATTATAGCATGCACTATATACATAACATAATTTTTAAATATTTACTAAGTACTAGCAATTACACATTTATAAACCAAAAATATCTGACAATGACATATGAATTCCCAATGTGTTTATGACTATTTAATGGATATAGAGAGTAAACCAGTTTAAGTAGACTTGTCTTACAGGCAAATTTGAATAGGCAACTATTGAGAACTCAGATTTTGAAAGGGCTAGTAATTTTTTACAAGAATAAAAAAAAAAAAAAAAAACAGAGCAAAAGATTCGTAAATTTAAATTTAAATATTAAACAAAAAGTGAGATCAAGTTATTAGGAACATAAAAAATAAATTTTTAAATTAAATTAAAAAGTAAAAATGAAAGTAATAATCCATTATCTTTTTAGTCATTACTATTTTGTTAGTCACTAGTTACAAGATATATTAAAAATAATTCGCTAAGAATTCGCTTGTCGAAAACAGCACTTTAAAATTGACCATACCATTATTATTACTGTGAGAGCCCAAACGGCGATTTTCCGGAGCGTCCGGAGTAATTGGAACAGTCGTTACCAAAATTCGGGGCGGGCTGTGAGACCGAAGAAAGGAGAATGAGATCTGGAACATCTCTATTATTTTTTCAATGACTTTTTGGTACGACCTCGAATAATAATTTGTATCTTTAAAAATTTTGTTTGTTTCAAATTATTTTCTATTCAACAAGTTTTCAACGAAATTCTAGTTGACAGAATTATATCAAATCTCGACAAAAAAGGAGGGTATTTTAATATTTAAAAATCTTCCCAGGAATAAGACATCATTTTTTCAATTTTAATTAATAATTATACGCTCTAGTCTAGGAGATGCTTCTTTTGGTGCAAGAAGGGCGTTTGGATCGAAATGGTGGTTTTTCAATATGTTTTATTCAGTTGTAGAATTTAGTCTTCTTAATTCTAGTATTTTACTCTAATTTAACAATAAATTACCTTATCATGAACATCGTTCTCCTTAGCCTATTCGGGTCGGGGACCCACTGCATGACAAGGCTACTCCATACGTCCCTTTCTTGTGCTGATTGTTGGCCTCCGTCCATGGCAGTCCCATCCTCTCCTCACACAGTTTTTGGAGTTGCCTCGCCCAACTGTGTCTGGGGCGGCCCACTGGACGTCTACCCTCTGGAATCGCACTTAGTATTTTCCTCGGAATTCGGTCATCAGACATTCTTAGTACATGCCCAAGCCACCTCAGTTGCGATTTTGAAATATTACCTAATTACTAAAATTTTTATTTGACAACATTTCAAGGCATTTCAGCTTCCTTTAAATTTGTTTTGTTCCTACGATCGATGTTATTGCAAACGGTTGTTTGAGAAAACGGTCATATTGGGATATTCGTCGTTTCTGGTGCTGCTGCAAGTTATCAGGAAAATTGAAAGTCCTGTATATGGCGGTCCGCAATAAATTTTGCTCGATATTTTCATTCGCAGAAAATAAAAAAAAAACCGTCTCTGTACGTTCATGTACGATCATGTACGTTACAAAAATTATTCAGTGAATTGAAACTGAAATTATACTTAAACTAACGATTCAAGCGTTAAATTTCCGTGTATACTAACTCTATTGTTCTTTAAAATAATATCGTGAATCAAAATTATGAATAAAACAATTATTTTTTTCAATTTTTGAAAAATTTTAGTTGCCTGTTTTTTGAGCGCGCGCTTTCGGCGTAGTATTCCACCGGCATGTGACGTCATGCTCGCCGGTGAATAGATGGCAAGCTACACGTTTCGAATGGCGTGTTTTTATTGGTTCAATTGTGGTTGCGGTTTTTATTGGTCAACGTCCAAAAAACGCTTACCCCGCTCCATTCCGAATGGGTCTAGGGTATAGTGCATCGCCTTAAAAATATATATGATTTAAAACGACAATATCTCCAGAGACGAAAACATTGTCTTTACCAAAATGAACCCAAACAAGGATAGGCAGTTTATTAAACGTAATTATTCTGGTACCGAGGGAAACTTGAGAGAAAACAGGCAGGCTGAAGAAGTGGATGGCGCCGTGGAAGTATTTGTCAACTTGCAAATTTTATTTTGTCTCTTGACTTTTTATCGCATTGGATTTGTCAGATTGTGCTAGAAAGTGCATCCAAATGGACCAATTTGATGACATTTTGTGCAGTTTTGTCTACTGTCCGAATTGGTCGGATATTTTTGCACGTTAGTGTAGTCAAATTGGACAAATAATTGTCCAAATAGACAAATTTTATGATATATTGCGCAATATGATTGGAATTGTCCGATCGGAAAACGAAATATCCAAAAAGAAAAAATGTACGATATTTTGCACAGATTTGCACATCAGTGTCCAAATGAACCAATTTGACGATAATTATTTTTTATTGTTATTTTATTTTATTAATCATTAACGCCCTTATGGGCTTTTACATACATAGTTACGTTTTTATGATTTAGTGCATACAAGTGTGTTTAGATGACAAAGATAACATAAATAAATAAATAGGTATTACACATGGTACACAGAAGTTAAGATGCTAAGTAAAAGTATAGCGTTATACAATAAGAGAAATAGAAATAATAAGATTTTGAACTGCAGTTGGCATAATACGTATATAACAAACAATAATAATGTGTGGGCTCTTAATATATTATTTGTATGTGCTGATATAGCGAAGTTTATTTAAAACAAAAATACTTTTGCAAAAAGACTAGGAATAGGAAGGGAGGAAATACAGATTCTCTAATCAATGTTCTTTTAAATGCTAAACCAACAAAATTATTCAAATATTGAATCGAACGTAATGTAAAAGAAAGAGTAAATATTTTATAGTATTTTGGCGTCCTCTGTAATGGTGACCCATATTCTACCCAAATGCTCCAAAAATATTGGCACTGCTCAATGGAAGCAAGTGGCTTGCTATGATTTTGTTTATTAACACTTTATTTTGTACAGTTCATTTCACAGTAGCATAGAGATGGGCTTTTCGCCAGGTGGACATTTTTCCCAGCGATCCTGGAGTTGGGGGGAAATAAAAATTTATTTTGCTTATCTACGTGGTGCAAATGGTTTAACAAATAAATAAATGTTTATTGTGCTCATAAAAACAGATTAAAAATAAAATAAACCGTATTTATTTGTTAATAAATGTCTTCAAAGGGGTGAGAACCTGTGACCGACTTTGCTAAACATACACATTGGCGAATTAGTATTTGTAAAGACATTATGAAAAGATTATTTCGTGGTTGGCTGTGGTGATAATCGATTACGCAATGTCGGCAATTAGTGTAATTAATATTAACAAAAATACAGATATATTAATATATATTGGTGCTTTATGAAATAATATCGCATTCCAATAATTTTTATAGGTTTATACATAGTTGACAAAGTAGACCAAGCAGACACGCTAAATGTCTTGTTATCTAAATGCACCACGACTTTCTGTCAAGGAGACACAGATTTTTTGTTGCCAAAGTGATTTTTTATGAGGAAAAGGAAAGATTATGAAAAAAATTGTCGTAATGCAAAGTCAACACTTTTTACGTAATGCAGTTTTCTTTATTTAGTTACTTAATTTGAATACTATAAGCTCAATTTGTGGAGCGGGTACGAGAACCGCCGCCCCGGAAACCTTTTACTGGATAATCAGACCCTTTGCCTTAGGTCATTCCAAGTCGTTCACTATCATTGGTGACTAGCAGTGGTGCACGGGATCATGGGTTGAGGTATATCTAGGTCTTGGCGGCAGATGCTCGGAATGATCGGGAGAGTAAAACCTTTGACCTCTCCAGCAGGACTATCTCGACACATCGCATCGCCTTGCACTGCAGTGGGAGGGATTAATTCATTCGTCAGTCTGATCCCCAGATTCCAACCCACCTCTCATACCCTTTTCCTTCCCAGAATTTTATCTTCTTCCTCTACTTAAAAAGATCTTCCACACCGTTGCGTAGTCGGGAAACACACCAAACGCGCGCCCAACATTTGTACACGGTTGGCATTAGTCACATGAGTCGTTTCTACGATTCGTTTTTGAGTTCAACAGCTCGGCTGTGGAACGATTTGCCAGTCTCTGTGTTTCCTCCCTCCTACAACATGGGTCTCTTCAAGACCATTTTCACTCCTTCCTCTCCTCAAATAGACTCTTCACACAGCATCTTCAAAGATGACAGGCCCTGAGGCAAATTATTTTTCTCAGGGCGTCCTTTGTGGAGTTAATGTAAAAAAAGGAAGAAAAAAGCATCCTCGAAGAGGATGTAGGTACTGAAGGAAAATATTTTTCCAGGGCCTTCATAGTGCGGGTAACGTAAAAAAAGGACCAAAAACACCATAAAAAAATGATTGATACAAATACCTTCATCATTTTGTTTGTTTTGGGACGATGTTGGTGAAAACTCTCCTATATTGTAAGAATCAATATTCCGTATTCAGCCTTTCCTCGAGTACGTTATCTGAACAGGGAATAGGAACACCGAATAGGGAATGTGAACATGATTATTGGTAATTATCGAGCCTTCAGAGTCAGGCGTCGTATTGTACATTTATCTGGTAATGAAAGTGGATATGTTTGCTTTGTGCTGTTAACGAGTTCCGCGAGTTATAAATAATTAATTATTCACGTACCAAACAAATTTACCGTCGCTAATAAAAATATCATATCTTCCTTTTATCTTTTTTTTTTCAAACATAAACGTTTCAAATTGGGAAGTAGGTTGCTCCGGGCCATTTTTTTCTCGTTCCATGAATGATTCTTTCTGTGTCGATATTTGTTACTGAGACTCACAAGAGGTTCCCATGCAAGAACGAGACATAGTTATACGACCGCTTCGCGCTAGAAATTAATGCATTAACATAGTTAAGTATCCGCCATCAGATGTTTTCTGGCATGCTTTTGTATTGCGTCATCTTAATTTGAATTTGTAACCGGACAAATAAAAATTGTGAAAAAACCGGACCCTTTTGAAAAGTAATGAAAAAATTAGATTAAGTCAGGTTTTTAGACCATTTTTTTTAGAAGTATCCTAAAGTGATGATTTGCCACTGTTCTGTTTGGCGTGAAACCATTTGAAATGAATCCAAGAAATCTAAACCTATTTTTGTAGCCTGCGTCTTTACATTATTATGACGAAAAAATTACTGATAAATAAAAATTAATTTTAAAGTAGAGAATAAATAAATTTATTTAACATTTAACACTATGATTAAATATGAGCCTATAAAGACTGTTTATAGTGCTAATAAATAAAATTAAAATTATTGTCGCATTATTCGATGCCGCACATAAAATAAAGTAACTGTCTAAGAAATATTGTTTTATTCTTTGGTGTCCTCTCCTATCGGAGGTTATCTATCTTACTCATCTCCATAATACACCCAACGATATAATTGATTATTTATTATTTTATTTTAATAACTATTTTTTCTGTTTTATGCATTTTTTTCTTTATTTAAATAACTTTTGTAAATATGTATAACCGTATGGGACGTGTGGGATTGCACTGTCCTCCCCACGTCCTGTAATAAAAAAAATTATAATTATTTTTAAATGGGGTATGTTGTGAAGCTGAAAATAATGGTGAGTGAAAAGAAATGGAAGGTTAAATGCCTGGCTATTCAGATCCTGTCGTCAAACAAGACTAAAGCCATTTCAAGCAACATTTCATTTGGGAATGGTGGTCTTACATTGGTTGGTTCCATGCCAACTCAGAATCAACTCAGCTCAACACCTCTTTGAAAAGTCGTTAAAAGCCATTAAAAAAAATTAAAAGTAGCCCATACCCTAATCTAACGTAACCTATTAAACCAATTTTTTTTTTTATTTTTACATCACTTTTAATGCTTTTCAAAGGAGGTTCTGAGTTGATTTCACTGTTGAGTTATCCGGTCACCGGAAATACTACATAAAAGCATTTTATTACGTTGAAATTTCAAAAAAAGTTATTTTCATGTTATACTACCGTCACGAAGGATAAATCACCTCTCAAGTTATTGCACTTTATCTTTGGATACCTTATAGATAAAAAAAATTTTTGGTTTTTCCACGTTTTATTATCGTTGTAAGTTTGAATTATTTTTTTAAGGCCGAGTAATAAATTTATGACATTCATATGCCGTAGAATAGCATGCAAGTAATATACGATAACCCTTTTAGCTTTTATTTTTATGTTAGAACATAAGAAAGGCCACATGGCCCGAAATTTACGAACATGAATGTTTTATAGTAAGTACTACATTTCCTACTCTTCCTCGCTAGGGTTTTTTCAGGTTATATCGTAAGGCTTGAGATTATAGAACATAAATATGTTACATTTACCAGGACATAAAGGTATTATGAATGCTACGACGCTAAATTGATCGTGGAAGAAACAATTATTCACGTTACTTATTACAAGAGACTGGGCCTGTTTTTTATGTGAATACCGCACGAGAGTCCCAAATGCTCCGGTCTGGATCCAGTGAGACTGCATCCCCGATTGGGGTATGTTTTGAGGTTGAAGTCAGGGTGGTGGGGAAGAAGATGAGGAGGAAGGTGGGAAAGTACCTGGATATTCAAATCTAGTCACCAAACATAGCTAAAGCCATTTCAAGACACGTTTTAATTTTGAATGGTGGTCTTACAACAGGGCCATACTGAGAGTACATTCCACTCTGGAACCTGCCGCAAATGTACAAAAATTTATTTTTAATTAATTCATTGTGAAATAAGACAAATCAATCAAAAAAAATATTCGCACGACAGATTTGAACCCCGGGCATTCGGATTGCTATTCGAGAGCCTTACCCCTCGACCAAGTCATACTTATTCGTCGTGACTTAGTCAAGTTTCAGATACTTATTTATTTTTTTACATCCTCTTTTCTTCGTTATATTTTTTTGTTTCAATTTTTTTTTCTTTTTTTTTATATTTTTTAATATTAAACAAAATTTCCAACTTTTTTCCAACTGTGCATCTCGCTAATATACTCTTAGGACTTAGTATACATAATAGATGATTTGATGATCGTATGAAAACGGCGCTATAGTAATAATCCAATGGTTTTCAATTTTAGGATCTATCATAAATGTTAAGATAGCTTTTTGGTATTCCATGATTTTTTTTTCAACCGAAAAGTAACAAAAAAGTGTATTTGACAATTAGGATCGGGTGGAAGGATTAAATTTTAACTGATCCTTTAATCAGTTTATTAAGCCCCGGCATTCCGAATTTCTACCGATTTATAAGATACAAGTATTTCTCTTGAAGACCTTAAGTTTTTTATTAAAAAAAATATATATATATGCTATTTTTTAAGATAATTTCTTTACATTTGTAAAGATATTATATATGAAATTCCTTCGAGAGAAAAAAGCCGCAAAGTATGCTTTGAAAATTATTACAAACACATTTTTTTTTTTTGTTTAACATGTTATGGATAAGAAAAAAATTATAGTTTTTTTTTTTTTTTACATGAGCTCCACACGTGGAAATTATTTCCCTCAGGGCCTATGTCATCTTTGGGGATGCTGTGTGGAGGGTTTTTTAAGGAAAGGAAGAGAAGGAGAGTTCTGGGAAGGAAAAGGGTTTAAGAGGTGGGTAGGAATTTGGGGTTCAGTGTGTCCTGGTCATCCGCCTCCAAGACCTGAACAAACCTCACCCCACGAACCCGGGCACCTCTGCTAAATCACCAAACGTAGCGAACCGAAGTGTATCTTTCAATGCAACATAAGAATTTGTCGAGGGGTTTTCGCTCTATTTTATTGTGTTTCATTAAATATTTTCACAAGTTATTAGATTTTAATATAAGCGCGATCTCGCTGACATTTGTATTACATGCCTCCCTTTCAAAACATCTTCTTTTAATTTTTGATCGCTTACTATGGAGCCTTAAGATGAAGCTATATGTGAAATCCTATTTAGATATTATTTAGATTCATCTTGACGAATCGGTTTATATTATGAACATCAAAAAATATGCTATGGATAAATTGAAGCTTTTACTAGCTTTTATATGTATTGGAATTACAATAAAATTATTATTTATATAACAAAAAATATAAGCGTAAACAATTAAAAAAAAAAATAATTTTGACTTAACTATGAAGTAATATAAGAAACAATTTTTTTAAATATCCCTTTATGGCCAAGACATTTTTGAGGTTTTGAGTGTTCTAAATTTTTTTCATTTTTATAAAATTATGCACAAAATAAATAAAACCACTTTTTCGCTTAATTGCCTCAAGCAAATATGACGCGCGATTTTAAATTTTGTATGGCATGAGAATCGAAATATTTCTAGCGTTTTTATTCATCTTAAGCCGCGCCATTCCACATTCTACCGATTTATTACATGTTTTCCTAAAACACTTTAAGTTTTAAAGCTCTTAAAAAATATATATTATTCTTGAAGAAAATATCTATACAATCCCCCACCTCAAATTTTAAGAAATTCCCTTGAAAGGAAAAATCGCCAAGTATGTTCCGAAAATTATTATAAACATATTTTTTTCAGTTATTTTGTATGAAAAAATTTACAGTGTTTCCAATATTTAATTTTAATTTAATAATAATTTTAATAATCCATGTTGCGCTTCGTCCTTATTTCAGAGCCAATGCTCTGACGGTGGACACTGCAAGATAGTCCGAAACGTTGATGATAGATAACAATTCACAATATTTACATTGATCGACAGTGTTAATGTTGTCTGTACTGCAAAAAGCAATGTCTCTATATTTTTGCGGCCTTTTCACAACATTAAATCTGTTTATTATGTATCCGCATTGCCAGCGTACATTTTTATTAAGCCTCCGAGGCAGTTAAATAAAGTAAAAATTTACTTATTTCGCTTAGTCAGTTCATATTCCAGGGAAAGCCTTCAGCACCGCGCGATAAGTTTTAAAAGGTTTTCGGGTAGGCTTTCGGGCTTGCTCGTGCTGTAAAAACAGGGTAAACTGGCCCGCGGGGAAATACCTGTTGCCATAAATATTCCCTAAGGGAGCCATGATATCTCGGCACCCCGCGTTTAGCTAATGAATTTACAGACATTCGAAATTCATGGAAATTACCACTGATGTATAATTCACTAGCTTGGCCTTTTGTTTCATGTGAGTGCCTCGGCTTCGCCCCATTTTAGTTTTAGTCAAAGTGTGATTTGCTGGCACGCATTACGCTGCTTATAAATAGGAGAAAAATGCGCCATCGGAACAACATATTGTGGGAAGGAAACAACTGTCGCCCGTTCGGCTCTAATACACGTTTACGAAGACAGCCGATGATCCCGATCGACATGTGGGCACCTTCAGTGACCGTTTATCTTGCCGCAGATCTACTCAGAACATCATTTAGAATGGATGTATAGTCAGGTTGTATATTAATTATAAACAAAACGATAATAAATACGGTTTATAATCTGACGAACTGGTGTATTATTGGAACTCCTGATCATCCGAGTAGTATTATTAATCAGAAGATAAAACCGTACACCATAATTTATATATATAGAAATCAAAATATTCTTGCTTGGTGATGTTTACGTAAGTTGTCCACGTATATATGAGATTGATATTAAGCATCAAAATACCTTATTTAAACTCCCTATACAAAAACTCTTGCGAAACTGTAAAAAATTTGAGATTGACATTTTTCAAAACAATGATTGTAAAATCAATTTTTTTTTCGAAACTTCTTTAAATTAGTAAATTTATTTTAAGTACTTGCCTAATACTTTGAATCAAATCAAGAATTATAGATATTTTAAATAGGTGCCTGTGTTAGGTACCAAATTTGATTGATTGTTCTTATAATATACAAAAATGAATATTTTTAATATATGAAAAATGAAAATTTGAATAAAAATTAATATTGTAATAGGTTTGAAAACTGAGTGTACTGGGACTGACTATATGGAACGCGGAAGGAGGGTAGGCGGGACGGGGGAGCGGGAGAGGGGTGGGGGAGGCGGGGAAGGTGAGAAGGAGACGCTGAAGGGGAAAGGTACGCACGGTAAAGGACATGCAAGGAGAAACAATTTATTGAATTAATAAAACTTACAGCAATAAAACATCACAATAATTCAGAAGCACAAATAACAGATAATTTCCCTCAATTTTTAATGTTTCAAAAATCGTCGAAATTCTAAGTTTTGCAAGCTTCATTTGGTTCAGGGTCTGGCTGCTTACACAAAAAACATTACAAAACCATCTAAAGATTACATTTTATAATCAGTGCATCTTATTACTTTATCCTTGCCTTCCCTGCCATTTGCTCGTAGGTGCGTACGGTGAATTCTTTATCAAAGAAAATATCTCCCGTTCTTTAATATTTCCACGTAAAACACCTAAATATTTAACGACGGTGAGACGCCGGATCTACCGCCCTTACGTTCGTGCAATAGTGTGGTAAGGAAACATAATGTTTTACATAATTAATACGCCTTATATTGTGTACGTTGAGCAATCGCAGTGACGGATTTACAGAAAGCTGAATAAGCTATGACTTAACTACACAAGTACCAGAACTACTTAGCTATGGATGGAAACTTTTTTGTCCAAAACTTCGTGTTAATATTGAGCTTTGTCGCTACCTGAAGTTTTGGTTCTTTGGATTTTAACACAGTATTAGCACACGACGAATCGTTTCAAGCCTCGATGACATTGAGCGAGTTTACAAGCTACTATCAGGAAATTAACTATCTGTTAGTAAACTCGCTCAGTGTCATCGTTTTACTTGCTAACTAGTAGATTGTGACCAATCTACGAAAAAAGTTGAAAGGTGGTCAACTTTACTCGCTACTCAAGATGGCGGCCTACCAACAGCTGATTTCGTAACTGTCAGAATTAGTTCGCGTGGGAACCGTAATTCTCGCTACTGGCTAGCGTGTGGCGCTAGCAGCGAGCTCAAGTTTTTTTACAAAATATCGACCGAATTGGTTCACGCGAAAGTCGTTATTTTAGCTGCTACTGTCGCTACTGAGCGAGTAGACAGTTTTGTGTTTCATCATGAAAATTTCACTCGCCGATTCACCCGCTTTTAAACTTACCGCTTGTAAACTCGCTCTATGTAATCGAGGCGTTTCAGTGTGGATATGGATTCCAGAAGCTTGCAAACCCAAATTGCTCCCAACCTTCTGTAACCAGTGAGACTATCCAAAGGTCGCAGGATTGAATCCAGGTGTGCGCAAATAATTTTTATCTGTTTAGTTATTGTATTTAACAAATAATTCATTTAAAATAATATGTACAATATTTGCGGCACGTTCCAGAGTGGAAGATACCCTCAGGTCTTACAACCTGGTGTAAGACCACCATTCAGAATTGAAACGTTGCTTGAAATGATTTTAGCCGTTTTTGGTGACCAGATCTGAGTAGCCAGCTACTTCCCTACCTTCCTCTTTTCCATCTCATTCCTCTCCCCATTACCTTCTGCCTCACAACATACCCCAATTGGGAAATGCCATAGTCTCACTGGCTTCAGACAGCAGGTGGTACTCTTGTGAGGTATTCGCTAAGAAAATCGAATGCAGTTTACACGCGGTAGGAGTGAAACCTTCACCCACACAATCTCAACCAATAGTAAGTAGCATTTAAAAGCGAGCTTGTAATCAAAGCGGCCAACGCGGTAAGGTTTCGTTCTATCTCATTCTCTCGCAGGCTAAATTCGGCAGATGTATGTATTTGTCTCTTTATAGTCGTTTATTGTCTCTTTATTGTCGTTTCCGTTTCATCGAGTTTCAAATCACAACGTTTTGCCTCAAAAATTTCCACTTGGGTTAAGTTGTGCGACTGAAGGTAGTGAGGAGGGTATGAAGGCGAGAGTGAGGAGGGTGAGTAAGTAGCTGACCTAACAAAACGGCTAAAGCCTTTTTTTTTATTTATTTATTTTTTTTTTTTTTTTTTTTTTTATTAGTATCTATAGCAAAATTTGTACATAATGTATTTATAAATTGTATTATATTAAGGTATTATAAAGTTTTTTTTTCACAGTCCTCCTCACTAGGGTTCCCTGTTCTGAGGCGGCCTGTAGTTTTTCCACATTTGTATTTAGTATCCAGTTGTCTTTACATGGTCTTCAGTATGTTTGATAGTTCATTTTCACTTTGTTCTCTCAACCATATTTTTACTTTTGTTTTAAATTTATTTATTTCTGTTATTTTTTTGTTTGAGTTGGTAGAGCGTTGTATAGTTTAGTTTTTCAAGCAACGTTTCGTATGTGAGTAGTGGTCTTTAACCACGATACTTAAAGTATCTACCGCTCTTAACATGCTGATCATAACAGCATCTCATATAGACGACAGTCATACCGTATTATTTTTAAAATGTGAAATAACACAAATGAGTATAAAACTGACTTGCGCACGCCAGGATTTGACCTCCGCAACCTTTGGAATGGTGCCTAAGGATCGTAACTTGGTAATCACGTAGGTCGTCAGTATGGAAATCGAAACGCTGCTGCTTTAATTGTGTTAAACGTTAAGTGACTAGAACTGAATAGCCAAATACTTGTTTCCAACGATTTTTCTCTTCCCCTACACCTTTTCATTTTCCACCTCCTTCGGACTCACAAAACACCGCAAAAATTCTATTATTTCGGAGGGTAAGGAAACAGATGGTGAGATGGTATAGGAGGAAACATTATATTCAAAAAGCTTCAGCAGCTTTAAAAGGATCCAAAATTATAACTGAATCAGGAAGAAACCAAAAAGACTCTGCTTTACTTGGAATTTATGCATAAAGAGTGATAAATTCAGAAAAAAAAATAGCCTTGTTTCAAACCCACTCGCTCTCATCTAAAATTTAAATCAGATTCCGAGTTTCCAATTTCGTCAACAGATGTCGTATATAACTGAAAATTTTATTACTGGCTTTATATAATAATACAATACGTAGATTGCCTGGATGGAGTCGCCCTCGCCCTCTGGAGGCGAAAGACGATGCAATACATAAACGGCTGCTTGCCTTCATTTTAGTATATAATTTTTTTTCATTGTAAAAATAATTACCTAGCAGAACTTGTTTATAAATAAACTGTTTTTATAAATTCAATAATAATATTATTAAATATATGAAAGAAATTAAAAAAAAAAATTTCAGTTTCATTTCTCATGTTGATTTGTTTTTTTATTTAATTTATGTGTTGTTATTTACCTTTTGCCTCATCTTACTATTTGTCTTTCTTTTGTTATTTTGAAATATTTTAAGTATTCCATTGCACTACCCTTGCATACATTCTGGAATAAACTATTATTATTATTAACACTTAGGACGGGTTGTGTCAAAAAATTTGATGAGTTCATCAAATATTTGAAGTTGATTTTCGGGTTCTGTGCAAGTTCTTTTCGAGTTCTGTTTTTTTATCATCATAGACCAGCTACTTCACAAAACTGAAATCATCACAGAACTTGAATTGAACTTACACAGAACGTGAAAATTAACTTCAAATATTTGACGAATTCGTCAAATTTTTTGAAACAACCCATCCTTATATATCGATCGTTCAGTTGATTAGTCTAACATCTCTAAATGCTAAGTTTTGAGATAATTAGGAAAACAATATTCGCATGCTCACCTTAAAGCAAATATTATTTAAACTTGTCTATGTTTTACAAAATAACACCGGGAGGCACAACGGTCCGGTACATTAGTATGACTTTTCGAAATATTCACTAGTGATTCATCAATATTTTATTTAATTCACTGCAAGTATTTCTGCATTTTAATTGATTTGGTGGTATTTATGGGTAATCTGAGTATTGTACCAGATAGAGGGTAAGCTTTTACATATAACTGCATATTCATCTCAAATTTCGATTTTTCAGAGATTTTTTTTTTTTACATGACCTCCACACAGGAGGTCATGTCATCTTTGGGGATGCTGTGTGGAGGGTTTTTTAAGGAAAGGAAGGGAAGGAGATTTCTGGGAAGGAAAAAGGTTTAGGGGGTGGGTAGGAATCTAGGGTTCAGTGTGTCCTGGTCATCCACCTCCAAGACCTAGACAAACTTCACCCCATGAACCCGGGCACCCCTGCTAAATCACCAAACGTAGCGAACCACTTGGGGTGACCTATGGCAGAGATGTTGGTTAAAAAGGGTTCCCAGGGCGGCGGTACCCATTCCCGCCTCCCAAAATGAATTATTGTTTACATCTCTACATAGAAAAAAAACATATCTTAAACTGTGCATTCCGTGAACATTTACGGCAACGTCACAAAACACTATTTTAGGGTAAATTGCTTAATAAAAAAAAACATTTACCTCTTCACAATGTTACTCTTAATTTTTTTTTCATTTTAATTGTCTGTTGTTGTCGTTTTAATAGAACTTTCCAAAACAAAAATTAAAAAATAAATTAATTAAATAAGTGTATAAATAATTGAATTAAAAATGTCAAAGAATGGCCTGCAAATAATGTTTAAATAATTAAAGTTTCGTATCTAGTAAACACTTTCTGGGTAAATATACATAATTATATCAAATAGAAATGGCAATAAAATAACTTTGTTTTAATTCCGCTTTATAATGTGTTTTTAACCAATCGGTTTCGGTTTGATTTGAGCCTTCATCGGGAGTGAATAAAAGGCACCCCTTCGGTACCTCCCTGCCTCCCGCCACCAAAGTTGATATTCTCTTTATCTCTTCTACTTTTCATTTAAATACTCTGTTAATCTGTATTCGTGTATTTTATGTAAAAAAATTTATTCACTCCTGATGAAGGTTCAGGTCGAACCGAGACCGGTTTCTTAAAGATATACCTATAATAAAATGGAATTAAAAAAGTTTAATATGTTAAAATAATTGACTCAAGCACAAGTTGACGTAACTAATATTTTGGTTAGTTACGAGTTTTTTTCTTATCATTCTTGCCTATGCAAACCTTCTTCTTCTTCTAATTCTGCTAGGCTGTCAATTGCACTCAGTAGCCATGCATCTTAATAAAAAATGTGTCTTTGTTTGTCCCTTCTGCGCTCCTAAACCATTCATCCGATTGCGATGAAACTTTGGTGATTTGATGTGCACATTTTTCTACAGGTTTCTATATATAAAAGTGAACTCTGGTGTTATGAAATTATTTCCTTCGCTATTATCCTATTGCGATGAAACTTTGGTGAGTTATTGTGCGCACGTCCGCAAAGGTTTCTATATATACTGGTGACTATATATAATATCTTTCCTTTTTATAATATCTTTCTTTTTCTTCTTTATTTATTCTGTTTTAAAAGAAATGTAGATTTTTCATTAATAAGCCACGTCTTTACAATTTTCAGGCTTAAACTCTCATTTTCCTCAAGAGCAAATTTATTTTTGAGCTTATTAAAAGTCACTGGTACACAGTACTCCAGCGTTCGGCATCCATAATTAATATCCTAAAATTTACCATTGTTAGTACCACAAGTTAGCAACCCGATGCTGATTTATTAAAGGTACGAGTATAAACAAAGAACATGGTTTCGTTAGCTTTTGGTGGTTTTTCCTGCTACAAAAACAGGAAACTCGAAACGATAATAACTTACACGATATCTTCCTACAAATTCTGATAAACCCACGGCACCACACATCGATCGTTCAGTTGATCAGTCAGACATCTTCAATTACTAAATTTTACAATAATAGAAATGTGTAAATGCACCTAAGAAACAGTTTTTTTTTTAAATACTGTTTTATTGTTAAGTTTATCTGTGTCAATTTCCCTTGATTGACTTCTTTTTTTTCTTATAAAACTATTCACAAAATAAAATAAAAACCGCTCTTGCGATAAAATCGGACGTTTGGAGACTCCGCGTGTCAAGCGATTTTAATGCCTGTGGCATATGTCACGCTAATGGTATGCATATGTTTGGCTGAGTATTCCTCTTAAATTGGGGCGAGCAAAATAATGTTTTCCCTCAGGAATTACCTCCAATTGATTTCGAAGATAGATTTAAACCCCTCGGATCCGGATAAAACAATATCACGTCATCAAATATGCCAGCTTGACATTCAATCTCAAATAGATTTGCTTTTTGAACGTATCCAACTGTTTAAGAAAGCAGATGAAATACTCATAGATTTTAAGCTTAAAAACGGATGTATGCAATTCAAAATATTACAATTTTGAACACAAACTTAGCTTTGCGGAATTGTGATTTATTCTGGAGTTTATTTATACCGTCTTGCGCTACCTCATTTTTAACCAACGTGTCGGACAGCGTTACAGTATCTACCATCTGGGCAGATGTGTATGGTATAATATCCTGTGGCGTAGCTAGCACGGGTGGCACCCGTGGCGAATAATGTGGTGTAGTCACCCCCCACCCCCCAAAAAATTAACTATCCAATCCATTTACCTTGTTTTTTTAAGACTAACAGGATAACAACTTTTTCAACAACCGAAAGGTGTGAATTCCCTTTACGAGTTCACGTCAACCACAATGTACAAAAGAAATGAGAATGACACACATGACAAGTAAGGAATATTTCAGGGGAATCCCCAACCGAGCTAGGAACGAAAATATAAATAACAGACCTTGTTCAGGTGTAAAATATTTTTGTGACGGCATTCTTCGTAATTTTTTTTCCACGGTCGGGTGTCACCTCTCATCGGGTGCCACCCTCATTAGGTGCCTCACCCTCATCGGGTGCCCCCCCTCCCCCTCTCCTAGCTACGCCACTGATAAAGCCCCAAAAACAAATCAGAATAATACTTTTGCCGTGAAAATCTAAAATCTTAGTTTTCTTAATAAAAGTAAAATGAAAATATAAAAAAGCTAACGGTATTAAAATAGCTTGTTATTTATGTAAACTGTATTTACCACTTTAAGCAAAAAATACGCATTTTATTAGACCAAAGGTTTATGAATATTATGATCACCTGACTCTTTTTTGGAATTAAGTATATAAAATACAATAATTTTAAAAATTGGTAAACCTGACCGGGAGAACTGGCAGTTTCTATTTCTGTACAATTTTTTTTTTAATTATACAAAAGAGTCTTTTGTAATTTTTTAAATGCAACGAGAAATTTTGTGTTCTTTCTTTCTAAATATATATCTTATATGTATCTATAAAAATGAATGTTTGCTTGATTGCTTACTTGCATGTATGTGTGTATGTTGTTTATGTATTGCTATATTAAGCGTAGGAAATGTTTGAACCTTTCAAAATATCTTCTTTCTACCCTCGCGAAGGTTTCTGGATTATTACAACCACATGACAACACATCTAAAAAGTTTTTCAAGCATTACAAAAACTCTTACGAAACTGACAAAAATGTTACAATTTAAGAATAACATTTCTCAAACCATCGATTGTTCAATCAAAATTCAATTTTCGAATAAACTCTTTAAATTAATGAATTTATTTTTTAAGTACTCACCTATGATACTAACCAAAATGGAGTACTTTTTAACTAATCAAGAATTGTAGGTATTTTAAATAGGTACCTGTGTTAGGTTCTAAATTTGATTGATTGTTCTTACAATATATAAAAACTAATGTTTGTTGTATGTGAAAATGAGAATTTCTATAAAAAAAAACAATAAGTGGCATGCGAGCTGTTTGAAAACTGAATGTCTCTGTACTGAATATGTGGAACGCGGCAGAGGGGAGGAGAACGCGGGAGGGGGTTCGCGGGACGGGGAAGCGGGAGAGGTGGGAGGGGAAAGGGAACGGGACGAATGGGAAAGGACACGCAGGGAGAAGACGTATGCCGGGAACTCGCTAGTATATTACTGATTATTATACAAGAAAGGTTTTACCAAAACGAAGTCGATAATGTTTATAATGTTTATATGCAATTTTCTCATGTATGTGACATCTCAGGGATGTTCCGTTACACATTGTGAATAAAACATGCATTCAAATAATGTTCATGGACACCAAATCTCGGTTGAACATTGTTGCAAATAATTTACATGATTGCATTGCAGATTTATGTTAAGTTATGGTAAATTGACACTGCTTGCTCATGATGCCCAGTTAACATTAACATCGGATTGCGCAATGATAATTCTGGAATAAATTTCACATTTGAGTAAACGCGCATATTAATAAATATTAAACATACACAATATGTGCATAATATATTGTTAACATATTTTATATTGATTAGGTACTTGGAAAATGATAGAAAAAAAAACATAAATATTTATGTAACCTGGTTGAAATTTAAATTGAATGTGATTAAAGAAGAACAAATAGCATAACTCAAGATGATAATAATTGTAACGAACATTCGTTTAATTTAGGAGGCGGGGATGGGTACCGCCGCCCCGCAAACCGTTTATTAGATAACTAGTATCTCTGCCATAGGTCACCTCAAGTGGTCCGCTGCGTTTGGTGACTTTGTAGAAGTTGCAGGATGCATCCACAAAGATGACATAGACCATGAGGGAAATTATTTTCCTGAGTGTGAGTATGTGGGGTACAGCCTTACTAAAAAACGTTGTGAAAATTTTATTCAATGCGATAAACGATGTGAAAACATAACTAATAAATAAATTACAAAAAAATGATCATGGAAATATGTATACATTTCCTACACAGCCTGAGGGGTTGTTTATCTGTTGTATAAGCTTGTTTTATAAATAATTTCTGAACGAAATTTGAAATTTTTCTTATGTATTTTAATTATCTTGTATATTTCTTAGTTTTGAGAATAACTTAAAAATAAAAACCTTAATAGAAACTAGATAAAATTACCTTTAAGATGTTTGAATCTGATGTACACTTTTGTGTTTAAAAATTGAAATATTTTAAGCTTGAAACATAAAAATAGTTGACAAATAGAGCTTACCTTACACATATTCTATTAAAACGTTGAAAATTTACGAAAAATTCAAAATAAAAAAAAAAAATTTATTTTAAAAATGTACAACAAAACCATCGTTTTACTAAAATTTAAAAATTATAAAAAAATATTATAATAATTCTCCAAGAAAAACTGAAAAAATCTTACATTTTGAATTCAATTTTGCACAATTTAAAAGATGATTTCTCGAATTCGTATTTATTTATATCCGTTTAAGACATTTATATTATTAAATAACATTACTTACGTCAAAGTTTTATTAAACTCACGCGTAAAAGTCATTTAAAAAATAATGGTTAGCATAACTAAATTATCTGCAAAACATTATTTGAAGGACTAAAGCTGAAAAAAATAAAACTAATAATAGTAATGAAAATTAATTTCACTAATATAATAGTGATTTGGTCAATATGAAAAATATGGTTGAAAGCCTAATTTCATTTGCGCGTAATGCGAATACCACATGTCAAAACAGAAATTTTCCCGTGAATGAATGAAAAAACATGGCCGCCGCGCTTGGGCAAATCTAGCAAAGTTCATTGCAGCCAACACAAAAACTTCATTTTGTTATTAACAGTTATTAGAAACTTTGCAAAAACACCGTCTAATGGTCACCGAACAGAAACACCGTTGTAACAATGTAATATAATAATGCTGGTATTGTTTAAGCGGAGTTAACATCAGTCAAAGTGTTTGACATTCATAGAAAATGCATTTGATGAAATTAAATTTTATTAAATTAATTCTGCTACACGCTTGAAACTGAATTTTATGCACTTAGCCTGAAGAGCACCAAAGTGAGTTGAGCGGTTCCTGACGTACAAACGATACAATACATCGTATCTAACACTATAGTTTATGAACATTTGGGACCCACTTGGTGTACAAGCCCTCTGGAATTGATTTCTCATGGCAAATATCGTTTACTTCCGAGGAAATGGATTCCACAGGAAGCTTCCAGAGTGCACAGTACACACGATATGCTTTATTCATAGATGAACACTATACTACTAGATGCTTTGCATAAACACACAAATGGCATATACATACGTACTGCACGACGTATGTATATAAATACTATAAACACTATGTATATAATACAAGGAGAATGTTAAAAAGTAATGTAGTTAAATAAATCCCCATGTTATTTAACTGGCATTTTTAGCCTCCCTAATACTTTTTTTTGTAAAAGTCCTTGAAAATTTATGAAATTGGGTATTCCTTATGCTGGTGGCGATAAGGATGAAATTACCGCTTAAACTTAAAGAAACCAAAGTCTTTAAAAAACATACAATGTTGTTATTCTTAATTCTTTTAGTCTCAACTATTTTAGTAACCAACAGCCACCTCTGGTCTGGAGCCCCAAAATACCTGAAAAAAATCCTCGACTTTGTCCAGAAACGGGCGGTCCGTTTGATAGATCTCCTAACTTAACAAACGGATTGCAATCTTTAGAGCACAGACGTCGGGTGGGAATGTTATCCTTGTTCTACCGGTGTTTCAATTGAAAATGCTCCGAGGAACTAGCTTCATTGATCCCTTCGGCACGGATGCACAGTCAGGATACACGCCAAACGCATGCCCAACATATGTATACGGTTGACATTTGTCGCGTGAGAACGGGTCGCTTCTTCGACTTGTTCTTGTGTTCAACAGCTCGGTTGTGGAACGATTTGCCGACCGTATTTCATCCTTTCTACAACATGAGTTTCTTCAAAATCAATGTTCATTCCTTCCTATCCTCAAAAAGACCCTTCACACAGCATCTTAGATGACATAGGCCCTGAGGAAAATTATTTTCTTCAAGGCCTCCTGCGTGGAGTTTATGTGAAAAAAAATTTGAAGCCCGTATAGCATCCCCAATTGCGGTACGTTGTGAGTTGAGAAGGTAGTGGGGAGAGGAAGGAGATGAGAAAGAGGAAGCTGGGGAAGTACCTAGCTGTTAACATCTAGTCACCAAACAGGTGACTAGAAGGGCTAAAACCATATCAAGCAACACTTTAATTCTGAATGGTCGTCTTACACCAGCACGATGCTGACAGTATCTTCCATTCTGGAACGTGTCGCAAATATAAATTATTTTAAAATTATTAAATTGTAAAATTACATAAATCAATATAATAAAATTGATATGCGCATTCCGGGATTCGAACCCGCGACCTCCGGATCGTTAGTCAAGAGCCTTACCCCTGACGATAAACTATGTTACTGTGTTTTACATATCTCGCTGTTCTACTGTTGTTCTCAAAAATCAAATAACAACCTCAAACCAAAAACATATTTTTTTAAATAAAAGGCAGGATTCCATCAATTTTTTAAATAAAAGCAATGTATAATCCCTCGCTCCCCTGATGAACTGACGTACCACCTACCCCGTAAGGTCAACCTCCCTGGCGTATCAACCCTCCCACGCCCACAATCTGCTCCCGGCGTCGCATCATCCACGTGCTGTCAAACTGCCCGGAGTCCCATAACAACAGGCGGCCTCGTGTGCCTCTCTACTAAAACCTGCCATGCTGTCCGCACCAAACACAGCAAACGTATTTAAAATCAGAATTAACATACTGAACAAACTGAACAGACTGTGCAATAGTCACAATAACGTTTTATCCAAGGTGGACATTTTCAATTGCTAACTTACCAAATATAAGGGGTCCATAAAAGAGTAATTTATTCTCTAATGTTTTGTGAATAATGCTATGTTTCTATTGTTTATGTTTATTATTCGGTTATGATTTGATTTGTAAGTACAAACAGTCTTCTTATAGTCACTATGTGATGTTGATTTGGTGATAATTTTTTTTATTTTGTGTAATTTTTCGTTTTATATAATTTTTTTATTTTGTTTTTTTAACGTTCTTCATGAAACAGTTATTCACCAAAATATTATGGAGAAGATTACAAAATTTAAAAAAGTATGTATGGGGGCAGTTTAATGTTGTGACGTATGTCGAAGTATAGTTACTGAACTCTCTGTAGGTGACATTGAAGATCTCGATGCTCAATGCAGAATCGTTGAGCAGTTGAGTTGCTCTGTTTAATGGCGCATTCTGATACACAGAAGTTCTCGCTTTCGGAGCATAAAAAAGTGCATGGGATCTCCCACGAGTATATGCGTTAAAGACATTTACGTTAATCTCGTTCAACAATGTAATTTTTGGCTTCATATTATTTTCTTTTAAATTTAATTATTTCTTATTTCCTATTATGCTGTCTTATTAGAGTTAAAGTAACGAGGAAATCCATTATTGGTTTTATTTTGGCTATATTTCTCATGTACAAACTGAAAAAATGCAAACTGTTTATTTCCCTAAAATAAATAAATATTGGAACTACACGCTTCTATTTGGTATTAGGATATGTTGTGAGGCTGGAGGTAGTGTGGAGAGGAAGGAGATGGAAAAAAGCTAGATAGCGAAGTTCCTGGCTATTCAGATCTGGTCAAACGAGTTTCAACAGTTTCGGTTTAGAGTTTCAACTGCTTCCAAGCATCTGCAGCCAGTAAGACTACGGCATCCCCAATTGGGGTACGTTGTAAGACTGAATAGTGGGGAGGAGAAGGAGATCTGGCCACAACACAGCAAAAGAAAGCGATTTCAAGCAGTGTTTCAATTTCTGAATGATGATTTAACACCATGACGACACTCTGGAACGTGCCGCAAAAAAACAAATATTTTTTAATGATTTAATTGTGAACTAACACTAATACTTATCAATCAAATTAAATTTACTTGCGCTTGTCGGGATTTGAATTCGCGATCTTTGAATTGTTAGTCATGAGCCTTACTTCTCGACCACGGAGGAAGTCTGCGTATAAATAAATACTAATTAGCATTTTTTTATCGTACTCCGGATGAAATTGATAAAACATTTTCAAATAACGAAATTCTTTATTGAACGATGAACACGTAATCATTTTCATCGGACGATCTAAAATGGGACCTAGGTATCGAAGGGTCTTTTGAAATTTTGTGGATATTAAAAACACTTCTGCGTATTTATCTGTGCAGTGCTTGTATGTTTTCAATCTAGGTCTTCGATTTGGTACCGCCGCCCCGGGAACCTTTTATTAGACAACCAACACCTGTGCTATAGGTCACCCCAAGTGGTTCGCTACGTTTGGTGACTTAACAGGGGTGCCCGGGTTCATAAGGGTGAGCTTTGTCTAGATGTTGGCAGCGGGTGAGTCTTCTCACCCACTGCATGGCGGGCCAGATCGGGAGAGAGAACCCTTTTGACCTCTCCAGCCGGGCTACCACCATGTTTTGTCACTCGTGTTCTTTTTGACAGTTAATCAACAAATCATTTATTTTCTTTACCATTAATTCCAATATTTCTTAATTTTTTTATTAATCCTTCTCTGTCGATTGTTTCAAATGGCCGTTTTAATTATACTAATACTGCAATAATTTTACTTTTCTATTTTTAAATTTTACCACTCATGTATTACATAGTTAGGACGGGTTGTTTCAAAAAAATTGATGGATTCATCAAATATTTGAAGTTAATTTTCACGTTCTGCGTAAGTTCTATTCAAGTTCTATTATTACATCATTATAGACCAGTTGATTCACAAAACTGAAATCATCACAGAACTTGAATAGAACTTACGCAGAACGTGAAAATTAACTTCAAATATTTGATGAATCCATCAAATTTTTTGAAACAACCCGTCCTTAATAACGGTTTCACATGAACATTTATTTCTAAAACCAGACTATCGAACTAATATCTGCTTGGCCTCAATATATTAGACAAACCCTGCTTGTCATTAAAACAATTCAAAATCAGGGGTAAACATCTAAAGAGCCCCTCAAAGAAAGGTATTAGAATAATTATACATACCCGTTAGACAAACCCTGCTTGCCATATAATTATTCAAACCTCTCAAAGTTAGTAGTACATTTAATCCAAACGATGATGATGCGCAGCTTGAGTACCATTAGTACCGGGAATAAATTGAATTAGGTTTTTTCGTTACAATAATATTATCGTCTTTATATCGTTTCTAGCCACTGGTTACGTGAATGCTTTTGTATTTTTAGGTTGTCAGTTCCAATTTGCGAATAGCGTCGTGGGCATATAGACGTGTCACACATAATGAATAACGTATTCTCGTGTTTATGAAATCGAACAAAATAATGATAAAAACGCATTATTTATTATTTCCAAAAATTGCAAAACGTACTTCTTTTTATTATCTAACACACGCAGTATTTTTTTCCTTTTAAAAGTGCGTATTTACCATCGAAATGCATAACGTGGCAGCTTTGAAAAATTACATTTCGCGTTTTTAAAGTTAACAAAATATCCATTAAAATGCATTTTTTTTTAATTCCGGTAACTGAATTACTTACTAATAACTATTATTAATCTACTATTCTTTTGTAGTTTTTCAAAGTGTATATTAAGCGTGTGCCTATTTTGTAAACATTTACCCAAAATAATATTAACTACACAAATTCCGATCAATACGGATTCCAAAACTTCCTTTCTGAAAAACCTCTTCCGTCGAAAAATGTCAAAGCAAGCATCTCGCCATCTTGACCGTTTTCTCAAGCTTCCGCTGTCAAAACCCCGGCGCGGCCACCTCACCCGTTATTTTTGGCAGTTGAACCAACTTGTAAATAAATATATAAATAATTTATGAGTACTTACAAGGACGAAAAAGTTATCAATTCTTACGTTATATAATATTGGTAAGTTATGTGCAAATTAATTAATTTATTTGATTTAGTCAGTTAAATACAACGGTCGAACTTGCATGTATTTTTAATTAATTATTTAGATCAACAGGTAGTGCGTTTTTACCACCCCCCATTTTTATATTCAGTGAAATAAAGTCTGATTTAGAAATTAATTTAAGGTGTATAAGATATTGATTCTGCGGTGTCTTGAATAGCTTACAAATATTTGGATAAATATGCCGTTTTTGAAAAAAACCAGCTTTGACAAAATTTACGATAAAAGTTTCTTTTATGGAATCCATTAGTTCCATTACGTAACCATTTGACGCCGTTTTAGGGATTTTTACATAGGAAAAATGTATAAAATTATTAACAAATAATTTAGAATACAGTTGTAACAAATAACTTGAATACAGTTTTTTAATAATTCTTTTTTTTATATAACTGAACTACCCAAGCAACAATCGTTTGCATTTTTAAGTGATAAATTGAAGATTTTCATCGAAGAATCCTCATTACTACTCTTCATTTGTATTCTGGGCAATGAGGAGTTCTTAATTATGGTAGTTGTCCCAAAATTTCTGCACTGAAATAAAACTTGTCATGCGGTACTCTGGCATTGGTGAAAATTACGAGTAGTGAAATGGAAAGCATAAAAAATTTTAAAACGTGTTGTACTTTGAAAATGTGTTTTCTCCTAAATAAAATAAAAATAATAAAAGTCGTCACCCAATGATCTGCTATTGCATAATACATATCTCTCAGCAGTTACCAGTAGCCCTGTAAAGCAATCTCTTTTTTGATGTGCAATAAAGTTTTTTGATCGCCCAACGGTGTACTCCAAAAATCACTGATCGTAACAAGTTTAATGCTTTGCGAATCAATAAGCTGAATTAGATTTTCTACAGAATACAGATGGTCGTCATAAACTTACAACTACAAGTGTTAACAGTTCAAATTCAATGTCATTTAGATGTTAAATCGCAATGGAATTATTTTTCTTGGATCATTGCACCTCATTGTTGAGGATGTGAACCCCTTCTCAAATATTTAAATTAGCCATAAAAATATTTGGTTTTGTCATACACAATTCTAAGGAGTTTACCGACCTTGCAGAATTAAGACTGCTTTACATTAAAGCATTGATTTTTTCAGCACCGGTGCACAGTTGGGAAACATTCCAAACGCGCGCCCAATTTGTTACATGAGAACGCGTCGTTTCTAAGATTCTTCTTGAGCACCTCCATTGCACAGCTCGGTTGCGGAATAATTTGCCGGCCTCCGTGTTTCCTCCCTCCTACAACACGGGTCTACTCAAGACCCTGGTTCACTCCCTCCACTTTACAGGGCCTTCTGCGTGGAGTTTATGTTAAAAAGGCGACATAACACCAATCTGGAACAAGATGTAACTACATAGTATAACTAACTAATATGCTAACGAATAGGTAGTTGAAGGTAGGTACTATCGGTTTTAAGAATCTACGATGATATATTTATTGTTTGACATATTTACAGAGTGTTAACAATTATTACAGTAATAAAATTGCCATTGGGATGTGCATAGATACTAACACTCCGATTAGAAATGTTCACAGCATGCGTAATCAAGGTTTAGTTATTACCAGGCGGAGAAATTAGTAGTGTAATAACAGAAATAATAATAACCAAAATGAAATATAAAACATAGTTCTGTAAAACATCAAACATAACCCGCAGAGAAAGAGAAGTTTAGTATTTAGTGTGTAAAGGTCTTTCTGAAGCATATGATCAGAATCAGTGGAAATTTCGCGGTAAATCTTGAGCAAATGGAAATAGAAATACAAATCAGCAAATAATACAAAATCACAGCGTTACATTGGGGGCCAAGGTCATTAAAGAAGATTTAAAAAAGCAGAGGGCCAAGATTGGATCCCTGGGGTACACCTGATGTTACAATTACGGGAGGTGATTCGTGTCCATTTATAAGCACTAACTGTGTTCTGTTTTCTAGGTAAGACTTAAGCCGTCTAAATAAATCACCGTGAATACCTATTTGATCAAGCTTCTGTAGTAAAACAGTGGATAACTTTATCAAATGCCTTTTGAAAATCTGTGTAAAAGGCATCTACATGAGTTCTTTCATTAAAAGCATTACAAACGTAATCACAAAAGTCGAGAAGATTTGAATTTGTGGATCTGTTGGAACGAATCCATGTTGATGAATTGATAACTTTTACTACTTATACTATTTTTTTATTACCGGGCAACAAAACATTACTTTAAAATATGTACAGTAGTTTTCCTGTTTGTACACCCTGTTTACACCCTGTTTGTACCATACACCTCTTAACCCTTTATGTCCTTAATTTCGTTCTGTTTCTAATTTCGCTAAATCTCTCTCACGCGTTGGACGATGTCATAAAAAGTACAACGGGTAATTTATTTTCCCCATAAAAAGCTCAAACCTTGGCCCAATATCCAGCTGAATGCATAAAATTCCCCTCGAGCTCAAATAGTTGTTCATTAACTCTTCAAATGCTTTATATTTTGTAAATGGGTTGTAAAATAGTGCTCTTAAACCAGTACAGATCCAATATATTTTTATATCCTTGATTCCATTAACGAAGAAGATGTTCATTAAAGGCCGAGCTACTATTTGCTAAATTTAAGTTATTTGACTAAATGTTATAACTTTTGATAGTCATGTTACGAAGCAAGAAGTGCTGAGTACCAAAATGAATTATTAAAAGAGTGAAAGGTCGAAAGAGTGTAGAACGAACGAAATTTTTGTGGCTCAGTAACATCCACAACAGAAGAGATATTCATAGTATGGGGTATCAGTTCCAGTTGATAGAGGATATTCAAAAGTTCGTCATATATGTCGGCGGCAACAGTGTATTTGTTTAAATCTGAAGTTTGTCGGAATCTGGGGCAACTTTGTTTAAATTTGAAGTTTTTCAGAATCTGGGGCAACTTTGTTTAAATCTGAAGTTTGTCAGAATCTGGGGCAACTTTGTTTAAATCTGAAGTATGTCAGATACTGGGGCAACTTTATTTTTTTATTTTTTATTTATTCATGAAAAATTATTTCAAGTAATTTTTAACATTTTTTTATCAGATAGATAGACCAATAAAACTGTCACAAGCCAGCTTATAATCTTGTACATGAGTAATGTTTATTTCTAAGTACATTTAGAGTTTTAGGAAAAATTTAATTAAATTGAAGATATTTGCTAAATATAAAGCTTAATTATGAAAACATAATATATCTGAATGTACTTACCTAAAACAAAGAATTTAGGTATGGAAATTAAGGTATTCAACGGTACATGATCATTCATTAACTATAGCTTTATCATTTTGGGGCAGTCTCTCCTTATTCTCAAATTTTAAGTTTTTATTAAGTTTGTTAAAAATCACTGCTACTAAGTATTCACGAATACGGCCTCCATATTTATTTAAAATGCGTGGAGCTTTTAGCCCTTTTTTCTGTAAATCTTGTGGTGTGTCCGTTTACCAGTGGCTTTTTGAAAAAGCTTTCTCCCGCGTTGTCCATAATAGTAATGTGAGACTTTTTGTACGAACACTGCTTGTATGCCCCCAAGTTTGTATTCCAATATAAATCTGAATATTTAAATCTAAAGTTTATCTGAATCTGGGGCCACTTTGTTTAAATCTGAATTTTGTCAGAATCTGGGGCAACGTAATCAAAATATATAAAGTATAAAGTTGGGGCAGTATTGTCAAAATTCTGAAGTTAGTCAGAGTTAGAGTGGCGGCATTGTGTAAATTTAAAGTTAGTCAGGGACTGAAGCAACATTTCCTAGATCTAAAATTTGCGGATATTGGCGGAAACATTGTCAAAATGTAAATCTAAAGAATATGGTGCCAATGAGCTAAACTGGATACCAAAAGGCTCGTGAGAGGATAATTGAAGAGATACTTTAATTCGCAAAACCAAGAGCTTTCTCCGTATTTGGTGATCAAGTCTGAATATCCAGGTGCTTACTCACCTTCCCCTTCCCTTAAACTATCTCCTTCCCTCTCCATACCATTCAGCTTCACAACATATACACCATATACAACTATAGTCTCACTGGCTCCGGTTAGCGGGGAGCAGTTGCGATTCTTTAGCGGTATTCACATAAAAAATTATGCATTTTCGATATGAAACAGGCGTAATTGTAGGTTAGATGCCTCTCTATCAATGTACAGGTAAAATAAATTTAAAAGAAAACATGCGCAGGTTCAATATTCGCGCTCTCAACGGCATTATAATAAAATTATGAATAGTTCTAATTAAATTCTCACAACATCCCAATTACAGCCTTCAGCTGATAGGTATTTTAACAGGTTCGCTGCCGGCGACTTCGGTCGGAGCCATTCGGTGTCTTGCACTGGGTGCCGGCGGCTCCGGCCGGAGCCATGAGTAGTATGTCTGCACAAACATCAGTTTTCTGCTGGCACTCGCGGCGGATGGTTGTTTTTGTAGCTGGCGTTGTTGTTGACAATTGTACCAACATTTTACAGGAATTGGTTTTCAAAAAAAAATTAGGTTATTGTTGTAAAAGGCCATTGAAAAAAAACGATAAGTTTGTGATTTTTAATTTTTTTCTGAAAGGATAAAATGCCAGAGATGCCGATTATGCACGAAAAAAGGAAGAGGAAGAAGGCAAACAAGACACCACTGAATTGACTGCACAGATAAACCCGGTTTGTTTGTTGAGTGCTTCAATGAGTACCACCAAATTTTATAAATAATCTTTCTTTATTCATAAGATGTACATTACATTTTTTATTTTATTTGATTTGATTTGCTACTTGTATTTTTGTAATTATTTATATGAAAGGCAAAAAGAAAATTGTCTATTTTTGTTTGCTCTTTTTTATTAAAATCGTATAGTATCGTTTTGTTTGCTTTTTTATCAAAATAAAAAGTAGAGAGTAAAAAGAGTGCGATTTTTTTTTATATTAACTCAACACAAAATAATTTCCCTCAGGGCCTATGTCATCTGCGATGGTATGTGGAGGGTCTTTTTGAGGATAGGAAGGACTGAACATTGGTCTTGAAGAGACCCATGTTGTAGGAAGTAGGAAAAACAGAGGCTGGCAAATCGTTCCACAGCCGAGCTGTTGAACATAAGAACGAGTCAAAGAAGCGACCCGTTCTCATGTGACAAATGTCAACCGTGTACATATGTTGGGCGACTAAATGGACAAAACCGCCCGCACCTGTTAAGTGATTTTCAACCGTGGTGCCGCCGGCTCCAGCCGGAGTCGTGTTTTTTTTTTTTACATTTCCACTGGAAAAAAAAACTTTTGCGAGGATATATTATTCTTGTAAGAACATTTAAAAACTAAAACAAAAAAATTATATTTGGCACCTGGGATCAGTTACTTTGTGCATAGGCGGCAGCGAACCTGTTAATAATGTGGCTTATATTGAAGGAATTTGTTCATTTCATCAGTTTTGGTCGCATATTTACTATGACAATATTTTTCATACAATGCATGGTCCCGTTTGTGTGTAATCACACTACAGGGTTAGACCAAAGCAAATTTTAAAGACCAGAAACACGACAGTGAGATTCAATTATTTATTTTTGAGGTTTCAAAAAATATTGAAATTTGTGTCCATCTTTTCGTACTGGAAATAAACCTCTAATCTCTACTGAATCATTACTGTTCAACCAATTGCAATGTGCGCTCAGATTAAAATTAATATATATCCCATTTTTAGATAGAAACCTTTAAATAACTTTTATGCCATTGCTAAAAATAATTAATTGGTTGCGTGAGTGTTTTGTGTATGCAAAATGCAATATACCCAACCCACCATTTCAAATATAAACCCATTTAAAGAACTTTTGAACTTTGTGCTAATATTAGCCGTACACCGAACTCTTAACAGTACAGCTATTTTAAGCGTCAATATATTTTTAGATGTAAAGCTTTTTATCTCTTAACAGGTTGACAGTTTTGCCACTCTGACAAGGGATTGGAAAATGCCGAATTTCTTTCGGCATTTCAATCCGTTAAGCATATTTGAATAACTTGAGAAAATATTTGTCAAAAACAATATCGGTTCGAAATATTTAGGACGAGCGGAAAAATAAATTCGAGTGCGGCTATGGTTCTTTTTCGAATTTTGACAACAGCTTCTAACGTTGACAGTTTACAGTGTAGTCTTCAATTAATAGCGTTCAAATTTAAGAATAAAAAAATCTTAATTTTTCACAACGAAATCATTTGCACTAATCTAGTTTTAATAGACATACTGAATTTGAGATTTGATGCTTTTAGTATCGCAGGTATTGAACATAATTGTAAGTTCGTTCTTCAGACAAGCTGTCACCAGCTGCAGCAACAATTGTTTTTTTGGGAAAAAATGCTATTTTGCGCATTTGAGATGTGCAAAATCCATTTTTAAGCAAAAACCTATGGAGTTTCTTTCCAATCGTAAAAATACACAATTTACTTATGTTATATATAAAAATCAATAATTGTTTGTTTGTTTGTTCGCATTTTACGCGCTGCCATACCGTTCATCCGATTGCAATGAAACTTTGGTGATATGTTGTGCGCACGCGCGCGAACGTTTTAGGCTATGTATATATGAAATTTGTATAAAAGAAAATGTGTGTATTTCATTTATTTTAGGGCAGTGAGGAAAGGGAGGAGGGGGAGGCGAATGGGGAGGGGGGTTTCGCAGGAGGGGTGACGGGGGAGGGGGAAGGCGGGGAAGGTGGAAGGTGAACGCGGAAGTGAAAGGGGACTCGGGAGGTGAACGAGGACGCACGGAAAAGGACATGCAGGGAGAATTAATTTATTTCTTTGAATGGTATTGCAACGCATGCCAGGTACCAGCTAGTTATTTAAATAAATAAATTCAAGGCTTTTGGCTACCCGAAATCGGTAAATGTCAAAATAAAACAAAGCGAGAGAGGGGGAACGCAGAAACGCATAAGTGTAGGAAGGACGACAATAGTGACAGTACCTACATCGAGTTCTACGCTTGTTCTACGCTGCTCGCTGTTGGCTTGCGGGAGCGGTCAATTGATAATTTAGCTATTTCATCCGTACACGCACATTCTTTGAATTGCTATGCGTTTTCTCATGCGTATTGTTTTTCGCTTGATACTAAAATCAAGAGATGCACCCGCCGTTGTATTTCTTTTTCATTCAAACATACTTTTTTTTCTTATATGGTAAAAATGTATAAGCCCACCTCACGGGTAATATGGAACGTTCGTGTTGTCGAAGTTCAATACACGGATAATACGGAATTTTCCTTTTTTAATTAATAGTCAATCAAATATGATATTTGTCAGAAGTACCTACCTTATAAAATAAATTCTCGTCAAAATATAAACAAAAATACTTCGAATTATTCCTAGTGAAATGGGTTGAGGTTCAAGCTGCGAAAGTTGCGTGTAATCATCATTTAGATAAACGTCCCAGGTTTCTAATGGTTTGTTTGGCAAGCAGGGTTTGTCTAACAGGTACGTGTAATAATTCTAATACCTCTCTTTCCATGTTCTTCTGTTATAAATACAGGTACAAATTTGTCAATAATGCATTCACTTCATAATATGAATAAATTATTGTTTTATACGGCAATAATAATATTCCTAAGATTGGCAGCATTGATTGTCTATAAAATGTAATATAAATTTGATAAATATAAAAACGGCGTAGCGAAGTTCGTATACCACGTGAGTTAATTTAACAAAATTAAAATGTAAAATGCATATTTTTTAAATTTTTTTTGGTCTCCTCCGACATAGATACTCACTTTTCGTGATAATAAAGCTGAATCTGTTTTCAACTGTTTGAATAAGAAATATTTCGTTTTAACCGAGAAGCGGAGTAAAACATAAATAATGAATGATCTTAATAGGTCGTAATCTTTCTAGAGTTGTAAGTGGCCCTAGAGGGTATTTTATGATTTTTTTAAATTTTATTTTGTTCCCCGTGGTGCCTGTCAACACCAAAAAATCATAACGTGGCAGATTCTGTCACTCTCAAGTCAATTTAAGTAATTTTTCGTCAAAAAATCATCAATCATAAAATTTGCTCTCCAAACGATTTTGTTGAAAGAAATCACACCTACTTACGATTAAAGTCTGTTTAGTCTCATTTTATTTTGTTTCTTATATTTCATATAAAAATGTTTGCATATTTTATAACGCCAAACCGCAGAAATCAATAGTTAGGTATTATAATTGATAGAGTCACGTGGGGTAACCGTACGCGGAGGGTAAGTGTTCGCAGTGATGTTTCCGACAAGATCGGGCCTGTTCCGCGCCCGCGGGTTCCTTAATTAACTAGCGTTTTGGGTTGCATTGAAGCAGCACATGTGTACAGTAAATGCTAATTTGAAAAAAAAAATTGGTAGGTAAATTACTTTTTTTCGTGTTTTTCTTAAATTTTTCATCTCCGTTACCGATGTGTGCTATTGTGTAACCAACTGTGTCAGAGCGATGTGATCTATGATATTTTTTGGTGAAATATTGTTAGTTACACGGGTGTAAAGTGGTAATTCTAATAAAGATAACGACTAATGTGATTTTTAAAGTTTATTGAATTTTGGTGTGACGGGGTTAGTGTGCTGGGGTAAGCGTGCGCAGTTGGATAAGTGCGAACACTTACCCCTCTACACAAAATTGATTTTATAGCATAATATTCAAACTCTCGCTATTTTTTACAGTGAAATATGCTGCGTGTACGTGAGAAAGCACCTGGGGAGGTCAGTTTGCACCCAAAATCAGATTAAAACTGCAAAAAGGCTTATGAAAGAGGGGAAGAGTACTCTTGCGTAAACGCCTAAAACTAAAATTAATAGTAACTTCAATGGGGAGTTTTTTTTAGCTTTAAGGTAGACTACATTGTATTGCGATTAATATTGCAAGAGCTATTGGGTGAACTGTAGTTCATGTACGGCGGTTTTACGCAAACGTGCAAGAGTGCATGGAAAAACATGAGTTCCTCGCTGGGAGAAAAACATCCTTTTAACAGTGTTTTGACATCCAATATCTCTCCGTTAGCTAATCAAGAGCAAAGTGACTTAGGATCAATATGATACGGATATTCTGAACAATCAGATCTATGCCGAAATACATGCGGCGCTGAGCAGCCCATAAACGTCTGTCAGGCCAAATAAAAATATTATTAGTCAGCTCCTTACTGCTCCGATTGAAGATGTAATTAATGTTCAGGTTAGCTTCCCATCACAAGCTACTCTGAGTCCTCCACGTCCCAATATTTAACTGAAATAATCACCTCAGTCCCAACAAAAAGAAACTTCAACAGAAACAGAGAGAGGCAGACGTGAAAATGGTAACTGTTTGCGGTGCGAACACTTACCCTACGGTATGCGAATATTTACCCCGCACGTGGGGTAAGTATACGCAATCGACATGCATTTAAACTTTTTTATATAATTTTTTGATTTATGAACTATATAAGGTTTTTGTGTTTGTTTGAGATGCTTTAATAATCAATCATTTTAATGAACAAAAAATTTGAGTTAAATATCTAAAGTTTTTTAATACAAAAATCCCAACGTAAAAATTGCGCACGGTTACCCCACGTGACTCTACTACATATTGTTGGAAAGTTTGGCATCTATCTTCTAGAGAGATTTTTAAAAGTTTTAAGCACCTGCGTTTAACTAGAAAAATTCCAAGAGATAGAATGTAAATTTCTTCAAATCAATAAACTGTAAAATAAATAAATAATAAAATGTAAATTTTATCGCCGAAGCACCACACCCTTAGGTGTATTTGCTGCCCAGGAAACACAGATTTTCCGATTAACCCACACATACAAACAGAAAAAACGTGAAAAATTTAGCATTTTTCATCGTCATAATAAGTTTACTTAACCAGCAGCTGAGAAATCGAATTTCATCCATAGTCTTGCGATTGTAACAATGCAACTGTACAGGGCGGTTCCGAAGAGAAAGATTGGTTATCATTTGTACCAGCATTTTTAAGTAATAAATTTTTTTTTTAAAGGAAGACAAATATTCCTGGGATACGACCAGGATTACAACCCAACAATGTTTGAAAATCTTCTACTACCACCACAGAACGCCGAAAATGTTGCTTGTGTTGTACTGGAGGACTTAGTCAGCCGAGGAATCGAACATGGGACGCCCGGGTGAGACCTAAATGCAATGCCCACTCAACCACTGACCGGTCGACTCAATATCGCTTATATTTCGTTCAAAATTTCCTTTATTATATACCTACTGTCACGATAATATTTATTTCGATTAAATAAATATTGTCTTGACCTATTTAATCTTAAACTCACCTGGCCGCTGTCGTTTAATTATGATCGCCGTAAAGATTAAACCGCTAGCGTCTAGCGCCATCTATTTCCGGCGGCACTTTTTTGAATTTGCTTCGCCTGGGGAGCCGGAGTCGATTCGACTAGTCACCGAATTTTTTTAGTTTTCGTGTTAAATATGTGATAGTATCACCTTTACGGGTTTGACCCATTTGAAGAAGGATCATGGTTTATTTTATAACCGCGAGCCGTGTTGTTTCCGTGAGTGAAACGTGATTTTAAAAGTTTAAATGGTGGAATCGCCATATTGCCATTGTGCTCACCTTCACTCTCGTACTTGAGTGTGGATAATCGGTGTAATCCTTTGTTTGGCGTTCATGTTATAAACGTGGCCAATTGAGAGGGGTTATCCTCGCGGAACTTGATATTTGAGGCGGATGGAGGCCCGGCGCTGATCTATGAAGGGCGCGGTAAGCGGCGTTTGCCGAGTTTTCGCCGGTATGTACCACCGAGGCTTTGAGTCTTTCCTGGTTCCTGTTCCCTGGTGAGAAGTCCCCTGGCCCTGGTGAGGAGTCCCCTGGCCCTTGTTGAGGAGTCCCCTGGCCCTGGGGCCTTCCTCGGTTCCTGTCCATGGAGACCCCGCGTGCTCCTGGTCACCTATTATCAGTGATTCGCGTCAGCGTTAGAGTCAGGATAATTTAGTTAAATTACGGTCCGCAGGTATGCTCTCTTGCTTATGTGTTATGTTATTTTATTAAAGGAAATGTGGAATTCTTGACCCCTTGGAGGGCACCCATGTATTCACCATACCATACCTTCAAAATATAGGTGATATTGTAATTTGCTAAATTATTTCTTTTATTTATCACAAAATACCCGAAGATAAAAAACTGTATTTCCCTTCCCACAAGCTTGAGGGAGATTCTGATGCTCTGCCGAGAAATGCACGTTACACTACCTACATTCAAGTTAGAAATTAAAGTGCTCATACGCGTGATGATAAAATTATCAAAATTATGTCCTTTATGTAATTAGTTTTTGATCTTTATAATTTTTCAATAATGTCTAGACAAAATAAGTGTCAAAAAGTTTTAAAAATTTGAAATATATTAATTAGTTTGTAAGACCGTAAATAAATAGACAAACATATTTGCGTTGCAAAACACGTGCGTGGATTTTATGGAATGATTTTATTTTAACTTTAATTAAAATTCTGAAAAGCAGATTTCTCGGATAATTTATTGATTTATTTTACTTTATGATTAAGTGATTTGAAATATGTATTGTAAATTAAAACTTGTTTATACAAAATAATTAAAAATAAAAATTAGAAAAAGGCATTTTGATTGGCTTAAATTAAAGTTACAAATGACTAATTTCCTGTGGAACACGCAAATTTGTCCTACGTAAAATAAATTTCCACCCAAAAAACCGAGTTTTCTTCTAAAATTCTAAAATTTGAAACATGAAATTGACAAAAATGACGTTCAAAGAACAGGTGGTAGAAGCCGAATTGGTAAGGCGTTTGTCCCGATAAGGCGAAAAATTCTGGGTTCGAGTCCCAGTTGCGATTGAATGTTTTTTTATTTTTCTGTGTCTTGTTCTCTTTCATATTTTTATTTAGATTATAAGTGTTATCTTCTTGTTCAATTATAAATTACATTGATGCGAAAAACCTTTAAAAGTTTTAAAAGAGAGTTGTTCTAATAAAAAAATAAATTAAATAATATGGTGTTTACTAAGTTGTTGTTTTATTAAAAATTATAATTAATTCACAGAAAAGCCAAAGTTTCCCCTAAAATCAAGCTAAATTCAATTCTTTGATGGCCTACATTACATAATATAAAACAAGAGTAAATAAAAGAGCCCAAAATCGTACCAGATAGCTTTACGTTTCGAAAAAATATATATTATTAAATTTATTTAGGTATTTTGACCAAATTTAAGTTTTGTATGAAAAAGGTCGCACAGCTGTTCCTCTTAAGACGAATTTTCAGTAAAGAAAATATGTTACTTTTCCTGAGTAATAATAATGATTAAAGTGGAAATAATGCATCCACCCGACGCAATCAATCTGAATTAAATGCGTCCCCACGATGCATTAGGATGATTAATTTGCCATGGAATAATGCACTGTAGAGAAACGCAATTAAAATAGTTACTCCAACACGTATCTTATTTAGCCATTGTCCCAACGTTATGAAACAAATAACAGCCAAACAAATAGCCATATAAAAGTATATATTCGGTGTTTTATTGCGATTAGATCGACTTTTTCTTCTTCGTCTGGTGACCTCTCCTATCGAAGGTTGACTATTATGTGGACAGCGGCAGTCTATAACAACTCTGTACAACAGTAACAGCCCTGGTATGTGCCACGTAGATATTTTGTGCGGCGTCTTCTTCTGCTACCTTTTCCATAAATATTTTTTCGATTTGTTAATCTTTAACTAACCTTTCAACAAATAAACTGTACATCCTTACTAAATACTCTTTTAATACATACCCCAGAATATGGAAGAAAAATTTCTGCCTTAACCTTTCTTTTTTAAATTATTCAATCCAAACTAGACGGTTTTGAACTCCAGCACCTAATAAGCTTTATTAAAGCAAAACATCTCATCTACGCTGGTGATATGAACTTATGTGAGCTATTAAAAGTCACATTGATTCCATTCTTCTGCAAAATGATCTTGATTCTCTTGTAACTCTATTGGAATTGAACAACTTTATTAAGGCTAAACATCTCCTCTTTGCTGATGATATCAAACTTTTCGGAGCTATTTAAAGTCATGTTAATTCCATTCTTCTGCAAAATGATCTTGATTCTCTTGTAACTCTCTTGGAATTGAACAACTCTATTAAGGCTAAACATCTCCTTTTTGCTGATGATATCAAACTTTTCAGAGCTATTTAAAGTCATGTTAATTCCATTCTTCTGCAAAATGATCTTGATTCTCTTGTAACTCTCTTGGAATTGAACAACTTTATTGAGGCTAAACATCTTCTCTACGCTGTTGATATCAAACTTTTCAGAGCTATTAAAAGTCACGTTGATTCCATTCTTCTGCAAAATGATCTTGATTCTCTTGTTACTCTCTTGGAATTTAACAACTTTATTAAGACTAAACATCTCCTCTTTGCTGATGATATCAAACTTTTCAGAGCTATTAAAAGTCACGTTGATTCCATTCTTCTACAGATAGATCTTGATTTTCTTGTAACTCTCTTGGAACTGAACAACTTAGCCTTCAGCATCCAAAATTGCAGTGTTGTCACATTTACAAGATCTGTTTCCCCACTACAATAAAAATATAGCCTGCAAAAATGAGAATCAAGACCTTGGCGTGATTTTCGAAGCACATCTCTCTTTTAATTCCCACATATCTAACATCGTCTCCCGCGCCATTAAAATGCACGAATTTGTTCTCCCAAAAAAAGTTATGTATTCATGAAATATCATAGGAATATTCTTATATTAAAAAGAAATTGTTATAAATATTTATGATTTCACAATTATTATAAACCCACACAATTGACTGAGCGTGGCGAAGTTCTGTTTTAATTCGACCATTTGGCATTACATCTGACCGGAATCTTTTTTCTTGCAAGTTCGCATGATTGTGGTTCCCACTACGAGCTATCAAATCTGAATAGTTAATATTGTGGTAGTACTTACAGGAGTTACAGGCCTGAAAAAAGTTTGAAAAAAGAATTGTCTGTGGGATGGTGACATTTGTTTGGACAAATTGCATTATTCCTTATTTGAAATTTTTAAAAAACGTTACTTAAAATATGTCGGTTTAGAAATAGGTTGGTAGGTATTTAAGTACCTACTTTCAAATTTTACGATTTCAGAGGAAATTTTGATTATAGTATATTAAATAAGAGAAAATTAGACACGTAGGTACTTGTTTGAACGAAAAGTATACTGTTCACAGAACTATTAGTTCATCATTTTACATGTTAAAACATTATCAATCAATTCCCACTTAAAAATAACAATCGATATTTCATTTATCAGACTAATTAAAAAATCCAGACATGTGTTTCCCATCAAAGGGAAAAGTATTAATTTATATTCACCATTCCGGCATCCGTCGATGTGGAATGAAATACGAAATTGCATTAATTAATTTACGGCTGTTGAGCCGTTCGTTTGAGCCCCCCAAATGGTTAATCGCTTATTATCACAAACAATAACACAAAATTATTACCGCATAAACAATAAATCCACAAACAATTTTCTAGGATTCGAAACATGAGCCCAGAAATAATGGTATCCAAAATTAAATCAGAATTTCTCTGTATCTGTAATTTTTGGTACTTTTGATAGGGTTTAAAGAGGTGTCACTTCTCCAAGAACAGGCAGTAAACCACTGAATAGAAAATCCCTAGAATTTATTTATTTTATTTTATTAGCCACACGTTGCTGTGGACGTGGAATAGACTGACGTGAAACCGAAACACAACGCCGTCTACAGGATGGTTACCCAACCTAGATAACCAATAGTTTTGTGTCGATGAATTAACTCACACCGCCATCTGTTAGAAACTTATGAAACTTACAAAGCATTGTCCTATAACAAACATTTAATTCGCAATAATAAATATTGAGGTCAATAACCGAGATAAAAACTATCCTTTATTTTAAGTGGGACCAAATTACACACATTAAGCCTAATTTCATCAATATCGGTTAAGTAGTTTCGGAGTTTATCTCGAACAAACATGTGACGCGAATGTATGTTTTTAGGTTTTCACGGCCAAAAAGTATTTTTGTTATTGTTTTTGGGGTGTTATGTCGTGTTTCGCTAACTCCTTCTTTAGCCAACGTTTCATCAGGGCAGATGATGGACACTGTAACGCTGTCCGAAACGTTGGCTAAAGAAGGAGTTAGCGAAACACCGCCTAACACCCCAAAAACAATAACAAAAAAAAATGTGACGCGAAATTTATTTATAAAGAATTACACCCAACTGGACGTTTACAAAGATTATAATGATATGCACAGAATACGACGGCCTCCGTGGTCCCGAGGCAAGACTCTCGACTCACAATCCGAAGGTCGCGGGTTCGAACCCGGCGTGCGCAAATAAATTTTATTTGATTAATTTGTGTTATTTCACAATTTATTCATTTAAAATAATAAATAGTATATTTGAGGCACGTTCCAGAGTGGAAGATACTATCAGTATCGCCCTGGTGTAAGACCACCATTCAGAATTGAAACGTTGCTTGAAATGGCTTTGGCCGTGTTTAGTGACCAGATCTGAATAGCCAGGTACTTCCCCACCTTTCTCTTCCCTATCTCCTTCCCCTCCACACTACCTTCAGCCTCACAACATACCCCGATTGGGGATGCCATAGTCTCACTGGCTCCAGATGGGAGCAGTTGGGACTTTTGTGCGGTTAATACCGCAAAAAATACTATAAAATAATAGTGTAAAAAAAAATATATATATATAATGAGTTTTCTAGAAATAATTTGGGAGGCGGGAATGGATACCGCCGCTCCGGGAACCTTTATTGGATAACCAACACCTCTGCCATAGGTCACCCCAAGTGGTTTGCTACGTTTGGTGATTTAACAGGGGTGCCCGGGTTCATGGGGGGAGCATTGCCTAGGCGGATGACTAGGATATACTGAACGCCAGATTCCTATCCACCCCTTAAACCCCTTTCCTTCCCAGAACTCTCCCTTTTCTTCCCAGAACCTTCCTTTCCTCAAAAAAAACCTCCACACAGCATCCCCAAAGGTGACATGGGCCCTGAGGGAAATTATTTTTCTCAGGGCCTCCTGTGTGGAGCTCACGTAAAAAAAAATATATATATATATATATATATATAAACAGGTTTTTTTAACATTAGCTCCCATCAGGAGGCCCTGAGGAAAATAATTCGGAGGGTAGATAAAATGTGGAGAGTCTTTTTAGGAAAGGAAGGAGAAGAAGTTCTGGGAAGGAAAAAGAGATAGAGAGCAGGTGAGCAGTGTGTCCAGGAGTGACGGACATATGAATCTCTACCTCCCGCTGTGGTGCAAGGCGATGTTCCGAGAGAGAGACTTGCTGGAGAGGTTAAAAGGTCTCCCTCGCAAGTTTCTCTCCGCAATTGGTGAGCAGACGCATCTGCCGCCAGATCTGGACAAACTACACCCGATGTATCCCGGCACCCCTGACGTGTCACCAAAAATATCAAACGACTTGGGGTGACCTATGATAGAGGTGTTGGTTATCCAATAAATGATTACCGGGGCGGCGATATCCATCCCAAATTGAAAGATGATGTTATTTAAACATAACCTCAAAAATGTGATGTTTATCGATTAGAATAATAACTAATGTCGCTTATTTACGATAAACCTGTCAAATCCTAAGCCCCAGGCATGCTGACGAAATTAATTACATGTTCAAGACAAAAATTGATAAAATGTTTGTTCATTTTCTTTCGAAGAGTATTTGCTTATTTCGGGCATACCATTCTCGTCCATGTAGGTGGGTCTGCCATCTCTCCGGTGCCGTCAACCTATAACATTAGTTACGGCAAACCGTAAATGGATTTATCTTTACCTTGATTATTGGGAACTTGATTACCGGCAGACCAAGCAATGAAGTATTTAGTACCCACTAACACCTCTTCAGGTGGCCGAGTGAATAGGCGTTTACGGTTTGCTATAAATACCCTCTCACGTTATTGTTTTTTTTCTGTCAAATACAAATTATTCAGAATAACCGTCTAATGAGATTCTTACACGCGTTGTTATGGTAAAGCCAACCAAGCCTGTTTTAATGTCGTTTTTAACTCAACGGCATCCGTGGTCGAGGTATAAGTCTCTTGACTGACAATCCGAAGGTCGCAAAATCGAATCCCGGCGTGCGCAAATAAATTTTATTTGATTATTTTGAGTTATTTCACAATTAATTCGTTTAAAATAATAAAAAGTATATTTGCGGCACGTTTCAAAGTGGAAGATACTTTTAGTATCGCCCTGTTGTAGGACCACCATTCAGAATTTTTTTATGTGAATATCTCACAAGAGTCCCAGCTGCTCCTTTCTGGAGCCAGTGAGACTATGGCATCACCAATTGGAGCCTATTGTGAGGCTGAAGGTAGTCGGAAGAGGAAGGAGATAGAGAAAGGAAGATGGGGAAGTACCTGGCTATCCAGATCTGGTCACCAAACACGGTAAAGCCATTTCGAGCAACGTTTCAATTCTGAATGATGGTCTTACATCAGGGTGATACTGAGAAAATCTCCAAGTGCGCCCCACTGTTGAAATTTGCAGCAACCTCTTGTCCTGAGTCTCAAAATACCTGAAAAAACCCTTGATTCTGTACGGGAACAGGCCATCTTCTTGATTGATTCCAGCAGATTACAATCTGCAAGATCCATATTAGTTAATTTACACAAAAACAACAAAACATCATACAAAACAACACAAACAACGCACAATACCCGAGCCAAAAACAAAGAACTTCTCCAAACTCCTTTTTCCAAAACTACCTTTGGACAAAGACACTTCAAATACATAGCTTGCAAATTATACAATACACTACCAGCTACAATCAGACATACTGAATCCTTGACAAAATTCAAACAAGACGTAAAGAAATGGATTGTTAGTATTGGACGCCACACTACTGCAAACATCTGTAAAGTAAATCATTAATAGACAGTAAACAATTTGCATACGACCTAATCCATGTAAAATAACTTAAAAATAGAATCATGTCAAATTAATTAATCAATCCCATAAATAGATTTGACAGGATTTACTATACATCATCATTTACTGTACATCATCTCTTCCTGCATTTACATAACTCTCTTTAAAGTGAACCCACACTTCCAATCACCTTTCCATTTTATAGTATTCAATTGAATTTGTATGTTACTTAAAATATTCTTGTAATTTTAAATATGTACCTCTAAGCCTGTCTCAACACAGGTAAATCCTAGTGAGGCAGGCATCAATTAAACCCTATGTAAAACCCTATGTTTATAGATTAATAAAAAAATAAAAAAAATAAAAAAAAATCTTTAGGGCACAGGCATCAGTAGATATGCGGTCCTTGTTCTACCGGTATTGAATCACCCTTGAGGTAATTTTTCACAAAAACGCCCCACAAATTATCCAACTATTATTATTATTATTATTATTACAATGGAAAGTACTCCGAGGAACCAGCATCATTGATCCCTTCGTCACCGGTGCATTGCTGGGAAACACGCCAAACGCGCGCCCAACATATGTCCACGGTTGACAATAAATTGTAACATGAGAACGGCTCGCTTCTTCGGTTCGTTCTTGAGTTCAACTGCTCTTCAACTGGTCTCTTCAAGACCAATGTTCCTTCCTTCCCCTCCTCAAAAATACACTCCACACAGCATCTCAGATGACATAGGCCCTGATGGAAATTATTTTCATCAGAGCCTCGTGTGTGGACTTAATGTTTAAAAAAAAACCTCTACATATCTTTAACCCATTTCATTAATAATTCCTACATTAATATTATATGTTCCGAAAGGAAGCATGGATATAAAAGGGACTACAAAATAATCCTTTAAGTAGATACCTAACGACCAACAATCCACTGATTGGATCCTTCGGGTATTATCGTATATTATATGCATTGTGACGTAATCGGCCGTGCGGTTCGGAAAGGGTTAAACTTGATAGATCTTAAAGAGGATTACTTCTGGCCAGATGGGGTAGGTACTCGCAACTTAAGGGACCTTTAAATACCATGATTAATATTTGAATTAAAATCTTCAATTTTTACATTAAAAATACATCATTAAAAATATTTTCCGTTCATATTTTATTACATTATTATCCAAAAGGGCGTACCACTGATAGTCCCACTGTAACCTCTTCTTAACGTAACTCTCAGTTGTACGATTGTAGGGACTGATCGATCTGTTTGGTACTGTAACAGTCTGGAAATTTTGGTAAAAACCGATATTTCAATGGAAGACGCTCCGAGGAACTATTGTCACTGATCCCTTCGGCATCGGTGCATAGTCGGGAAACAAGCCAAACGCGCGCCCAACATATGTACATGGTTGACATTTGCCACGTGAGGGCGGGTCGCTTCGACTCATTCTTGAGTTCAACAGTTCGGCTGTGAAACGATTTACCGGCCTCTGTATTTCCTCCTTCCTATAACAAGGGTTTCTTCAAGGTTCATTCGTTCCTCTCCTCAAAAAGACCCTCCACACAGCATGACATAGGCCTTGAGGGAGTTAATGTAAAAAAAAAATTGAATATGCCGTTGCGCCTAGAATCTGCAATCCCCAAACATACTCGCTAAGTATATTACGAATCTGATTTCTTTAGGAGAAACACGTTTTGATTCTGATTATTTTTATGTGTTGAAAATTGAAAAAATAAATAAATAAAAAGAATTCCAACTTCTTCTAACTGTCCGGATCCGATAAGATAGTTGTATCTCAAATTGGGTAATTGTAAGGTAAGGTAAGGTAGAAAATTTTAAGGCTGAAAATATTGGGAGAAGAAGAGAGGGAATAAAGGAAGGTGGGAAAATATCTGACTTTTCAGATCTAGTCACCAAATACGATTGAAGCCGTTTTAAGCGAGGTTTTAATTCTGTACGGCGGTCTTTCAGCAAGACGATACTAAGAGTATCTTCTATTCTGGAACGTTCCTTAAATATGCAATATATTATATGTTAAATTAGTGAATTATGAAATAACACACATTCATTAAGAAAATTTTATTTGCAGACGCCTGGAATCATAGTCGAGAAAATACCGCTCAATAACGGAGGCGTATCCGAAGTATTGACATTGTAAAAATTTCTTTTAATATGACTTCAACAATAGTTACTCGGTATATCCAGAAAATTCTCAACATCCATAACGTACGTACATCTAGGGTTACCATCCGTCCGGATTAATCCGGACATGTCCGGACTTCTAGCCCTTTGTCCGGCACTTTAATTTGTTCGGATTTTTTGGTTTAGATTGAATATGAGTAATAAAACTTACATAAGTAATATCAAATAAGTCTTAAATCTTTATTAATTTCCCACTCATCTAAAAACAAAATATAAATCTTCTTTAACAATCAACTCATGGAGATCAAACAATAAATTTTAATTGCAGTTGTTAACAAGTTCAAGTTAAAACATAAAATATTTTCTTCAAAACTTAACACTTGTTTTCGACAAATATATAAATTTTAATATATTAAGGTCTGTGTTGAATCATCAACAACGATCTGACCGAGGGTACAGATAATCTATTATGCTATTTTGCCCACTGTGCTCCCATTAGAGAAAACACTCTTTCTACACCTGCGTTTAAAGCTTGGATAGCAAAAATGAACTATCAAATACTCAATTGAATGGGCAATCTGGCATTCAATGTCCGGACTTTTTTGGACTGTCTGGCTTTTTGCCAGGACTTTTCAATTTTCTAAATAGTAACCCTAGGTACATCCATACCTCCATAACGTAGAACAAACAGAGTCTAGGTGACTTATGTATAACGTCTTTATTACATTCGCCATATCTTTTAATTAATCTAATTTCATCATAGTTAATGAGCCAGAACATCGCCATAACTATTTGTTGATGTGCTCGTATTTCTCCGACTTGTAAATTAATGAAAGTCCCGACATACATTAATATGACCCTTATAAATACGTAAATTAAGAAAGACCCTGACCCTTTATTTATTTTCTTCCGGTGTCTTAATGGAGTCTCGTAAATTCCGTATTGAACTAGGTAATAGTGTGTAATATTTACTGACTAGCTGAAGTCACTAAACACGGTTAGAGCCAGTTCAAACAACGTTTCAATTCTGAATGGTGGTCTTACACCAGGGCGAAACTGAGAGTGTCTTCCTGTCTGGAACGTGCCGTAAATATAAATTATATTATTTTTAAATTATTGAATTGTGAAAATACAAATCAATCAGCGCACGTTAAGATTTGAACCCGCCACCTCCGGATCGCTAGTCGAGAGCCTTGCCCCTCTATTATGGAGGCCGTTATACAGAGATTTAGAAATCAAATGTAGAAATTTAATATTCAAATGGGAAAATGGGATGAGAATGATTTTATAGCATGAACACTCTTCTTTTGAAGCTCAAATGTACAAAATTTCCTCAATTTATGAATAAAATTCTAGATTTGTATAAAAACAATATCAGACCGCCTCAGACACTCTTCTTTATGCATGTTTTTTTCATAAATATTTATTCATAATTGATTTAACGAGAGTACAATGGTACAAGGATGTTCATCAGATATTTTTTTTTACATTATAACCCAGCTCAGTTGCGAAATTTAATCTCATGTTTGAGATAGATTTAATTTAAGTGCACAATACAACAGAATATGTTGAAATAATAATGTTAAGGGTCTTAAACGAAATAATGTATCGATAATTTTTTTTTTTTACATGAGCTCCACCCAGGAGGCCCTGATGAAAATAATTTCCCCCAGGGCCTATGTCATCCTTGGGGATGCTGTGTGGAGGGTTTTTTTTTATGGAAAAGGGGGAAAGGAGAGTTCTGGGAAGGAAAGGGGTTTAAGGGGTGGGTGGGAATCTGGGGTTCAGTGAGTCCTGGTCATCCGCCTCCAAGACCTAGACAAACCTCACCTCATGAACCCGGGCACCCCTGCTAAATCACCAAACGTGGCGAACCACTTGGGGTGACCTATGGCGGAGGTGTTGGTTATCCAATAAAAGTTCCCGGGGCGGCGGTACCCATTCACGCCTCGCAAATTATTGTAAAATAATTAAAACTGGAGCTTTCCGTTATGTAATCGATGTCAACCTTGAGCGCTTGGGATTTTTGAGCTTTCGGTTTGGAATTTTTCCGCCCCCTTTTAAAAAATCATATCTCCGAATTTTAAAATCGTGAAATATAAAATGCTTAGTTAGAGAAAAATGCTAGTAATAGAGAGACATAAAATGTACCTTTATTCCATGTTTTTAGGATTTATAAAAGAAGTCGTTAAAATTAAAAATGAATGAATTTCGCGTATTATTCACTTTAAAATTGGCTTAGGTAGTACCTATTTGGTGATTATTAAATATTATGACTTCTATTTGAGGTGTGTAGAAGCAAAAGCAGCAATGTCCACTTTGAAAAAAAGGCAACAAACACATTGATATCTTTGCTTTTGATACGTATTTTCAAACTCTGATTTTCATGGGAGAAAGCTGAGTTTGTTACCAACCAGATTTGCAAATTGAATTTGAGTTTGTTACCAATCAGATTTGCAAAAGAAATTCGAATCACTATGAAACTGCATTTACAACTTTTTCCGATATTTTGGAGATTGCTGCCTTTGCTTTTACCCTCCTTATTTGTAGTCTTTAGAGCAGTTGATAATCATTGACACAAATATAAATTCGAACATGCATGTTTTAATACGTAAACGCATGATCAATGATTTGTGAAAAAAAAAATTTCAAAAGTTTCGGTTCGTATAATGTCACTACCAAATAATTCAGAAGATGCGAGACATCTCTTGTTAAAAAAATTAACTACTCCATTATCTTTGTGATTAATCGAAGTATACAACTCGCGGGAACTTTTGAAATAATTGTTATAATTTTTAAGAGGTATGTGCCCATGTTAAAATATTACGTCAATAAATGGTTTCATAAATTGAAATGAAAGATTTTTGGTGGATTTGTCTTTTTTACTATATTTTAACAAAATCAATAATATGACTAAATTTCACGAGAATTTATTTATGTTATAATAAATCATTGTGTTTACCTTTTCGGACAGCTTTACAGATTCCATCATCATGGCAGACGTGTCTTACAGACTAACTGTTCGAAAAGTTGGCTGAAGGAGGTGGAAGCGCAACACGGCATAATAACCAAAAAAACTAAACAAAATAATGTAAGAGGGTTGGTTTATTTCATTTATTTATAAATTCCAAGCAATATTAAGAAAAAAAATGTGATTTCAAACTGAAGGAAAATCTATCTAATTAATAGAAAAAGTAAACATGAACAACGTCCAAAACGCTGGCTGAAGGAGGAGGTAGCGCAACATGGCATAATAACCCAAAAATTAACCAACATAAAAGAAATTCGGTGATCAAAAAGACATAAGTTGAAAAAATATTTTCGGCACTCCTAAACAATTCAAAATTTTCTCCTGATTTTCTTATAAAAGCAGTCACCATTTTTTACCGCAAAGCCCTTTATTTATGTAATCTAATAAGATCTAACCACCAAATTACTATTTACATGAATATCAAATCAACGAACAATCAATAAAGTTGAGTAAAGATATGAGACTGAACCAATTGGTAGATTCAAGATGGATTGTAGGAGCCACATCAAGCAAGATAAAATGAAAAGGTAGAATTATAATAAATTTATAAACTCAGATGTACAAATAACCAAGATATTTATTTGAAAAGGTTATGTAGATATGATACATAAGTTTATAGTATAATTTTGTACTTCTTTCCAATATAATATTATACTTGTTTGTAGTATAATATTGAATGTTGTCAAGTTCCGAGACAATCTGGTAAAGTAAACAAAGCAGTGACATTAGGGCTCAGAATATTGACTGCTGCTCGTATCCTGTTTCCTCGCAATTTCCCTCCTGAAGGATAAGATATTGAAGGGGATAAAAGAAAATCATTTTTCGTGATTTTTCCATAGACATTTGATCAGGAGTGTGCTATAAATGATAGACTTTGAAACCAATTTCTTCTACAAACATGGCGGATGTGTGTTGTTAACATGAAACATTCAGAGCCGATGTTTTTTTTTTTTTTGAACGCACAAAAGTTCCAATTGTTCCGAGCCACCAGAACTACAGCAATACCAATTGGATTGTGTTGTGAGGCTGAAAGTAGTGGAAGGAGAAAGAGACGTGAAAGAGGAAGCACCTGGGCATTAGGATTTGTTCGCCAAACACGTCTAATGCCATTTCATACAACTTTTTGATTCTGCACAGAAAATAATCGATTTTTTTCCATCACGTAAATTAACAGAATTTAATTATTAAACGATGTTTTATCGATTTGCCTTGATATTATATCATAACGATACAAATAAAAATACACTATAACAAAGTTACGTACACAAATTTTTTTTATTGAATATTATAACGTAAATTATATTCAAAACACTTCGTGAGTTCAACAGAGAGCTTTTATTTACGAAAAAGGATATAGCAAAAAATAATAAGCATACGGGTATAAGAATACTTCGTTAATACACGCGGCGCGTAACCTCCTACTGAGGTCTTTAGGCTTGCTATCTCTAAGGGTTCCTCTACCGATCAATGTGGATACAAAGATATCTCACAGTTGATCCTGGGTATTAAGCCTTTAGGACTGCTTGCTGGATCTCTGGTTTCTCAAGGCCGGGTAGGCGCTTAAATAGGCGGCTGGAGGCACATCTTGTGGTAAGTAGGGGTCCGGGAGCGGGGAGCTGCACGCTGATTAGCCGTTAGTTTGAATTGTGCAACCAACCAATTGTGCGAACTAAATGCAATCTAGATGGTGTCAATCTAGAGAGGTCCTGGGTTCGAGTCCCAGGGGTGTCGATATCTTTTTCTGATTTTTTGTTTCTAGATTTTCGATTGAGTTTTGTCCATAGTGTCTTCATTTAATATAATAATAATAACCAATACACCTTCTATAAATATCTTTTTCTCCATGAATAAATAATATGATCTGCGACGGCGTGGTTTTTTTTATACATAACTACAGTTTTATTCCGAAACCGATGAAATGTTGCAGGTTTAACCTAAAAAACAAAGGGAAGGTGACTGACTGCGTAAGATTTCAAAAAACCACCCCGTCCCCCTTTTCCTACTCCCTAAAGCAAAATGTTTTGCTTTTTAATGAAATTTCACACAATTTACGTTCAAAATAATAAGAAAATTACCAACTGTTACGAATTACGAGCTTTTCACATCTGATTGCAAAAAACTTTGTGTGAAATCCGGAAAATGCTGGCTAGTTAATTATGAAAATCAGCATTTTTGAAACAAATACGGTTTTCAAACTTTACTAACAGGCAACTAAATTCAGAGCAGTTAATCTATTCGAACGCTCATTAGATAAGTCATGTATTGTTTAGAAATCCATGTTATCAAGTTTACACGTGTACAGGTAAATCATTGTAAAGAGACCCTTGCTCGAGTTGATTGTTTTGAGTGTTTTACTTGAGTTGAGTGTTTGGGATGGATCAAAAGATAATTTAATAATAATAATTTTGTTTTTGTTTAGAAGCTGAAGAATGAAACAGAAATGAGAAGAACATTGCCAAATTGAATAGCGAGTCTACATTTAAACGGATTGATGTGTTAACTGACGTTGGGCATTTTCAAGATACTTGCGGCCCTTGGGGGCAGGTTTTGAAAAACTTTTATGAAACTTTCGATATTATCGTTGTGCACAAATACGTTCAAGCATGACCTCTTTTAAATGATTTTACTGTGCAGCGCAGTGTACAAACAGAGCTGAACTTCCCTGAAGATTTATGTTGTAATTTGATGATTTAGTCGCTTGCTAGAACTTCCTTCTATGTTGCTATCGCTTCTCGTGGGACTGTGATGTACGTTACATACACTTCTGTACACAAGTGTCTTGAATACTGTGTACTGCTGGAGTTATGGAATAACAAACGACACGGAACATGTTATTTATGCGACCTCTTGGGGCGGTTCTATCAGAATTATCAGAATGCCAAAATACAATAATTTTTGTGGGAGTCAGAGTTTGGTGAAGTGACATCATTTTTTTTCTACTATTTAAAAACGTTTACATTTTTATCTGCTTCATGCGCTTATTCTTTATTAAAGCCCATCAATGCGTTAATGATTAAGGCGCGGTATACCCGCTCAAAAAGAAGATGGTGAGAAATGTAAATACGAATGATAAAGAGAGCGCGCTAATATTAAAATCGATAATATTTGAGCGAAAATTGTGAAATGAATAATAAAAGACTCGTTTAAAATAGAGCAAAAATCTCGCGGGGGTTGTCTAAAAAGAGACACTGTGAATTTTTTCATACAAATAACTTGGAAAATAACTGAAACAAACGTGTTTATAATAATTTTTAAAATATACTTTGCGATTTTTTTTATCGAGGAAATTTCATATAGAGTGTGTAGATAATAACACATATTTTTTTAAGAGCTTTAAAACTTAAAATGTTTAAGGTACATATGTAATAAATCGATAGAAATGGAATATGCCGCGACTTAACAAATATTAAATTCAGTATAAAAATTTATTCAAAATTGCCTGAGGGGCAGTTGTCCCTTTCGCTCAGTTTTCGGGAAAGTAAGAGCGACGGTGACTGCAGCAGTTTAGTAAAATACATATTGTTCAAATTTCTGGGTGACCGGGTTTCCTCTTAATCCTAATAATACAGTTTTATTCTCTCTATCCTTTTCCAAAACCGCAAGTCTTGCATAACTTTAAAGGTGGTTAATATATTACAAAAGCTAGACTAACCGCAATTATAATTTTGCTGTAAACCACAGCTTCGATAAAGATACAAAAATCTCGATCTATTTCATGTTAAGTTATATTTGATAAGTTTCATTAAATATCGATCAAATAGTGCGTGGGTTGTTGAGGGTTTGTTTAGGATGTTGGGAAGCCAAGTTAATTACGACTCGTTCCTAATTAAGGTCCTCTTTTCAATCCTAATGGAATCCTATTTACTTGTGTTTCACTGGGGCACGTGTTCCGAATTAATCGTTATGAAATAGTCCATTTTTCTTGAGAATTCTTATAGTTTTTTTTTCCATTAAAGGGGGTGTTCTAGTCTAGAAGCCCGAATTTCGCGCGTTATTCGTAAAAAACAATTAATATTTGAAGTATACATTATTTTATAATTTATTTATTTTTATTTTAAGAATTCACAATTTTTAAAATATATATATATGCATATATACGAAGTGACAAACTGTTGAAGTAGTGGGGGGGTAAAAAGATTATGTCCATCTTGTCACGATTTTCACCCTTCTGGTCATCTGAAAAATAAAATAAGAGGTAGTTTCTTTATCAGTACAAATTTCATTGTGGTAGGAACCAAGAAAAATGAAGAAAAAAAGTTTTCTCGCAAAATGGCGACTACTCAAAAAATTGTGTTTTTCAGTTAATTTTTAACTTTTCCGAATTTTTAAAAATAGAAAAAATTTTACAAGTTGATTTTTATGGATCCTACCATAAAAGAATGTTTAAAAAATTCATGCCAAATTCCAAGAAAATCAGTCAATTAAAGCTTAAGATTTTGTGACAAACGTTTCAAAAAAAGCAGTTCCGAGAAAAACGCCTTTAAAGTTTCTTAGATTCCGTCTAAATCGGTCGAATTAATTCGAATATCGAAAAATCCTTTTAAGGAGATACTCTTGAATATCTAAGCTATGGAAATATGAAAAAAAATATTATTTCAAATATTTATTATACGTATTATAGCAGTCTCTCTATTAAATGGGGTTGGAGTAACCGGATTTCTTATTATCCGTGAAGTTCAAGATTTTGGAAAAAAATTAGATCTGTCGTTAAAACTACTTTACACTACTTATCGCCCTTGTTGAAAAATATTACGTGTTTGGAGTGGTATTGCTGTGTTTGATTAACTCAATTTTTTAGACAATCGGTTCAATATTTTACAAAAATATATATGTGAAATAATCTTACGATTTTTAACAATTATTTAATTAAATAAATTAAATAATATTTCTTTGTTAGTTAGAACCACTTATTTATTTTATTTACGCCGATCGGTTTCGGTGCGACCGTTTCTTCCTCAGAGCAAACATAGAATAACTTAACATTACAAAAAATGGGTGAGCACAATGGATTATTACATGTTGTGGTAGGGGTAGAGGCATGGCTAGAGATTAGTGAAGATTGGTGTGAGGAGATATAACGGACAGTGAAAGGGAAAATGTCTAAGATAGGACTATAATAATAATAAATATTTATTCCGGTATGTGAGGAGGATAGTGCATTCCCACATATTCCAAATTGGTATAATACATACACAAAATATTTTAAAGAAAAAAAAAAGAAAAGCTGATGGATATGATTTTACATGAAAAAAAATAATAAGGTTATAGTTGTTGTTATTAATAATAATAATAAGCATTTAGGATTCTGTGACAACATCAGGAGCCAGTATTTTTCTCCAGTTTGCATCGATGCTGGATGATGGACTGAGGCGGGCTTCTATGACGAGGATATTTTCAGAGCTGCCTATCCTTTCCCTCATTCCTGCCACTCTGGATCTAATAAGGGCTGCATAGCCGGTAAATCGCCCCTACGTGAACATCCGGGAAGCGCTGCAATATCTTGGGAGGCCAAACATTATGCGAAAAGCGTTATTGTACTGAACCCGAAGTATTTCTATACTACTATTTTTGTAGTTTGCCCAGAGTTCGCACGTATATATCGTTACGCTCAAGGAAAGAAAGAGGGTCCTTTTTACAGCGATATTTCAAAGACGAACTCTTCTACTAAGCATGTTTGCTTTTTCGCTGAGAGGTCTTCTTTGCCTATAGATGTCGTCAACGTCCATCAGATTATTGGTGATTATGTGTCCAATGTATTTAGTTCCTTCAGTCACCTGCAGGTTTATAACGTTCAGGGTAGCTAGAGCCGTTTCAGTGGGGTTATTTATTTTTATTTATTTAGTATTTTATTTAGTATAGTATAATACATTTATAAACATTATTTATGATATGTTTTGACTGTCCAACTAGGATGATTCCCGTTTTAGAACAGTCAAATTAGGATTAGTGTGAACATATGGAACATGATTTGTACAAAAAAGAGGAAAAATCGAGGAAATAAAAAGAAGAGAAATAATAAAAAATGAAGTTAGAAAGTTTAAAACATTGTAACAAAAGTTAAAACATAATAGTTAATATACATATAGGTTCTTAAAAACAGAGGATTAAAATATATAGATAACTTGTGTATGCTTTGCATACTATAGTAGAAAAATAGAAAAAAAAGAAAGAAATAAAATTATTATAAAATAACCAACAAATTATTATACAAAAGCCGTGGTTAGTTAAGCATGGTTATTGAAATGATAATAATAATAAATAAAAGGAAAATATATAAACGCAAATGATTACAGCATAAAGGTAACTGGTGTTTGCGTTTCATATTATACTCGTACTAATGAGAACTATAAAGAAAACAGATACAATAAAATAAAATAAGCAATCAATACATGATTATTACTGTTTTTTGCTTGCATAGTTATCAAATAATAATAAAATAATAGGTATGTTTACTTTTACATGGTGTTTGCATTACATATTATAAGCATACATATATGTTTTGTATAAATATGAATAAAAAGAGAATAAAAAAAAGATGTGATAGAATCAAATGAAATATCCAATTAAAACAAAAGATTAACTGCTGCTTGGTAGCATTCTAATTTAAAAGTAATAGGTAGTTAAATACACGCACATAATAATAACGATTAGAGCAGAAAGGTATCTTTTACATAGTTTATTTTTGTTGGAATTTTTGTTATTGTTTTGGTTTGCGTTTGATTTCATTTTTTATAAAGTAAAAGTTCACTCTCTTTTCTCCCTAATTGATGAAACCAAGTTATGTAGCATGTTTGCTTCTTCAGAAGAATACGTAGGCCCATTATAGATGGTTCCATCACTATGAGATAATTTTTTTTGTTATTGATAATGGACTCATTATAATTGAGGGTTTTTTTTACTTCCAAGTTATCTTAGCGTTTTCCTTTATTATCAGCATGAAGAATGTTTATCCCGGTATTTTTTTCAAAAGTATGGTTATTTATTAGTTATTTATTAGCAAAACCGTAAACATTATTATTATTAAGACACCTTAAGCTTTGTTTCTAATGTCGAAATTACGAGTTGTTTTCCCGATATAAAATGGGGAGCAGTCATTACAATGTATTTAATTAAAACGTATAACCCCAAGGTTTTAGCTACAATAAAAATATACTTATTTAAATATTTATTTTTCATGGTTTCCATAAAACAGTTGTTCACCTATATATTATCCGGAGCTTACCGCTGTTTATCAACGTATGTACATTGTACATTACCTATTGTGTGATGACCTGATATACGAGTGGATAGGTACCTATAGTCGTATAATCGTATAGAACACGTGTAGTGCGTACCCCCGCCAAACACCAGGAATAGAAAACAAAGCACTGTACTGTGAATCTTCCCACCCTGTTATAGATATTATGAAACTATTAACAAATCCAATTCCTTACGTGAACCTGGACGCCAGGGTGGAACGAAATAAATAATACAAAATAAATTTATTTCTAACGGTGGCTAATTATTATTTTGAAGATTTCCCCGATGTCAGCTGTTTTCTGGATGGTTTTTTGTTAATACCTGACCAGCCAGGAGGCTGAAACAGGATTCTACGTCCCCGATGCTACGCCGGATTCCACGCCGCGAGGCCATTGACAAAGGCTTCTGATTATTCCCAAGAACTGACTTATCAATGCTGATGCTTCTGGATGGACTTAGTATGTTAGTTAACCTCCTCTCAGAAAATGTGGGTATTTACCGCATGACCTACAATACAACTAGGTATGTATGTGAACTATATTTTTGGTATAAACGTTCGTAAACGGTCGGATTGTTTTGATTTTTCAACATTTCCTTGGTATGTCAGAAAACAGAGTGATCGAGGTCAAAAACGAGTTTCGAGAAAACAGAGTGAGTGAACAGAGTGAACCTCAGCGCCTGGCGTAATCCGGCAAAAAAAAGCAAAATTTAGGGACTTGTTTTCGTTTTTGCCACATATTTCAATTCCGATGTGCACAAAACTTTGTTTTACCATTATATGGAGACCGCAAAAGGGCATCGATAAGGGTATCGATACAGCTCGGTCTACCGAACCAGTGCCATGAACGAGGCAGATATATACTCGTAACCAATACGAAAAACCAGGTCAAACCAACTATTCCGCATCCCGCACTCAAAAACAAACTACACACAACATTCATTTCTCAGAAGGACGTGCACAAAATATAATCACATCTTTTCAGACGCTGGTATCTTCTATTTGTCCTCAGGTCAATTTACCAAATGCATAATAGAAAAAAATTAACTACATTGTAGATTACAAACCCTCTACCCCTGCTGTGTGTTATTTTCTCATTCTAATTATGTTGTTTTTCTCTCTTTATAATAATAATATTTGGATGATTTATACCGTTTTGTGAAAAATCGCCTTGAGGGCGTTATTTTTATAGGTTCACAGTTTAATTTCATTTTATCTATCCTACAAACTTTAATCTGTGTTTTTTATAAATTCTTTTCTTCTTTTTTCACCATTTTGTTTTCTTTATTGTTTTAATCTACGTTTTTTTACATATATATACTATGAATTTTTGCGGAAACTTCGCTGGTCATGTAACCATGTAATATATAATTACCTTAATAATATATGTATAACATTTTGTTTCCCCAATAAACTAAAATAAAAAATATATATTGTAACGGAAAACCCCGTGTACTACCAACGCGTGCGCGAAGCACATTGAAGGCAGGTGTATTTTGCATCACGCGTATGTGTAATCCAGTGAAATGCACTGCTGGCAATTTCAGTCACGAGCCGCCTCTGCTTCAAATAACATAACTTACCATAATGTATAAGATTTACCTTGAAATTTGGTAGACAGTGTCAACTGGCCTTGAATTTCAAAAGATCCATTATTAATGCCATAATATAATAAGCTACTGGTGTTCATGCCTGTCGCCTCCGTTCATGGCGGACACCTCTTAGAGGGTATTTCCGGGAAGGTTCGTCATTATAGGAAACAAGAGTCTGCTTTGTCACTACCGTTATGTCAACTAATCCACGTACCGACCTGAAGACCTGTCTACCTACTGCCTACTCAGAAAGCCTTTCTTATTACCCCTCAGTCATTTGAAACTTAATACTTACAGGTTGCTCGGTTCCGTTATATAAGTTGATCGGACAGTCATTCAGTTTGGAAGATAAAATTCTCCGAAATTGTAGATTGATAAATATAAATAACTTAGTTTTAAATTTAACGATTTAAGTTAGGTTGGGTATTTTGAGAAATTATTTGAGATTTTCACGTCAAAAATTATCACACACCTCACCACGATTTATGCATCTGCCACGATGAGGGCACTGTCCGAAATTTTACTACATTTTTCCCCGTACCTAAAATTTTTCAGTTTTTCATAATGGTTATAGTTTTAATAAATACATTATCATATTTTTTTACGCTTGTTTTTCATAATGGTAACAGTTTTAATAAATACATTACCATATTTATTTCTATACCAGTATTTCATAATGGTTACAGTTTTAATAAATACATTATTATATTTATTTCTTTACCGATTTTTCAGAATGGTTACAGTTTTAATAAATACATTATTATATTTATTTCTTTACCAGTTTTTCGTAATGGTTACAGTTTTAATAAATACATTATTATATTAATATCCGTACAAATTTTTCAAAATGGTTACAGTTTTAATAAAAACATTACCATATTTATTTCTTTACCAGTTTTTCATAATGGTTACAGTTTTAATAAGTACATTAATATTTATTTATTTTTATACTCGTATATAACGTTGACAGGTAAGTAGATGATAGGTGCAAAGTGCAAACATTATAAAAAATGTTCCTAATGTAACATGGTAAAGTAGTGTAAAATAATCAGTAACCATATTTAAATGGTTAAGTAGTTATGTTTTGTGAACACCTCGCTAAAATAAACTGTCCTGAGGTGTTCACGTTTTATAGATAAAATGTTATTGTATATTAAGTTAATAGCGGTTAAATACATCATATATGTCTGTGTATACTTAGTAACAGTAGTAACAATATTGTAACAACGAATATATAATAATAGAAAGGTTACTGTATGAAGTGAACTTATTTAAGCAATCAAGACGAAAATAGAATAATTAAAACAACAAAAAATGTGCTGTTTGCAATAGAAAAAGGTAATCGCCTCATTTTTTTTAATAATTAACTATTTTCAGCTTTTCAGGATGAAGGTTCTCGATTAAGGTAAGCGATCCGGAGGTTCAAATTCCAGCGTGCGCAAGGAAATTTTATTTGTTTGATTTACGATTTAATCATTTAAAATAGTGTAAGGTATATTTGCGGCACGTTCTAGAGTGGAAGATACTCTCAGTATCACCATTCAGAATTGAAACGTTGCTTGGATGGCTTGCTTTAGCTGGGTTTTGTGACCAAATCTGAGTAGCCAGGTACTCCCTACCTTCCTCTACCTTTGTCCTTCCCCTCCCCACTACCTTCAGCCTCGTAACACACCCTAATTGGGGCTGCCAAAGACTCACTGGCTGCAGATGCTTGGGATCAGTTGGGACTCTTGTGCGGTAATCACATTTTCAAAAAGCTATGGATCTATGAAATATCAGTGATCACCAAAAAATTAATTAAGACGCTGTGTTATTATTTGTTTCATATTTCAATTTGTATTTTTGAGCTAATGAAAAAAATTCGAAGAAAAGTTGAATTTCTGCGAAGTTCCGGTGATAAAGCTAGTACGGTATATAATTATAATTGTTCTTTTGACTTTATGTCCGGGTTAAATCTTCCCCACAGGAAAACTTAACCCTTCCGCACACTTTTCCACAAAGATCATCTAGTCAATCCACGCTATGCAATTGCACTGTAAAGTACAATAAATACAAGAACAACATTTCAACCTACCAGAGACCAAATGGGAAAATAATTCACCGACTCCAAATATTTTCGTATCAGAGGGTTCGGCTCGATAGAACTCCTAACAGGACCGATCAATCCTACTGATCCCTCAATATAAATATTTAAAAAATCTTTCCTAATCCTACATATATTTAATTGACTGATTTTTGCATTTTAATATATAGATTCTTTGACAAATCTAATAAGCCTAAATTTTGGATGAGAGAGCTAGGTATAATGCCTGGAGCCGTAATATAAAATAGAGTTTATACCTACTTAAAAATATATATTACTAACATATGCGTTATATAAACAGTTATGTTAATGTGTGATATGTTATTATTATTATTAACGTATTACGTCATGCATAGCGTCCTTGGTTTTCCTTTTAGGTATGTCAATACATTTCCAATACCTCCTGAAATATTAGAACCCTCATTGAGAACCCTCGTTGAACCATCATCCCTTCGGAGTATTGAGTGGGGAGGAGGTCAGACACCCACGGGTTTTGTCTAGTCAAGAGTCTATGGGGAAATTTGAACACGGGAACTAAATCATTAAATCAATTTCCACATCACCTGTGACCGTTTCAATGCGTATACCAATATAATTAACTATATAATCACAACGGTATTTCTCCGATTACGCCTTGGTCGAAGAGAGAATAGAACGCCATACATATTAGTCACAGCACAAACCCTTCGTTTTTTGTCACATTCGATCTGCACTTAATATATTATATCATACTGAAAAACCGTTGAACAAATAATTTACATATAACACAGATTAACAACCTTACTATAATAAACATGTTGAAAATTTTATGCGATTGCTAAACAACCTGGTATGTGAAAACCTTAAAAATACTTACCAATACTTACCAATAGAAACATAAAATGGTTCATGGAAAGATACACTGTTTATCCAGCCGTAGAAGGTTGTTTATCTGTTGTAAAAACTTGAAATTTTTTATCGATTTTCTTAAAATTTCTAAGCTATTTTGAATGTGCCATATATGTCTTCTTTTTGAAGATGTCGTTAAAAAAATATAAATAAAAATAAAAATATAAGTAAATAAAATTTCCTTTTTATTATTTTATAAGAAATATACTTTATTAATTGGAATATTAAATATTAAATTTAAAACATTTGTGTAATTACATGAAGACAACATAAGCGAAACTCAATCGAAAATCTGGAAAGAGAAAAATCAGAAAAAGATATTGGCACCTCTGGGATTCGAACCAAGGATCTTTCGCTTTCCGGGCGAATACGCTAACCACTGCGCCACGGTGTAGATATCCAATTCGGTCATTTTTAACTGTATCATACTTCGAGTAAGAACCACCCATACTTTCTTCATTTTTCTTAACGCATATTTTATTGGCAGCTGCCTTTATGTATGATTGCAATTGGATATCGACACTGTGGCGCAGTGGTTAGCGCGTTCGCCCGGAAAGCGAGAGGTCCTGGGTTCGAGTCCCAGAGGTGCCAATATCTTTTTCTGATTTTTCTGTTTCCAGATTTTCGATTAAGCTTCGCTTATATTGTCTTCACTTAATTAAATATTACAATTTGAGGTTTTACTCATAAATTTAAAATAAAAATTAAATAAAAAATTAATGTTTTTGAAAATCATCATTTTCATAACATTCCTACTAAGTTGAAGCGGCAACAGTCAATTAAAAAATAATATGTCCGACCTTTTCAAGATCGGAATTTCATGTGTTAATCTTCTGAAATGCAACGTTGCCAGCTCTTTTGGAGCACAAATAAATTTATGTTTTATTAGTAGGTACTAATCGAATCTGAGCTTAAAGATTCTTTATTCAAAGTTTAACTGAAACACCGTTTAATGGGTGGGAAGCGTGTTTATTAGTAAGTTATAAATAAATCCTTCAATTACAACCCAGGTACCCCCAAGAAAAAACTAGCAGTAGGTGGGTACAAATTGATATCATGAACGATATGATATGGTATCATGTACATTCAACTTCAATACAATTGCAAAAATTTTATCTGGAAAACACTGGAAACATTCATGATTCGGGAGCTTTCACAAAAGACACATTGTTCCCGAGAAGGAGCCCGGCAAGTACTCGTGCGCTCGGGAAATTGCCCTCTAAGAGGGTGTTCACAGTTGGAGACATTTAAACAGTGAGTCTTTACTGTGAAACAACAAAAAGATACTGAATTGTAATCTACAATCCACTTTGAGCACCCACCCGGGCGATACGAAATAAATGTACCATCCCAGCCAAGAACACTCCTGTCTCCGTGCAACCAGGTACACCAAGTACACCATGAGGCACTGATTTTTTAGGATTTAACATAGAAATAATGTTCTTTGTTCTTATAAAAAATAAAGGCTAAAAGCCGATATTACAATTTGAGATGCGGGGGAATTAATATTTTAAAAAACCTACTAGGATCAGTCAAAAAGTAATGCCTTCTATTTTTTTCTCCTTTAATTGTCAAGAAATAAAAAAAAAATGCAATTACATGGGTTGAAAACCACACTATTGGCGATTGATTTGTTACTTTTCAATATAATATCCGTTCATTTCCACAGCTTTGGTCCATCTTTTAACAAGGGCATGTATCACACGATCACATCCAGAACACCATCGCCATAACTTTCCCTGCCGATCACACAGTTTTGATTTTTTTTGTCCTTGGTGAGTTTGTGTGAAGTCATTCCATTGACTGTCTCTTTGATTCAGGTTAAAAAAATTAACACATATTTCATTTCCGATCACATTATTTTCCAAAAATCAAGTGCTACAAGTGTTGTAAGGCTATTGTTTTTCTTGGTGTTGAGTTGACTTTATTCTCAGTTGGCATATAAACCTTGCTCAAAAATATATTAATTTATGTTATATCGTATTGCATTCCAAGCCGTAGCATTCTATATGCATAACAGCTGTGGTAATGCGAAATATTCACCCTCGTGGTCATGTGGTCAGAATATATATTTCACGAATTTGTGCGAATTATTAAATAATATTATGAATAGAAATTTTCATTTTAATCTGGTATAAGTTTTTGAAATGTTCTATTACATTAGTAATAACTTATTTAATTTGTCGTTGCGAATGAATACATGTTCAAGTTTTGCCATGATAATAATTAACGAAAAAATATAACTTCGCGAACTTCCTGTAGTTTTGGTCAAAATGTTTGGACAAAATTGAACACGTCGTACGCTTTTTTTAATTTAATTTAAATCAATTTAAATAATGTTATTATTAAGTTCTGCAAGTATTTTAGATTTTTTTATTATTGTGACAGCTGTTTTGGCTTATTTTTAAACTGAGATGACTTATTTATAGAATTTACCGCCGCCAAATTTCAATTAAATGACCAAAAATGATTTATTACCGTTTAAACCGATTTACTGAAAAAATAATTGTTACAATAGTTTCTCGATTTTGTGTGTTACTTTGAAATATTTTTCCACAGTTCAAACGTTAATAATAATACTAATATTTGGCTTATTTATAAAGCACCATTTTCATGAAAAATCATCTCAAGGACGCTGTACATATAAACAAATAATGAAAAAAATTAATACGATAGACTCGCAATTAAGATTTAAAATTATAACAAGTATCATACATCTAAGACTTATATAACTAGTGACTTACGACTAAGAATTATTACTACTGATTTAAAACTGTGACATAATAATAATAATAATAAAAATTGGACAATTTATAGAGCGCCGTTTTTGTGAAAAATCACCTCAAGGGAGCTTACATATATATATTTGCAACCGTGATTTAAAATTAGAGATTAACAACTTATTAGGTATTTACATATAAAAATAAACATTTCCGGTTTTGCCAGATAACATTAAAACATTAAAAACAAAGTATTAAACAAACTCTATAGGTGTAGGTACAAACAGCTAACATAAAAGCAAGTTGTTGCTGCGAGTCGAAACAATTTGAGGATTTTAAATACCTTCTTATATATTTTACACATTTTACAAATTATTTTATACTCATTTTTAATATTAATATTGTTAGCGCCAGAAAAAAAGGAAGTTCGTACATTATGTTACAATTTTATAACACGAAAATGTGAAAATGATTTTAATGAGCTGGATAGATTTAAAGGAAAGTACAAACATCTTACATGAATTAAATTAATCGCCCAAATTAACAGTAACAAGAAAAATAGAAAATAGCAGTGTCTGAATAAAATAACTAATTTATGGAAATGGGTGTCGAAAAAAGTGAGTTTTTAGTTTGGATCTAAATTCTGTTGGGCTGGTTATGCATCTCAATTCCACAGGAAGTTTATTCCAAGCTTCGGGGCCGGATACTCCGAATGCACGATCACCAAACTTAGTGTTCGGATTTCGCTTAGGTTCTCTCAACCTTCCGATTGCAGATGAGGTCGATGAGTCGACTGCTTTAGACCAATATTTTCCGGAATGCACAGTTCATAGATAGGGTGGAGCCATTTCATTCATAGCTTTAAACACCATTGAGCATAACTTGTATCGGATCCGTTAATGTGTTCTTAATTGTTTAATAATGACGTGACTGCTATTGATGTATTTAAACGTGTTATATTGTTTAAGTCTTGAATACATATTGAGAAGTGGGGAGTAAATAAATTTTCTTGTGCTTTTATACGTTTGAATGCTGTCCCCTATTGATCAGCCAATGATATGCCTCGAATGGACGCTCACATACTTACGTGTGGGTTTGAGATACGGTCTCCATAAAAGTATTAATAAAAGATATTATAACAGTGAAACTAATCTATGAAAATGACAATACATGAAATATGACACCTCGAATAACAATTTCAAAAATAGAAGAATCCAAGTAATCTCTGCTTGCTCATTCTGGGATTCTTTTATTAACGCCTAAGTGAATGTCCTAAGCAGGACTGTAAAACATTAGACGCCTGAAAATAAGAGATCAACATTCCCGCGTTGAAATGAAATGACACCCGTGGAGAGTGCTCCGAGAATGGATGTCCGCCCACCCAAATCACCTGACAAAATGATTTTCTTATCAGGTGAGATAGAGCAAACACAATTCTACGAAAGGAAAAATAATGGGGTGTAAACAATGATGTCCAATGTTTCTTGGAAGTTGAGTGTTATTTTAATTCTATAAGAGCTTTTGCTTGTGTATATAAGAGCAGTTTAGATACATCAAGATTTCTTAAAAGTATCCTCCGCATATGAGCTCTGTGGTTTGAGGAATGCCACTTAAAGACTATTTTCAATGGATGGAATAAAATCCAATTTTCTAGAAATCCATGTTGTGGGCGACGGAATTCATAGTTATTTCAGAAATCAATAGAACTAGCGTCTACTAATAAGAACTCTGCTCTAAACCTACCAAGAGGGGGATTCAATTTGGTAGGCGGGAAAGGATACCGCCGCCCCGGGTACTTTTATTGGCTAACCAACATCTCTGCCATAGGTCACCCCAAGTGGTTCGTTACGTTTGGTGATTTAGCTGGAGTGTCCGGGTTCATGGGGTGAGGTTTGTCTAGGCCTTGGAGGCGGATGACCAGGACACACTGAACCCCAGATTCCTACCCACCCCTAAAACCCTTTTCCTTCCCAGAACTCTCCTCTCCTTCCTTTCCTTAAAAAACCTCCACATCCAAAGAAAGCATCCCCAAAGATGACGTAGGGAAATTATTTTCCTCAGGGCCTCCTGTGTGGAGCTCAGGTAAAAAAAGGCAACTAGAAAGTTCAAATGCAATTAATTCATTTAAAAAAATCCAAAAGCATGAATAGCATTTCATGTCTACCATTGTTTACTTTACATATATATTTTAATTTATAGTTGTACCCCATGAAAAGCTGTGCTTGTGTGTACGGATGTTGTTATTAATTTAGTTAAGGTTTTTTAAACTTTTGTTTTTATGTTTGTTTTGCCTTGTTTGTTTTTTATTTAGTTTAAGTCATTGAGTTAGTTTAAGTTACACGTTTTTAGTTGTGTTTTGAATTCTTTAAAGTTATTGTTAATATCTTAAAATATAAAAATTAATGTTTCAAAAAATTAAAAAAATTTTGTCCCTTATGCTCATTTTGCAAGATAATTTTGTTAATTTTCACGAAGGATAATCGGCTTTGTACGATAGGATTTTGTAAATATTAAATATTAATGATCAAATTATAATGTTTTAGTTTCAAGTTTGTCCGCCAGGCTTCTTCATTAATTTTGAACATCAACACTTAATTACGATGGAAACATCAGAGATGAAAAAAAATTGAATGTGAATATAAGAAAACATGTAAACAAAACTTTAGTTCAACAGAACTACAAATAGTAGTGCGAATAAAATTATTTAATGAATTGCCAGAAACTTTGGTGAGTTGTTGTGCGCACGCCCGTAATGGTTTCTATGTATGTATAGTGGTGAGCTCTGGCGTTATTAAATTATTTCCTGTATTGTATATATAGTGGTGAGCTCTGGCATTATGAAATTATTTCCTGTACTGTTCATCCGATTGCGATGAATCTTTGGTTAGTTCTTGTGCGCACGCCCGCGAAGGTTTTTATAAATACTGGTGGTAAAATTGCAATATGTGGCACGCGAGTTTTTTGACAAAGAGAATGTATGGAACGTGGGAGGGGAGAGGAGAACGCGGGGAGGGGGTTCGCGGGACGAGAGGAGCCGGAGAGGGGAGAACGAAGGTGGGAAAAGTGGAGGGGAAAGCATGAGGGGAAGGGGTCACGGGAAAGGAAGGTGAGGCGGAAGGAAAACGGAACGAATGGAAAAGACACGCAGGGAGAAACAGTTTGCATTGCATCACATGCCGAGAACTCGCTAGTATCTTATATTTTCTGGCAATTCATTAAATAATTTTATTCGCACTACTATTTGTAGTTCTGTTGAACTAAAGTTTTGTATACATGTTTTCTTATATTCACATTCAATTTTTTTTCATCTCTGATGTTTCCATCGTAATTAAATGTTGATGTTCAAAATTAATGAAGAAGCCTGGCGGACAAACTTGAAACTAAAACATTATAATTTGATCATTAATATTTAATATTTACAAAATCCTATCGTACAAAGCCGATTATCCTTCGTGAAAATTAACAAAATTATCTTGCAAAATGAGCACAAGGTAATCATTAATTATTTACTAGTGTTATACGCCAGATCAGGTTTTTGTGTTCAAAGATACGATCATTAAAATATCATGATCTCATTAGCAGCATTCCTGGATCATGGGTTAATTTATTATGCCTTATAGCTTATATGCAGAGGTTCGCTTTCTGAAAGTGTGTGAATTGTGTGATCCCTGGAAATTCAGGAGGTGGTGTCTAACACAGCAGGAGAAAATGGAACACAGGTAGCCCGCTCCACTAATTGCAACTGAATATCCTTTTACCTAACCACGGTTTTAGCGAATTTCTCCGGAGCTTATCGCTGATTTTCAGTAAAATTTCGGATTTGAAGCAGATATTCAAAAATATAATAAACTTATAACATAATAAAATGTTGCGTATTGTAAATCTGACATACAGCTATAAGAAATACAAATCAATTGCAATAAAAATACATAGAATCATAAAAGCAACAATAAAATGTTCAATTTCAAAAATATTTATTTTTATTTTAACTTTATGAGTAAGACCTCCAATTGTAATATTTAATTGAATGAAGACAATATAAGCGAGACTCAATCGAACATCTGGGATTTTCGATTTTTATATTGTCTTCATTTAATTAAATATTTTTTTTAATATTAAATTCATAAAAGAAAAAAAAGTCTTTTCTTGAGATCGGCGACCCAACGTCTCGTGCTTGAAGTGAAGTTGTGAATGGGACCTTCGGCGTTGAATCGTCAAAGCGCTGCAATTGCACCGGAGTCCGAATTGTTTTCCATGGGCATTGTCATTGGTAATATATGTTGTTACAAAAACTAAAACAACATTTAACTTTGGAACTTAATTGTGGACTTAATTGTGAACTTAATTTCTTTAAATGCCGTAAGGTGTTTGGTGTGGATGTACCGGCAAGCCACGATTTTTTTAGCAAAAAAACAAATTAATGAAATAATCTTTTTCGTCAACGTAGGTTCCATATTTTTGATTTTTCTGAATAGTTGAGTTTGACACGAAAAATCTTCGTTTAGAACAGCTTGTTGACAAGCTAATTTTGTATGGCCGGCCTCCTGAGCACGGCTACTTAAAGCTTGTAAACAAGCATAAGGCACATAAGAGATTAAGAACGTACGAATGTTCGTTGTTTATCTTTCTAGGCCTCAAAATAAGTTTTGTATGAAAAGGATCGCTCAACCGTTCCTCTTCAAGGACGTACTTCAACCAATGATTCCTGATATTATTTGGAGTTTAAAATGTTTATGAAATTTTAATCTACGGTGACATTTTTGATGATTTTATTTTTCAAGCAAAAGCATAAAAAATCACTAGGTATTTGACAATTAGAGAGTGATAACTCGGCTGAGCACTGAGCAGTGATGATATATAAAAGAAAAAAAAAAAAATTTATTTTGAAGAAAAAAAATTGAAAATGCCAAAATAAAAGTTATCATCGGAGACCTAAATTTTATAAACATTTTTTAATCCAAATAATGTCTCACAAATCATTGATTAAAGTAAGTCAAATACGTCCCTTATCACCCCGTGTAGTATTCACGTTACCAAATAATTTTACTTGCGAGTGAATTCGTTTTATTTTCTTAGAAGTTTTTTGTCGGAAAATACCACCACCCTCGGTTAAATGGTCACTTATTTACCAGGATATTAACTCTGGAGTTTGGTCCTTACACTTTGTCTCACAGTTGGGTTTAAGTCTCTGCCTAACCTTGCTTGATCCAGGTGATTTACCAGGATTACCAATGACGGATGATGAATCACCTTTAGTTCGCCGAGCCATAAATCATTCTCGTAGATATTACGCGTTTTCGTATTAAAGGAATAACGTTATACCTTCACTGTAACCTCTCACTCTTTCATACAAACGACGCTTTCAACAGAAGGAGAGGTTTTAATGTAGCTCTCAGCAGCAAGATCGTATACGCTACAGTGAGAAATTATTAAGTTACAAATCTGTTTTACCCAATTGTGTACCAGTTACTGCTTTGTTGTTTAAGTAGTAATTAGGGGTTTAGTCGAACAACTAAATTAATGGCGATGAGTCACCGTTAATGGACTTCTCGAAGACTTTATGCTTAAATCTGCTTTTGGTTGAATATTACTTAGGGCCAGTAGAATATTACTTAGTAGTACCACGGAAATTCAAATGAAACATTGCCATCAAATGGCCAATAAACGCGATTTGGCTCGTGTATCAAATCTCGGGTTCACTGTATTTAGGTATTTTTGGTACATTCGGCGTTACACAAATTCGGCGGCCTGCGTTATTCACCGTTACGCGGGTGTCGCGTCTACTCCAAACTGACTTGTTTATCAAAATCGTTTCTTCCACACGGTAGACAAGATTTTGATAAACTAGTCAGCATTTTGATGAAATACGAAATAATAAAATTGCTTTTTAAATTTTAAATTTATTTACTAAATAATGGAAACAGTGGAGTGGATAAATAAATACATCATCTAAGCCCTGGACCTTTTTATGAATTTTTTAATCAATCTGACTAATGGTGTTTAATAGAAGCTAATGGTATTTTGATGTCGAAAAGATTTCTAGTTCATATATTTGATTGTATATTTTGCAGAATGATTAAAAGTTTTTATAATATTACCAGAAACAATGGGTATGGATAAAGAGAGATCTGAAAATAAAGTTTCGACAAATATTATGTGGTAGAAATGACAAAAAGGTTGTTTCGTTTTTGAAAGTATATTTATATGATTTTTTTGTCTATAATTGGCGCTAAATTGTTTTCAGCGAAGGCATTTTTGAATGTAAAGTTTCATGTATTTCATAAAGAATTAAAAAGTTTACAATTGAAGAAGATAACACTAATAATCTAAACTAAAATATGAAAGAGAAAAAGACACGGAAAAATAGAAAAAGATAACGGTCACAACTGGGGCTCGAATCCGCAACCTCTCATCTAACCAGGACGGTATTCTGGTTTCGAATCCCAGTTGCGACCGTTGTCTTTTTCTTTTTTTTCTGTGTCGTATTTTCTTTCATATATATATATTTTTTTATCTATATATATTTTTTTTAAAGAAAGACCAACATTTCCGGGTTACGAATAACCCAACAATGTTTGAAAATCTCCTACTACCACGACAAAAAGCCGAACATGTTGCTTGTGTTGTGATGGAGGACTTAGCCAGCCGAGGAATCGAACACGGGACACCCGGGTGGAACCCAAACGCGATGCCCACTCAACCACTGACCAGACAGATATATTTTAGTTTAGATTATTAGTGTTATCTTCTTCTTCGATGATTTGTTACATTGATGAGAATATCATTCAAAAGTTATTTAGAGAGATGTTTATAACATTAGACACTTTTCTAAGTTATATAGAGAGATGTTTATAACATTAGACACTTTTCTAAGTTATATAGAGAGATGTTTATAACATTAGACACTTTTCTAAGTTATATAGAGAGATGTTTATAACATTAGACACTTTTCTAAGTTATATAGAGAGATGTTTATAACATTAGACACTTTTCTAAGTTATATAGAGAGATGTTTATAACATTAGACACTTTTCTAAGTTATATAGAGAGATGTTTATAACATTAGACACTTTTCTAAGTTATATAGAGAGATGTTTATAACATTAGACACTTTTCTAAGTTATATAGAGAGGTGTTTATAACATTAGACACTTTTCTAAGTTATATAGAGAGATGTTTATAACATTAGACACTTTTCTAAGTTATATAGAGAGATGTTTATAACATTAGACACTTTTCTAAGTTATATAGAGAGATGTTTATAACATTAGACACTTTTCTAAGTTATATAGAGAGATGTTTATAACATTAGACACTTTTCTAAGTTATATAGAGAGATGTTTATAACATTAGACACTTTTCTAAGTTATATAGAGAGATGTTTATAACATTAGACACTTTTCTAAGGACCCCTAGAGAATTTTTTGATAAATTATTTGTTGTATTGTTTGTACAATACAACAAATATTCAATACAATGTGATGTTAAACGCTTTATTTTTTGTCGTTTTCTTTTCCAAGTAATTTGGCTTTATGGTTATAGGTCGGCCGGCGTGGTCTAGCGGTAAGATTTTTGACTCGCAATCCGAAGGTCGCGGGATCGAATCCCGGCGTGGCAAATAAATTTTATTTGATTAATTTGTGTTATTTCACAATTAATTCATTTAAAATAATGTATAGTTTGTTTGCGGCACGTACCAGAGTGGAAGATCTCTCAGTATCGCCCTTGTGTAAGACCACCATTCAGAATTGAAGCTTTGCTTGAAATGACTTTACCCGTGTTTGGTGACCAGATCTGAATAGCCAGGTACTTCTCCATCATCCTCTTCTCCATCACCTTCCCCTCCCCACAACCTTCAGCCTCATAACATATCCCAATTGGGGATGCCATAGTCTCACTGACTCTAGACGGGAGCAGCTGGATCTCTTGTGCGGTATTCATACAAATAATAACGTTAAGTGATACATACAAATAATAACGTTAAGCGCTAAGTATCTGGAAGATAATCATTAAATAGATGCATTTACATTATATTCATTTGGCTCGAGACATTTTCATTTCCTCGAATTTATCACCCTCTTCCTGCCTTCCTGGATTCTTAAATTAATCTATTCGAATTACTGCAATTGAATTAGTGTCGTTTTCACCACTTCCTGGAGGAAGACGACAAACATTTGTCGGAAATGGGGAGGATGTAAAAAAATGAGCGATGAATTCGGAACCCCATCTGAATAGTAAAAAGTTTCAAAAATGTCCATCGTTCCCGCAAATTTGAAACTACGAACCGCAGCATTTAAATAATGAAATATGAATAATGCATGAACTATAAAGCAGATAATTTTTTTGTTTGTAACAAATATAAACTTTTGGTGAGCTCTGGCGCCAAAAAATTACACAACCTTTTTGGCTGCAATCTTCAATTCAACCCAACTATTTTAAGTTCGTTACATAATTTTCACTAAGAGCAAACATACTTCTAAATATCATTACATAATCAGTAACCATAACGAAATATTATAAATGGAAAATATTATAAATCTATTTGTCAAATAGAAAAATGAGTGTGAAGATTTTAAATATAATTAGTAAATCAAGATACATCAAATCGGGAGTACCGCAAAGGTCAATTCTAGGTCCAAAATTATATATTATATATGTAATTGCTATGTGTAAGATTTTCAAAAAAGCTCGTCGATTCATTTTTGCTGATGATACTTCTCTTGTTGTATCAAATGAAAATCCTGAAATTGCTATACAAGAATTGCAAAGAGATTTTAACGAGCTTCTCAAATGGGCTCATGATGTAGGATTAATTATTAATGTTAAAAAAAACCAAATGCATGTACATAAAATCACCAAGTTTGAAAATGTGGAATGTTCCTAAAATAACCGCTCATAGCTTTAACTGTATACATAGAGGAATTGTTAATGTTTGTGACTGTGAAAAAATAGATTTCACAAATGAATATACTTATCTGGGAATAATTGTTGATAACAATTTTAAGTGGGATAAACAAGTGGCTAAAATTTGTAACCAGCTCAGATCCTTAGCTAGTAACTTTTACAAATTAAAATTTATTTTGCCTCATTGTACTCTTAAACTCATATATTTTTCTATGGTCGAATCCATCCTTAGATATGGTATTCGAACTTGGGGACATGCAAGCACTACTTACATTAAATATATTGAAAATTTACAAACCGCCATAATAAAAAAAAATTGTCACAACTAAGATTTACAAACAGAGACATAACTTAAAATTACTGTATGGCTCAGAGAGCCTACTTACAATTAAAGGTCTCCACTGGTTCACTACTATTATGGATAATATGGGGGAAAGCCCTTACAAACACCTACTTGTACACAAACATACCACAAGATTTAGAGAAGGAAAGGGCCTAAAAACTCCTCGAATATTAAATAAATATGGAAGCCGTACTCTTGAATATCTAATACCAGTGATTTTCAATAAAATCAATAATAACATAAAATTTGAAAAAAATGAGAGACTAAGTCCTTAAATGATAAAACTATGGTTAATGAACGAAAACTCCATGTATCTGAATATCTTAATATAGCTGCCTACATATCTTTTATTAGGTAGGTATATTTAAATATCTTATATATTTATAGTTGTAAGTTAAATTATCTAATACTACAATGATCTATTAATGTTCCTTAAAACTTTAAATGTATTTACAAATTTTTTCTTAGATATTATATTATGAATGTTTAAATTGTTAGAACCTGCAGACAAGCTGCCATATGACAGCTTTGTGGGTATACTCTAATTCTTGTACAAAATGTTATTCTGTAATTTAATAAATAAAAAAATAAAAATAAAATAAAAACGTACAATTTTGGAGGCGGGAATGGGTACCGCCGCCCCGGGAACCTTCGTTGGATAACCAACACCTCTGCCATAGGTTACCTCAAGTGGTTCGCTCCATTTGGTGAATTAGCAGGGGTGCCCGGGTTCATGGGTGAGGTTTGTTTAGGTCTTGGAGGCGGATGACCAGGACACACTGAACCCCAGATTCCTACCCACCTTTCAAACCCTTTTCCTTCCCAGAACTCTCCTCCCCTTCCTTTCCTTTAAAAACCCTCCACACAGCATCCCCAAAGATGACATAGGCCCTGAGGGATATTATTTTCTTCTGGGCCTCCTGTGTGGAGCTCATGTAAAAAAATATATACTTTATATACAACTATATGTTTCATAAATAAACTTATAAATAAAAATATCCGTTTAACCCCTCAGTCCTCGGGCATATTCTGTCTGAAGGTCAAAATGTCCACTTAGTGCAATAAAATCCAAATAAATGGAATATGTATATGTATGTATTTATGTATACATGTACGCATATTTATGTACCCGTCTCAGAACAGACATCGTCTAGTGAGACGGGTTACGTACTTTTTTGTTATTTTAATAAACGCCCGGGTTGCCGGCAAGTTAAAAAAAAAATTCTGAAGTATCTGAAAACTAAAAACTATTTTTGAATGGCAATGAAATACCCTCTCTGATTTATTATTAGACGTAAATGTATAATTTTTGAAATTTAATTTTTTCAGTGCAAACATAAAAAAATTATTGACATAAAAATATATAAAAACTCGCACATATTTTATTGGCTAAATATATTGTACACATTATTGCCACCTCCCTTTTCTGTCATTTCGTGTAAAAATAATTAATAAAAAAAATTTAATTGCAGTCGAAAACTTCGATTTTACAAACGCGTGAATTTTCATTATTCTGTGGTTAACTGTTGGTTTTGAATTTAAAGCGTGGTATTTTTTTAGATCGTGTTTCTTACCACTATAGTAATAGAGACACAACGATTTCTATGAGACCTATATGAGCTGAAACTAACGGTTCCTATTATGCAATTTCAATCATACAACTATATTAACAAATCTCTGCAGGTGGCCAAAACAGGAACTAGCGAATAAACGAGACAGTCAAAAGATTGAAACGAATTGATCTAATCTATCTAATGGCAAGGAAATAACAAACTAATAATCCAACGGGGAAATTGGGGTAGGTACTTTACCTGACAGATTTACCTTCTTATTTGAACGCGTTCCATTTTTAAAGTGTAATAAACAAAAGCAATATGGATGTTTTGACAGACGGATTATGGGGCGAAAATAAATGTTTAGGAGGGGAAAACAGTAGCGGGTAGGACAAGGTACAATAGAGTGGGCTGATAAATATATAATATGGGTTTTTTGAGATTCGTTATATAAGCTCATCTCAGAGTGGTAGATTTTAATTAATTAGATAACTCAGATTTTAGATGACTCAAAATTTCGCTCAGGTGAAAGACCGCCTTTCAGAGTCGATTCATTGCTTGAAATGACTTCAGCCTTGTTTGGTGACCAGATTTTAATATCAAGGTAATATACAACTTTTCTCTTTCTCGTCTCCTTCTCTTCCCCACTCCCTTCTGCCTCACAACCTCAATTGGGGATTTCACTGATGCCAAACAATGGGACTGAAAAAAGCCAAAAATTATAAACTTTATACTCGTAATGAAAATATAAACTCAAAAAGAAATACCTCCTATTATTTTTCTCCTGAAATCGTAATTAAAATAAAAAAATATAATTACAGAGGTTTAAAACCACACTATTGACTATTAATTTGTCACTTTTCAATATCATCTCTGTCCACTTCCAATGTTTTGGTCCATCTTTTAACAAGGGCATGTATCTCATATTGTTAAAAAGCATGGTCCTGTTTCCTAAGGCCATCCTTCATAACTTTTGTTGGGCAAAAGACCTGCTTTAAACATTTTAAGGATTGTGATGTATTGAACAGAATTTATTGTGCATCTCTGCTCCAAAAAATCATTCGTAATCAAACCCTCTGCATCCCTGAACGTTATCGCCATAACTTTCCCTGCCGATCGCACAGTTTTGATTTTATTCATCCTAGGTGAGTTTGTGTGACGCCTTTCTATTGACTGCCTCTTTGATTCAAGTTCCATGAAACCCATGGTTCATCTCCGGTCACAATTTTTATAACTTTATGAATTGACGAATAGGTGTTTCACTTTCTGCATTCAAGAATTCAATCATAGAACGCTGACTAATACGAACATTGATATCGGCCATTTTGCAAGTGACTGCAGTACTGCCACCTACTGACACAGAAAGTTACTATTGCAGTAGATTGTAGATAAAGGTTTGAGAAATAGCGCCAAATTCAATTTTTTCATTTAACTGACTTTATTTAATTAGAAAAATCCAATCCTAGTCTAATGAAAACCGTAAAATTTAAAAAGCCGTCCAACATAAGATTGGTATCTGAAGTCATTTTCCTTTTTAAAATCATTAATTTCCTTATTAACAGCCCGGAATTAATGCAATTGATCATGTTCCTAATAGAGACACACAAACTAAAAATATCTTTCACTGAATCAATCATGTCAATGTCAAATCATTTATGCACTCCCTTATACCACGCTTAAACAGCTTATCGGTAACCGAAATGCAAAAGTAGTAGATATTTTCAATAGCACCGAAAGAACTTACAAAAAGCATTTCACATATTTTTTTAAAACAGTTATCAGACTACGTTTTGTTTCACAATTTCAACATTGCATGCATTTAAAGACTTTGGCTTCTGGTACAGTTCCAAAAGTTAGTAGAATTGAAGATTTTTTATCGTTATCAGCATTCGAACGTACAACGCATTCCTGTATGTAAATATTATAATAGTAAGCAAAAACATTGGGAATGTATGGCGAGTGATATGCTGAAAGAGGCCAAAACCAAATGATATTTTAGCTTTGATAGCTAAATCAGTTTGCCCCATAAAACAAATTAGACCGGTCAAATAACGATAGTTTAATTGTTTTGCTTTAATTAGCGGCTCTGGAATTTTCGTTTTGCCTCCGCATTCCACCTCCTAATTATAAGTAAAAATAATTAGAAAAAAAAAGTTATACTTTTTCAAAGATCGAAGCTTTTTTTAATTTTGTCTCGAAAAAGCTACGACGGCCCACCCTATTGAGTATTTGTTGAAGTTAGGGTAATATATTTTGAAAATGACGTACCTAATAGATGTAATTTAGAGATATTAAATTTGTAAGGAAGAGGAAACGTGGAATTATTATGTTTATCAAAAGAGCCAAGCACACATTATGATGATTTGCATAATTTTTCGTTTCCGTTCCACTTTAGTGTTTTAGTTTATAACCCATAATTTTGTGGCTATAAAGAATATGGAAGGCAAAACAAATGGACGCTTATACTCTCCAAACTCCAGATCAGCATTTTGTTTTACCTGTCGCGTTTTTGTGTCACACATAGAATAAAGAAGGACATTAGAGGGGTCCCACCACTTTTTCAACGATGCACACAAGACCGTATTGTCAATTTACTTAGCCAAAAACTTAAAAAAAAATCCTTTCAGGGATAGTTGGGGTCAGGTAGTCGTATACCTAATTAAAAAATATAAGTTATTTTGTTTTGATTTTTTTTTTGTATTTTGAATAAGTGGTACAGTTAGATAAGTTATAAAAATATGATTAAACTATAAAACGATAAAAAATTCTAAAATTGTTCATTAAACTTTATAAATATAATATAGTTCTTTTGCTCATTTTCTTTAGAGTGGGGTCGCCAAGACTACATGAAAAGAAGGGAGAAAAAGGGGGACATACATTTTACATTTTCACATAATTTACAAGGTATATTTTTGAACTAATAAAATATTGTCGTAGAACCCGGTTGAATTTTTTCTAAATTCTACCTGAAATAAACATTTCAATTTATTCTTACAAAAATTGAGTTTCATAAAATATATTTTATATTACAATGAATCTGTTGTGTAAAAAATAATTGCAGATTAAGTGCATACCTGAAGTCTTAATATCCATGCTGAAAACTTTCTGATGTGCATACCTGAAGCTTTAATATCCATGTTGAAAACTTTCTGATGTGCATACCTGAAGCTTTAATATCCATGTTGAAAACTTTCTGATGTGCATACCTGAAGCTTTTATATCCATGTTGAAAACTTTCTGATGTGCATGTGCATTTCTGAAGCTTTAATATCCATGTTGAAAACTTTCTGATGTGCATATCTGAAGCTTTAATATCCATGTTGAAAACTTTCTGATGTGCATACCTGAAGCTTTAATATCCATGTTGAAAACTTTCTGATGTGCATACCCGAAGCTTTAATATCCATGTTGAAAACTTTCTGATGTGCATACCTGAAGCTTTTATATCCATGTTGAAAACTTTCTGATGTGCATGTGCATTTCTGAAGCTTTAATATCCATGTTGAAAACTTTCTGATGTGCATACCTGAAGCTTTAATATCCATGTTGAAAACTTTCTGATGTGCATATCTGAGGCTTTAATATCCATGTTGAAAACTTTCTGATGTGCATACCTGAAGCTTTAATATCCATGTTGAAAACTTTCTGATGTGCATATCTGAAGCTTTAATATCCATGTTGAAAACTTTCTGATGTGCATACCTGAAGCTTTAATATCCAAGTTGAAAACTTTCTGATTTTTAAAAAGGGAAAACAGGACGAGCAAATCGAGCGCAAATGAGAAATGTTGGCAGCGCGATTTCCTATTTTCGTTGCCGTAATTCCTTTGGTCGTCCTTGTGTGCGATGATATACTGAAACTGATTTTTACCTCCTTCATAGTAAACGCCAAGGTTCTATTTCTTGTAAAAGGGTTTCATTATTGTAAACGCCTTTAGGCTTTCCAGCGTCCCTGCATATAGGATTTGTTAATCACTCAGGCTCATTTGTTTGCTTTTCAGAACAACTCATATAGGTCTTGTAGAAATCGTTGTGTCTCCCTTACTATCATAGTTAGAATTTGTCTAAACGGTATTGAAAGTTAACCACGAAAGAATGAAAATGTACACCTTTATGAAACCAAAGTTTGCGACCGCAATTTGAAAAAAAAATGAAATTTTAGGATTTTTTTAATAATTGTTTGAAATATGAGACGATAACAACGTTTTTAATTATACATTTTTCTAATAAAATATGAGACAATAACAACGTTTTTAATTATACGTTTGTCTAATAAAATATGAGACGATAACAACGTTTTTAATTACACATTTTTCTAATAAAATATGAGACGATAACAACGTTTTTAATTATACATTTGTCTAATAAAATGTGAGACGATAACAACGTTTTTAATTATACATTTGTCTAATAAAATATGAGACGATAACAACGTTTTTAATTACACATTTTTCTAATAAAATATGAGACGATAACAACGTTTTTAATTATACATTTGTCTAATAAAATATGAGACGATAACAACGTTTTTAATTATTCATTTGTCTAATAAAATATGCAAGTGTTTTTATTTTTTCTTTATCAGTAATTTTAGTTAGAAAAAATGTAAGCCAGTCAAGTGAGTCGTTTTTTAAACTTTTTTATGTTTGCACTCGAATTTTTATATTTAAAAAATTATGTGCTAATTTTTTAAAGTGTATTTTATCACTTTCTGAAACGGTTTTAAATTTTGGGATACCTTCAGAAATATTCCATTTGGATTTTATTGTCTTTCTGACAAAATATGCCCGAGGCCTAAGGGGTTCCCGAAGTAGAAAAAATATACCTCAGGCACATGGGACACGCTTACAACATCATGTTTTTATCGTTTTAACTCTTCAGAAATTCTGTGTTTGGATACCCAGCAGAGCTACATTTTCAAATTAATATTAACCTAAAATTAAGTCGTCGATAATTCGAAACCCGTTTACATATTTTTTAATTTTCGTTTAATGTAACTGATAATCTTAACACAACAAATGTTTTTCGCCGTCTCTATGCGGGTTCATGATAGTAGGTATCTTTAAAACTACTGAATATTTGGCGAGTATGAGACTGCGCGATGATACTAAATGGTACAAACTTCGACGTCTTCCGCAAAACATTACCGAGGAAAGTTTGCGATAGCTGACTCCTTACGATCAAAGAACTAAAAATAAATTACATTTCCTACCACATAACGGAGCGGATATCCTGATGCAACCTAGTTTAAGTGCATTTTGTTAAGCGCAACTTTAAAATGTTGTATAATGCAAAAACTCTTAAACTTTTTTCTAATAGTTGTCAACAATCCGAACTTGTTCATTAACAAGATTTGTTAATTCCGTTTGAATTTTTTATTGAAAGTCGGGTCTCCAAAAGCAAAAACATTGGGTCGGTTCCACAACGTTTTTTTACTTTTCATCGGCCACGGAAAACAAAAACGTGGCCCTATTCAATGTTTCATGTTTGCAGAAACATTTGGTTCAAAGCTTGTTATAATATTGTCACTGGAGACGCGGCATAAGACCCGGCAGCGTATTTCCAAAACCTATACCGGTTCAGACGCGGTAGCCACAATTTACATTTTAAATACACCTCTTTATTGGTTATTTTTTATCAATTTGCAAAAACAAAAATTGTTCTACAATCTAGATAAAGCAATCTTTCTAGTGTGTATATTAGAAATTAATAATTTTATTTCTAAATATTTAAATTTTGATATTGAAAATGTAAATTGTCGCTAGCGCGACTTAACCGGGATAGATTTTGGAAATACGCGACCCGGCATTCCGAATTTCTTCCGATTTATAACATGTTTTCCTTGAAAATTTTGTGTTTTCAAGTTCTTAAAAATTATTTCTTATTTTTGAAGACAAAATCTGTAAATTTGCTAAGCCGTAACTGTATATGAAATTCCCTCGATAGAAAAAATCGCAAAGGAAGCTCCGAAAATAAAAACAATACATGGTTTTTTTAAATGTCGGTACCGCCGCCCCGGGAACCATTTATTGGATAACCAACACCTCTGCCATACGTTTGGTGACTTAGCAGGGGTGCCCGGGTTCGTAGGGATGAGGTTTGTCCGGGTCTTGGTGGCGGATGCGCCTGCCCACCAACTGTGATCGGGAGGGACTGGTTGAGGAAGACGTTTTGACCTCGCCAGCAGGATGTTCCTCTTTGACCTCACCAGGCGATGTTCCGGCCTGCATCGCGGTGAGAGGGATGAATTCATACGTCCGTCATTCCTGAACAAACTGGTCCCCCGATTCCTGCCCACCCCTCGTTTCTTCTTCCTTTCAAGAACTATCTCTACTTCCTTTCCTGAAAAGACCCTCCACACAGCATCCTCAAAGATGACCCTGATATAAATTATTGATAGGCCTGGTAGGCCCTGAGGGAAATTATTTTCCTACGGATCTCCTGTTTGGAGCCAATGTAAAAAAAAAAAAAAACGAGCCGTGTTTTATAAAATATTTCCAATTTTCGATTAATTTTAACCGTTTTTTTTAACATTAGCGCGCTCCCTCTAAAGTTTGTATTTACATATCTCCAAATCTTCTTCTTCTCTTCTCTTACGAAGCCTTAAGAGATGGGAATATATCGTGTACAAGGATGGGTTGCCTCACAGAATTTTGAAAGTCAAAATCAAGTTCTGTCATCATTTCATCATGGGCCGGTTGCTTCACAGAACTTGGATAGTAAGGACGGGTTGTTTCAAAAAAATTGATGGATTCATCAAATATTTGAAGTTAATTTTCACGTTTTGTGTAAGTTCTATTCAAGTTCTGTGATTATTTCAGTTTTGTGAAGCAACTTCCTATAACGATGTAATAAAAGAACTTGGATTGAACTTACACAGAACGTGAAAATCAACTTCAAATATTTGATGAATCCATCAAATTTTTTGAAACAACTCATCCTAACTTTCAAATTTGACAAATTATTCAAATTCTTTGAATTAACCCATCCTTATTCTACTTGAAATTAATCAAACATTTGGTTTTTTTCTTGAATCAATGGGATGGAACTCAATTTGGGAGGCGGGTATGGGTACCGCCGCCCCGATTATTCAGAAACCTTATATTGAAGTGAAACTTCTTTAGCACCGTCGTGATTTGAAACTCAGTGAAACGAAAATGGCACTAAAAAGAGAGAAACAAATGAATCTATAGGATTTAGCCTGCGAGAGAATGAGATAGAATGAAACCTTACCGCATTGGCCGCTTCAATTATGAGCTCACTTTTCAAGGCTCCTATTGGTTTAGATTATGAGGGTAGGCTAAGTTTCGCTTCTACCGCGTGTGAACTACTGTACTCGATTTTTTTGAATTATGTAAAACATTATTAACTCAAATTTTTCTTCAAGCTTTTTTACTAGGATTAGAGGCGCTGATAATACCTAACACCTAACACAATGCCCCTAACGTTGTTACTGGCGCCAGGGCATTGGCTCAGGGACCTCTCATGGGCCTACCTTTTTATTGAACCTGTTTCAAATTTTACACAACTGATAACAATTAATACAGGGAAATGGTTGAATAATTCATAAAGTTTGACCCTTAAGGGATATTTCACCATCCTCCTCACAGATTATCCATACGATAACGTACATTTTCGATTAATTAAACACATCATCATCTTCATCCTCTTATCCTATTCGGGTCGGGGACCCATTGCATCGACAAGGCTCCTCCATACGTCCTCCATACGTCCCTGTCTTGTGCTGACTGTTCGGCCTCCGTCATGGCAGTCCCATTCTCTCCTCACACAGTTTCTGGAGTTGCCTCGCCCAGCTGTGTCTGGGGCGGCCCACTGGACGTCTACCCTCTGGAATCACACATAGTATCTTCCTAGGAATTCGGTCATCAGGCATTCTTAGTACATGCCCAAGCCACCTCAGTTGCGATTTTTCTATGAAGAGTAGCAGGGTTCAATGTTTAGATTGTCTCGGATCGTCGAGTTTCTTATATGATCTCATTTCGTAAAAACGAATTTAAATACGATTGATTTATTTAATAAGTCTGAGTGTACTTATTCGGTAGTTGATCCTATGAATAATGTCTATATACAGGAAAGTTTAGCCGAGTTTTTTTAACTGTTGCGCTTATTTATTTGTTTATTTATTAATATTCGTTATCGTATGATAAGCTATCAGGAGGATGGTGAAAAACCCTCTTAGTGTAATGGGTGTGTTATATAACAGAAATATTAATGTATACATTCCATCCTCCTTAATAAACCAGAATACTTATTGTATGTTGTGCGTTGTTAAGTTATGATTTACTTATAAAATAATATTGCAAATTGAGAAAGAAGGATTTAATGTCACGTTGTGGCAGCACATAAACATTTGTTACATTAAATTAAATATGACTAGGATTATTCGACGTATCTATAAATCAAATGCAAGTGTAAGGAAATCGGCGCATTATTCTTATTTGTAGCGGGGGGGAAGTCAGATTTTCCACAAGAAATACCGCCCCGTAAATCTCTTTAACGATCCCACTATTTCAATTTGCAATAAAACCGCCCGCCTGCCTTACCACAGGAGTCGTAAAATCTGAGGAAGGAAAACGGCACACAAATGCCTGAGGCAATGCAAGCTCGTTACTGTTGACATTTTATTTGGCTTTTCTACCTAAGATTCACTGTTTCTTGAAAACGAGATGATTAACAAAATGAAAGTTTATTTTTAAAACGTCATATTCAATTTGAATGTATAAATACAGTTTTTTAAAATGGATAAAGAAACTAATCTGTCTGTTAATCAAAAACTTGTGTTCACAGAATTGTTATTGTGTCCCATTTATTAATGTTTCATCAGGAGTTTCTAATTTAGAAAATGATTGTAAACATGTTTATTGTTATTTTCTACATTCTCTCGGGCTCTCCTACAATAATTAAATTCAAATTGTTATTCGTATTGGGAGCGGAGTGCAATCCGACGCATTAGTTGAAACATTATTGACTGGGCATTTCCATTTGGCATTCCAACTGGATGTTAATTTGTTTGTTGCGTTCCGGTTCCGGTTCAGAATGGTGACCGTTTTAATGACTATGTAAAGATTATTTTTACAAATGTGAAATCGTCGTGGTTATTAATTAGGTAGAAAGGTATCTAAGTAGGTACCTAATTTCAAATTGTTTTATTGATTTAAAATAACAAAAAATTAGAAACATACATTTTGAATGCTGGAATACCTAATAAATCTATGATTCCATTATTTAAATGGAATCAAAATGAATTGGAATCATATATTTGAATTGGAATCATATAATAATAATAATAATATTGTATTTGGATGACTTGTATAGCGCTGTTTTTATGAAAAATCACCTAAAGGGCGCTATATAAACTTTTAATACATTTCTACAACCTTACTTCTAACTACCACACACCAGACAAACCACTATAACAACTTATAGCTAAAAATTGCATCCTCCGGTTCATCGATCACCGATACGAAACAATGTACAATGATTTGACCAATGACCGCGATGCTGCTGTAAAAATGTACTGGACGGGCTGAATTGGAAACTTATATTATGAATTGGAAACATATGTAATATATTTATTTATATTTATTTACGCCCTAGTGGGCTTTTACGTGAATAGACGGAAATTTATATTCACAATATTAATTACTAATATTAACTATTATTAACTATTATAATAATCAATAAAACAGAATAAATAAGAATGCAATCAGCTCGTTAGGTATAGAATATTATAACATGAATTAAAATAAATGAAATAGTACGAGTTGTACTTACAAAAAAACTAAGACAATTCAGCTTAAAATATTTATACATATTATTAATAATAAGACCTGAAATAAAACAAAGTGTAATGTATATTCCTTCCCATTGTGGTGAAAGACGATGTTCCGAGAGAGTCCTGCTGGAGAGATCAAAAGGTCTCCCTCAACCAGTCTCTCCCGATTCGGTCCGCCGCTAAGAAGTAACCTCACCCCATGAACCTGGGTACCCCTGACACACCTGGGTACCTGACACACCCCTGTACACCAAACGTAGCGAACCACTTGGGGTGACCTATGGCAAGGTGATTGGTTATACAATAAATGGTTACGGGGCTGCGGTTCCCACACCCGCCTCCTTAATTGTAAATTGTTTTTAATTGAGAAAAAATCATCGAACACCAAAATGACGTCTACGTTTTTAACTCCAAAACTATGCTTAAGTGGGTCAATTTCAGTAAGAACTGCATGGAAATACTTGAGCGCAAAGCAACAACGCTTACCGCCGGATATAATAGTCATTAGACAGATATGGCCTTTCGTCCATGTTTGGGAAGGAGCGAAAGAGCATGTAGATAGTTCTGAAGAAGGGTGGCACGATTTTTCATATCGGGACTGCTTTCATCAGAGAATCCAGTGTATATGGTTTCAACACCCAATAATACTTAATAAGATATTGACACCATTTAAGATAAAGTTAACCATTCCATGCATTGCACCGCAGTGGGAGGAATTAAATCGTACATTCGTCACTCTCGGACACACTGACCCCCATCCCTTTTCCCTTCCCAGAACTTCCTCTCCTTCCTTTGTCCAAAAAGACCCCCCGCACAACTCCAAAGATGACATGGCCCCGAAGGAAATTGTTTTTTTCAGAGTCTCCCGTGTGAAGCGAATGTTAAAAAAAATCATTTGAGCAGTTCACACGCGGTAGAAGTGAAACCTTCAGAAAACTAAACTTCGTAAGAATGAGACGGATGCAGAGTATCGGGAGTAGCATAGTTGTAGGGTTTATTTATTAAAATATTGTTACAATATTATTTTACATTTTATTCTACGAAGCACGGCAAAAAGAGGTGGCCGATAGGCTACGAAGCACCGCGCAAAGAGGACACCGATTAGTCTAGCTATTCTCTCGCAGACTAAATTCTATAGATGTATGTGTTTGTCTCTTTTTAGTGTCGCTCGTTTCCGTTTCATCGAGTTTCAAATCTCAACGGTGCTAATGAAGTTTTCACTTCAAAAATAATAATAATATTTCATTCATCACATCGGTTACAGGTTATCGAGACATGTTATGTGCGCTCTGTCTCGTTCAGCAGCGGACAATAGAGACAGAGCGCGTATCACGTGATCCGTTTCAACGTGCATCATATACATATCATCGACGTATGATAGACATATTTATTTGTTTTTAATTGAAAAAAATACAATCGGACAGCAAAACGACATCTACATTTTTTATTCCAAATATGTTCAGGAATCGCTAGAAAATTCCTCGGATACACGCGATCACCTTGTGAAAGAAGAACATAGATGTCGCTGATTTATCGATTTAAATTTTCAAACATTCGAAGCAAAATTAGTTCAGCATAATAATGGGTTATCATAATTTTTACATACTAAAGTATTTATCTTTTTAATTTTTATTATTGGTAGGTATATAAATGTTTCGGGTTCTTTTAAAGTTAATGTTATAATAACTTAACAAGTGTATTGTATTTTTTTGTGTTATAATATTGTATTCAATTTAATTTATAACGTTTGTGTAAAACCCAATGGAGCGTAAATAAATAAATAATTTTATAAAAAAAAATATGAATAGCGAGTTGGGCGTGTTTCGTGATCAAAGGGTCTGACCATACTTTGCTTAAATTTCAAACGCAGATATGTGTCAGGCATTGTGAGAGCGGCAGAGCGCGTGCTAAAAGAGCTAGAACCGTACAAATGTACATTTGCGTTCTCACATGAGGCGCCAATGCGTACTAATAACTCTTCGAAACATGTTCCACTACTAGAACGCGATAAACGGTGTATTTAGTCCGGATTCGGTAGTTCCCGGTCGTTCGGCGTTAGAGCGTTCGGAGCGCCGGAGGCAGGAGGCAGTAGTAGATCAATTAGAAGTAAAAAGTGCAACCTGATTTCTCGCTTTATGCATCATCTTATCTTACTAATATTATGAACGCTAAAGTATATACGGAAGTATGTCTGTTTATTACTCTTTCACGCAAAAACTACTAAATGATTTAAATGCAACTTTACAATAATATAGCTCAAAGTGTATTAAACTGTTATATTTTGCTTATGTTAGAAGCCAACTTGAGTACAATTCTCCTGTCTGGAATCCTCATTATAATATGCATGTACAAGCTGTTGAAAGAATACAAAACAAATTCTTACGTTTTCTAAATTTTAAAATGGGTATTCCAGCAATTATGTTAAACTACAACACTATTTTAATCGATATGAATATGCTTAAATTGTCAGACAGAAGAATTTTCACTGACTTAGTATTTTTATATAAAATTCTAAATGATTTAGTTGATAGTCCGGTATTACTTGAATTGATAAGCTTCCGAATTCCACTTCGTAATACTAGAAGTCAGGATTTATTTCAGTGCAAAAATTCTGGGACTAACTACCATATGTATTCCTCTTTGCCCAGAATACTAATGGAGGGAAACAATTATACCAAGTCAGTGGACATCTTCAATTTATCTTTGAATAAATATATAATATTGTTATTGAGGCAGTTCAGTTATGTACAATAAATATGTATTTTTCTAACTATGCTATATATGTAAAAGCCCCGAAAAAGGGCGTTTATTAATAAATATTTATATCAGAATAACATAAAGGCTTTTTATAATGGTAAACTCTGGCATTATGAAATTTGTATAAATGAAACTGTGTGTATTTCATGTATTTAAGCGGCAGGGAGGAAAGGCAGGTGGAAGGAAAATGGTAGGTGGGGTTGGCGGAGAGGGAAGGGGAAGACGAGAGAGGTGAAAGGGAACGGGGACGCACGGGAAAGGACATGCAGGGAGAATCAATTTATTTGTTTGAATGGCATTGCAATGCGTGCTAGGGGACCAGCTAGTTTAAATATAATACATCAACGGCTGGAACCAAAACGGAACCAAACGCGTCAGTGACGATATCGGTTTCCACTTAAATCTTGATCAAAGATGGAAGGCATTTCTAGTGTTTATTATCTATTCAGTGTGTACCGCAGAAATAAGACATGTGTCATTTTGTAAATCAAGATCTTCTACATAGCACGTTTGCCGTCAAAAAGGCAAACGGGCAAAGATCAAAAAGCCCCCCTCAACCAGTCTCTCTCAATCTGGCAGACGCAACCGCCGCCAAGACTTGGACAAATCTCACCCCATGAACCCGGACATCCCTCCTAAGTCACCAAACGTAGTGAAACGCTCGTGGTGATCTATGGCAGAGGTATTGGATATCCAATAAATAGTTTCCGGGGCGGCCGTACCCATACCCGCCTCCCAAATTACCCAATATCCCAAAATACATATATATAACAGATTTTAAAAAAAAAACTGTGGTTCTTAATATTAATTGCAATAAATTAACTGGTCAGTGGTTGAGTGGGCATCGCGTTTGGGTCCCACCCGGGCGTCCCGTGTTCGATTCCTCGGCTGGCTCAAGTCCTCCATCACAACACAAGCAGCATTTTCGGCTTTCTGTGGTGGTAGTAGGAGATTTCAAACATTGTTGGGTTATTCTTAACCCGGGAATGTTTGTCTTTCTTTTTAAAAAAAAAAAGAAAAAAAAAGAATTTCTTATTAACGAAACTACCCAATTCGTGTTTGTATCATGAAATGTGTATTCGTGTTTGAAATGTAATATATTCATATAGTTTTCTTAATGTCAACAGTTTCGAAACGCATTTTTTGTGGGTGTTCTGAATCAGAAGAGAAATAGTTTTTTAATTATCTTGTTTTGAACACGTTATTTAGGTATCGTCTAATGTTGTAAACAATTTGCTTAATAATACGTGCTAATTTTATTTTTTATTATATTACGTATTCCTTGGTCAAATTCAATATCAACCAAATATCAACACTTTTCAGAAATAAATTTTATTGAATTAATTTATTTTTCTTGTTGCACACAAGAAAATAAAATTGTTTTAAATAATAATTTAAAATTCTGCTAAAAACCTGATCAAGAATTTTAAACTCATTTAGGAATTCGTAATCAATAAATATTTTATTTTTGAGTGTCAATAGGCCACTTGCATGGATTTCATACATAATGACTTGGAAAAAATCGTGTGGATAGATTTTTCTACTAAGACTACGAAAATGTTACAAAAAGTTTTTAAAAATTTTTAGGTTTTTTTTTAATAAATAAATCCGTGTTTTGGGCTCTTGACGTCACCACATGAAAATGTTCCGTCTCCGATAATATTCAATTAATTTTGTATAATTCCACACTGATCTTTTTTTTATAAGGCACCACTTTGATTTCCGGCGAAATTTTGAATTTCACACTTAAAATTCACTAGCTTTATTATTTATTATAAATATTATTTGGCTTGACGTTTCGACAGATGTTATGCAGTGAACATTGTACACTTGTACAGATGCTTTCTGTAGCGGCTGTCTTAGGAGCGTAATGGTAATGGTGCTGTTTTAACAAAATCAAATTTTATAATTTTACTTGTTCTTTTGATTTTATGTCCGGTTAAATCTTCCCCACAGGAAAAACTTAACCATTCCACACACTTTTCCACAAATGATCATCTAGTCCAGTGATTCCCAAAGTGGTCCAGGTGGACCCCCAGGGGTCCACGGGAGACTCAACGGGGGTCCACGTAGTCGTGATAAAAAATGGGGGTCCACAAGTTGTAAGTGGGGGTCCACGAAAATTTATCTGGTTTCGTTGGTCATCATCATCACTCTTGGCTCTACAACCCCTAGTGGGCCTTGGCCTCCTCAAGAGTCTTCCTCCACTCATCTCGGTTTTGGGCCAGTTTAGAAGCTCCAAGGTAGATATAACTTTGAAGACGTTGTCGCTCCATCTTAATCTTGACCTTCCCAGGCTCCTTCGCCCTATCGGTCTAGAGAGTTCAGCAGGGACTTTGGTGATTGATGCTCGATCATTTTCTCCACATGACCCAGCCACCAAAGTCTTCCCAGTTTTATGAATTTTGTCACATTTAGCTCCTTAAACAGAGCATATAGCTCATTGGTTTCGATAGTAAAGAAAAAAATGTTGGCTTGGCTTTACCTCTCAATGTAGGCAGATAGTACACTAGTATTTCGGTGAAAAATGAATTCCACGAGAAAAAAGTTTGGGAACCTCTGATCTAGTCAATCTTCGCTATGCAATTGCACTATATAAGTACAATAAATACAAAATAATACAAGAACAACATGTCAACCTACCGGACACCGATTTATGTCGCCCACTGGTCGAAATTCGACCATAATTAATTTAAATTTAATTTTTTTCTACGCATAAATTAAAAAAAATATTAGCATTTTGCCCTCCTTCTCTATATAAACTATAAGTGTGCGAAATTTCATACTCCTCCGTCCGCGCAATTTTTGTAAAAAGGGGTACAAAGTTTTTGCTTCACGTATTAATATACTGATAATTTACAAGTACAGTGTTATTATAAGTATAATTTAAATCACAACATTTGGATAATATCAAACAAGAGGCACAATATTGAGTTACATTTTTTTTCTACATAAACTCCGCACAGGAGGCCCTGAGGAAAATAATTTCCCTCAGGGCCTATGTCATCTGGGATGCTGTGTAGAGGATCTATTTGAGGAGAGGAAGGAATGAACATTGGTCTTGAAGAGACTCATGTTGTAGGAGGGAGAAACACAGAAGCCGGTAAATTGTTCCACAGCCGAGCTGTTGAACTCAAGAACGAGTCGAAAAAATGACTCGTTCTCATGTGACAAATGTCAACCGCGTACATACGTTGGGCGCGCATTTGGCGTGTCTCCCGACTATGCACCGGTGCGAAGGGATCAGTGACGCTAGTTTCTCAGAGCATCTTCCATTGAAATACCGGTAGAACATGGCTAGCATTCCCACCCGACGCCTGTGCTCAAAAGATTAATTGTTAAGTTGGGAGAATCTATCAAACGGACCGCCCGTTTCTGCACAGAGTCGAGGTTATTTTACAAGACTTTTTATTTTGGAGCTCCAGACCAGAGGTGGCTGCCAAATTCAACCGTGGGGCGCACTTGCGACATGTTTAAGAACAAGAATGTTCGGCTGTTCACAATAATCTCACTGCAAAAACAGACCAACTAAAAATGTTTTATTTGAACCTTCTTCATACTATTGTTGGTAAATCTTCCCCTTTTATAAATTTAAATAATTATTTAAAACCTGGTTTTATTGTAAAATATTTGGATTTAGTCATATATAGACGTTGAATATTATAATGATTATTGATCAATAAGATGGATCAAGGAAAACAATAAGATGGATCAAGGAAAACAATAAGATGGATCAAGGAAAACAATAAGATGGATCAAGGAAAACAATAAGATGGATCAAGGAAAACAATAAGATGGATCAAGGAAAACAATAAGATGGATCAAGGAAAACAATAAGATGGATCAAGGAAAACAATAAGATGGATCAAGGAAAACAATAAGATGGATCAAGGAAAACAATAAGATGGATCAAGGAAAACAATAAGATGGATCAAGGAAAACAATAAGATGGATCAAGGAAAACAATAAGATGGATCAAGGAAAACAATATTTATGAGATGTAATATTTTTGGTTTGCTTCTTTATTCTCGTAATACGTCAAATTTTGAAATTGGACCGAAACTGTTTTTAAATTGAAATTAGACCGTAAATTTTTTAGATTTTTTGGTCGCAAAAGTCGTATGTGTATCCAATAATTACTTAAATTAATCAATTAAATACTACATTTTATTAAATACTAGCTTTTCCCCGCGGCTTCGCTCGCATGGTATTACGGGAAATTACTGTAGCGCTTGCACTTGTCAATTATCTCCCCCCCACCCCACCCCCATCCCCTCCCGCATTCCAAATATTCATTCCCTTACATTCAGTTTTAAAACATCTCGCCTACGACCTAAATTTCATAATCAAAGAAAAAAAAGAATTACTTATCCAATTTTGTTCATTTGTTCGGAATTTATGCGCTTACAAACATTTCGGATGTTTATTTTTATTTAAATATTTGGAAGTTCGTTAATATAATAAAAAAATACTCTTTTTATCATTCAGTGTTTATAATCGTTACGAATTATATTTTTAATATAGGAATTCTCATCTGACATTTATTCCAAGCTTGTCCAAAAAAAAAACGAATTCTAATATTTTAATTTTCTGCAGTAATAGCTGACCAGTAGACTGAGTACCTACCAGCAGAGCTCAAAAATATATCAACATTGTTTCCATGGAAAAGATTTTTTTCTGACGTTAGCAAAAACTCGCTTTTGTTAGCGACAGAAAATGTATAACAAATATAATATATTAATATTTATAATTTCATAACGCCAGAGCTTACCATCATATACAACCTGTAGTCTGCGCATATAATTTAGCTTTATATTGGTGAAAGAATTATTAAAGTCTTTATATTGTGTTATGCGTGAAAACGTCATAAACAAACTCGAGCAGTTTCGCATTTATAATATTAGTATGGATTATCCGCAGTCTGTTTAAATCTTCCATGAATAATTTTAATGTCCGAGATCGTCTTTTTGGTAAACCTCCAGATCTTGTATAATATTAATAATGAAGCCGCATATCCAGCATGTGGAACTCGTGCTTCAGAAAGTAACGCATTTAGGTTTTTATGATCACTAAAAAATCAAATACCTCATTACATTCGATCTGACCATCGTAACCCGGTGAATAAAAACCCGAGCTTAGAATGAGACGGAGATCGCAAGAAGCCGATTGGCCAATGGCAGTCTAAAAAGACCTTTTTGTTGTATGTTTAAAAAAGAGGGTGGTTCAACAAGACATTTATGTTATACGTTTAAAAAAGAGGATAGTCAAAAAAGACAATTATATTGATGTTTAAAAAAGAGGGTAGTTCAAAAAGACATTTATGTTCTACGTTTAAAAAAGAGGGTAGTTCAAAAAGACATTAATATTGATGTTTAAAAAAGAGGGTAGTTCAAAAAGACATTTATGTTGTACGTTTTAAAAAAATGGTAGTTCAAAAAGACATTTATGTTCTACGTTTAAAAAAAAGGGTAGTTCAAAAAGACATTTATGTTTTACATTTAAAAAAGAGGGTAGTTCAAAAAGACTTTTATGTTGTACGTTTAAAAAAAAAAATCATCTAATCGTCCCTTTCTTAATCTTACTCATCACGTTTACATCAGCCTTGCACTCTGCGGCTCTCCACATTTCTCATATGATCATACATGATTTTACCACTCTCAGGGATTTCATTTCTACAGCATTCAGTCTGCTTCCATCCTTCATCTGCTAGTTCCATGCTTTGCTACTTTACACCAGGGTCAAATTTTCAAATATAAACGGTGGTCTTCAAACATGGCGATAAACTTGATATCTTTCAAATGTGGTCCACATGACCATCCTATATCTTACAATGTCATATCATAAAAGCCAGGTACCAGCACTCCATTGATAAATTATACATATGAATATTGTAATGTGCAAGAATTTGAGGAGGTTTTCTTTGTCATAAAATGTTTCTACGTGGGTAACAAATTTCTACTTTTCAGTTGCAACCTTTGTTCTTAAATAGTCTTCCCTTTTACACGTGTGTGAAAACATACTGTCTTCCTCAAGATAGTATGTTTAGCTTTATCAAATGGGCTACATCGCGCAAGTCTCTAAAAAATGAACCAATATGCTAATCAATGCGCAACAATATTAATGTGTATCAAAATTTGAAAAACAACACTTAGCTCACCTTTGATCGTAGATCAACGTACGGCACTGGGTTCAAGGACACATAGATATAAATATTTGGATGCGATTAATTCCAATGTTAGGAACGTATTTTTACAGTGTCATAGCTGCTGATCATTTTCGTAATAATTGTAATATACTATGATTCACCGAAAGGCAACGTACAATGTTTCTATCATTGCAAGTTGTCTTTCCACTATTACATATATATACATACTAGCTAAGATGACGTGCCTTCATTGTGTTCAGGACCGTTAAATAAAATGGTATTTCTCGTTTAATTATAGAATGTATTTAAGGAACGTTTATCGCGTAATGGTCAACGGTGAAGAGAGGCTCCCATACAAGACATGCCCTTTCATACCTTAATTCATGTCCAAACAAAGAATCCCAAACATTATTTTGTTCCTATTTAAACTTGGATCCACATTCATTACACAAGCGAGATCCCGGCGTGCGTTGCAATGCCGCTAAAAAAGAAATTGTTCTCCCTGCGTGTCTTATCCCATTCGTCTCGTTCTCCTTCCGCCTCCCCTTTTCTTACCATGTCTCCTTCCCCTCGCGTGTTCCCCTTCCACCTTCCCCACCTTACCTCTTCCCTCTCCCCCTCCCACGATCCCCACCCCTCTCCAGCGTTCAATACATTCAATCTCGGTACATTCAGATTTTCAAACAGCTCGCGTACCACCTATTGCAATCTTTTTTACAAATGTTTATTTATGTAAATATTTCATTCAAATATTACAGACATTAATTTTTTTATATATAAGAACAATCAATCAAATTTGGTACCTAACATAGGTACCTATTTAAAAATGCAAAAAATTTCAAATAGCTTCGTTGGCTTATTTTTTGGCTTATTTTATTGATTAAAAATACTGTGTTTTGATGAAATGAAACGAAATGCAAAATATCAAAACAATGTTATATTTCTTGGTGTCAAAAACAGTAAAAATGCAGAAACGAAACATACAGCTCTACTGCACTAATACAAAATCGCACATACGAAATTGTTCTTCGGGACGCTTTAAAATTTTATTATTAGAATTACCAAGTAAATTTTTAAATACAATTTTTTTAATGCAAACTTAAAAAAAATTTAAATGGTCCATCAAATTTTTCTAACTAAAATTACTGGTAGCGAAAAAATAAAAACACAACCATATTTTATTAGATAAATGTATTATAAACGTTGTGTATAAAAATAAGTTATAATATTTTCAAATCGCAGTCGGAAATTTTAGTTTTATTTTTTTATTTTTTTATTTTTTTTTTTTAATCATTTATTCCAGATCTCGGGGAGGGTGGTGCAATCCCACGAGTTCCATATTATACATATATAATAATCAAGAAATGATGACAAGATATAAAAAGGATACATAAAAAAAATATTTACATGGTTAAAGAAATTTAAAAGAAAATAATAATAATAATAAAAAAAAATAAACTTTTTGTTTTAATCTATGTCCTCAGGAAGTGGATCCATCGCTTGTAGATGGGACCCTGCAAGAAGTGGAATGCTGCCATCACAATACTATTTTCGCTCGAGGCTAGTCGCGTTCTGTAGTTGGTGATCCGTTTTTTCATTAGTGCTCGGAATCCGGGAACGCACCCTTCTTCAAACATCTCGGTGGCACTGCAGTACCAGGACAATCCAAAAAGCGTTCGATATGAATTGTTGTACTGTACTTCCATTCTTTTTAGTGATGCTTTCTTAAAGTTGGTCCACATCTCCGAGGTATATAGGCTCGTACAGTACGTATTAAAAAGTTGCCTTTTTGCACCTGGGCTGCACTTGTTAAATCTTCGAGAAATCATATTTGCCCTAATGCACAGTGATCTTCTCTGTCGCTCAATATCCGAGTCGTCGTTGAGGTCCGCTGTTATGATGTGTCCTAAGTATTTGACCTCAAATTTATAAAGGTGTAAATTTTAATTATTTGGTTTTTTTTTACATGAGCTCCACACAGGAGACCCTGAGGAAAATAATTTCTCTCAGGGCCTATGTCATCTTTGGGGATGCTGTGTGGAGGGTTTTTTAAGGAAAGTAAGGGAAGGAGAGTTCTGGGAAGGAAAAGAGTTTAAGTAAGGGGTGGGTAGAAATCTGGGTTTCAGTCTGTCCTGGTCATCCACCTCCAAGAAGCAAACAACAAACCTCACTCCATGAACCCCTTCTAAATCACCGAACGTAGCGAACCACTTGGGGTAACCTAGTTAGCGATTTGTTGGTTATATTTTAGAATAAAATACGTAGCATGGTGTTTTTCTTTCCAATACAGTTCAAATCATATTTCTTACAATAATAGTAAGGAAGACATAACAATTTCTATGAGACTTACAGGAGTTGTTCCAAGAACCTAACTGAGGTAAGAAACGTGAGGGGTTAAAAAGTCGTAAGACTACATGTAATAATTATTCTAAAAGACATTTCTAATTGATGGTGCAGTTATAAAACCTAAGGAAAATGAACAGATCATTTCGGATAACTCCATGTTTAATCGTAACGTCATTATTGACGTGCTTTCACTCAGGTTGTTCAAAATTCCTTATCAGTTTAGTGTCAAGTAATGACTCATATTAAAATGACATTATTATTCACACCGAGTCTTGTCTCCATTGTCCGTAGATCATTATCTGTCTCACCTAAGAACATGATAAAATACTTCCTACGTCGTCGAGGGGAAAACCTCTAAACGCTCCTCTTGATTGTTTTCGAAATGGATGGCCCATTGTACTTTGGCATTAAAATAATCACTTTGTTTCGCCATTTAGCCTTTCGCGCAAAATGAAACGTGCTCATACACAATTATATTACTCATACAAAACAATTGGCGGAAGAACTACGGAAGAGTGTCTTCGGAACCACGACAAAAATACAAGACCTCATGAGGCCTGCAACTAAGTTTCCTCTGGAAATAGATGGAGTTTTCGGTTTCCGAGCTGTTCCAGATATGACAAGGTTTATGTAGGCCAGACAGAACGGATGATTTCCAAAAGTGTAAACTCGACCATCCTGACAAATCATCAGCATTTAATTAAAGCCCGCCATTAAACGCATTGAGCACGCCTAATTATGGAGACAATTGAAATTCACAAAAATCGCATTTCGGTTGTTCTTCTTTTTAACCTAAACAACTTTTACCTTTCTGTCACATTTCCACCACTCTGTCACATTTTGTTTTTACTATAAATTAATCTCTCTGGATCTCAGAGGGAAAATTGTGGCAAGGGGGGAAGGAGGCCTAAAATGCCTATTGGAGGTGACAAACACGAGCTGCGTGTTTACCTATTTCGAATTACAACCCACGTGACAGAATTGTCATACGACACAAAAATTGTAGGAGACAAGTTTTTGAGATTTTTTAAATATTTTATTAAACATCAATAATTAATATATTAAACGCCGTTATTGATAGGTTATACCATTTATAGTTTAAAAATAGTTTTATATTTTATGTCGTCATATCAATTTTTTTTTACATTATAGAATACACGCAAGTCGAGGTGGCAGAAGACAACTGTGATTTGTATGAAATACACTACTTCTATCAAGAGGAGTTACAACTCTGTCACGTAATTTTTACTACAAAAATACAAACACATATTTTTTTTTAAACGCGCAAAGTCGTTACGTCTTTAGTACGGTAGATTTTAAAGTAATTATAAAATAATAATATTGGTAATTCTGTTGAATTTTTCTCCAGTAAATGGTGGAGACAACTTTATGTAGGTTAAAAAGAAGAACGACCCATTTACATAGATAAGCATACTATACATCTGTCCTGATAATAGACATTGTAATGATGCCCGAAACGTTGGATAAAGGAGGTTGTGCAACACGGCATAATACCCCAAAAATAAATCACCATAACACGGAAGAGTTTTTAAATTTTTTTGGTACAAAAATCAATCATGTTATATTTAAGTGAAACACGCATTTTCAATGGCATCAACTATGTTCGCTGTACCAAGTCAAAACATTTTTTTTTTAATTTTACGTAGCTTAGTCTCCTAGTGCTGGCAAATCTTCAATGAACTCAGTATTAAATTGGCATTCGGTCAGAATGTTGAAAGGGAAAGCGATTATCAAGAAAAAATATTCGGAGTAATTAATGTTATTTTCTAATTGGAATATCCATACACATCATTACTGCAGTATACCTATTAGCCCCAGCAAGAGATCGTACGTGACGTCGTCGATCTAATTTCTTCTGTATCTACCGTTTTGATACAAGGCGCGTGAGAAGGGACTCGGACGACCGTCGACGACGTGCGTACGAGCTGTCGCTGGGACTATAATACAAATAAAAAAAATTAACCTCTCGGACACAAAAGCTTGTTTTCACGATAATATAACATTACCGTATGATGCGTACCTGACTTATTAAATTGATTTCTTCTTAACATTGCGTAGTTTTAATTCAATGAAGAATATTAAATTAATTTGTAATTACTATATAAAAGAGCAATCAGTCGTGATAATATAATGAGAAATTGATCACTCATGATAAGTATTTCATAAATATATTAATTAGTAAGTGTGATCACTTAGGTAGGTACCTGAGAATGAAGTTGTCTCTTACGATGAAATTTCAGGTCATTTACAAATTTATCACATAACTAGCGAGTTCCCGGCAAGCGTTGCAATGCCACTTAGATGAAGAAATTGTTTCTCCCCGCGAATCCTTTCAAATTCGTCCCCGTTCCTCCTCCTCCTCCCCTCCCCCCCCCCCACGTCCTCGTCCTTTCCCGCGTTTCCCCTCCACCTTCCCCGCCTTCCCACTACTTATTTAAAATACATATAATTCTTGATTAGATTCAAAGCATTGGGTGAGTATCATAGGCAATTACTTCAGTTAAATTCATCAATTTAAAGAGTTTATTCGAAAATTGAATTTTGATTGCGAACAATCGATGGTTTGCAAAATGTCATTCTCAAAGTGTGACATAGTTGACAGTTTCTTAAGAGTTTTTGTAATGGTTAAAAAAAACTTTTCAGATGTACTATCATGTGGTTGTAACAATCCAGAAGCCTTCGCGAGGATGGAAAGAAGTTATTTTGATAGTTTCAAATTGCCTTTGCTTAATATAGCAATACACTGAGGACAAATAAACAAACAATTCAAGAGTACGAATCTATCCCTCCCACTGCGGTGCAAGGCGAAGTTTCGAGAGAGTATGGCTGGAGAAGTCAAAGGGACTTCCTCAACCATTCTCTCCCGATCCGGCCTGCCACGTAGCTGGTGGGCAGATGCATCCGCCGCCAAGACCTGGACAAACCTCACCCCATGGGGTGACCTATGGCAGAGGTGTTGTTACCATCGTTTTAATTATATTTTATTTTACATAGAAAGACAAACATTCCCGGGTTACGAATAACGTGACAATATTTGAAAATCTCTTACTACCACCACAGTAAGCGGAAAAGGTTGCTTGTGTCCTGATGGAGGAGGAGCCAGCCAAGGAACCGAATACGGGATGCCTGGGTGGGACTCAAACGCGATGCCAAATCAGCCACTGACCGGTCTAATATAAGTTAATATTATTAAATGTAATTTTATAACATTTTCATAAAAATAAAATAAAAACATTTGGCAGCCTCATTCCTCAGGTTTGGTTGTAATGGCGTATTGGTCGTTAACTTTAAAATCTTATCAATCTTATACATAAAAATCAATTTTTGTTTGTTTGTTCATATGTTATGCGCTCCCATACCGTTCATCCGATAGAGATGAAACATTGGTGATTTGTTGTGCGCACGCCCGCAAAGGTTATAGGCTATAAAATAGTGAGCTCTGGCGTTTTAAAATTTATAAATGAAAATAAGTGTATTTTATATATTTTAGCGGCAGGGAGGGAAGGCATGAAAGGAAGGGTAATGAAGAAGGTGGGGTTGACGGGAGGGACGACGAGGGAGAAGAAGGCGTGGCAGGCGTTAGGGGAACGCGGGGGAAGGGGACGCGGAAAGGGAACGGGGACGCATGGGAAAGGAAATTCGGGGAGAAACAATATATTTCTTTGCATTGCAACGCACGCCGGGTACCAGCTAGTGCTGAAATAAAAGTAAACTGTCAATCTGTATATTTAAGCTATTTATTTTTGAAACGTCACGGAAGCGTTTGCCAGTCTTGCACGTTCCAACTTATGGTATTTGATAATGGTATCGTAACTCATTAGAAATAAAATGTGTTTAAATTAAAAGCTAATTAGATCAATGTAAAAAAGGCTTACTTAATTGCGTAAATTGGTACAATAACACGGTTTTCGTCCGATATCACTTTCATTTGACCAAAAAAGACCAACCGCTTTCATAACAGGACCCGAATTTCACTGGATTCGTTTTTGCAGAAAATGACAAGTAATTGGATTTAACACTTTATGTAATATGTGGCTAAGTAATTAATTCGCGTATCTCGATTGCTTCCAGACCATTGATTCGCGATGCGCAAGATGGGCCTGTAATGCTAGAACTACGACATTATGTATTACAAAAGTTGTAAAGAATTGAACTTCCTTCGTTGAACCCCCCTCCCTCATTCTGAAAAACGGATCACGAAATAAGAGTTACAACTACTGAGAGGTCGTACGAAAGATGAAGAGAATTCAACGGAGCTCTTAGTAGGAAAATCATAGTGATTGACTGAGCGTTGCGAAATCCTGTTGTAACTCCACGGTTTTGCATGTCGTCTGTCTATATAGTTTCAGGTTCAAGATGGTGACCCTATTAATTTTTTTTATATTAGCTCCACACAGGAGGCCGTGAAGAAAATAATTTCTTAAGGCTTTTTCTCTCAACTTTTAGAATGTTGTGTGGAGGATTTTTTTAAGGGAATGAAAGAGAGGAAGATCTGGGAAAGAGAAAGGCATGAACGGCAGGTAGAGATCTAGGGATGAGTGTGCCTAGGAATGACCTACGTGTGAATTCATCCCTCTCAATGCTATAGAGAGTCCTGCTGGAGAGGTATAAAGATCACCCTCAACCAGTCTCTCCAAATCCGGTTCTCTCCGGCACGCAGCAGATAGGAAGATGCATCCGCCACCAAGACCTGGACAATTCTCAAACCACGAACCCGGGCACCTCTGCTAAGTCGCTAAACGTAGCGAACCTTTTAGGGTGACCTATGGGAGAGGTGTTGGTTATCCATTAAATGGTTTCCGGGGGCGGCGGTACCCATACCCGCCTCCCAAATTTGATGGCTCAAAAGATGGTTCAATTCAGTTCAGATTTTTTTTTAAACGTGAACTGATCGAATTTATTACATACATATAAGATAACTTTCTTCGCAATTTTATTTTCAGTATCGTGATATGTACCTACCTGCCTAAAGAAAGTTTTGTCGTAAATGAAATAAAAATTAGACACATACTTTTTTGAACCTGAGATCTACTGTTCACAAATCGGATTGTTTGTTATAACAAACAATCCGACAGTTTTGAAAACATCAGATTGTTTGCTTAGGTGTTCATAGGTAGTGTACTGAGAATCCAGCATTATTCGCCGATATATAATCTCAAAAATGTCTTTGATAATATTTCGATTGCTGTCTCTGCAAAGTGTCCATCGGTTACCTCGCGAATTTTTTCTCTTGGGGTAAAAATAATCTCGTTGAATTTAATGTTTCAAAACCCCTCTCTTTTGCCCCTTTCATGTCTGATTACATCTAAAAGGGATCGAAATGAAAATCTAGTCTACTTCAATGGAAGTAATCTTCCGAACAGGCATTGATATGCATGGTGTAACTCTAAGTAACCAGCTCAGGTACGGGGGCTCCATCGAAGCCAGAGTTAAGTTAGCCTCTCAAAAACTGGGCGTACTGTACAAGGCCTGCAGATACTTTGATAGTACACTAACCCTGTTCAAATCGCAAGTGCGCCCCACGGTTGAATTTGGCAGCCACTTCTGGTCTGGAGCCCCAAAATGCCTGAAAAATACCCTTGACTCTGTACAGAAACGGGTGGTTCGTTTGATAGATTCTCCCATCTTAAAAACAGACGGATTGCAATCTTTAGAGCATAGGCATCGGGTGGAAATGTTATCCTTGTTCTACCGGTAATTCAATGGAAGAGAAACTCTCTGCTCCGAGGAACTAGAGTCACTGATCCCTTCGGCACCGGTGTTTAGTCGGGAAACACGCCAAACGCGTGCCCAACACGGTTGACATTTGTCACATGAGAACGGGTTGCTTCTTCGACTCGTTCTTGTGTTCAACAGCTCGGTTGTGGAACGATTTGCCGGCGTTTTTGTTTCCTCCTCCCTACAACATGGATCTCTTCAATACCAATGTTCATTTCTTCCTCTCCTCAAAAAGACCCTCCACACAGCATCCCATTAAACATATTAGATCTGCCACCGAAGGAGGGACGGACGACAGTCACCGATCAAAGGGACGATGACGGATCAACCTGTTGAATTTGGTTTAACTTTAGGGTTACCAGCCCACGCTTACTTTCTCGCACTCAATTAACATTAAAATTTATCGTTATCAGCAACTTAATGGCAAAGTGGAGTAAGTAGTGGCTTGGGGGCCAGCACCTCAATAACGTTGACGATCTTTTAAATGGTGGGGAGGTTGCTACATTTTCAAGCTTTATGCAGAAGGAATTTGCAAATTAATGAAACCCTAAAACAAGTGCTTGAATGACGATGACGTTAAAAGTTTGAGGAAAACAGGTTTTTGCAATATTGTTATTACATGCTTTTATGTAGGTCTTTTTCGCATAATATTTTTAAAAAATGTATATTTTTACGGATGCAATTTTTCGATAAAGATATTCAGAATTGAAGCAATACGCATTGTTAAAAAAATATTTTATGTTTTCAATTAGATCTGATTACCCAAAGCCTACACTTGTCGCGTGTCAATCAACAATCTCGAAATCATTAAATATTAGTTAATAAGAGCTACCCCCTCATTATGTATTATATAATATGTAATATCATGTATATATTTTATTTTATACGTAGGATATCCCTAGTGAGACAGGCACAGTAAAACATATGTTTAAACCTTATTTATATAGATCTACCTTATGTTACGGCAGTGAGGCATGGAACTGGCAGAGATAGGATGAAAGTAGACCGAATGCTGTAGAAATGAGATCTCTGAGGCGTATGTGTGGTAAAACCATGTATGATCGTGTGATAAATGTGGAGATCCGCAAAGAATGCAAGGCTGAAGAAAGCGTAATGGGTAAGATTAAGAAAGGGACGCTCAGATGGTTTGGGCTTGTAGAGCGAATGAATGAGGAAAGGAGTGTAAGGAGAATATATGACGCAAATGTGAATGGAAGACGAAGTCGGGGACGCCCTAGGAAGACATGGCTCGACCAAGTGAATCAGATTCTTGAGTCTAGCGATGTCAAGAGTCAGAATAATAGAAGAGCATGTATGAGTGTATGAATGTGAACGAGGCAAGGATTGTGTTCCAAAATCAAGTTGTTTAGCTCTCTGCCTACCCCTGCGGAAAACGACGTGATGGTTAGTTAGTTAGTTAGTTATGTCAGCACAATATTACTCGTCTGCATGAGTTCTATATAATGTAACTAGCAGACCCGGCCATACGTTGCTGTGGCTAACGATACACAACACTATTACCTAACCTTTTTAACCAACGCCACCTGTTAATTTTCATATATTAAATCCACACCACCCGTTTGCCAGCCCGCTGCCTGAATTGAATCTTTGAATTTCTCGGCTTTTCTTTACTATAATATGCATGTATTATACATACAAACCTTCCTCTTGAATTACTCTATCTATTGGTGAAAACCGCATGAAAATCCGTTGCGTAGTTTAAAAGATCTAAACGTACAGACAGCGGGAGCGACTTCATTTATATTACGTAAAGATTAGCATGTTTTATATCGTGATTAGTGATACACAAAATTCTTATGTAGGTACTTACCTATATCACTTGTTTGTTAAATGTATGAGCATATAATAATATATAGGTAGATACCTACAGTTAGCACACTTCCTCTACTTATTCTTAATATTTCCAAAGTTTAAATATTCAAAAATATCCCCTTAAAAGGATTTTTCGAAATTCGCATTATTTTAAAACTTATAACCATTTTAACGTCGCGGTTTAGACGGAATCTAACGAGAATCTAAATAGAACAAAATTTTAAACGCTTTTATCACAAAACTACTTTTTCATTGACACGATATCTCAAGTTCTACTAAATCAATTTACTTGAAATTTGGTGTGAGCCTTCTCTTTTCAATTTTTACTATTCTAAAAAAAAAAACGGAAAAGTCAAAAAACTCGTAAAAAAATGTCTTTTTATTTCAGACAGCCGCCATTTTGCGAAAAAAAAAATATGACTTCTTCGAGGTTCATACCCAAGCAGCATTTGTTGGGATTAAAAATTAAGTTGTTTTTTTTTATAGAATACTAGGAGGGTTGCAATCGTGTCAACCAGGACGCGCCATACTTTTGAGACCCCCCACTTCAACACTATGTAACTTTTTGATTTTATTATTTTTTCATTTGATTTTTTTTATGTATTCTTTAATTTTTAATAAATATTTGGTAAAATTATTGCCAAAAAGTTATTATTGTTTTTTTTATTGCACCTGATAAAACACCCACGATTCATGCTTCTAGACTAGAATACCCCCTTAATACACTGCTCTAAAATTAATTTTAAAAATATGCACCTTTACATTATGATTTCTGTTCACTTCAGAAAAACTTACTTAAGTACTGTAAAAAGAATACCTACTTCATGAAAAAGCAATAATTTTAATGACGTTAATACAATGTGGTCGCAGCTAGTATTGTGTCGTTACGTTAATTACTATACACCGTGATTCACGATATTATTATTGATAACATAACCGACTGACATACCTACCATCATTAGCTCACCAAATCAATTTAAAAAAATGTTATTTTATTTCATTAAGCCATTTACCTAGATTTAAAATTGTGGTACTTTCAGTTAATACCCACGTGCATATTTCTAAAATAAGTATTTCCTTGAAGGTTAAAAAAGAAGTTTGGTTTTTCCGAAGAACGTTATTTATAAAAATAAATCGTTAATATTTTAAGGAAAAACATGACGGGCTGTGTTGGCATTTCAAACATATTACACCTGCTTAAATACTTCGATTTTTCGGTGATTGGACGATTCGATGGGGATACCGCAATAATATGTATATATAGTCCCCGCTGCTCGCAAATGTCTGGAGTCAGTGAGACTATCCTGGAACCTTAAACTTAGTATGTTGTAACGATGAAGGTAGCGGGGAGGGGAAAGATAAATTTACTTTATGTTTTTAAAGTAATAAATTGTGAAATAAATCACAAATAATAATTCATTGCCAAACCGTTTTTTTTCACTTTATTTACGCTCATTCATTTAGTTCTTTAGGGTACTTTTATAATTCCTACGACAACGGCACAAAAAAATATAAAAAATGCAAACATGTATGTTCCTTATCACAATAATCTTTTTTGCATACTAAATAATCGTGAGACAAGCTATGATACAAATAATGTACGTGCATATAAATATCCCCAACAAAATATCCACTAAAAGTACTAAAATCTAACCTAGCCTTATCTAACCTAACGTAACAAAAAACAGGACGAAAATAATACAGACATCCTGTAATGACAATAAATTATGGTTAAAAAATAATGGCCGTTCAAATATTACGTAAACAGATTTTTTGCAATTATGCAAAAATACTCCCCCCCCCCTCTCTTCAGCAAAAGTAAGCAAAGCTCGTACCCCCCATTTCATCAAAAATAAGCAAAGCAAAAACCCCCCCTCTATAGTGGTTACGTAATACTCGAATGGCCCCATGGTACAATGTAAAATACGGTTAGGTTAGGTTAGTTTTTGGCACATATTTTGTTGGAGGATGGGATATTTTGTCGCCGGATAAAAAGGCGTAGTAACGTACTAACTGGCAAAGTATAAACTGTAGATTCCCGAAGATAAATAAATAAATACGCTACTTAAGACATTTGTTGGGAGATTTTTTAAGTCATAACCTATTAAATACGTTCGCTACGCCTATTAATTATAATCGTTTTTTATCATCAGCGCGCTACCCTAACAATTTTGATTACATTTCTCCCTTTCAAACCATCCTCTTCTTCTTTTTTAATGCTTACTACGGAGCCTTAATCGAATTGGCAAACTTGCGAAATTCTATTAAAACAACAAACTGGCAACTCTGACGTACAAAAAATAAACGGAAAAAACCCTGGTCTACTTTAATGTCGATTTAAATGTAAATTTCAACTTTGAACGGAACAAAAGCGGAAGTCATGATCTTTGTGTGACATGTTTCGGAAATGTCTAGACGAAGTCTATGAGGAAAGTAGTAAGAACTAAATGACATAATTTACATAATCTATTACTGCATAACTTGTTTTTTTTTTACTATTTATTTATTATTGTTTTGTAGCTTAATTCTAATAAAAATACAACGTTTCGGAATTAACGAACAAAAGGTCTTGAAGTTCATCTGTCTTGTAATTTGTTTTTTCTAATATTATTTTAACATTCTCATTTGCATGCTGAATCAAAATGATCATAGACAACTTTGCATATAGATGGAATATTTTATGCAAACATTTATAAAAATCAGCTAATATTGTGAATGCCAAAAATTTTATGTTATTTTGATTGCTTAAGTTAAACCGATAGTGTGTTTTGGTCGTGTCTGTGTTCCCGAAGTTATGACGGGTGAAAGGTTTTCAAACATTTAAATATTTTCTAGAACAAATAATCATTTTTTGGTTTGACTATTATATTATAGTAATAATAACACTATTATAGTAATAATAACATAACACTTGTATAGCAAAGTTCTGTCATAATAATAAATTATATAGTAACTTATAATTATAAATGTAATAATTCAGTATCAGGGGTCGTATTCTTAAATTACGGTATTCCTCACGAGTCCTAACGTAATATTGTACTAATCTTAATATATATATTTCTTCTGTCCGTGTGTATGTCACTGAACTCCTCCTAAACGGCTGGACCGATTTTGATGAAATTTTTTGTGTGGGTTCAAGGGGATTCGAGAATGGTTTAGATTCACAATTTGGTCCACTGGAAAATGTTCTTTTAATTATTTTTTTTTATTTCTAAGGAGTTGTTGATTTTGGAATGTTTTACATTGGATCCGGCAGACTGCGTTACCATCGCAGTATCGAATATTCAATATTATTCTATTTTAATTTTAGTTTGTCCCGACAGTTGTGTACAGGACAACGTCTGTCGGGTCCGCTATAAATAAATAAAATAAATTGTGGAACATTCCAGAACACTCTCAAATGTTGTCCTGGGTGAATCCGGGTAACCCAGCTAGTAAACTTATATAAATAAAATATCCTGTAAATACTTACACAAATGTCCCCGAAATGGTGTGCAGAGAGGATGTACCGCCGAATAACAAAAGAATTAAACATACCTATTTCATATCTATACACCAACGAATAAGTAAAAAAATCGCCATCTTTACATAGTATAAAATGAAGTCGCTCCCGCTGTCTGTACGCTTAGATCTTTTAAACTACGCAACGGATTTCCACCAATAGTGATTTAAGAGGAAGGTTCATATCTATAATACACGCATATTATAATGGAGGAAAGCCGAGAAATTCAAAGATTTAATTCAGGCAGTGGGCAGCGGGCTGGCAAGCGGGTGGTGTGGATTTGAAATGTTTGCAAATTAACAGATGGCATTGGTTACAAAGATTGGGTAATGACGTTGTGTTTCGTTAGCCACAGCAACGTGTGGCCGGATCTGCTAGTAATATTTATAAAAAAATATACAGTATAAACAAAACAACGACAAAACTTAACAATAACTGTACTGTTACAGCACAGGACAATAATAATAAACAACAACGATGCTATTATAGCACATTACAAAACAAGAAAATTAAAACTATAATATACTATAAAACAGTAGGCATAGGAGGAATAAAATAATTTTAGAGGCAGTTATGGGTACCGCCGCCCCGACAACTATTTATTGAATGACCAACACCTCTGCCATAGGTCGCTCCAAGTGATCGCTACGTTTGCCCACGTGCGCGGCTGGTCAGATCGGAAGAGACTGGTTGAAGGAGACCTTTTGACATCTCCAGCCGGACTTTCTCGACCCACCGCCTTGCACCACAATGAGAGGGATGGGTTCATACGTGCGTCATTCTTGGACACATTGACTCCCAGATTCCTACACACCCCCATACATTTTCCTGCCCAGAACTTCCTTTCCTTTCTTTCCCTGTAAAGACCCTCCTCGCAGCATCCCCAAAGATGACATAGGCTCTGAGGGTTTTTTTTCCTCAGGGACTCATGAGTGGACTAATGTTAAAAAAAGGCAGTTTATGTTCAGAACACTCTGTGTGGACATTACACATAAATGCAGAAAAAAGAGGAAACTGAAACCAAACAATTTTTTAAATTAACTTAATAGTGTTCTGAGAACAAAGAAAAGATATTGATAGATTTTTCAGAACCAAAATTTCCTCTGAAACAGTAAAATTTATAAGTATTAACTAAAATACCTAACTACATAATTACAAGAACGTATTTTATGTATTTGTAAAAGAGAATTATACAATTCGTCCAAAAAAACGTCTCTATCTCAGAAACAATTCTTTTTTCAAACCTTCTCCAGGCAGATAGGTGCCATAATATTGAAAAAATGGAATAAAGAAACGATTTCACGCTTTAAAAACAATCTTTTCTTAGCCACCATCTTAAAATGGAAACGAAACGTAGATACACAAAAAATTACAGATAGACGAAAATCAAAACGGTCGAGTTAAAGCAGAACTTTGCTTAGCTCATTCAAAAATGGCGGCACCGGTTTTCTTTCAAATTAGTAAATATATAACACTTCTAGGAATTTTCTGTTCGGTGAATCGAAACAAATTATTAAGACTTCCCATCTCTTGTTTTAATGTCATTGTTTCATTTTCAATTCATGTAAATTAATTGACGACCTCCTTCTCAGTTCGGCCCGATCCTTGGCTCTGAACCCAGAGGTCACGGGTTCAAATCACAAAAAACGGGTTTATTCACACGCAATAAATTAATCAATTAAATTTAACTTATTTTTCCGTCGCTCCAGAGTGAAAAGTCATCTCAGTACCGCCTTTATGAGTTTTTTTTTAAATTTATTTATAGAGGTACATAAATTAATATTGTAGTTACAAGAAAATTTAAGGTTAAATACATATTAATTTGAATACAATTAAAATAGAAAGGTGATTGGAAGTGTGAATAAATCATTTAAAGAGATTTATCGTATAAGTAGAAAGAGAAGAGAGAGAGGTAAAGTAGTAAATCCTGTCAAATCTATTTATAAAATTAAATTCGACATTATTCTATTATTTTAATTTATTTTATGTGATAAGATGGTATGTTTATTTGATTTTTATGTTGATGAGTATATTTTCTATGACCGTTTTCGATTTGACGCCAAAACGACATGTTCGTTTTATTCGTAAATTCGGCGGCGTTGACGTCACGCCGGGCAACGCTGATGGCAGGTGTCAGCCGTTTACCAGTTGGAACGGTTTCAAAATGTGCGGTTTTTCAAATCAATAATTATGAATGAAAATATTAAAATACAATACGATACAGTACAGTGGTCTGAATCAGAAAAATAAACTTTAAATCTCACACAAATTTTAACGGTAAATATTTATAGTTTGTGAAAATAGTCCATCGACAACAAGTAGTTTTTTAGTGAACAATCTTTTTTTTTTTAATCTGTCCAGACAGGAGTGATTTTTTTATTGTGTAATTTTTCACGACAACTGCCTTATGTATTTATTTAGTGTAAGGATCATCAGATTTGATGAATTAGCGAGCTATTCAAACCCGATTACCAAACATAGCTAAATTAATTTCAAACATCGTTTCCTCTGAATGGTGGTGACTCGTCAGAGTCAAACTGGTCACTCTGGAACGACGGACAATTTTTATTTATTGCTTCTCACAGAATAAAATGAATAATGTTTCACAAAATTATCACACACTGTGGCTAAGCCTTTAGATTAATAATTTACAAATTTGAATGAAGCAAATAAAGGAAATGACTAAATTCATAATGACAAAATATTGCAAGGAGGAAGAAAAAAACATTTGTGATGAGTGGCCAGTTAGGTAAGTTGAGAATTTTAACAATATTTGAATCATATACATTCCATTATTTTTCTTGGGAATCATTATTCCCAAGAAGAATCAAAGTAAGCGTAAAAATAGTCAAATAGATTGTGCATTTCAAATAAATTATTAATGAATGAGACATATATTATTACACCCAAAGATTTTATTTTATCCACGCTGAGCTTAAAACCCTTGAAATCTGAGTTCAGAGATAATCATCTTACCCCTCTGCCTCTATTGGTCCTCTGGGCTCGTCCAATAAGTAATCCATAAGTGTCATAAGAAAAAAATTATTATTTATTAACCAAGATAGCGGGTAATTACTACAACTAGGTAACTCTAAAATCAGCTTTGTTGGGAAATTGAGTTATAAGATGGTAATCAATATGATATATCGGTTGCTGTATATTATACTGATAAGTATGGTTAAATCGTTGATTTGTGTGTTAGGAACCGTAATAAGTAAATACTTACATCTTGGAAATAAGAAAAAAGCGGCTATTAAGGGTCTACTATTCGTATTTCGACCGATTTCTTACATATCCCCCTTAAACATTTGAAGTTTTTAAGCTCTTAAAAAAATATATGTTATTTTTGAAGATAATATCTAGATACTTTCCACGCCGAAACGTAAATTATATGAAATTCCCTCGATAGAAAAAAATCGCAAGGTATGCTCCGAAAATTATTTTAAACAAGTCTATTTTTTTTATTTTACAAGTTATATTTGTGAAAAAATTCACATTGTTTCTTTGAACGATACTTAAGATACGTTCTACGAGATTTTTGCTCTATTTTAAACGAGTCATGTTTTATTAAGCTTTTTCGCAATTTTCGCTGCTATTCTACGACTAACCATATTAGCGCGCTCTGTCCAACACTCGTAATTACATATCTCTCCATCTTCTTCTTTTTCAGCGCTGTGTTCACGAATAGTAGACCCTTAATTATTTTACGTATTTATTTTCAAAAATATGACTTATCTAGTTGTTTCATACAAAAATATGACTTATCTAGTTGTTTCATACAAAAATATGACTTATCTAGTTGTTTCATACAAAAATTGCAACGAAAGCAACTCAAGCTTCCAAAAATTGTAATGCTGTAACTAGCCAAGTCTAGTTGCCTAATGAAAAAATACTCGGATAACTAGAGTTACCTTATTTTAGAATTAAACGGTACCGGTTTTGGGAGATATCCACAAAAAAACATATTCAATGCTTTATGCTTTACGACTTTTCTGTTTGTAGCATTCATAGATGAGGAAATAAAGTTACGCTTTTAGCGTGTAACTCAAAAACGCTGATTACGGAGTTACCTAGTTGTAGTTATTACCCCACGATGTGCGCAAAACATTTTTGTTGGTATAAACCGGTGACCGGAAAACTCAGAATGAACTAACCCAATACTTCATTTGAAAATTCATTAACAGTGATGAAAAAAATATATTAAAAAAAAGTTAAATAGGTAAGGTTAAATAGGTATTAGCTATTAAAAATGAATCATTACTTTCAATGGCTTTTCAAAGAGGGGTTGAGTTGAATTGATTCTGAGTTGGCATAGAACCGTATAAACCAGCTCTCCAGGCTGCGCCTGTTTCGAGGTGGCGGGAATTTAATTTATTTTTAATATCGTACGGAAATGAAAAGAAATAATAAAATAATAAAATGTTAATAGATAAACAGGACTGAAAAGAAAGGAACTGAGACAAAACAGAAAAGAAACGAAATTTATATACACGAAAATCAAAATATGCTTGCTTGGGGGTATATATGTTAAGAATCGTCTATGTATTGCTATAGAAGCACAGGATATGGTTGAAGCTTTCAAAATACCTTCTTTACGTCCTTGTGAAGATTTCTCGATTATTACAACCACGTAAAAATACATCTGAAAAGTTTTTTTTACCATTACAAAAACTTTTACAAAACTATCAAAAATGTCACAATTTGAGAATGATATTTTGCAAATAATCGATTGTTCAATCAAAATTCAATTTTCAAATAAACTCTTTAAATTAATGAATTTATTTAATGTACTCACACCTACGGTACTAACCAAAATCGAATACTTTGAATCTTATCAAAAAAATTAAATCATCAAAAAGATTATTTTAAATAGGTTCCAAATTTGATTCATTGTTCTCATGATATACAAAAATGATTGTAATAGAAAATTTGTAAAAAAAATGCAATAGTTGGCGGGCGAGCTGTTTGAAAATCTGAACGTACCGGGACTGAATATGTCGAACGCGGGAGAGGGGAGGGGATCGCGAGAGGGGTTCGCGGGAGAGGGGAGAGGGAAGGCGGGGAAGGTGGAGGGGAAAAGGGTGATGGGAAGGGGAAATGGGAGGTGAAGGGAACAGGATGAATGGGAAAAGACACACAGGGGCATTACAGTAAATAAATTTAAAAAAATGATAAAATATTTCTCTACTTAAAGAGAATGATTAATTATGGAATGTACAGTAAATTTATGGTTTAACTGAGCACGTGAAGGCGACATTCGTGGCTTATTAGTATTGTGATGTTCAGCTACCACGTGTAATTGCCTCTCAGATGATTGTTGACCCCGGTAAGTAGCGAACAGATACCAGAGATCATTACTTCATAATAATAGTACCTACTTAACTAGTGTTGGCTAACGGCTATACAATGATAAGAATTGGTATTATCATATTGGTGTTTTAAATACGTGCCTACATTCTTATTTTGATTGTTGTTAAATAGTGTTGTTATTGTTATAAACAATATTGTAATTAAACGTTATCCTCAATCCAGTAATTCTTAAATTGAAATTCAAATTTGAAACTAATAAATTCAAAAAAATTAACGAAAAAATATATAATAAGTTTCAATAGATAGACGCCAATCCCGGTAAGATTAAAGGATAGAAAGGCCCTAAAATTTGTGAGAACGAGATTGTTCTCCCGCGAGATGTCCTGTCAGATGTGTGTGATTGGTAAATTTTTGATCGCGCTGACCATGCTCAATAAGAATATTTTTCAGAAAAGATCTTTTGACTATAAAAGGCAACTTTTTGCATTCGGGACGATGGAAAACATTGCACTTAAAATTTCAATTGCGTAAAGTGAAAATTTACTTCGCGTACCGAATTTGCGCGTGTCATTTTTTCTGTTGGTATTCCTGATACTATATGCAAGTGTTTCGTACGAGCTCGTAGCCAACTTCATACGTATACATGAGATGTGGGTAATTATAAAGACAAACATAATTAAAAATATTTAAATATAGAATAGGTTTTACGCAAGATTATTTTTACTTAAAAATTATGTTTGAACATCAAAAAATACGCTACGGATAAATTAAAGCTTTTACAAGCTTTTCTATGTATTGGAATTACAATAAAATTATTATTTACATAACAAAAATATGAGCGTAAACCACTTTTAAAAAAATGTTTTTTCACGACTAAGAAGCTTTTTTTTAAATACCCCTTTATGGCTAAGACTAATTTTGAGATTTTGTATGTTCTAACTTTTTTTCATTCTTATAAAAAAACTATGCACAAAATAAATAAAAAATCACTTTTTCGCTTACTTGCCTCGTGCAAATACGTAGCGCGATTTTAAATTTTGTATGGCATTAGAATCGAAATATTTCTAGTGTTTATATTCCTCTTAACAATTGTTGATAGTATTATTCTTCAATGTCAATAAAATGTTAAAATTAAAATTGTTATCGTATAGGTATAGGGCATTCAAATACAGGTCGTGACAAAATAATTGTTGTTTCCTATTTTTCTAATGCGTATGATTTTGATAATCAAACGGTTGTACGAAGGTACTTACTTACTTACTTTATCATGATAATATTATTATCGTAATGATGACGTTTGACACTGAAGTCATATAATAAATTGTTTTTGTCATTATATATTATTATTTTCGGGTTTAATGATTGTTTTTGTATGGGTAGGTAAATAATTAAACATCGGAGTGCGATTTAATAAATTATATTTATAATACAGTACCTACCATGATTTTTAAACAACATTTAATATCACTCAGCTGGGAAAATAAAGAACAAAAATTTAATACCTTAAAGGCAGCGGAGAAAGTAGATTAATTTAATACTCGTATCATATTCCTGTTTTGAGGCAAATAAATATTATATAACAACTTGTTTATTAAGGTGAAATAAACAATCAGTAAATTAAAATATGTTCCTATATTATTATTATTAGTAGAATCGTATGTAACATTGCTATCAATTAGTTAATATAGAAAACGATGAATCGTAAATAAGTTATCTGCCACACATAAATAATTTATAATACTAGTAACATATGAAAATATCACATATTTAAGTCACCCAACTGGTATGACTTATCTTAGTAGAACGTTCATTAAGCAATAATACCATTATTTAACATGGGTACTTTGCTCAATCAAAAATATTATTTATCTCCAGAATTAACAAGTTTAACACTTTGTGGTAGTGCTGGTCACCAAACTTTTCTTTGGTATAATAAAACTAATCACTTGGGGGATTTAACTATGCCTTGTTGACCTTGTTGTCTTCTTGGAGGGATTCCTCCGCTGTGATTTGTTGTCCGAATTGGTTGAGAAGTTCTAGTACTACTCCGTTGGTCCAGCCAAACCCGCTTTGTACTATGTATTCTCCGCCACCTCCGAACTCTCCAGGGTGCTCTGCGTCGTACTTCTCGAACATCTCCTCATTCTTCTTGAAGCCCTTGTAGTTGACTCTCACCCAGAGTTCTGCCAAATCTCGGGCCATGGCTTTGCCTTCAGGAAGGTTTGTCCCGTCGAGTGCTTGCACCAACATGGACTGCAGAGGAGGCCATGCGTTGGGGAAGTCCCACTGCTCTCCAGTATTGTCCAAGGAAGTTGGAATCCCTCCAGGATAGTGCATTCCAGGATTTGCTTTCAAATACTGAATCACTTTTTGAGAGTGTGTAAGAAGTTTATCACTTTCCACGCACTTTGCCCACAAGGGAGCCACATTTGTCGGGTAGAAGTATTTTCTCTGTTCCCCACTTTCTGCGTCGAGGTCGTACCAAATACCGTCCTCCTCATTCCACAGCAGATCGTCGATCGATCTTCTCCAAATTTTCGCCAGCGCCCACCATTCCCTAGCTGTACGAGTGTTGGAAATCAAGTTGTTGAGGTGTCCGACATTTTCAAGAGCTGCTGCGAACATTGAGTTAAGATCCACGGGAACGATGCGTCTCGTGTGAATGTCTGTTAGATTTCCTCCGTTGGATCCATCTGGCTTGATGAACCACCTGGCTGAAAAGTCCCAACCACTTTCTGCTGCACTCTTAACGTCAATGTAGAAATCTTCACGTCTCTCCTCTGTATCCAAATTTTCTGCATTAAGATAATCTTCCGCATAAGATTCCGGTCGAGGACCACTAGACGGAGCGTAGTATCTCAACATATTGTATTTCTCGCCGTTTTTAGTTATGACGATGGATTTCTTTTCCAACCAATACTTCAATTCTTGTTCGAGTGTTCCGATGTTTTGTCTGACCCAGGTCAAGTCTCCAGTGGCCGCGACGTATTTGGCCGCCATTGCGGTCAAGAGCGGAGGTTGACTTCTCTCCTCGTAATACACTCTGGCGCCGTTGGGTACATGACCAAACTTCTTGACCAAGAACAGGAAATTTTCAATCATTCCCTTCGCTGTTTCTGTCATTCCACTAATAAGAATACCTTCGATTATCCAGTAGGAGTCCCAGTAATAGATCTCTTTAAACCTACCCCCTGGGATGATGAATCCGTTAGGAATAGAAATAAGACTGTAACGGTCGGGGTTTTCCGCGACTTCAGGACTGACTTTTCTTGAGAGTTCTGGCCAAATTGCGACCAAATCTCTCGCAAACTGTTTGAAAGTGGGATCAGAGATTTTGTTGATTACTGCAGGCTCAGGGTTGAAGTCTGTCGGTTCCCAGGGCATGAGTTCCTTGCCTTCGATAAAGTGTTCCTTGACGAAGGTTTCGATCTGATCGCGAGAGGGTTCCTTGTACTTTTCAATGAGTTGATCGAAGTCTTGTAGGGTTTCATTTTCGGACTTGAGCATCCTGAGGTCGACGAAGGTTTTGGAGTCAGGATAGATGCGTGCTGTCTGAACGGCGTGAAGCAGGGGTCCGGTGCAGTAAACGTTGCTGGCGCATGGTGGTACGAGGGTTGAGCGCACCGAGGAGGAGACCTGTGCCACACAGACCGTCACCAGCTTCAGGATCTGCAGGAGCGAGGGGAACCTCACCATATTGCCCTGCCGCATGATGGACTTGTTGAATGTCGCCGCTATTGTCTCTTTGGGCCACCTGCAAGAAAACCGGAAAATGAGCATCGTTAGCAATAGAATCTGATCGCACATTTTTTAATTATATTACCATGCATTTGATGTCACATATGATTTCCAACTGCGAAGATCCAGTGGAGTTTGGAATGTTGCGGGGTTGCCGAAAGCGAGCAAGGGGAAGAGGATTTACTAAACACAGCGTAATCCATTTTAAACAACGATTTTCCGAAAGGTGGTCTCTCTTGAAGTGAATTGGAGTGTTCTCGTGCACTCTTGGACGAGTTGCACGCAAACTATAAACTGTTTGATTTAAATTTAATGTGTTTTAAATCTATTTACATAAAGAAGGGTATCTATGGCGACAGCATGGATTTGGTTTTTATACAAAATTCAATTTTATTTCCAGATTGAAGAACCACCCAAATTCCTTTTTTTCCACCCCTTCAAGCAGAATTCTGATATTTCTGCATACTTGACACCTGACGTTTAAAATAAAAGAAAAATTACTGCTTACAATAGATTTAGAAACTCTGTTTAAAGAAAGCCTTAGTAACTCCAGCTAGTAATCGATAATTTTTTCTCAATTAAACAGAGTAACTTTACATTCATCACTTGAATTTATATCAACACATAACACAACATCAACACTTTCGAAAAATGTGGAAACCGTGAATGTATATACATATGTATGTGCCTTCGTCAAGGAATGTACATACTGTATTATACATACTCACAGTTCAACATTATGTGTTATAACTCAAACCAATTTACACACACTATCAATGATTAATACGTGCCATAGCAAAGTTACTGATTTCTAATTTGTCATAAGCTCGTGCTGGGTTTCGAACCCGCAAAATCTGGATCCAGGCCAAGAAGCATACTGCTCTCCCACAGAAATCATTAAAAAACACACCACTATCGAGCATGCTCGCCACTTATTGTAGAATTATTCAACTAACACCGATTGCGAACATCCACATCAAAACAAACACAAGTCAACACAAGCCAATACACAAGACACTGTCTGCAAGACAGGAACCCGATAAGGCCGTCCGACTGAAGCTACTACCGGTCTGTTACAGAATCGATACAATGTCAAATTGTCTGTGACGAACGAAATCGGTTATAGCGTAATAATCAGCTTAGAGCAGTGCGGATAAACACTGATAAAGTATGTAGGTACCCACCGGACAACCCAAAGTCAACTGGAACGGACTTCTTGTGTCCGCCGTATTTATTACCGCGATACCAGATAGTGTTATAGTACTTATACAATACAATAATACACTATAGCCATGACTATACCGAATTCCCACTACAACCCACACCAATATCAAACCATGCCATTGCACCAGCCATGTGAATGTTGAACAAGTTGTCCTGATTTTATTACTGCCGAATGTTATTTTTGAAAGCGGCAGGTAACCTGTATCTTGGAGGAATAATATGTAATCTATACTTCCTCCTCCAAGGTAGGTTTTACCTTAACCGTCTCTGACGATAATTATGACAATTTTATTTTAATTGAAAAAAAAATATTATTTTATCTTATTTTCTGTATTTTGTCAAAAATATGTATCGCACTAATTATGAGGCCTGTTTTTGTTTTATAAACTTGAGTTGATTTGATTCTGAATTGTCATGGAAACATAGCGACCGCAAGCGGAGGGAATTCCAAAATCCAAAAAATTTCAAAATCCAAAAAATTCTTCATTTTTTTAAGGCAAATTGTGAAGGCAGTCGTGTTTTTTTTAAAAAAAAAAACCGTCAAAAAGAAAATAAGGACTGCCAATGCCAACTTAGGTTAGTAAATAGAACTATGTGGATTAATACTTGCTCAAAATTAATATTTTTTGCAGTCCATAAATGAACAGAATATCAGGTAAAACGTAAAACGCGATACGTACCGTTAATGCCTGACTGTAATAATTGCCGGCGATTTTTTTTCATCTTCGCGATGGTCATTTTTTTACATTTTTTTGTCAATTCCTTAAATAAAAGGACTGCTGTTTTTAATTTTTGATTTTCTGAAATTTAACAAAGTTATATTTAAAATTATTTATTTATTTTTAGAACAACAAGATTCCATTTTTAAATTAAGAACAACATAGTTTTATTAACAAAAATAAAGTTTATAAAAATTTTAGAACATTTTTTTTTAATGGTTTTCACCCTTCAAGGGTGTTCTATTTTTTATTATTATTATTTATTAATTGTCTAGTGGGCTTAAACATGAAAATTTAACTAATAGATAACATGATAAATATAGTTGTAGTAATCGTAAGAAAGTAACACATACCTATGTGCATAATAAAATTTAGTGCAAATTAGCAAAATACCAATATGATGATTAAAATTGAATAATAATAATATATTCCAGAAATAATAAGTAAAAGTATAACACGCTAACTAATTTTAACTAATAAAAATGAATAAATAAAAATGTAATTTACAAGTAAGGTTAGGAATATTATATATAGCAGGCATCATTTTAAATTATGGGAGAAGAAAGGCGAATTCATATACTAATTTAATTAAGGGGGTATTTCACCATCTTCCTCATAAATTGTTCATACGATAACGTACATTTTCGAATAATTAAACACGATTTATTTATTTAAAAAGTCTGAGTTTACTATTCGGTACTTAAATTTGTGAATAGTGGCTGTATATAGGAAAAGTTGCTGTATTTAAAGTATTCATTTTTTCAGTTTGAATCAAACTTATCGATTGTTCAGTTGATTAGGCGGACATCTCCAAATACAAAGTTTTGAGATATTGATAAAGAAAGCAATATTCTAATTCTCACCATAAATCGATTATTTACACGTATCTATGTTTAACACATTCAATGCTAGACCGGATGCATAACGGACCTTTACATCAGTAAGACGTTTTGAAATATCCTGCTAGTGACCCAGAAAATATCGACATTTTGTTTAATTCACTACATTTTTCTGTATTATAATTGATTCGGAGGTGTTTATGAATGATCTGAGTACTGTACCAGATATAGGATTCACTTTATATATAACTGCATACTGTACTCAAATTTCGATTTTTCGGAGATGTCTGACTAATCAACTGGACGATGGTTATATTTATTTTCTCTGCAGTGGTTATAAGGGAATATTTTCAAGTTTTATTTTCGTTTGAAACCTTCTTCTTCACAAATTTGCATTTTGGATTTCAAAACCGTGTTAGTCGGGGTACAATCGTGGTGCGGTTCGTCCTTGTTAAGTCAATGGTAGCCTTGCAATGTCCATTGACGGTTCAGATGTTTAAATTTTTTTTGCGATGGTAAAATTGTGATTCAGTAGTTAGTTTGCAAATCTACCCTGGTAACATCAACAGCAAGACAATGCAAAACTTTGGTAAAACACGGAAAAGATCAACTCAGGTTAGTACCCCGAAATCGGAATATTTAGTAGTCGCTGTTATTCTGAATCTTAAAATATTCTAAAATTTTAATTTAAATGGATAATAACTGGAAATATTTCTTAGCGAAAACGTTGCTGCTGTTAAAAAAATATATGTTATTTAATTTAGGTATTTTTCAAAATAGAGTAAAATTTATTTATTTATAAACTACATGATATATAGTTAATACATTTACATGAAGGAGATACATTAAATTATCATTAGATACATTAAGTTTCATGGTGACCAATTAAGTATGGTTACTTTGTGTGAAGTCTAGTATAAACATATGGATTTAGTATATAATGATGCTGAAAATTGTAAATATAGAAAGTAGAAAATAGAAAGTAGAAAAAGACGTGCATAAGGTTTAGATTATAAAAATATACGTAACTTATTTTTATTTTATTTATGTGCATGCATTCACACAATCAAATATATGTTCTTGTACATAGGTATATATTGCAGCAGTTTCCTTTTGACTAGTGGAAGTATTTACGCCGATTCCATACTATGCTATGATAAATAGCGTTCAGCATCTAAACATCTCTAGCTGTTTTTGACTGACTGGTTCATCAGTTGGAGCTCATAGCGAACTTCAATTACATTTTGACAGGAGCAAGAAGGGACGCTTATTAACGATGCAGAATCGTACTCAGCTAATGGCGCTGCCTCGATCTTATGATCCTAAATTCTTTATCCTTCCTAGATCCTTTCATCCTTCCTAGATCCTAGATCCTTTCATTTACCATTTACTTTATTTCCTACCAAAGTTGTCATTTAAGTACCAGCTTATCCACTCTAGAATTTAGATGATTTTTATATGCATTTCAATTTGACCGATAGAAGTATTCATCGAGCTTCCATTCAACCTGATATATTAAAATTAGTACAGAGTTTTAGTCAATAAATTCCCTTAATTTATTATGTACAACAATCTATAGAGTCAATAAATATTTTATGTTTTTATAGTACGAGTTTAATTTCTTGTCGATTGACATTTATTTTCATGATCTGGTTTCATTTTGCACTATATAGCTTTACACACCTTAAATTACGAACCATTAAATCTTTAACCTTTTCTTATAATTGCTGCAATATATAAGCACATACGTACATGAATATATACAGATTAATAAATATTATTAATGTTGTTTTGTACCATTAGTATGTTTTCTTTTGACTGAATGTGCTTATTTAACTTAGGCTGGCTTTACATTCGTAAGTTTTTTCCCGTAATTCGCTCGTGTAAGCGAATTATGGCCAAATTACCAATGTAAACGACACCAAAAGTCACTTAACGTAATTTAAAGCATGTTACAGAACTTCTTCTTCCGGAAGTTTTTTGACAGGTCTAATCGCGTCCGCGCGAAATTACAGCCTTCTCACAGCTTATAAAATCAGTTTGATAAGCTGAGGGACTTTTTGTAAGAAATAGTACCAAAATGCGCCGTTGCGAAATGTCAACATTCAAAAGACATTTGTTTTTATTGGATTTTTTTTCCTATAAAACTAGTATTTATTTCCACTCATTTGAGTTTTCTGAAAATGAGCATCCTTCTATTCAATTATCGGTCCAAACCTTTCTAATCTCAATGTTTCTGTTTTTAAAATTACGTATTTGAATACGAAGTCGGTTGCAGTCGGCAGCTGTCAGGTAGCTGTCATTCGAATAAAATGAAAGAAATCCATTAATTTTCGCCTCTGACGGCACAAAAGTGCGTGGAGAATTGTTTAATTGAAGCCAAAATCTATTTCAGCACTTTATTTGGTCCTTTTCGTCTTTATTGACAAAATCGCGTAAATTTGACAGTAGCAGGTCGTTGTTGAAAGGAAGCCATCTTACCGCAAATACATTTACAGATGTAAACGGTCACATGAGCAGTTACACAGGTCGAACTTCCGAAAAACATCCGTGATCATTAATTGCCACAAGTCAGATTCATATGTAAACGCTCCTGGGAGTAACCTGTCAAAATCTTAAGTAATCCGTAATTTTTAATTACGAGTGTAAAGCTAGCCTTATAAGAACGTGTACGGCGTCTTCGCTAAATTACTTTCTACTTTCAAAGCATTCAATTTTGAGTTTGCTCCCGAAGGCAAATTTCCAACAAAATACTTATTTTCCAAGATGTGGGTTTGCCAGTCTTTCAGTTAGATGGACTACAAAAATGGCATCTGTTAATACCTGTTAGAAATAACATCATAATAGGTACTAATCGTTCATAAACGATCATGTAAACTTAATAAATCTCTACAAATTCAGAACAATATCACACATTAATTCTGACTTGCTTCTAAAAGGGCAAAAGTTAGTTTTTCGAAGAATTCGACAACAACCGAAGACCTGAGGTCCCAGAGATCGCTAATCCTTAGCGATGGGCGATCGATAAGGATTGATAGGATATCTTTCGGTAACATCTCATCGTTCCCTTGCATGAATGCAAATCGCCAACGAATAAGTAACATTTCACAATGACTGAATGTTCTTAATATATTCGACACCAACTGTTATCTGTGCGTTAGCGATCTGCAGTTGTTCTAGGGAACGATGAGAAATTACTGAAAGTTGTCGATACAATCCTTATCGATCACTCATGCTAGGACCCCGGACAATTGCAACGCAGCTGTTGAGGTACTTTTCGAACCAGTGCAGTGGGACGACGGGCTAAGACTAATGTTAACACCATTTTTGTTAAAAATAATTAGATATATAATAATAGATTTGTTTACGTAACTCTAGTTTAGAAATGTAAGTCATGCACGTTCTGTTATTATTTCATCGATTGTTTCACAGTACTTAGATAAAAACAAAACTTGAAAGGGACTTTTGCAGAACTTGAATATTAGCTTATAAATTGGATGAATTGTTCAAATTCTGTGAAACAACTGGCCCCAATTTTAGGTATATTTAGGGTTTTCAACCCATTAAGATTTTTCCCCAAAGAACACATTAACTTCTCATAAAAACAGCCGAAGTTGATAAAACTCACATGAAGAGATAAGTCGTATTATAGACGTGTCTTGTATGCCCGAGCTAAGGTCAAAATTCCTTTACTCTGGTGAATAAATGTCGAAATTCGTTATGAATAAAACCAATTTCAATGGCAATTAACCCCCCATTTAGCCCTAAACTCCAATTCGATGCTATGGTACTTTATTCTAGGTGTGCAAAAGTTTCTTAGGTCGGAGCTGATGGGTCTCCTGCACTTCCAGTACAAAGTATATTTTGCTGAGAGTAATAAAAAACGGAGAATGAGTATGTTTTTATAAGCATCAATTTTATATGCATTTAGTGTCAGTCAAAATGTGGCCTGAGTGATCTAACCTCAAATTTTACAATTGAGATAAATGCTATTTAAATTTTCTTAGCTTCCATTAAATAAATCTTTTTGTTAATGAATTGTGAATCTTGTTTTGTGGATGTCTTAAGAATCGTATTTTGAAAAATTTAAAAACATCAGCTATTTTTTGATGGAAAGAGCACTACGTAATGCAAAAGCAGTGTCTTTTTTCCCTTCTCCAAATGACGGATGATGATTCCCTTTTGTAATGTCACAAATATGTGTGCTATCGCTCATTACTCTTTAATATATATAAATATGCTTGCTTATACGTATGTTTATAAGTTGTTTATGTTTGTATGTCTACATTAAGCATAGGAAATTTTTGAAACTTTCAAAATACCTTTTTTCCATCCTCGAGAAGCTTTCTGGATTATTACAACCATATGACAATACATCTGAAAGGTCTTTTAATCATTACAAAAACTCTTACGAAACTGTCAAAAATGTCACAATTTGAGACCATTGATCAAAATTCAATTTTCGAATTAACTCTTTAAATTGATGAATTTACATGAAGTACTACTAAGTAAGTAAGAATTATAGGTGTTTTAAATAGATATCTATATTAGATACCTAATTTAATTTATTGTTCTTACCTATAATATACAAAAATTAATGTTAGAATATATGAAAAATTATAATCCGAATAAAAAAATTGTAATAAGTAGCACTCGAGCTGTTTGAAAACTGAATGTACTGGGACTAAATATATGGAACGCGGGAGGGGGGTTTGCGGGAGAGGGGACAGGGAAGACAGGAAAGGTGGAGGGGGAACGCGTGAGGGGAAGGGGAGACGGGAGAAAAAGTGAGGTGGAAGTGAACGGGACGAAAGGTAAAAGATAGGCAGAAAGAAACATTTTCTTTAATATGTGGCATTGCAACGTTTGCCGGGAAGACGCTAGTAGGTATCATATTAAATCAATATTTTGATTTCAATGTGAGGGTTATAATTCTCCTCAAATCACCTTATTTATTTTTGCTTACTTACATTTGAGGAGTGTTACTTCTCAAATGGCCTTCATATTATAACTTATTATATTTCACAATATTTTATAGAGCCGTTCAGCAAAAGGTATCGCCTCAAGGGCGTTTAACCCGAAGTAAGTGATAAGGGGTTTGACAAACCCCAAGAAAATGTTTTTGCAAACATTCTCTGAACCTTTCACCGAAACATAGAGATTTATTTATCAAATAATTCAAAATAATTTAACTAATGAATAATATTTAACAATTTAATAACTAATGAACAATTGAGCCCTTGCCCGGAATAATGTTGTATCCAACAAAACTATCAATGTTGAGTTATTGATGGAATAATTTTGGGCATATTAATACGCATCTTTTAAGGTAGGAATTATGGAAATGAATTTTTTTTAACCCTGTTGCAGCTTTTTAAAGTTTGTTTGCGGAAAAATGTTGTGTATTTATCAAAATATGCCATTTATCAAAATCACGGCGCATGGTTTAATTTACGGGAATAAATAGAGAAAACAAACGTATTATGGCTTCAACCAGAAAGTCTTCAAAGCCAAGAAGCTGAAGAATGCAGGAAAGTAGAATTTGTCCAGAAAATATATTATTAACTCTCTATTTTGGCCGTTGAAACAATTTTTGTGGAATAATGCTGTATGTTGATCTCAAAACAACATCTAGAACGTAAATAGTTTCATTTATTCATAACGCTTTTTGCTGTTTAAGCTCAAAAACATCAATGAAATGTGTACATTTATGTTAGAAGAGCATGTTGCTTTCTGTAAGATGCAAAGAGTAAAAAAAAACGTTTTGTGGAATAACGTTGTATGTGAAAGTTTTCATATACAACAATATTCCACAAATTCAACGTAAATTCTAGTAATAACTCTACTTTCATTGCCTTTCTAGACGACTTTTTAATTAAAATTCTTAAGAATTGTATGTTTTATGTATTTTAAATATTAAATGTTATGAAACAACCAGTTTAGTTTTTTCAATTTTTCTCGGAAATATTGTTGGATATAACATTCTTCCGGGCAAGGGCTTAATTGTTGGTGAGGTGGGGTTTCTTGAACCCCAATACCCGGTTGACAAAAATACTCAGATAATATTATGATTTTCTACGTAGGTTCTGGGAAATCTAAAAGTAGATGTGAGATATTGAACAAGCACAAATAAATCAATGTAATTTATTTTCACGGCAATTTACCTTATGGAATAAAACAACTATCACTGTAAACAAACCGCAGTTTTTTCTTTGTAGCACACTTGTAACAAATAAATACACATAATGTAGGTTTACTTGGTCGTGTCGTCGATTCAAGCTCAGTCTTTTAGCTATTCTGATAAGCATTCTACGGCCGCTGATAAGAACTGCTAATCGCATTTTATCTAGTGAAATTTTAATTGCACAATCTATTGGTATAAATAACATGAATAATAATTTATTGCTTGCTACTAATGGTTTTATAATAGATGGCAGCACATGTTACTAATTTGTTATGATTTGATGGTTTTAATTAATAAATAGATCTTGACATGGTTAATGTTTCATGTGGCTAAAGAGCGAACTAATGATTTTTTTTAATCCACAGGCGAACCCTACACGTTCAATATTTATTGTGATCCGTCAATATTTATTAAATATTGAGATATTTATTGAAAGTGTAGGCTAGCGTATTGACGGATTACAATATGGATCACAGATATGTATAAATTCCTGAATTCCGTGTCGTAAACCCAAGGATCGTGATAAATATTGACGAATCGGTAGCTTAAGATGCCTTAATGATCAATCATATTAATAAACAAAAAATTGAGTAAAATACTTAAAACTTTTAAATACAAAAATCCTAATGTAAAAATTGCATACGGTTACCCCACGTGACAATATTAAATGTCTTTTTAATATTATTATTAAATTGGTAAATTCAATGGACAAAATAATTCATGCTAGTAAGTACTAAACTACTAAAAAACTACGCACAGCTTACCATTGTTAATAGAGTAGTGTATTGTGCACGCTGCTGGGTTGTTTTTAAATTTATCAACGAATTAAAAAATCAAGTTTTCTTACTATCGTACATCTGTTTTCAATTTTCGACCTAGTTGCGCCGTCTCTTAGGAAAGCTATTAGCCAATCTCAGAGAAATCTGTGTATGTTTGTGTGTGCCAGAATTTTTGTATAGAATGCATTGTCATCGACAACGAGTTTATCTGCTGAGTTTCAGCTCGATTGAATGCTGGGAAGAGGGTTAATTTCCACGATTTGCACTGAACAAAATCAAAATCAAAATTCAAATTTTTATTTATTTTTAAATTTCTATATTTTTTAAAATATCTTTTTTTTTCTCTATTTTTCAGCTTATTTTTAAAAAAAAATTGTTTGAATTTAGTTTCATTTATCCCTAAATATGTTCATTTTCTTCCATCTTCGTATGTTTTATTATCTGTTTCTATAAAATAATATTTTTTAATTTTTTATAAGAAGAACTCTCTTTTTATAACTTTTGAAGGTTAGACGAGAGGTCTGGGTTCGAATCCCAGTTGCGACCATTGTCTTTTTCTATTCATATTTTCATTTAGATTTTAAGTGTTATCTTCTTCTTCAATAATATTTTTTAGTTCTTATATGAATTATTTCATGTACGACTACAATAACACGGGCATTAACCTAGTATGGTAGTTAAAAAAGTTACAAAAAATTGTAACTTATAAAAATTTATTAATAATAAAAAATAAAAATATTAAATGGGTGTATTTAAATAGTGAATATATCACCATAACACACAGATAGTCTTCCTCGCAGAGTTACGAGAATGCTTTATGAAGAATGTTATTGTTTTATATGATTTTTTTTTTTTTTTTTTATATTAACTCCACACAGGAGGCCCTGAGGGAAATAATTTCCCTCAGGGCCTATGTCATCTTTGAAGATGCTGTGTGGAGGGTGCTGTTGAGGAGAGGAAGGAGTGAACATGGGTCTTGAAGAGACCCATATTGTAGGAGGGAGGAAACACAGAAGCCGGCAAATCGTTCCACAGCCGGGCTGTTGAACTCAAGAACGAGTCGTAGAAACGACCCGTTCTCATGTGACTAATGTCAACCGTGTACAAATGTTGAGCGCGTGTTTGGCGTGTTTCCCGACTATGCACCGGTGCCGAGGGGATCAGTGACGCTAGTTCCTCGGAGCATCTTCCATTGTAATACCGGTAGAACAAGGACAGCATTCCCACCTGACGCCTGTGCTCTAAAGATTGCAGTCCATTTGTTAAGTTAGGAGAATTATTTACTGTTTGGGATTTCCTTATATCACAGGTGACTTCCGACTTGATGCTCACGGGGGACAGAGAGTTCCGTCTATAAATAGCATCAGATACTAATATAACCGATAGAAAAGAGCTTTGGGCGTGTCTGTGTGCCAGATGTAAAACCACGTGTCTTAATAATCTGCTCTATCCGCTAATTTATTACATTACGACTATTTTCAGACTTACCGTGATTGCCCAACACATAATAATGTTTGAAACTATAAAAATTAGCTAATGACGTTTCGGTTTCGACCAGTTTCGGCCAGTAAACGGATTTCGGCCACGGTTTCGGATTCGGCCAAAAAATAGCCGAAACTTCGGCTCAGCTGAAATCTACATCGGCGATGTTTGTGTTGCATCATTTTCGGTCGGATGCATGTGTATTGGGTATTCCTACAGAATAACCTAAATATAATTTTAAAAGAAGCTTTCATATAAAAGTCGTCTTGTTAATTGTTAAAAATGATACCAAGCGTAACGAACTGATGGTTATAAAACCAGCCCTTAAAGATCAATGTTTAAAGAATTTATATATTTAAATAATAATTTTATTGTATCGCTATTGACTAACTTAAAGGCTATTGAATACTTACTACACGAATTTGTTTACTATGGTTAGAGGTCGTCTATTAATCACGTGATGTATTTTAGCTTCTTAACTTTTCTTTTTCTATTTCTTAATCTCTTCTTTTTAACTTCTTAACCCTTTCCCCCCTTGGTGATATGTGATGAGATTTTAGACTACCCCCCCCCCCCCCTCATACCCAAAAGCACGTGTATTTTTTAGTACAAAGTACATTGAAATTTTCAGAATATTATCTTTAAATACAGGTATAATCTGATAACACTAGGTTTTTTTCCCTTTTTATACTCTGCAAATAGTCTTTATACAGATCTCCTAGTTTAGACATTGTTTCATTGTTTTAAGGCAAAACATACGCGGCAACGATTTACGCATGTATTCGACGTCAAAATCACAGACTTATTGGCGACTGGTGAGCCGATCGGTTGTCGCGACGCGCGGGGAAATCGTTGCCTGGCAATGGTGAGTCAAGGCCACGCGCTGCTGTTTGGTTTAGAAATCGTGCGTTCAATGAAAAATAAATACACGTGATAACACCCCCCCCCCCCCCCCTCCTTGCGACATTTCGTGATTTTTTTCGGAACCTCTCCCCCCCCCCCCCCCCCCCCCCTTTTGGACCTCGTGTGATTAATGTTCGAAGAACTTTCGTATTTTTATAATTCTTTTAAATTTAAGGTACCTACAGCGTACATAGCGTATTATATAGCAATGAACGAACGAACCGAAAAGAACTAAAAGAAAACCAATTTTTTCAAAAATTATATCTTTTATTTCATCATGTTTCATCAACAGAAACCCTATTAACTCTTACAAGTTTAATAATACAAACGCCTAAATTCGGGTAGAAAGTTGTTTAACTTTCTCAACCCCTCAGGATAATTTTTTCGCAACTCAAATAGGTCTCATAGAAATCTTTGTGTCTCCCTTACTAACATGGTTATAAATACAATCTAAACGGCGTTAGAAAGAGAAATTACTATTTATATTCAAATCAAAAGTTAAACACAAAATAATTAAAATGTGCACCTTTACGAAAGCAAAATTATGAAACTTTGGGAATTTTTCATTAATTATTTTTACAAGAACCACAGAAAATGGAGTCGACGGTAACAAACAAAATATATTTTGTAAACCGTTTTTTTTTAATTATTTTTTTTTTTTTACAATTAATACCGCACAAGAGTCCCAACTGCTCCCGTCTGGAGCCAGTGAGACTATGGCATCCCCAATCGGGGTATGTTGTGAGGCTGAAGGTAGTGGGGAGGGGAAGGAGATAGGGAAGAGGAAGGTGGGGAAGTACCTGGCTATTCAGATCTGGTCACTAAACACGGCTAAAGCCATTTCAAGCAACGTTTCAATTCTGAATGGTGGTCTTACACCAGGGCGATACTGATAGTATCTTCCACTCTGGAACGTGCCGCAAATATACTATTTATTATTTTAAATGAATAAATTGTGAAATAACACAAATTAATCAAATAAAATTTATTTGCGCACGCCGGGTTCGAACCCGCGACCTTCGGATTGTGAGTCGAGAGTCTTGCCTCGGGACCACGGAGGCCGTCTTGCAAATTATGTTTGCATTCAAATTTTTTATGTTATCATCACCTTTCAAAAACAGTTTAATTTTCGGATATCTTCAGAAATTTTCCATATTTGGATTATTATATTAGCGACAATTTTTTAACCTTTTGACAAAATAGGCCCAAGGCCTGAGGGGTTAAATAATATTCGGTATTGTTTTCAGTTAAAACTAAAACAGAAGCCGAAATTAGGTTTCGGTTTCGTATCACTATAATTAACAATTCGAGTCCATAGAGCGCAACGCCTTTCAAAATTACTTCCTTTCACATTTTCGATAAATTTATTTGGAAACAAAAAAAAATCAAAAATTATACCTTTTTGATTTCTACCCACTAAACCTTTTCCACTCATGTTGCTGTTGCGTCTATAACATTTCGTTCACCATTTGTAAAACTTTTGAAGGTGAATGTATAAATTATTATCACTAGAACAGTCATGTTTATTTACTACAACCTCGTGTAAAATTTAACAGCGCCACAATTACATTAATAAATAATATTATATTATTTTCTAAGTCAACCGATCGAACTAACCTCTCGTTACGATCTCCCATTCGATACTGCTGCTTTACGTTGATTGGTTCCCTTCTATTAGTGCCAAGTTAGTGGACATACCTATTTTAATAATATCATAGCAAGCGTAATAATTTATTATCAGTTTCTTATAGCACCCAGTGACCTGGGACATTTCAGTCAGGAGTTGTCAAATTAGTTACCAATATTATTATATATTTATTTAGAACCTTGAAACATTATTGTGTACTAATATCTCATCTCGTCGAAGTAGTGGGGCGTGCCGGTTTCGGTAGTTTCCGGTCGTTCGGCGTTAGAGCGTTGGAAGTCAAATTGGTCTAATTGGAAGTAAAAAAAGTAAAACCATTTTTATCGTTTTGCTTTCTTATCTAAATATAAATACATCAATGGAGATTGGAGATAGTCTGAATTGCCGACAAATAAGTTTCTATTTTGCATTTGGCAATTAAAATAATTTTCTGTTTAAAATTATTTTGATTTTATATTGTAGGTAGGTACTTTATCGCTTGTCTAGGTTCACAAAACAAACACTTCCAATTTTGAAAATGAAGCTAAAATAATTCAAAACAAAAGCACAGAAGAAATTAGTACGTTTTTTAATTGTGATTTAGAGTGATAATAAACCAAAAATGCTAATATTTTTAGCTGTTACCATTTTATTGTCTACTTATAATTGAAATAAAAATAAATAAAAGCACGCCTCATCTTTTTTTTACAGTTGAGGCGGTACCAACCTTAATTTTTGTTTGCTCAAAACTCACATTTTTATCATTTCCGGCGAATTCGTAACTATAATTACTTTTTTTTCCAACAGACCCCAGGGGATGTAAGTTTTTTATATTTAAAATTAATAAAAACAATACCATACCTTTAATATATTTTACGTACAACGATTTTAAAAATTTATAACCCGTTTTTAAACTACAAAGTTAGCGGTAAGCACCTGATTTTATTTTTCTTGACGATGCATTAATAACTCTGCACAATTAAGTTGCAGCGCCGAATCAGCTGTTCGACGTCCGACATTTTGGAGTTTGGAGTTCGGAGTTGGAGGGTTGACATCAGCCACCACACGATCGGCCAACCTTCCAACCAAGATGAACGATAGAACGATGAATTAATAACTTCGGGAGGTTTTCATTTAGAAACATCTTAAAAATTTGTAACACGTTCTTCGGAATTAATTAAAATGAAGGCGGCGGAAAGGTCGAATCTCCAGGCCCGCTAGGGCGAATTTGACCGTGCGTTCGTCTAGTACGCCGTGTCGCGGGCATATATTTGTTTACACGCTTTCTTCACTTACGTCGTTAAGGTTCCCACATTATTTTTCTTCCTTCTTTTCTTTGATAGGGCAAATTCGACAGTAGGTCCGTCCACTACACGGGTCGCGAGTCGCAATTTGTATACACGGCTTCTTTACTTACGTCGTTAAGATTCTGAATATGTATAATAGTTGTCGTCTAAATGAATATTTAAAAGCTCGATGACTTTTAATGGAATTTACTGAAAATAGTTGTGTTTACCAATGCTAGTTGGAGAGAGCTGTAAAAATTTTCCAAAATACGGATGCCATGGTTCAACTGGCCCCGGCCACTCCAGGTCTCTTGAGCGGTATCACACAAAATATATACCTAAGTATTTAGATTGAATGGGATGAAATAGGTTCATTCCGATAAGATAAAATTGTTTTGATTCAAGCAGAATTGTTGCGAAAATCTCTGATAATATTTATCACAATCGATATCTGTAATGTCTCGATGTTTTTCAATTATGTTTTTTTTGTGCTGGAATCCATTAGGAGCACTTTAATAATGCGGGAAAATTGTAATTTTACTCACCTAACAAGCTATCAAACAACACGAAAGTTTGTAAATTGATTTTCGAAACTTCATCTAAAAGGCATTATCGAATTTTACCAATGATATTATTTTAATGGTACGATCAAGAAATGTTGAAAACATATCCATTTTATTGTATACGTACTCTCCAATAGGCTAAATATCCTCTGCTGGATCAGAAGGTACCTTCCCACATACCCATTTTCTTAGAACCTAACCAAACCTTGACGGCCGGCGTGGTCCAGCGATAAGGCTCTTGACTTGCATTCCGAAGGTCGGGGGACCGAATCCCGGCGTTGCAAATAAATTTTATTTGATTAATTTGTGTTATTTCCCAATTTATTCATTTAGAATAATATAAAGTATATTTGCGCCACGTTCCAGAGTGGAAGATACTCTCAGTATCGCCCTGGTGGAAGACCACCGTTCAGAATTGAAACGTTGCTTGAAATGGCTTTAGCCGTGTTTTGTGACCAGATCTGAATAGCCAGGTACTTCCCCACTTTCCCCTTCCCCATCTCCTTCCCCTCCTCATTACCTTCAGTCTCACAACATACCCCAATTGGGGATGCCATAATCTCACAGGTTCCAGACGGGAGCAGTTTGGACTCTTGTGCGGTATTCACTGTAAAAAAAAAAACCTAACTTTCTAACCAAAAATTAGAGCTGCCATAGTCCCATCATCAAGCAATCTTGTGCGGTAATTATACAAAAAAATTCAACCCAGTTAAAAAATCCACAGACTGACATTGAAGTTTGTAGAAGCTATTAGACCAGATGATTCAGAACACCCATCTGATTTCATCACAAAAGCCTGATATAATCATTCTTGTATGATATAACAAAACTCGGCCTTGAAGAGTATCAAAATAAGTAATTTGTGAATCGTTTTTGCAACAAGTGCTCTGGACCGTACTGTAATAATTGGGGAGGCACGCCAAACAATGAAAAGGGTATCAGATCTGTGCATCTTGAAACAAGACAGCCTTGACTTGTCTTAAACCATGACATGAATCACTCGAGTATGGCAACTAACAACTACATCTCCCAACAGGTGGAGTACGTTCAACTGAACAGAAAGTGTACCGAATGAAGTTTGACACTGACATCTCGCAAAGCAAAAAGGTCGGTATGGCTTAGTTAGCCATCTTCGCATGAAGATATATGGACGAGTAACGATGGAATCCAGTTTACTTTTTTACAACATTCACAATATAAATTAAACGCAAATATTTTATTTGACGCCCAGAATCATTTTTTATATTTCATTTTTTTTTCATATTGATAGCCGGCGTCGTCCGGCGGTAAAGCTCTTGACTAGCATTCCGAAGGTCGCGGGATCGAATCCCGGCATGGCAAATAAATTTTATTTGATTAATTTGTGTTTTCATTTAAAATAATATAAAGTATATTTTCGGCACGTTCCAGAGTGGAAGATACTCTCAGTATCGCCCTAGTGTAATACCACCATTCAGAATTGAAAAGTTGCTTGAAATGGCTTTGGCCGTGTTTGGTGACCAGATCTGAATAGGTAGGTACTTCCCATATTCCTCTTCCCCATCTCCTTCCCCTCCCAACTATCTACAGCCTCACAATATACCCCAATTGGGGATGCCATAGTCTCACTGGCTCCAGACGGGAGCGGTTGGGACTCTTGTGCGGTATTCGCATAAAAATAATACTCTTCAAAAAAGGGGGGGATTACGTCACAAGGTTACCTCTGCAACCTCCCGATAGGGATATAATGATTTCAAGAGCGCTTAAGTCAGTTATTTTTTTATCATTTTTCAAAATCAATTTTTAATTGTATAATTAACCGTGTATAATAAAACTTTCATACATATTCATAATCAACGTGTGTTGTTCTGTTTGAAATATAATTATTCAACAGCGCAGACCCGTGAAAAATCGCGAAACATAAAAATATTTAATAAAAATATATGTTTGTAAAAGTTAACAAAACTTGTACACAAGTTGCTTTGGGATATAACTTGACTAACCAAATTTTCATTTACATTTAATACTCCAAATAATATAAATGAAATTTTGGGTCCAGTGACATTTTTGAAGATTTTTTTTATGTTTTTCCAACTAAAAAATTCAGTAGGTTTTGGACAGTTAGGGACGGGGTGAGGGTTGGTTGGTTACACGGCTGAGTGCCCAGTAACTACAGGTGAAAGAAAAAAAATAAAAAAAATTACATTACAAAAAGTTACCGGAGACCAAAATTTCACGAACATTTTTTACTGCAAATAATGTCAGAAACCACTGGTTAAAGTGAGTGACTTTCGTCCCTTAACACCATGTAAATATATATTTTTTTAAATCATATTATATTGCCACGGCCAAGGTCGAACCCCGATCAATAGCTTGGATGGCAATTATACCAACGGCGACATAAAATAATTAGGTATAACGTACCTACTGAAAACGAAAGAATTATATGTTTACGAATTTTAGAATGTTACACTCACATCCGAAATTATTTATTTACTAGCGCCGTGAGACTATGACATCCCCAATTGGGGTATTTTGTGCGGCTGAAGGTAGTGGGGAGGGGAAGGAGATGGAGAAGAGGAAGGTGGGGAAGTACCCGGTTATTCTGATCTGGTCACCAAACACAGCTAAAGCCATTTCAATCAACGTTTCAGTTCTGAATGGTGGTCTTACACCAGGGCGATACTGAGAGTATCTTCCACTCTGGAACGTGCCGCAAATATACTATATATTATTTTAAATGAATTAATTTTGAAATAACACAAATCAATCAAATAAAATTTATTATATAAATTATATGAAGTTACATGAAGACTGATGGACAAGGAATCATCCAAGTCTTACTGATTCATTTTGCATATTTGACATAATCCATTAACTTATTAAAGATCTATTAAATATCGTTTATTTTTATGTATTATTATTTAAATTTAAATAACACTTTTCATAACAAAAATATGTCTACTGCTTTATTAACAAAATCATAATTGAGATCTTTTGGCTCACAGGGAATCGGATAAAAAACACACAAATTAACTAATACCAAAAGAATTCCAAAACTAAGGACTAAATGCACAACATTGAAAAGATTTTTTTTTTTTAAACGAAATTAATTTTATTTACGTTTATTAAAATGATTTATTATAATATCCAATTTCCATTGAACACCCCTGAACAGCTGAGTTATGTTGTGATAATAAGCTAAATAAATTTAATGTTCAACGGATTTATTGTGAAAACATTGAACATTGGCTTGTAAATCGACTATACCCACTGTTGAATTTACTATAGGAAAATTTATACTGACGTTTGAAATTTGTCAAAACTTCAATTAGATTTCAAAATAACATTCGGAAAATTTGTTACGCGTTCCGACAAAGGTCGTTGTATTATCTATACAGAAAAAAAACTATTTCGAATGACGTAAATTATTACAAATTTACCATGTTTTCACTTCTCAAAATATGATTGACATTTTAATATATTATTATACACTTATTATATTAAGGGTCTGCTGTCCAATCTAGTTGCACAATTTTCATGTAAAAATCAATTTCGTTTGCGAAATGTAATTGATTTTTACATGAAAACTGTTAGCGAAATATACTAAGTGTCACCGAATATTCGGCGCTTCGGCCGAGAGACTAGCGGAATATTCGGTATTCGGCAAAATCACTATTTGTGGCATTTCTAGATTGATGGCAAGTTGGGCAGACGAACGAAGAAAGTGGTTCTAGGGGAATAAATGACGGTGAAGTTAATGGTAGAAAAAATCGGCAACGCTCGACGACGACATAGACATTCAACTGAATCTAATAGTTAAGTCGGGTCATGTCAGGATACAGAATAATAGAAGAATATGTATGAGACGATATGTGGAAGTGAATGAAACAAGGAATGAGTGCAGAAACAGGTTGTGTGGTGATCTTTCCTCTCTGTCAACCACTGTAGAGATGCGCCGTGATGGTAAGTTAATATTTAAGAATATGTTATGATTCTATACAGCACGTTCCGAAACAGCAGCTTGTCTTTACATTACGTATTTACAAATAATATTGAATTATGTGTGTTGAATCCACACCTTAAATACACACAATTGTCTTGTAATGAATAACAGATTAAATAAAACCATTTGTTTAGTCAACTCAAACAAAAGGCCTTGTCATGTTTCCGAAAAACGAAAAACAATCATCGAAAAATATCTATCTAAAGATATCAGTTTTTTCCTACGTACCTATGTTGGTAACAAGGAATAACTCAGTATTAATGATTTCTTTTACTATTATTAATTTAAATTATTCTTAATCAAATGTTATGCAATCATACAGGGGTACCCAACCCAAATCGTTTGGTGGGCAAAAAAATATTACTGCACTTAATAAGGAACTCCAGTGAAAAATATTATGGCTTTAAAAAAATATGTTCATATAGACCAATATACGCTGATTCTGAATATATAAGTTTTATTACATAATATTTAACGTAGAGTTTTAAAAAAAATATTAAACACTCTGTCAAGTTGGTATTGCTGGATTTTGGCGGCGTGACGTCACCGCGTATAGAAATCAATAGAAATGTAAGACGCAAGCCGTTCGACATTCCGTGTTATTGGTTTATAGAGATTTGGACATATAATAGTTTTTGTTTTTATTGAAACATTATTTACGTCTAAATAATTCAGTACCAAAAATAAAGTATCTCTATTAGTTTATCTATATTATTTAAAATATTCAAAAACTCTAACTGTACAAAAAACGATCATAATGCCCAGTAAAGCGCTCCAATGCTAAAATTTAAAATGGCGAGAGTCAAACAGCTGATTCCAGTTCCCTACAAAATTCATACTTTGGTTGGTCATTATGACGTCACACTAGATTCGGTGGTTTTCGGGGATCTTGAAAAATTAAAACTTTGACATTTATTTTAACTATTAAAACTAACTATAAAAATAAATATGCAGTTATTTAAGTTATAAGGTGCATTATTTTTAAGTTAGAAAGTTCAGGAACATTCATAAAAAAAATTTTAATAAAATGGACTGGAGTTCTCTATTGGGCCTCTCGGGGAGTTGTAAATTTTTACCGGTAATTCGGTGTCCAAAAATTTTATCATTGTGAAATCGCGAACTCCAATGCCAGAAGGCATATACTGACTACACACGCGCCTATGTGTCCTTTGCACTCACCCTCCACTTATTAAAATCAGGTCAGTTGCATTCGATCTTTCGAAAAATGTGCGGAAAAAAATTACTGATCAGAATTGATTGCTAAAATAAATTACTTGTGCGGCCATGCGCCTGATACTCTTCAAGCAATAAAACAAAACCCCCATCGAGAGTCCTAGGTCTGATAACAAGAAAGTTCTAATTTCACAAAATCTTTATATATAAAAATCAAAATATTCTTGCTTGTGTGTATATATACGAGTTGTCTATATATTGCTATAAAACCATAGTTTGAAACTTTAAAAATACCTTCTTTCCATCCTCACGAATGTTTTTGGATTATTACAACCATATGTGACAACAGATCTGAAAAGTTTTTTAATCATTACAAAAACTCTTACGAAACTGCCAAAAAAGTCACAATTTGAGAATGACATTTTGCAAAACAATGGATATTATTCAATCAAAGTTAAATTTTCCAAACTCTTTAAACTAATTAATTTATTTGAAGTACTTACACACCTATTGTACTGACCAAAATCTAAAACTTTGAATATATAAAAATTACATTTATTCTAAATAGGTACCTATGTTAGGTACCAAATTTGATTGATTGTTCTTTAATGTACAAAAATGAATGTTTGTAATAGAAACTTTGTAAAAAAATTGCAATAGCTGGCACGCGAGCTATTTGAAATCTGAATGTACCGGGACAGAATATATTGAACGCGGGAGAGGATACGGGATCGCGAGAGGAAGATGTGCGGGAGAGGGAGAGGGAAGGCAAGGAAAGTGTAGAGGGAGCGCGTGAGGGAAAGGGAACGTGTGAGAGAAGGTGAGGTGGAAGGGAAACGGGACGAAGGGGAAAAGACAAGCAGGGAGAAACAATTTCTTTTTTAGTGCATTGCAATGCATGCCGGAAACTCGCAAGTATAATATAAATGTAATAAATTTACGAAAACTGTTCTTTACCAAAATGAAAATCCAAAATATCAATCTGATATAAGGTTAAAAACTTGGATCGCAAAAAATTTCAATTGAGCCGCAGGTTGGTCATGCCTGGTTTAATTCAATAACCCAACATTCGATAGTAGTCTCCCTTTAATAAAATTATTATTCCTCACACGTTCTAATCTTACTAGCTAAGGCCACATGTCTCGTGAATAACTCACACTACATCACAATAATATATTCAGCGCTTCCCAATGCAATTACACATAAATGTACTCCTTACCTACTCGTTATTCGTACCTTTATTCGCGGTTGCCACCTTAACCTCTCAGACTAATTCCTTCGCTTCTCGGAACAACTCATAAAGGTCTCATAGAAATCTTTGTGTCTCCTTTACTATACAAACGGTGTTAGAAAGAGAAAATAGCAAACTGTATATTAAATTCTAAAAGTTAATCAGATAATAAGTAGAATGTACTTAAGAAGAAGCTAAACGTGAAATCCTATTTAGATTAATCTTTACGACGAATCGATTTACATTATGAACATTAAAAAATATGCTATAGATAAATTGAAGCTTTTACTAGCTTTTCCATTTGGAATTGCAATAAAATTATTATTTGCATAACAAAAAATATAAGCGTAAACCTCTAAAAAAATTTTTTTGCATGACTTAACTATGACGTAATATAAGAAACAATTTTTTTTAAATACCCCTTTATGGTTAAGACTATTTTTGAGGTTTTGCATGTTCTAACTTTTTTGTCATTCTTATAAAATTATGCACAAAATAAATAAAAACCATTCCTTCGCTTACTTGCCTCGTGCAAAATAAGACGCCCGATTTTAAATTTTGTAGACATGAGAATCGAAATATTTCTAGCGTTTATATTCCTTTTTTTTTTTTTTTTTTTTTTTTTCCTTTATTTTTCCCAAAATTTACATTTGATGCATACAATATTATAAAATAAAAAGAATAATGGGAACCCACGAAGGCGCAGCCTGTGCGTGGGTAATATAGTTGAATATATTTTATTATTGTACCTAGAAAGAACAAACAATGGGCATATAAAGCAAAAACATGATTAAAATTTGTCTAAACAGCTTTGCACAAAATGAGCATACATTAAGTGAAGTAGTGTAACAATAATGGTATAATGTAACAAATAAGTGCATAATATAACAATAATGGTATAGTGTAACAATAAGTGCATAATGTATTAATAAGTGTACTGTTTGTGAAAAAACAATAAAGTGATACAAATTAAGCAAACAATGTTTCAATATTTACATTGTCAAGCCACGACTTCAACTCTTTTATGTATTGCAGAAGTTTAGTTGTCACTTGAATATTTTTCGGTAAAAGATTGAAAGTACGAGGTCCAATGAAACTGCTGTGAGTTTGCATTTGTTTGGTATTCGTTTGGGGGGTATAAAAAACATTATTATTTCTAATGTTGATTCTATTTTCATTTTTTTCGAATTTGTTTTGGTTTTTAAAGATATATTTCATAGTTTGCAGTATAAATAGTTTACGGAGACTGAATAGTTTAGCTTCTTTGTATAGTGCATCTGTCGAAAATGTTGTGTTTCTATTGTACATAACTTTGATAATATAATTTTGAGTTATTTGTAAAGGTTTTATAAATACATCAAGCGCACCACCCCATCCTATTATTCCGTATATGAGTGAAGATTGCACCAGAGAAAAATAAATCATTTTTAATTTTTCAATATTAAGTACTTCTTTAAGTCTGTAAAATAAGTAAGTAAGGTATCTTAATTTAGAAACGGTATTATTAATTTGTGATTGCCAATTTAAATTTGTATCAATATAAATACCCAAATATTTGATTTTTTCAACTTTTCCAAGTTCAGAGCAAGAAGAGCATGTTACTTGATTACAGTTAGCATTGTGTATTCTAATTTTTAGGTTATTGGGGGGTTTGTTTTTACTGTTTTTATAAAAAGTTAGGTAAAAAGTTTTGCTGTAATTTAAGAAGAGTCTATTACTTTTTAGCCATGATGATACATATGCAATACATTTTGTTGCATTCAAAAAAGTTTCAAGCCAGGATTTTCCATTTACTATTATTGCTGTATCATCAGCGTAAGACACAATTTCACCAGGAATTACAACATTACATAAATCATTTATATATATTAGAAACAGAATTGGGCCGAGAACAGTTCCCTGTGGTACTCCGTTTTTTATCTTTGTTTCTGTACTATAAAAATTCCCTATTTTTGTTTTTTGTTTTCTGTCTTTAAGGTAGTTAGTTAGAATTTTTAGTGTATCCTTTTTGAAACCTATTTGATTAATTTTTTTTATAAGTAGATTGTGATTTACCGTGTCAAAAGCTTTTCTCAAGTCTAAAAATATAGCTAAACTTTTTTTATTTTGATCAACAGATGTGTATAATTTTTTTGTCAGATCGAATATTGCATCTTCAGTGCTTAGTTTACTTCTGAAGCCATATTGATTTTGGGACAGAATTTTGTTTTGTTCTAGGTAATTCATTATTCTACTTTTAAGTACACCTTTTTGAAACCAAATAGTTACGGATCGCAAATCGAAAAAAAAAATGATGAAATTGTAGGAATTTTTTATTAATTCTTTTTACATGGAACGATAAAAATGTGTGGTGACAATAACGTTTATAATGCTAATAAAATTTGTATGTGTTTTTTCCGTTATAATTAATTTTAGTTCTTAGTTAAGTTTATCACTTTTCAAAAACAGTATTTAGTTTTCTGATACGTTCAAAAGTATTTCATTTATTTAGGTTTTAATGCAAAGCAGATATACTTGAATCTCTGACAAAATATGTTCGAGGCGTGAGAAGAAAATATTTAAACAAAATACCTAGCAATTAATTGAGCGTATCAAAATCCTGTTTTATCTCGACCATTTGGTTTTTTATTTTTCTGTAAATCTGTTTGCTACGTTGCGGCTCCGGTTCCAGATGGTTTCCGTATAGAAAACTACCTTTTTACCCGACAAAGTTCGCACTACTGTGGTTCCCACTACGAGCTATCAAATACGAAAAGTCAAAAGTACCAGCCTGAAGAAAGTTTAATAAAAGAATTGTTAAGTTCCAAGTTCCTAGAACTAGATGAATTTTATAGGAAAAATGTTGCGTGAAATATGTATAGTTTATAGATAGGTAGGTATTCATTTATACCTACTTACAAATCTTATGGGCAAATAACGACGCCAGAAGGGCTAAGGGCCAGTTGCATCGAAAAAATTTAAAGTTACTTTTTAGTTAAAGTTAAATAAAAGTAACATTTTTATCATTTCTTACAAAAATGGGTTGTTTCAACTTCGTTTAAATAAAAGTTAACTAAACAGTTACAAAAAAGTTACTTTTATTCAACCCAGCGATGTTGAGAGTTTAAAGTTAGATTTTGGTAAAGTTGCCAGCTGTCATTCGTCAGAAAGAAACGAAGTTTTGTTTTAATAGAAAATAATAATAAAAAATGTCTCGACAACCCGGGTTTTGATAATTAATTGATTGTATTATTGATTTGGTGGATTTTATTGCCAGATTTCGGATCAGAAAGTATGGTTAGGCAATCAACTTTACTCATTGCCAACATGCCAATGAGATCATTAGATTTACAAACAAATGTTTACTCAATAATTAAATTAATTAATTAAACTTATCTTAATAATTTATACCTACTAGCATTGTAATATTTCAATAAATGCAACGGCACTGAAACAAAATAATTTTTTAGTAATATCAGAAATCATTAATGTTTGTACTGTGGACCAGTTTCTAATACTAATGAATTTGTATGTAACCGGAACGACGCAAAGATGTACAGGAGACATCTCTGGGGTGCATAAAAGTATTGTTTCGTGTATAAGAAAGCAGAGCAATAATAGCCCGCCTTCGGCCACAATATAATAATATCATCATTCCACATTATTGTCGGTTTTAAACTGCAACTGCGAAATATCAAATAACCTCCATAACATAAATAAACCAATCATAACCTCCATTACCGTCAAACGTCAAGAAATCGCCCCGATTTGGTTAGTGTTGACACCCGTAAAAATAAATTGTGTGTTTATTTGTATTTAAATATGTCAAATCCAGGAAAAATTCGAAGCCATTTCGATGGCAGCACTGGTAACTATAAACTAACTTTTTTAATGTTGATGCAACTCAATTGTGCTGAATTGCAGCTTAACTTTAGTTAGGGCTTAAACTCGGTTTAAGTATTTAACTTTAAACCTTGCTTTAATTATTTTCGATGCAATTGGCCCTAATTGACGTAACCAACATTCTTTTGATTTTCACTTGTTACAAATTCACCTGTAAAAAAAACTGCATCGATCTGTATTCCTGTTTATATAATTTTCATCACATGAACCTCAATGAAGATTATATTATAAACCCCGAGTACACAGATATTGAAATTAGACGCAGTTTTTTTGCAAACCGAATTTGCATCAATAAGTGAAATTCGAAAAAAAATGGTTACGTCAATTAAGAGCCATCAACCAGCGGCCGAGAATTTAAATTTCGTCGAACGATGATCTTGCCATCGTACTCTTGCAAGGGTACAGGGCGGTTCCGATGAGAAAGATTAATTATTCTCCATACCAGCATTTTAACATAATAACTGAATATCGATTTTCTTTCATTCCAAATTTGCTTTGATAAATACTCACATTCAAAAATGCTCAAACTCGTGACGATAAAACAATTAAAATTGTGTATTTTTTGTAATAATTTTTTTATCATAAGTATTTACAATTTTTCAATAATGTCTAAGCAAAATAAGAATGTATTTTTTTTAATATGTTTGTCTGTAAGACCGTAAACAAATAGACCAAACTGAAGTATTTTCATCACAAAACAAGGGCGCGGATAATTTTTTATTGTGATTTTATTTGAACTAAATTAAAATTCAGAAATTTAACTTTCCCAAATAATTCATTGATTTATTTCACTGCTTGATTATATGATTTGAAATGTATGGTGTATAATACAAAATTTTGTTTGAAAATTTAACAAATCTGCCAACGACCTACGGTAAAACCTTATAGTACTAAAAATAAATATATTTCCTCAAAATTTTAAAAATAGCTTTACTAGATAAAGAGAACAGTCTTCTGAAATCAATTAATGATTTTTTTGTGGAAAAGAGTCAATACGCCTAAAATTTTATTAAAAAATGACATATTTCAGATTTTGTCTGGTATTCCCTCTTAAAATTTCTGCCTTCAATAAGAAAAAATTAGAAACATGTTTATTTGTGGACGACGTGTGCTGATCACAGAACTGCTATTTTTTCTAGCATTCCTACCTGTGTAATATTATTTTCGCCTTTCCTGATTGTTTTTAGCGTTAATAAATTATTAGGTTTTGTTTAAAGCGGAAAATAGTAAGACAAAATGAAAATTTCGTCAACAAAGATGTTGATATGAAAAATAAAACTCTAGCGCTTTGGTCAGATCATAAGACAGAACAACTAAGTACGAGATTATACAATAGATGTCTAACTAAACTAACAAATTAACTGTAAAAATATTTAATCATTTTATTTCTTGTGTAATTTGCTAATCGAAAACTAGTATCGTGATATTTAGTGGTAACCCTACTCAATACTCATCACCTGTCTGCCATAGCACATTCGAGTAAGTTTTGTTGACAGCGTGCCGAATGGGAATTATCTACTCCATCAATTATAATTATTATCGTTATTATAGAGAAGTAATACGTGTTTGAACAATTATTAGAACAAATCGTGTTAGGATTTTATACATCTGATAATGATTTCAATAGGTTGTCATAACACCCTACTGGCTACAGCAACATCGTATTAAAAAATAACTGCTCCTACCTTATTACAAGTATATTGTATTTATAATTAATTTTTCTTAACTTGATTTATGGTATTAAACCATAATTATTCTAACTTTGTTATATTATATTTAATAAAAACTACTTTTATCTTATTATATTGCATTAAATAATTACGCTCTTACCTTATTATATCGTAGTAAATAATAATTACTATTTCCTTAATTTTTCGTTTTAAATGATAATTAGTGTTTCCTTTATCTATCGTATTAAATAGTAACTAGTGTTTCCTTAATATATCATATTAAATGATAACTACTCTTACCTTAATATATCGTATTAAATAATAACTACTCCTACCTTAATATATCGTATTAAATAATAACCCTTTCCTTAATGTATCGTATAAAATAATTAATTACTCTTTCCATAATTTATCGTATTAAATGATAACTAATCTTACCTTAATATGTCGGATTAAATGAAAGCTCCTCTTTCCTTAATATATCGTATTAAATAATAATAATAACTACTCTTACCTTATCATATTGTATTAAATTAATAACAACTACTCTTACCTTATCACATAATAACTACTCTTACCTTATTACATTGTATTAAATAATAACCACTCTTACCTTATTATATCGTATTAAATAATAACTACTCGTTCTTTATTATATCGTTTTAATCAATAACTATTTACTTTCTTTTTTTGCTGTTTGTTTCCAAAGTTTAATAGAAAATGAATAGATTAGATACATAAGTAATTTTGTGAGACGTATGTGCGTGTACACAATACTACTTTTTTTTAAAGATACCGGATCTGAATATAATTAGCGATGTGAGATGTATTTTACTTTAATGAAAGTTGAAGCGACCTAATTGGGTAAATCAAATATAAACACTTAAATTAAATAAATAAACGTCATCTTAAAACCGTTTAAGTACCTACTTATTTAAATACCCCGTGTTTTTGAAAAAAATGTAAGTGAGTCTTGAACAAAACAAATATTATCTTAAAGATTTGATCATGATGGATGGTTGAGTTCAAATTAGATAGTGAAATTAAACGATGATTTTGCAATTCAAATTCGATATGATGTTTTTCTATTTCAAAAATAAATAAACAGGTGTTCTATTTTATCAGAATCAGAAGAGGATTTGTGTAAAAAAGTATTTCGAGCAAAAAATAACAGTAAAAAAACATGGAAATTCGATCCATCACAAAAACACCAAAACGAGGCTATTCAATACGCGGAATTGTTCAGGATTTTCGTGTTGAATACAGACGTGAATTTTAATAGAAACAAGAGGATAAATCTACTTGGAGATGTTGTGTTGAGGCCGAAAGCCGGGGATTTCCTAAAACGTCCAAACTCCAGGACAAATGTGTTAATGGAAAAGAATTTCATTTCAAGAAATGTGCCATTAATACCTGTCAAGCATGATTGATAACAAAAACATTTAGAAAGTAATGAAATTTTAAATAAGCATTTCTTTTGGATTAAAGCTATTTCTTACCACCTATTATTTGTACAATAATAATAATAATAAATAATATCTACTTCACAGCAAAAATGAGGATATTTAATATCTCTGAGTTCCGTAACGAAAACATAATATTTAAGTATAAATCTCTTTTTGTATAAATCATGGTCCATATATATTCACACTTATCCTAATTTGACTCCCCTAAAACGGGAATCATCCTAGTTGGACAGTCAAAACATTTTATAAATAATGTACATAAATGTGTAAATATTTTACTAAATAAAAATGAAATAAATAAAATAAAAAAGTTTAAGGCGAAGCGCCGCGGCGCTTCTCGGCTGAAAGGGAAGAAGATGGAGAGATATGTAATTACGAATGTTGAACAGAGCGCGCTAATATTTTAAGTGATAAAATCGCAGCGAAAATTGCGAAAAAGCTTAATAAAACATGACTCGTTTAAAACAGAGCAAAAATCTCGTGGAACGTATCTTAAGTATCATTTAAAGAAACATTGTGAATTTTTTTCACAAATAAAACTTGTAGAATAATAGAAAAAGACTTGTTTTAAATAATTTTCGGAACATACTTTGCAATTTTTTCTATCGAGGGAATTTCATATAATTTACGTTTCGGCGTGGAAAGTATCTAGATATTATCTTCAAAAATAACATATTTTTTTAAGAGCTTAAAAACTTCAAATGTTTAAGGGAGATATGTAAGAAATTGGTCGAATTCGGATAGCGGCGGCTTTTTTTTTTAATTTGTAAAAAAAATGTTTTCGGGATGAAACATTTATGTGGTTCTATATTGAGATATATGTATACATATTTTGTATTATGTAATAAATATTACAAAAATATTTAAAAAAATGTTTTTTAACCAAGGGTAAATTTATAATATTTATTTATTTTAATTAAAACCTCCCTTATTGTGAATAACTCGTGTTTAGGAAGGGAGTATTATCATTAGTTTAGTACATTAAATAATTTCGAAAATACTACAATGAACATAGACATTCAAATAAATGGAAATAGATGTACAGAAAAACAGATAAATATGAACTAATTATTGCAAAAACTTTAACAGAAAACTTAAAAATGTATATGTACATGCATAATACATTAGTGCATTTTACTAAAGAACTGGTGTTTTTTTTAAATACATACAATATTAAACCACACCACCAAATGAGTTTGAGATAAAGTGTATTTTAAGCTTATTTAAAAAAAAAAACACTTTTTTTTTCCGCTTGTAATTTCTTTGGGGAGTTTTTTAAACGTTTAATGGCTGTGGGTTTTTTTTTTTAAATATGTTTATTCAGTTTTAATTTTACAATATTTTATTTTACAAACTTACGAAACTGATCAATCAGTTTGATTGTAAGAAATCTCTCATTTTTTTCTAATTATTTAATACAGTATACTTTTCAGTTTTGCATAGTAAATATAATAACTAAATATAATACTTAATTATTTCTTCAAAATAGGCAAATATTAAAATACTAATTATTACGACAAACTAATTATTATAATGTTTTAATGTTTATGAATTGTGTTGTAGTAAAAATATTTTACACAGTACAAACATACGGGTGTGTAATGGTGTGTAACGATGTTGGGCCGTTGTTGTATTGAGTTTAGGGATTTTACCTCAATGTTATTCTATGTGTTTTTGGTACGAGGTCATCTAAGGAAACTAAATAAAGTTAAAAACGATCCAATATAGGGCCAAAATGAATGCATCAAAGGAACATAGGTAATATTATTCAAATTAATTAATTAAATTAATATTTTTTTATTGAGTTGTATTCCAGCAAGATAGTCTGACTTAAGACTCCGGTCCTTCGTGCTTGGCTAATCTATAATTAATTAAATAAACATTGACTTCCGTAGTCGTAGGTATTCCACCATCTACTTTGTCAAGATGTCAAACTAGTACTCAGCAATGAGCATTGCCCGACTGTTTTAATTGATTTAACTTATAAACCAGTTATCACAACGGTAATCCAGTCACGTATTATGTAAATGTATGCGAATTTGTAATTTTATTGCTTTTGTAAATCTATTTAACCCTAGAGAGATAATCTTATTTTGACTTACGTTAATGATACGTCTTAAAGACGTACTGAAGTTTAAAAGTATATATTTGACATATTATCTTACTTAAATACTCAAACAGATATTATCGTTATTTGTTTTTGGGGTGTTAAACCGTGTTGCGCTACCTCTTTCTTTAGCCAATGTTTCGGACAGCGTTACAGTGTCCATCATCAGGACTTGTGTCACAATGTACGCACACACTGTAACGCTGACCGAAACGTTGGCTAAAGAAGGAAGTAGCGCAACACGGCATAACACCCCAAAAACAAATAACGAAAATCCATTAAACAGTTCAAAAAAACAAAATACATTGTTTGAATATTGGATTAGAGCGTTTTTAAATCACAAAATTCAGAATAGAAAATGTAGTAAGTACTCATCTACGTATTTCTCCTGTTAAAAGAATGTTAAGTATGTTCGACGATTGTAAACACTTTTTGTCGGTATGTTATTTAACATACAATCTTAATATATTATAAAAGTCATAAATATTATCGCAATTGTTCTTTAAACGTTCTTTATTTTATACATGACGGCGATTCACGCAGGGGTGGGCAGATAGGACGGACCGCCAAACAACCCTTTCATTGCACGTACTCCTTGCTTCATTCGAATTCATAGATACATTCTGTTATTGTGACTCTTTGTGTAGCCCGACTTGAAGTGGAGTGGAGCTGGCAGCACGGCATTGCTTCCAAGTACATAAGCACACATTTCACCACTAACAAGTACATAATTATTGGCTAAAGAAGGAGGTAGCGCAACACGGCATAACACCTCCAAAACAAATAACGAAAATGCTTTTGGCCGTGAAAATCTAAAAAACTTATCTGTTTAATGGATTTTTAAAAATACGCAACCCTTAATGAAATGTCGATGTCTGCTTAAAGTAGTTGGGTTCGTCTTAAAATTCCAGACAGAAAAAATGTGCATGTTTTTAAAGCCAGTATTCACCGTTTGAGAGTTTTTACAAAGCAAACACATATTTTCATAAATTTACATATTTTTTTTAGCAACTAATTTAAGAGCCATTAACCAGTGGCCTAGAATTTAAAATTCGTCGAATGGTGATCTTGCGATCGTAACCTTGCAACTGTACAGGGCGGTTCCGATGAGAAATATTTATTATTTTCCATACCAGCATTTTAACATAAAAACTCAAAATCGATTTTGTTTCATTCAAAATTTGCTTTGATAAATACCTTTATTCAAAAATGCTCAAACTCGTGATGATAAAACAATTTTGTTTTTTTTTATAATTATTTTTTTATCAAAGGTATTTATAATTTTTCAATAATGTGTTAGCAAAATAAGAATGATTTTTTTTTTGTTATGTATTAGTCTGTAAGACCGTAAATAAATAGACAAACTGAAGCATTTTTGTCACAAAACAAGGGCGCGGATCTTTTTTATGATTTTATTTGAACTAAAACTAAAATTTTGAAAAGTAGCTTTACCAAATAATTTATTGATTTATTTTACTGCATGATTATATGATTTTAAAAGTACGTTGTGTAATACAAAATTTTGTTTGAAAATTTAACAAATCTGCCAACGTCCTGCGTTAAACCATATTGTACTAAAAATACACATATTTTCTCAAAATTTAAAATAAAGCTTTACTAGATAAAAGAACAGGCGTTCGAAATCAATTTATATTTTTTTATGAAAAAGAGTCAATACGTCTAAAATTTGATTTTAAAATGACGTATTTTCGGTTTTGTCTGGTTATTCCTTATTTACAGTATAATAAATAAATATTTAAAAAATAACCTCTAAGGTAAAGCGGCTGTCCAAAAATCCACACTTCACAAGCACTGCACTCAACAAACTGATACAAAGAATAGAACTGTCAATAATTCTTTCCTACATTTATATAATTCTAAGCAATCACAATAATTGTATTCCGATGATAATGTGTTATCAGCGACAGTACTTTGCGCCTGCGCGGAAACATTGTCATATCTGTATAAAAGACTATTAAATTAGAAAATTAGTCTAATTTAGTAGTAGTTTAACTGTCAGACTAGCGACCGAATTATTGCAGGAGGTAATATTCATTATTCTAAGGTTAAATCCACGATCAAAGCTATTTAATTCGCCTAGACTCGAAAGTATTGCTCTGTAACCGTAATAAAAATACATTATTCTATCCAACTCAATATTTTCATATCAAATTTATGTGAATATCTTATTTTAAAAACATCTTAATTTTTCCCGGCTACATCAGAGAGCCGGCTGAATTAAGGTACTGCCTAAAGTACCCGGCGTTTCCCGGACTTAACGCAGAGTTTTTTTTTTTTTTTTTAAATAAAATGTGGACAGTAATTTTCATCTGTTTCTGTGAGCAAAAATTCATCAAGAAATATCGAAATTCTGCTTTAAGGGATGGGTAAATGGGATGTGTTGGTTATTCAAAATTTCATCAATCTGGGAATAAACCTGTAAATTGGTTTTTTCCGTGAATACGTATGGGCAGACGCATCCCCGCCAAGACCCAGACATATCTCACCCCACAAACCTGGGTACCCCTGATAAGTCACCAAACGTAAATAACCACTTGGGGTGACCTATGACAGGGTATCCAATAAATGATTCCCGGGGATTCAGGTATCCAATAAATGATTCCCGGGGCGGCGGTACCCATAGCCGCCTCTCATATTAAGCACCGTTTCAATTCTAAATGGTGGTCGTACACCAGGGCAATACTGAGAGTGTCGCCCTGGTGTAAGACCACGGAAACGTGGAGGGGAAGGGGGATAATTGATGAGTGCAAGCGCTACAGTAATTTCCCCCTAATACCATGCGAGTGAAGCCATGGGTAAAAGCTAGTAGATTATATATTTGAATGAATCTTAGTTGTCGTAATAATCTATACTTACAATAATTGCGTCTATAGTGTGGAGGACCATTCATGGATAAACTTCGTAGACTATCTTACTATGCTAGGTTCTAAACGTTGAGTTACAGAAGACGTTTACTGAGTGGAAAACCTTATTTACTATTATTTTACTACGCTGGTATAATTTACACGTGATTTCTATATAGTGTGCGGGTAAACACTGGCATTATCTACTACGTCAACAAACACGTTACATACGATACATTAATCAAATTAAACATTTTTTTATGCTCGACACACCTATCTGCTGCTATGTAGGTACCTGCCTACACCTGTTTAATAACTTGTAGCCTTACATACATGTGCAAACATATCAACAGCCTTGAGGATTGCAAAAGAGAATAGACTGACATCAATTGTATTATTTTTATCTGATACCGCGTGTAAATATTGTTAGCGCGATTCTATTTCGTCCGTATAAACAAAATTTCATAGATTCTATCGTCGTCGAAACGGTTCATCGCATTTAGTAAATGCATAATTCCATGACGCTGAATTCCTGGACAGTTGATCTCTCGGACAGTTGATCCCTCTGCAGCTGTTGTGTCTGCTGTACTTCCTCATTGTTAAAGTAAGAATGCAGAGAGGATATTCTGCCGTATAAAAATTGACGTACTTAGGTATATCTACAGGCGTCTTGAGTAGAAATAACGCCGTGTCCGAAGGAATACGCAGTGAGAATTTTTTTTACGTGAATACCTCACAAGAGTCCTAGCTACTCTCGTCTAGAGCCATTGATATGCTTGGTGTAACTATAAGTGACCAGCTCAGGTATGGGGGCTCCATCGAAGCCGGAGTTAAATTAGCCTCCCAAAAACTAGGTACCACTGTACAGGGCCCGCAGATACTTTAATAGTACACAACTGCTAACCCTCTACAAATCGCAAGTGCGCCCCACGGTTGAATTTGGCAGCCACCTGTGGTCTGGAGCCCCAAAATACCTTAAAAAAACCCTCGACTCTTCCCCCTCACGCGTTCCATACATTCATTACCGGTACATTCAGTTTTCAAACAGCTCGCGTGCCACCTATTTCAAATTTCATAATGCCAGAGCTCACCAGTAGTTTTATATAAAATAACTAGCACAAAAAAAATATATCCTATTTGATGCAGTCGTTCGGAAATTATGCGCGTACATTCATTTCGGCGATTCATTTTTACAGATAGAGAAAATTAAATTAAATTAAAATTAAATTAAATTAAATTAAATTTCCCGCAAATATATCATCATCGTTTCGTCGTATATATATCATCGTCGTTTGAAAAAAGAATGAACGTTATGGAAAATAAAGAAAATTTGTAAGATTAATTTAGGATTAAGAATGGTCTCAAGAATATCTTTCAAATGTTTGTTGACAGAGAGCAATATTTGGGTTTTATCATTAATGCTTCTGATTTCTTCCGGTAGACGATTGAAAAAAGTTCTTCCATAATGGTCTTGTGCAAAAGTAATATTTAATTTTGGGCATAGAAAAATATATTCTAGTCGAGTCGAGACATGTTTTTGTATGACGTGGTTAAACCGTATGGTATTTCACCACAAAGCTTTTTTGAGAATCACTATTTCAAAATAAGAGAATTTTTTTCAAACGAGGAATATACGAGTAATAATATTTTCGTTTTCCTTCACGGTTTTTTTCTATCAAATTGGTCCTTAACAATAATCCCAAATATTTTTTGTGACGATGATTCTTAGAGACTACTGAGGGACTTTCCATGTGTTATTTCTTTTCCTCATTGTAGTCCGAAAACTGATGTCAATTTATGTTATAAAAAAATCATTTTAAATGAATGTAACATGAAAGCAAATTCATTGAAACAACCTGAAATCTTTCTTTAAAAATCAAAACTGTCGATATTATCCTAAAAACTTGAATTATTGAACGAGTTGAGTTACGATCGTTTTATAAAATAAAATTCAAGTTATTTTTGAGTAGTTTGAGTTTGTACATAAGTGGAACGTTCGCGTTCGCGGCCCGTTTCGGCCCGTTTCATGCAAATCTTTATTTTGAGATCAAAATACCCAACCAAACTCTAAAATAATTTTTGTAATCAAAAGGTGTACCAAATATCTAGTACGGATGTGAACTATTTTATTTATTTTTGCTTTAAAGATTAGATATGGGCCAATTAAAAATTTTTCATGATTTTTTAGGCAAATTGGGCAATTATTGTGAGTTAATGAAAACGGTTTAAAAAAATAATTTTATTCTATTAATTTTAAAATTTTCATGAAAAATTAAATAAAAAATAGAACATTGTTAAATTTGCAATTTTTGGGTAGTAATTTTAATATAAAAACGACAATTTTTTCTTCCGCCGTAAAAGGGTGATTTGTATTTTAAATTTACGCACATTTATTAATTTCTAGTTTTTATTTTTTTATGATATATTTAATAAAATTATTTTTAATGTTTTTCAAAAAATTGCCCAAATTACCTCTTAAATCATTTAGCATTAAAAATCTTTAGTGGCCAGTATCTTACAATTTGAAGCAAAAATAATTAAAGCCGATCACATCCGTACTAGATATGTGATAAACCTTTTTTTAAGAAAGACAAGCATTCCCGGGTTAATTCAGCTGGTAGAGGACCCAGATTTTTTTTCCAAGGTTGGTGATGAGTGATGAGTCGTGGTGTTATGGGTCGATCCCAAAACCAAACAGTCAAGTTCAACACAAGAGTGCTCTCTTTCCTCTGCAGAAAAAAGTCAGGTGAAGTCGAACATCAAGACGATACTCATTGGTTTTTTTTCAGAGATGATGTGCACATAGAGTTTTTTTCCTTCAGGCCAATCAGTTAACTGACAGTTCTACATGGAGATACTTAAGAGGTTGTGAGAGAGCATCAGGGTAAATTTTCGAAAAAGGTCGAATCCTTGGCGCACAGGGGACTGGTTCTTCCACCACGACAACGCACTTGCTCACACCGCGTTGTCTATGAAGCAGTATTTAAGCAAGGATGAAATGACGCCGATTGTTCATCTGCCCTTTTCACCCGACCTGTTTCCCTGTGACTTTTTTCTACTCCCTAGGATGAAAATGGACTTGAAAGGGAAATGTTTTCATACTGATGAAGAAGTGAAATAAAAATCGCTGAAGGCCATGAAGGATATTCAAACCAGTGACTTTCAAGTTTGTTTTGGACAGTTGAAAAAAAGGTTGAACAAGTGCGTACACTCTAATGGTGAACACTTTGAAGGCGATCAAATGTTGGTGTAAAAATATTTAAAAATAAAAAGTTATTAAGAAAGTCCCGTTACTTTTGGGTCCCCCCATGTGTGTGTTTCGTCACCTGTCTCGACACAAGTATATCCTAGTGAGGCATCGAAAAGTCGCATGTAAATAAACAATGACATTTCCGCAACCTGTAGAGCAACGTTTTAAAATAATGTGTTTCCAACAAATTTATGTGTTTTTATTGCAGCAATATCTAATGATATTTAGGTTACATTCAATTGATCCAGAATTGAATACAGCAGTTGCTGACAAAAGTTCCCAAAGGAAACAAGGTCAGCAGTCCACGATGTAATTCTGACATACAGCTTATGACGTACGGCAGTCAGGCAAAGTAGGACTCATCAGACTGATTACTGAATGCAGCAAAAATAAAATCCATACAATCTTCCCTTTCGGGAAATGCATTTGAGATATATATAATCATTTGAGATATACAACATATATATATGTTGTAACTAAACTTATTGAACTCCTTTGCACAACATTACATAACAACGCAAAAACTTACCTACATATATTGTGCCTGATTATATCATTCATATTTAGGTTTATTCAATTCAATTCAATTTATTCACTTTAAAAATACTAAAAAAAAAAAAATTTCAAATCGTTTTTAAAGTAGAGAAAATATTAAAATACAAGCATATTTATGCAATTTAAACATTAATGAACAATTGATTAAACATCAATGAAGCAAAATCAGACTAAATAGCAACAAAGCTAGCTGTCTAAATTGTGCTTCATTAATGTTAAACATATCGATATTCAAAGTGATTCTATTTAACTACAAGATTGCTCTCCCGACTGGCATAACCATTGGCAACTTAGTTCTGCAATCCGGGAGATAAAACAGTCTATGCTGTCGGTGACGGAGATAATTATCGGAACACAGAAACTAATGCTCTCCATGATAGCTGAGTTTTCGAACCATCCACGAATCGGTCTGAAGAATTGTGTTAAAATGAGCACATCCCTTCTGACTATTATGTTATGCAATGTAATGTACATTTATTATTATTTCAACGTACCTGCAATAATGTTTATATGCAAAAACCGGTGTTCATGAATGAATAAATAAATACAGAAAAAGAGATGTTTGTCAAGATTTACGTTGCATTTACGTTCCTCTCAAGATTTACGAGTATGTTCCGCAAGATGTATGTTCCTCTCGGGCTGTCCGTACGAGTAAACGGCATGATGGTTATTTGGTAAGAGACACATACACAGAGACACACACGCGACTCCTCAGGCTGAGATGGACTGGACATGTACAGAGAATGCCGGATACCCAAAAAGAATTTTGACTGGACACCCAGGTTGAAAGAGAAAAGTGGAAAGACCCAGACTGAGATGGGAAGACGAGGTGAAAGGGGATGCAGCGCAGCTTCTCCAGATAACCAACTGGAAGTCAGCCGCTGAGGACAAGAGGAGTTGGAGGCGAATGTTGCGGGAGGCCAAGGCTCGATATGGGCTATAGCGCCATCGGAGAGAGAGAGAGAGAGAGAGAGAGAGAGAGAGAGAGAGAGAGAGAAAGTTATATAACAGACTCCCACCCAATATCAAACAAATTAAACCAAAAAATAAGTACATTGAGTCCACCAAATCGTGGCTTAAGGAATTATCGGCAAAAGACTGATTAAGTGTTTTAAAAACATTGTAGAAGTTACTTAAATACCCCTACCTTTTTTTTTTCACATGAACTCCACACAGGAGGCCCTGAGGAAAATAATTTCCCACAGGGCCTATGTCATCTTTGGGGATGCTGTGTGGAGGGTTTTTTTAAGGAAGTTTAAGGGTTTTAAGGTTTAAGGAAAGGAGTTTAAAGTGTGGGTAGGAAGGAAAGGGGTTTAAGGGGTGGGTAGGAAGGAAAGGGGTTTAAGGGGTGGGTAGGAATCTGGGGTTCAGTGTGTCCTGGTCATCCACCTTCGAGACCTAGACAAACTTCACCCCATGAACCCGGGCACCCCTGCTAAATCACCAAACGTAGCGAACCACTTGGGGTGACCTGTGGCAGAGGTGTTGGTTATCCAATAAAGGTTCCCGGGGCGGCGGTACCCATTCCCGCCTCCCAAATTGTATCCCTAAAACATAAAGTTGAACTATAAATTCGCTGAAAACCCTCTATCCAAAATCTAGTTCAATTAAAGGTTTTACAAGTAGTGAGGTGGACCAAGAAAATATTCTACATTTGCTTAATATTTGTATTTCATGTATTTATCTTCTTAAAATTTTAAAATTAAATTAAAATATGGTAATTAAAATAATATATGTGGTAATAGCGAATACCCGGCTTGCGTTGCAATGCCACATAAAGAAAAAAACTGCATCCCCGTTCCCACCCCCGTTTCTCTCCCCTTGTGTCCCCTTCTCCTTCCGCGTTCCCCTTTGCATCTTCCCCATCTTCCACCGTCCTGCGCCCCGCGTCTCACGAACCCAGAGTGCCAGAGTTCACCAGCATGTACAGAAATCTTCGCCAGCATGCAACAACTCACAAAAATTTCGTCGCCTTCGAATGAATGGTAAAGGAAATAATTTCATAACGCCAGTGCTCACTGTTATACATAGAAACCTTCGCGGGCATGCGTACAACAAACCACCAAAGTTTCATCGCAATCGGTTGGATGATTTAGGAACGCATAAGGGAGAAACAAAGAAACATTCATTTTTATATAATTAAGATTTAAAAAAAATAGTAATATGAATTTAATATGTTGAATAGCTTCTGAAATCTTTAAAAACATATTCACCTACAACCTGAATACAAGGCTTCATTCGAAAGGAGTAAAATGTCCAGCGTTGAGAATAGCACGCGAATAGATGCTTGGTTATTCCGAGCATGCTTTTGCTGGAAAAACGGTCGTCAGTTTGACGTTATCGTCAAAGTAGGATTTCTTCCTTCAATTTGGAAGGCGGGTATGGGTACCGCCACCCGGGAACCATTTATTGGATAACCAATACCCCTGCCACACGTCACCCAGAGCCATAAAACGCTACGTTTGGTAGCTTAGCAGGGGTGCCCGTTTGTCTAGGTCTTGGCGGCAAATTCGATTTGGCGAATGCGTTTTAGCTGCGTGGCCGATCGGATCGGGAGAGACTGGTTTAGGAAGAACCTAACCTAACCTAGACCTCTCCAGCCGGACTCTCTTAACCCATCGCCTTGCAACGCAGTGGGAGGATGGATTCATGCGTCTGACTCATGGACATATTGACCTCGAGATTCCCATCCCTTTTTCCTTCCCAAAACATCCACTTCTTCTTTTTCCTAAAAGTTGTTTTCCACACAAAAATCCCAAGAATGATATAATGTAAAAAAAGAATTTAGTAAAAATAAATTTAAAAAAGGTAGGTAGGTACTCAATTTCATTTCACACTGTGATTATAACAACACGGGTATCGATATTACAAATCATGCATATTTAGCCATTATTCATTGGTTATAAAGCTTTAATCATTAATAATAATTATAATACTCGTAGGTTGCACTTAATCAATTTAAAGCTATGCATGATATGTGTACATATAATTAATATTAATATTAATTATTAGATTTTTTAATCCAATTGTTAGTTCAATCCTGTTATTCAAATTAATATTATCATATTAAAACTTTGCGTTTAGTTGTGAAAATAATAATAACGTCGTGTTTATATAGCGCAGTGTGATATTAATTATTTTAAATATCAAAATAAGTATTCAAAGAATATAAACTGAAAAATTAAGAGACTCGAACTCGGGATCCCAAATACAAAGTAAGTTCCGAATTTTTGGAATTACTTCTAAAATGAAGCTTACGGTGTAAAGACGATTCTGTTTTAAGTCAGGTACGCCTCCTACGTAATACGTATGTCTAACAACCTTATTTTAAGCTTATTTACCCTTATTAAAATATTTCCCAACTGAAAATAAATCGAATAACCAACCTTCAAAAATCGACGCATTTTGACAAAAATGATAATATTATATTTATATAATAACTAGTGGATTTCCCAGCATGCGTTGCAATGCCACTTAATAAAGTAATTATTTCTCCCTGCGTGTCCTTTCCCATTCGTCGCGTTTCCCTTCTGCCGCCCATTCCACTACCATTACCCCTTCCCCTCATGCGTTCCCCCTCTCTCGTCACCCCTCCCACCATCTTCGTCACCCTCCCCCTCCTGCCTTTCCTCTCCCGCTCCACCGGTCCGCCAACCCCCCTCCCTATATAAAATACCTATAATTCTAACTTACTTAGTACTTCAAGTAAATCCATTAAATTAAATGAGTTTATTCGAATATTGAATTTTTATCGATGGTTTGCAAAACGTCATTCTCAAATTTGACAGTTTTGACAATTTCGTAAGAGTTTTTGTAGTGATTAAAAAAACTTTTCAGATGTGTTGTCATGTGGTTGTAATAATTCAGAAACGAGGGTGGAAAGAAGGTATTTTGAAAGTTTCAAACATTTCCTATGCTTAATATAGCATTGCATTGCATAGACTACTCACATGCATAGAGCATACATTGATTTATATAAATATAAATAGAATAATAATGCAAAAGGTATGGTCATAATAAAATGGTGAACGTTCGTCAAAAACTTCAACATTTTTCACAGAAATTCCCATCAAACAAAATTAAAGTTAAAATATTCTAAAATGCAAATTTCCCAGTTTCTTATGATCAAAGCTATAGAATGGATTGCCCATTCATATTCATAACATATTAATGCAACAAGGTGCAGAGAAAAATACCGCCGTAATATTTACACATAATATATCGTTTATTTATATTTATTTATTTATTTATTTAAGGAACGTAAACAGTCTTATATAATATACATAAGAGGATGACAAAAAAAACAGACCGATTATTAATGTTCACAGATAGGCGGTATACATATAAAAATATACCACCAAAACTAGTTAATTTGTTGACAGTATCTGACAAAACCAGTTTCAACAAATTTTGTTGATCAGTTTTTGCGGGACCTATTACACAAACAAATAAATTAACCCGTAAAAGACAAGTTTTTAAAAACTAAACAAAAATTGTTGTGCCACTGGGGAATGAACTTTCCTATCCAGGGACTGAAGGCGACAACAATATCAACCGCGCTAAATCCCGAATTGATAAGACCGACATTTATTGCGAATATCAACTGCTTTATTGTCATATAATTTCAGATAAATGCGTACATGTCCTCGTTTGTTATTGCCACCAAAAGTTGATAGAATGCAATGTCATCGATAGCAAGTCAGCCTGCCGAGTTTCAGCTCGATCGGATGTTGAAAAATGGGTTAATTCCCATTTCCAAAAAACCACTTCATTCATTCAGACAAACAAAAGTGAAATTCAAATAGATGTTTTTAAAAATATCATTCATTTTCTCGATGAACAACAAACATAATTATTAACTTTTTTATGATCAAACTAGCTTTAAATTATTTTAAACAATCAAAAGCCTCGCTCACTCACCACAGAATACTTTAATTTTAAAACAGTAAGTAAATCTTCACCTCATGACATTCTCATTTACGTCATCATTCTCGGCCCGATTCAGCTTTTGATCCAATTGCAACAAGTTGTAAGGATACAGCATAGCGACCGTTTACGTTTTTTTTTTTATAATATTAATACCGCACAAGATTCCCAACTGCTTCCATCTGGAGCCAGTGAGACCATGGCACATCCCCAATTGGGGTATGTTGTGAGGCTGAAGGTAGTAGGGAGGGGAAGGAGATGGGGAAGAAGAAGATGGGAAGTACCTGGCTATTCAGATCTGGTCACCAAACACGGCTAAAGCCATTTCAAGCAACGTTTCAATTCTGAATGGTGGTCTTACACCAGGGCGATACTGAGAGTATCTTCCACTCTGGAACGTGCCGCAAATATACTATTATTTTAAATGAATAAATTGTGAAGTAACACAAATTAATCAAATAAAATTTATTTGCCACGCCGGGATTCGATCCCGCGACCTTCGGAATGCAAGTCAAGAGCCTTACCGCTGGACTATGCCGGCCGTCTACGTTTGACATAATGTTAATAGAAACCCGTTTTAAAAAAACACAATATATTTTTAATTCGAGTATACTAAATCAATTCTGTATATATAAAAAAATCATTATTAAAATCCTAAGGGCTTTTAACGTATCATAAGTTAAATAAATAATATTCTGAAAAATTTGTTTGCTTTGATGGGATGGTATACCATGTTACACAGTTTTTTGATTGTTTAAACAAGAGTTCATAAAACCTATATAATGCCTACCAATCTAGTAATGTGGGTTCTAGTATTATCGTGGCTTCTTTTTAGCGTTTTATGTAGAACAAGGTGACAAAAAATATTTTTATCAACGTTAAACTAGGCCCCAGGGACCTTACTTAGTATGTAATAAACCGAACACTTAGGCAGAAACATTATGTCAATAAAAGATATAGTTTTTTTTAATTTGAATTTATGAAAATTATAAGCATTATACTAAACTAGATAAACCTGGTTAAGGCCCGTGACCCACAACTGGATGAGAAAAAGTATCTATTAATAGTAGATATTTTATTCATAGTAGATATTTCGTTTCAAGGTAGACAATCGATGGGTAACTTGCATTGTTTTCATATTAGTTATTTAAATATACTTATCAGAAAATCTTGATACTTAATTACCTGACACTTGATACTTAATGCCTACTTACTGACAGCCATGTCAGCCATACTAAAAAAACTTTTCCTAATCGTTAGTTGCGCTTTGAAAAAAGACTGTACAATTTGTATTTCGAACTCTTATTTAAAAAAAGTGTCTTAAACTGGCTGCGAAAACACTGATAACGATGCATTTGGCAGAATGTCTTGTGAGGTTCCCGTCTCGAAAAATGTTTGTTATTTCTGACATTTTTTTTAATTGACTGTTACAGCGTGAATTTAACGAGAATTCAATGAAAGTGATGACTTTCAATAACATAAATGACTTATGCATATAAAGGTAATATAAATCTAAGAAATAAACGTTTAGATTACGCTTCCAATGAATCCAAAAAAAAAATGTTATTATTTTTTTACTGCATAAACAAGTGAGGTCTCAGTTTTTTGGCAGATATCCAAAATAAAAGGGAATATGTTTTTTTTAAATTTCACTTTCACTACAATTTTTCGACGTTTGGTCATTTGGAGCAAAACATTTGGGTTTTTTTTTTAATTTTACAAGTTTGAAATAAAAATATTCCAATTAATAAAAATTAAAGAAAATTTAAAATACAAATTTCTTACAGGTAAATTTATCTAGTTTCTAAAAAAGGTTATTGTTTTTACAACATCTTCAAAAAGAAGAAATATAAATCACATTTAAAATACCTTGGAAATAACCCGAAATTCAATGACAAAATTTCGAGTTTATACAAAAAATAAACTACCCTCTTCCGTTGCATAAACAATGCGTACAACTTTTTATAGCAATTAATTGTCAGATTAGACAATTTTAGTTTATTAGTAAGGTTTTCACATACACGGATGTTTATCAATTGTATAAAATTTACACCACGTTTATTAGTAAAGCCATGTATCAATTAATTTGTAATTATTTAATACTTGATTAAAAGACCAAAATAATTAAAAATACCATTAACTAGGTAAAAACTCATATGAAAAGAATTTGAAAGCAAGACTGATCCGCACACTTTGACCAATAAGCTTAATAAAATAGCAACCGCTTAACGAACTTATAGAAATTAATTAAATCAAAAACATTGCAAGTTGCCTATTACTGAATGATGTCAAATATATTCCTTGCATTTTTTACCAGAATTCCTAGCACAAAACGGGAGCAGCGTCACAATTGAAACATTTTATCGATAAAATACTTTTGAATCGTAACTAATTGAATTGGCAACAGCGCCGATGGTTCTACAATACGTCGTCATCGCTGAAGAGATAAATCGATAGAAGTGTCCTGTGGGCGTGTTCGGAGGCCTGAAGTTACTTCAATTTATCCTCACGTTTTCAAATATCGAAATTCTTTATTTTTATGCATAAACGACACAAAAGTGACAGACACACTGAATTGACAGGCGAAGGTAGTTGAGCACAGGTTGCTGACATAAATGTGTTCAACAGCTCAGCTAGGGAATGATTTGATGGCATATGTTTTTCCTCCCTCCTACAACACGGGTCTCTTCAAGACCTAGATTCACTCCTTCCTTTCCTCGTAACGATCCTAACACAGATCCCCAAAGATGACTTGGGCTCAGAGGAAAATTATTTCCCTAAGGCCGCCCGTGTGGTGTTAATGCTTTAAAAAACTGCTAATGGCAGGTAATCTGGAAAGCTCGAAGCAGATGGCGCAGGTGTGGTCAGCGGTCATTTTCATGATACAACATAGCTATGTGATACGGCTGTTTTTAGGATGTAAGGCTTTCTTTAATAGCTGGTAAATATGATGGTTGGAGTGTCAAGGAATGATTAAAAAATGAATGGGGAAATAGAAATGCAAAAGTAATTGGGTAAAAGGGATTACTTATTTTTTTTAACCTTAGCAAATTTCAGATTGTTTTCCTAAACGTAAGGGGTCGTTCATTAATCAAGTGATGTTTTTTAGCAACTTTTTAACCCCCTCCCCTCTGATGATATGTGGTTAGGTTTTAGACAACACCCCCCCATACCCAAAATTACGTGTATTTTTTTAGTACAAGGAGTATTGAAATTTTCAGAATATTGTTTAACGGCAACCTCCTTCCTCACCACCCTCATACCCTTTTCGTTCCCAGAACTTTCTCTCCTTCCTCTCTTTCCCTAAAAAGACCCACCCAAAGATGACATGGTTTCCGAGGGAAATTTTTAAAAAAGGGGAATAAACAAAGATTGGCGGGTAGCATGACTGCTAGTTCTCTAGGACCAATGGCTAATTTTAGGAATTCAGATTACCTGCCATTGCACGGAGCCAGTAGTAAAGATGCATCTCCAACTGTGGTAGGTAAATACCTTTGCTTTCTAGAATAGTTAATCGATCAGTTTTATGTCAAATAGGTATAGATCACACTTCTTGGAGTTATCTGTTCAGCGGTCATCGTGTAATGTAGTATTTATGCAAATGCCGTCAAACGTCTACGAAGCGGCAGTGATATCATTGTCCATGAGATATTAACAATACAAAGCATCCCTTCACCAGATACGGCAGACGATGGTGAATGGTGAATTACCACCAGACTAAAACAATAGGTTGAGAGCACTGTGCAATGCTATCAATACCTGATTGTTCATTATTGACTATGTACCTCTTTGTAATCAAACCACAAAAACGGTAGCCTGTTGATATGATTTGTATGTGGAAATCGGTGAAATTTACTATCCCGTTAAAATATTATACTATTTTCGATTCAAGTCTGCAATAACTAGACAAGCATATTGTTTTACGAAGGTGTAGGTAAAAAGTGATTATTCATTTTTTTTAAGAAAGTCAAAATTCCGAGTCACGAATAACTTGACAATATTTTTAAATATCCTACTACCATCATAGTACGCGGAAATTGTTGCTTATGTCGTGATGGAGGGCTAAGCCAGCCAAAGAATTGAACTCATGATGCTCGATTGGAAACCAAACGCGATACTAACTCAACGGTCTAATTTAAAATATTCCTTTCGCTTTAACTCTACTTTTTTGACTGAAATGGTCTTTTCTACTTGCCGATAACATTTTTTTATGTACTAATCAGAAAGCTCATAAAATTATCCAAGTCTAAAAAAATTTTTAATAAGGGAAACTCCTTTGAAATTCATTTTCCAATGCATTTGCGCTTTGTCTATTATAAGATATTTTCTTTTTATAATCGATAAATGGGTGTACACAATTTTTTTTTTCAAATCTATTTAGTGTATCATCCCTTCTACATATTAGATTTTTGCGAGACTCAGAATTTCGTCTTCTCTTCCTCAGAAAAGACTCTCTAAAGATGACATAATCCTGAAGGATTATCCATAATTCTGAAGGAAGGAAAGAAGCATTGCTTTACAACTTGTTGTAAAGCAATGCTTTACAACAAGTTGTAAACCACAGACTAAAAAATCGAGTTACTTCTTTAATCTTTGAAAAATCACTTAGTGGAGTCATTTTAATTGAATTAAATCGAAAAACTAGTGGCGTCATTTTAATTGATCGAATTAAATTTAAAAAAATAGTGGCGTCATTTTAATTGATCGAATTAAATCAAAAAAATAGTGGCTTCATTTTAATTGATCGAATTAAATCAAAAAAATAGTGGCGTCATTTTGATTGACCGAATTAAATCAAAAAACTAGTGGCGTCATTTTAATTGATCGAATTAAATCAAAAAAAAAATAGTGGCGTCATTTTAATTAAATCAAGTCGCGTAATTTGCTTTGGTGTTTATTTTTTATTTTATCCTCAAGAAGAAACCATTGGTTTTGAAACACATCGATAATTTTGATTAAATAAGTGTTATTTTACAAAGTAATTTGTTTTAATTCAATAAAAATCTAGGTTTAAAGCAATCACTTCTCTACATTTTTTATCTTCTCGGATTGAGGTCAGTGGCATGATGTTCAACCATGTGGTTTCTAAATATTTGCAATGTAGTTTACCGGCATTGCTTAAAGGTTGCAAACATTAAGTTCATGGATCGCCATTTATGAGAACAATCACCTTAGAAACCAGTAGTATTGAAAGTCATAAAAATAATGTTATTTAAAAGTCCTTCACCCAAAGCCATCAAATCAATATTTAATATCGTTATAAATTAACAACTTTTAGCGGAAGTATTGTTTAACTACACAATCATTTTATATTTGGCATTATTGAAGTGAACGGAAACTGGCTTGAAACGGCTTTTTCATGTTTGTTTTTATAGTTTTGACTTTGAATTTATTTGCAATAAATATTTGTTTGTATTTATGATCTTTTACAGGCGACGACCTCCACGGGACAACCGTAAACTCTCTGGCTCTGGGTTACGAACTCAAAACCGACGAGGTACAATAAAATTTTATTTAGTTTTCATGGTTTTTCCGCAAAAAAATGAAAGTGTAGGGTATTTAACCTTCACTCCGCTGGGAAGATTCTCCTAAAGGGGGGGGGGGTAAGGTTTTAAAGGCGAAAAAAAGGCATATTTTCATGATTTTTTTTAAGATATGAGTAATGTTGATTTATTTACTTCATATAAACGTTATAGTATAACATCTGAAGTATCTTTGAAAAAAGTTTTAACAAAAATATCAATAAATAAGTCCGTGAATAAGTTGTTAAGCGATGAACTCCATAACTCAATACTGGATGATCTGAATTTAAAAAAATCGAAATGCGTTTAAAAGGTGATATTTTTTCCTAAAGGTAGCCAAAGAAAGTTTTTTATTTTTTCATTTTTGACAGCATTTTGAATAGGAAAACGCGATTTTCGCCAAAAAAATTCGGTGAATTTGTTATTATAAAATAGAAAAAAATGGTTAAAAAAAACTCTCTCTGATCACCTGTTGATTTATGTGTGTACAAAATTTTAAAAGGATCGGTCGATTAAATTCTGTAAAGTATGATGTTCAGGAACTTCAAAAATAATATTTGCAACAAAATCGATTTAAAGTTTTTTTATTCTCGAAATATACTCGAAACGAGCAAGAGGGTCGCTTGAAACGCTGCATCTTCGTTAGTTTTGCTCCGATTTACTTGAAATTTTGACACAAATTTTTACTCTTGACATGTTGTTCATTCAGAAAAAAAATTAAAAGTAATTAGTTTTAAACTCCCCCCCCCCCCCCCCCTCTTAATAACCGCCTTATAAGAAATCATATATTTGGATTCAGAAGATATAGCAGTGCATCGACAATGTTCACTGAACTAGGACTGCACGGATTCGCCGGTCTAAAGAGACATCGGGTCACTGGAGCCAGGATGCGGCTAATGGCTTCCGACAATGCAGTGGTGACCGCAGCGTTCCAGCACCAAACTCCACTCCTGAGTGAGCGCTGGGCCCGAGCTTGAAGAATAGAATTGATTACTTATTTATTTTTTTATATTTAATTTTTATATGTATATATATATATTTATTTTTTTTTGTTTTTTTCCTATTCTATGTTAAAAAAAAAAAAAAAAAAAAATCTGTTGTTTTAAAATATGTTATAAAATATATTATATAAATATGTACAATCATATGGGACGTCGTGTGGGATTGCACTATCCTCCCCGCATCCTGGAATAAAACTTATTATTATTATTATTATTATAAAGAAACATAATCGAAACGCTACTTACAATGGCATTAAGTATTTAGTGACTGTATTTGATTAGCCAAGTGTATTAACGGGGAACTTGCCCTATTTCTTCCCATTAAAGCTTCCAAAAAGTTCACAGCTGTATCCCATTAGGGACACATAGATTACTATGGCATCCCCAATTGAGATATGTTGTGAAGCTGAAGGTAGTGTCGAGGGGAAAGAGTTGAAGAGGAGAAGGAGGCGAAGAGGAAGATCGGGGCAGTACCTGGCTATTTTTACACCAGTGCGATACTGGGAGTATCTTTCAATCTGAAACGTGCCGCAAATATGCTACATATTATTTTTAATTAATAAATTGTGAAATAACACAAATTATTCAAATAAAATTTACTTGCCCAAGCAGGGGTTGAATCTGCAACCTTCGGATTGCTAGTTGAAAGCCTTATTCGTCGACCACGGAAGCCGTCGTGTTACAAAGACAATCATTGGAATATTTAGAATTAACATGTGAAAAAATTCATATTCATTTACGTTTTTACAAAATTATTCTTCAATAAATTAAACACAATACCATAATATTATCACGACATCTAGTTTCGGACACAAACGTGCCGTCGCGTCGGTGGGCATTATAATAAATTCATGCAGTTTTTTCCAAAACACATCGTTTATTTTGTCGCGGTTGTTTTGTCACTTAGCTAACGATAATTACATAGCTTCGTTTGCACGCTGATTTCCAAAAGTTTGTGTCCAAAATAACCAATGTCCACTTTCGTTTTTGACATGTGATTGGATCAAATAATATTATGAAAATTTATATATATTTCGGACTAGCGAGTTCCCGGCATGCGTTGCAATGCTACTACCTTCCCCTCACGCGTTCCATCTCCACCTTCCCCGCCTTCAGTTTTCAAACAGTTCGCGTTCCACCTATTGCATTTTTTTAACAAATTTTCTATTACAATCATTCATTTTTGTATATAATAAGAACAATCGATCAAATTTGGTACCCATTTAAAATAAATATAATTTTTGGTTAGATTCAAAGTTTTGATTTTGGTTAATACCGTAGGTGAGTACTTCAAATAAATTCATTAATTTAAAGAATTTCGAAAACTGAATTTTGATTAAACAATCATTCTTTTGCAAAACATCATTCTCAAATTGTGTCATGACAGTTTCGTAAGAGTTTTCGTAATGATTAAAAAACTTTTCAGATTTATTTTCATGTGGTTGTAATAATCCAGAAACCTTCACGAGGATGGAAAGAAGGTATTTTGAAAGTTAATAATATAGCAATACATAGACAACTCATAATTCATATACACCCAAGCAAGCATATTTTGATTTTCATATAATATAGATAATGACATATGACGTTATTTGCATGCGACTAAATGCTTCAATTCCACTCACAATAGCTTGTTAAATCTGAACACAGGTGTTCAGTCAAACAATTACAGTGCGATGAAGCTTTGCAAAGCCTCGTCATATCCTCGATGCATCAACATATCGGAAGTGGAAACTGTCTCTACAATCCATACTAATATTATAAATGCGAAACTGCTCGAGTTTGTTTGTTACGCTTTCACGCCTAAAACAATAAAACTATTTTAAAAATTCTTTCACCAATAGAAAGCTAAATTATATGCAAGGACTATAGGCTGTATATAATGGTAAGCTCTGGCGTTATGAAATTATAAATATTAATATATTATATTTGTTATACGTTTTTTGTCGCTAACAAAAGCGAGTTATTGCTAACGTCAGAAAACAAACCATTGCCGTGGAAACGATGTTGATATATTTGTGGGCTCTATGCCGGTAGGTACTCAGCCCCCTACCGGTCGGCTGCTGCTCCAGGAAATTCAAATATTAGAATATGTTTTGTTTTTTTTGGACAAGCTAATGTTTTTGAATAAATGTCAGATGAGAGTTCCTACATTAAAAATCTAATTCGTAACGATTATAAAGACTGTTTAATAAATTGTGTTATTTTTTATTATATTTACAAACTTCCAAATATTTAAATAATAAATCTCCGAAATGTTTGTAAGCGCATAAATTCTGAACGACTGCACCAAATTGGATAATTCTTTTTTTCTTTGAGCACTAGCATTATGAAATTTAGGTGGCATGCGAGCTGTTTGAAAACTGAATGTACCGGGAATGAATGTATGGAATGCGAGAGGGCGTTGGGAGGTGGGGAGGGGGATAATTGATAAGTGCAAGCGCTACAGTAATTTCCCCTAATACTATTACCCCTAGTAATAAATAAAACAACGATTTCTAAGGCTTGTCCATTAATCGCAATCATAACAAACGTTAAATGAGGACAACCTTTAAAGTAATCAGATATACATTTGACATTGCAATAGTTACGATAGCTGAATCCCAGGGTAACGTGCAATGGATTTTACATAAAACTAAGCCATACCATAATCCATCATTAAAATAACAATGAAACCACGTAAGTATCGCTAAAATTGGCAGTATTGGCACAGTATAGTAGTATACGGGTGACCTTAGCTTGACGTTAAGGTGATTGATAAAGCGTTGTAATAAATTAGTATGCTCTCTTCTGTCCCCTGGTTTACCTTCTCAGTCACGTCTCTCCTGTCCGGCACTTCCTACCAACTACCTATTACATCTTCCATCTACGCTCATCCCCGGTATGTGACAAAATAGCCTTGGTTCTAAACATGCTGAAAAAAATATATATCAGAGTGTGCAATTCACTAAACTAGAGTAAACAAATGTAGTGGGGCTACGAAACACCGCACAAAGAGGAGACCGATAGGCTACGAAGCACCGTACTCGAATTCCAGTGCACCATTTCCTATACATTCGTTCATCTAATAAGGAACTCCAGTGAAAAATATTATGGCTCTAAAAAAATATGTTCATATAGACCAATATACGCTGATTCTGAATATATAAGTTTTATTACATAATATTTAACGTAGAGTTTTTAAAAAAATATTAAAAATTCCATTTTAAAACGTGTCATTAAAACACCCTATTGCTGGATTTTGGCGGCGTGACGTCACCGCGCCGCGTCACCTGGGTCAAAGTTGTATAGAAATCAATAGAAATGAAGACGCAAGCCGTTCGGCATTCCGTGTTATTGGTTTATAGAGAATTCGACATATAATAGTTTTTGTTTTTATTGAAAGGTTATTTAGGCCTAAATAATTCAGTATCAAAAATAAAGAATCTCTATTAGTTTATCTATATTATTTAAAATATTCAAAAACTTTAACTGTACAAAAAACGATCGTATTGCCCAGTAATGTCTATGAAAACGCTCCAATGCTGAAATTCAAAATGGGGGGAGTCGAACAGCTGATTCCAGTTACCTACAAGATTCATACTTCGGTTAGTCATGATGACGTCACACTAGATTCGGTGGTTTTCGGGGGATTTTGAAAAATTAAAACTTTGACATTTATTTTAACTATTAAAACTAAGTATAAAAATAAAAATAAATATGCAGTTATTTAAGTTAGAAGGTCATTATTCATAAAAAAAATAAAATTGGACAGGAATTCTCTATTAGTATTTGTGTTTTTTCGTCGGAATCGCTAGATGTCGCTTTCTTTTGTGTTTTCTTTGGCGTTCATTTTGGAGTGATTTAAAGATTGTGTATTGATTTTACAACAAAAATTTTTTTTTTGATTTCGTAGGATTCGATCCTTGGTCTGCTGAATGTCTAGCCGCTGAGGTTGGTCAGGCGCTTTATACCACTACACCAAAGAGACTTGCGTGGTACTGTAGATTTATCGTATTATATTGGAACCGAAAATCTATGAATTAAATAAATATTTTATTGCTATATCATTCTCTGGCAGGCTAAATCCTATGGATGTATGGTCTCTTTTTAGTTTCGCTCGTTTCCGTTTTATCGAGTTTCAAATCACAACGGTGCTAAAAAAGTTTTCACTTCGAAATACAATACGTTAGCAGTAAGACGATGTAGGACTCGAGAGAGTTCGGAAGCGTCTGCATGCAATGCAATATCTGAAAAAAAAAATATTTTCGGATGAGGGAACCTCTTTTTATTCCAGTTATTGGGCATGCTAGCGTAGATTTGTTATTTTCGACGTTAAAACTCTCAAACAGTTACAAAGAACACAAGCACCCGCTCAGCTGAAATGCTTTTGCGGCACTAGTTGCATCACTTTTTTACACTACGCAAATTGTTAATGTTAATGTTAATCTACAAGTAGGGCCGTAATTTCTAAGATACTAAATTTGTGGCATACAACTAATACATGCATGGTGAAACTATATGTTTACATGTGAAACTAGCTGAGCAACTATGCAAATTCGGCTTTAGATATTCATTCATACGACAAATGCGTTTCCGACGTAGGGACAAAATTGCCTTGGACGAAACTGAACGGACGTATTTGTGGACAAAATGACATTGTGAAAAAAATGCCGCAACAAAGCACTAAACTTGTAATCATGAATAAAAGCAAACACTTCTCCGTCAAGGGACGAACTAGCATTGAACAAAACCGCAACAGCAAAACAATAGCAGCATTGTGAAAAAGTTTCATACCAAAATAAGTATAAACTTGAAATCATATTGAGCAAATTGTGTACTTTTTAACCATTATGTATTTATATTACAATTGTCAAACAATTAATATTTTGTCCACGGGCGAAGGGGCGTACACCGATTCCCAACAAATATTGTGGTTAAAACAAATAAAGGTTTCAAGTCTAATTAAGATAATATATTAATTATTACGAATATAAAAATTTATCTCATATTTTGATTAAGTTTGAGCAAGGCCAAGAAATTACATTGTAGGAAAAAACCAGAAGCATCTATAAGATTTACGAAGGTAAGTCAATCACTCTGGTGATACAATTTATGTGAATACCGCACAAGAGAACCAACTGCTCCCTACCGCCTGAAGCCATTGAGACAGGGTTGTGAGGCTGAATGTAGTGATGAAAGAAGCAGTCGAGGAAGAGGAAGATGAGGGAGTATCTGGCTATTCAAATCTGGCCGTCAAATACCCCTAAGCCATTTTAAGCAACATTTCAATTCTGAATAGTGGTCTTATATTAGAGTGGTATTCATAGTATCTTTCACTCTGGAACGTGCCGCAAATATGCTTTCTAATATTTTAAATGATTAAATTGTCAAATAACACAATTCAAGTTGTTGTTTCAGAGTGCAAAAATTTTACCTGTGAAGGCAATACTATGGTATAAAATTATAATTCAGCATATATTTACCCCGCAGCATAAAGAGAAACTAGATCATAAATATAGCACTAGATTCACGCGTAACGACGGGTTAATAGTTCCGAAATTTAATAATAAGTACGGACAGAGAACTTTTGAATACAACATACCGAAGATATTTAATTTATTACCTGACAATATAAAGCAACATAATTCTATGAATAAGGTTAAATGTATGGTGAAAAATTGGTTATTGGAAAAAGAATATTTATTTTGATACTTATGATAAAATTTATGAAAAAATGTTTAAACTGTAGATAAAAGATGTAAATTATAACTTTACATATATTTGTAAGTAATTATAAGCATATGCTGTCAAGCCAATTGCAATTGGCTTAGCGGGACTTGTTTGTTGATTTATAAAATAAATAAATAAATTTAAAAAAATAAAAATAAAAAATCATATACAATTTACTTGCGCACGCCGGAATTTGAACCCGCGATCTTCGGATTGCTAGTCGAAAGCCTTACTTCTCGACCACTGAGGCCTTCATATCACAACGATGGTAATTAGAATAATTAGAATTAGTACGTGAAAAAATTCGTATTCGGGTATGATTTTAGGTTTTCACGGCCAAAAGTATTTTTGTTATTTATTTTTGTAGTGTTATGCTATGTTGGGCTACCTCCTTCTTTAGTCAGACAGCGTTAGAGCATCACTCATCTGCCCTGATGATGGAGACTGTAACCTGTCCGAAACGTTGGCTAAAGAAGGAGATAGCGCAACACGGCATAACACCCTTAAAATAAATACAAAAAAAATCGTATTCGTTTATTTCTTCACTAAATTATTTATTAATAAATAAAACAGAATAACACAATATTAGCACGAAATCTGGTTTTGGACGCAAGCGTGCCGTCGGAGGGCATTATAACAAATTCTGGCATTTTTTTTAAATAAGTAAATAATTTTTTTTTTTTTTGACGAACGAGATATTTTAGACATCGTTTATTTTGTCGCGGTTGTTTTGTCACACACTTCTCAGTCTTCTTCCCACACCTCTTGAACATCACGTCTCCAAGGTGTCTGCCTTCCGTCAAGAACTTTGCTCCCGGCAAACGTTTCATCTATTTATTATCTTTACCGGTTTCTATATTCCTAGCGAGGACTTAGAAAGGGAACAGATAAAAGAGAGATGATATTCAAAGAAAACAAATATTCACGCCCGAGTCGGGGCTGTCTTTGATGAGGCTATGAAATGTGGGGCTTTATGGGTGTGGTGGGTGGGGAATGAAAGAAAAATATATTAACAATATTTTTATTAAAATTTAAGATTGTTTTCTGTTTATAATACACTTATTAATGTTTCCCATTATGTATATTATAATGATTATGTAAAAGGAAGCGAGCATTTCCTGGAACAGTGTTATTTTTCGGTTATTTTTTACTGTTACTATTAACTTTATAAGAATCCTTGAAAATAAATAAAGGTAGCTTGTGTAATCAGGGCTGGGCAGTATTTGAATTACTTGTAATTGAAATACGTGTTTGAAATACAAATACGTATTTTGTATTTGTATTTCAATTACTTCTTAAAAATGTATTTTTTAATTGGTATTTCAATTACATGATGCTGAGGTATTTTGTAATTTGTATTTCAAATACTTAAGACTTCAAAATACATTTTCAAATATATTTAGCGATCTTAATAATGATAATGAAAAATAATCTGACATAGATAATACATAGACTAAAACACTAGAATCCAGAGCAATACATGTTAATATTTATAGTTGGCAACACTGTACGTCAAAGCAAGTATCTTGTTAATTGTCGTTTTCATCGTTTCGCGGTATTTATTCATGAAGACGTGAGTTAATTGATAATTGATAATGGATGATCAAATTCCGTCCAAACCACAAAACTTTACAAGTGGGGCGGAGATGAGATGTGTCTTCTGAGCAATACGATTGGTCAATTTTTGCACGTCTCTGCTTCCCTCTGCAAAAGCACCCTTAGAAAGGGCACTTACGACATGTTTATGATATTAGTGCACTTTTCAAGTTTCCTTAAGAAAGCAACCAAAAAAAGGTGCTTCAAAGCTAAAGATTGGAAGCCAAACAAGAACTCTTCTATGTTATTTTTAAGAATTTTTCGTGAGGAGAATATTGAATTTAACTTACTGATGGATGTAGCAGTGCCTATTTAAGGAACATTATTTTTATGTACATATAATTACGTTTATTAGGGCATGGAGTTAAAAAATACATACAAAACATATATTATAAAAAATTATATATCTACCTTTAGAAAATTGTTTTTTTTCCTTGGTATTTACTAGAGTTGACTAGACTTACCAGAAAAAATATTATCAGTATTGAACAAACAATAATTTGTTTTATTTATATGACTAGCGAGTTCCCGGCATGCGTTGCAATGCCACTAATAAAGAAATTGTTGCTCCCTGTCTTTTCCCATCCGTTCCGTTCCCCTTCCCCTCTCGCGTTCCCCCTCCACCTTCCCTCTTCCCTCTCCCGCGAACCTTTTTCCTGCGATTCCCTACCCTTTTCCGCGTTCAATATATTCAGCCCCGGTACATTCAGATTTTCAAACAGCTTACTGCAATTTTTTTACAATTTCTCTATTGCAAACATTCATTTTGAATATTATAAGAACAAACAATCAAGTTTGGTACCTTACGTAGGTACCAACGGTACGGTAAATTTGAAATAAATATATTTTTTATTAAATTCAAAGTGTTCGATTTTGGTGAGTACCATAGGTGAGTACTTCAAATAAATTCATTAATTTGAGTTACGAAAATTGAATTTTGATTGAGCAATCATTCTTTTGTGTCATGTCATTCTCAAATTGTGACGTTTTTGACAGTTTCTTTGTAATGATTAAAAAACTTTTCAGATTTAATGTCATGTAGTTGTATTAATCCAGAAACCTTCGCGAGGATGGAAAAAAAGTATTTTGAAAGTTTCAAATATTTCCCATGCTTTATATAGCAAAACATAGACAACACATAACTCAAATACTCATACTCATATACACCCAAGCAAGCTTATTATCAGTATTTTGAATTATGGATAAGTCTCTTATATCAATAAAATTTAGCTTTTTCTACAATGACGTTATACATACAAATAGACGCGCCATAGTCTCACAAACTCAAAATTTAATGTGGCAATTAAGCAACACTCTTTTTTTTCAGCGATTTTTAATAATTTCTTAATTCAAAAGTTATTAATTTACGATAGAGATAGACGAATTTAAAGAATACGTGCGTATGAACGAAACAAAAGATAGCATGGCGGCATTTTTGTATTCAAAATTCAAAAGTTCCGTCGAATACTGCCTCAAGGTCGACTAAGGTAGGTAGCCTGGGCACCAGTCGAATTTTGAAGCGTTAAGTTTTCAAGCTATAAAGAACAACGATGGCGTTGATTGTTATTGTATTTCTTTTACTGCTGATTTGTATGTTGTTTTATCCCAATCATATAAGTATGTAGTCATTGCAAGACTATTATTAACAGTAAATTTTACTTAGCGACGGCACTGACTTGCGCGTGCAGACCCTTTACTTTAATAGGCCTTGAATTTTCTCTAATGACGCATAAAACCGCGGGCGGGAAACATGAAAATTAATTGTAATATTTATAATGATCGATAAAAATAAGTAATTTGCGTGTACTTTAATGAAAAATTTTATTTGTTTTCTATATATATATATATAGATAAGTAATAAATAATTGTTATTATGCCAAAATGTCAAGCCATTGAATAATAACCATGAAAATGGTCCGGTGTTGCGGTTCAAGGTTCGTAGAAAATTTGTTGTTAAACGCATTTTGGTTTCGCATAAACCTTGGTTGCGGCCATCTTCGCCGCTACTTTTGGTTTCGCATAAACCTTGGTTGCGGCCATCTTCGCCGCTACTTTTGGTTTCGCATAAACCTTGGTTGCGGCCATCTTCGCCGCTACTTTTGAACTCCTGTTTGGACTTATTGGTATGCCAAGTCCTTTCTTACGTATTTTATTTAAATTATGATTAAATAAAATACTTAATGAGCCCTGGCTATTATAGTCCCGTTTTGTTGACTTAAACCATTACATCATACCATGAGTCAGACAAATATTTCTTGGCAGCTTTATAACATATATTATGTAAACTTTTCAACCAGCGCAACTGCGAGTTCTGACGTTCCTGAAATTCACACCGCTCATGCTGTCAACGCAACTATGTTCAGATAGCAAAGTCATTTCATTCGTGAGTTTTGAAATATACCTAAAATGTCAAAAATAAGTCGAGACTCCTTATTGTTTGTGCCTTCGAAATCTTATTAAAAAAACAATTATTTTTTTTTACATGAGCTCCACACAGGAGGCCCGGAGGATAATAATTATCCTCAGGGCCTGTGTCATCTTTGGGGATGCTGTGTGTAGGATTTTTTTAAGGAAAAGAAGGGAAGGAGAGTTCTGGGAAGGAATAGGGTATAAAGGGTGGGTAGGAATCTGGGGTTCAGTGTGTCCTGGTCATCCGCCTCCAAGACCTAGACAGACTTCACCCCATGAACCCGCGCACCCCTGCTAAATCACCAAGCGTAGCGAACCACTTGGGGTGACCTATGGCAGAGGTGTTGGTTATCCAATAAAGGTTCCCGGGGTGGCGGTACCCATTCCCACCTCCCAAATTGTATACTTTTATTCAGCCACGTTTAGTGAAATATTTAACGGAATTGGAAATTTATTTTTTTCAAAAATTCAATTCGCGCAGTCGATTTGTTGTAAAACTAGACTGTACATAACCTGAATGGAAACATACAGTTTAACATTAAATTTTATTTAAAATACAGTGTAGTATATACCCACATGCTTTTACATAATAAGATATGGGTTAACAATATGGGGAAATACTACTGTAACCAACCTGAAACAGGTACAAGTTGCACAAAACGCAATTGTAAAATTATTAGTTGTCCCTAACATTTTCAAACAAAGACACAATACTCCGTTGCTGTTTCAGAGTGCAAAAATTTTACCTGTGAAGGCAATACTATGGTATAAAATTATAATTCAGCATATATTTACCCCGCAGCATAAAGAGAAACTAGATCATAAATATAGCACTAGATTCACGCGTAACGACGGGTTAATAGTTCCGAAATTCAATAATAAGTACGGACAGAGAACGTTTGAATACAACATACCGAAGATATTTAATTTATTACCTGACAATATAAAGCAACATAATTCTATGAATAAGGTTAAATATATGGTGAAAAATTGATTATTGGAAAAAGAATATTTATTTTGATACTTGATACTTGATAAAATTTATGAAAAAATGTTTAACTGTAGATAAAAGATGTAAATTATAACTTTAAATATATTTGTAAGGAATTATAAGCACCTGCTGTCAAGCCAATTGCAATTGGCTTAGCGGGACTGGATTGTTGATTTATAAAATAAATAAATAAATTTAAAAAAAATTAAAAAAAATTAAAAAAATTAAAAAATCTAAATCTTTTTAGATGGATGCATAACGCATTAGTGTTTCACAATATTTGAACAATTCAACAAACTTAAAAGTCAAATTCTGTAAAAGCCCTATTCAAGTTCTGTTAGTGAACTGTACAGTATATAGCGTACTATGTAGTATATATACTGTACGAAACAACATGCACATGATGAAATAATAACCAAAATTGAATAGAGCTTTTACAAAACTTGTATTTTAAGTTCGAAGTTTGAATTTGAATTGTTCAAATTCTGTGAAAAACCCCCTCCCGAATGTTAGTTTTGGACTTACATACTGAACATTTGTTTTGATGTTAAAATGTTAACGCTAATATGAGCAGCAATAAAGGCCCAAATTATATATTTTTTGTTTGTTTTTAATGGAATGATGTTTAAGTTTTTTTTACTTCCTCGACCTATAAACATTATAAGTACATAATAAGGGCGCTCGCAGACGAGAGACTTTAGTCGCGGAGACAGTTGCGTAGCAACCGTTGCGGGCATAAATATCCATGTACGTATATGGAGGTTCTCACGTGAGAGACTTTTTAGTTGTGCCTGTCGGCAACCGCAACTTTCTCTACGTCCGAAAGATTATTATAAAGATGTTGTGAGATCAAATTTTACATTATTATTTTATTTTAACTTTTTGTGAGTAAAACCTCAAACTGTAATATTTAATTAAATGAAGACATAATGAGCGAAACTCAATCGAAAATCTGGAAACAGAAAAATCAGAAAAAAATATTTACACCTCTGGGACTCGAACCCAACCCGGAAAGTAGGGAGGTCCTGGGTTCGAGTCCCAGAGGTGTAAATATTTTTTTCTGATTTTTCTGTTTCCAGATTTTCGATTGAGTTTCGCTCATAATGTCTTCATTTAATCAAATTTTACACATACTGCAACGTTTTTTCCAAGTACTACCCATATATAAATGAAATTTGAGTGTTTTTATAGCAGAAATGATAATGAAGTCATTTTAATACTTTTTTTTCGTTATTTACAATTATTTTAAGACTTCTTGTTTTTTCCTTATCATATAATATAGCTTAATTGTTTTTAATTTATTGTTTAACGAATAAAACCTTTATTAAATATTAAACGGTTGATAAAAAATATGAAATAATGCAAGACTGATGTAAGCGTTATAGTTAGAATTAAAAAAGGGATGTTTGGATATTTTTTTTTTACATTAGCTCCACACAGGAGGCCCTCAGGAAAATATTATCCCTTGGAGCCTATGTCGTCTTAGGGGATGCAGTGTGGAAGAAAAGGAAAGGAAGGAGAGGAAGTTCTGGGAAGGAAAAACGTATGAGGGGTGGGTAGGAATATGGGGGTCAGTGTCCAGGAGAGACACGATGTATGAATCCATCCCTCCTACTGCGGTGCCAGGTGATATTCCGAGAGAGTCCGGCTGGAGAAGTCAAAAGGCTTACCTCAACCAATATCTCTCGATCCGGTCCGCCACGCAGCAGGTAGGCAGACGCATCTGCCGCCAAGATCCGGACAAACCTCACCTCAATCCGGGCACCACTTGGGGTGACCTATGGCAGAGGTGTTGGTTATCCAAACTATTTATGAGAGTCTCGGGCTAGTTCAAACGAACTTGTTTATATAGAACCTATGTATGATTGTTTTAGACGATATTATATAAATTTGAATGTGTGTGCCGAGATGATTGTGTAATTATCCTCTTGCCTACTCATGCGGGGAACGGCATGATGGTAGTCATTTTTTCTATGTCTGATTAAAAGAGCACAAACCGCACATTTTTTTTATTTGAAATCCATGACCGGAATGAATGAACGCCGAAGGGGATATTAGCAGCAACTCTTTCACAACTAAGTCTCTCGTGTGCAGACTCGATTTGTGTGGCGACTGCGACGAAATAGTTGCCGCAATTAAAGTCTCTCGTCTGCGGGCGATCTAAAATCACAGTTCTCAAGTCTCAGCGTATTGTTCAGAATATAAACGTTTTTAAATTATTATACTTAAACAATAATGATGGACGCTTACGTAATTTAAATGCATTAAATTTAAAGAAAATTATTTAATTCTGGTAAATTCCTACATCAGTGGCGTACCTCCATCAAAAACAAATTGAAACCCTTCTGCAACGAAGCTATTTCAGATTTTGTTTATTCAATAACGGAGCGCTTTGAATATTTTTTTTTATTCTCGTGGATAAATGCAATGCGATCCTGGCCACTGCTAGAATGAACTATTCGCGAATGGCGGTAACATTATTACGAGTGTTATCATGTGAATTGTGAAAAATATTAATTAAAAAATGAACTCAAATAGCTTCATCCTTTTTAAAATTTGAAATTTCAAAGATCAAAACTGATTTATGCATTTTCCGAGACGCCAACTTCTCTCTTCTTCTTTTCTAAAGTTTAAATTATAGCTACTAGGTGGGAACACGGCGTCAAGCCGAGGTGGCGTGGGGAGACCTACGTAGATATTTCACCTCACCACAGGTCACAGATCTTAGGTCGCAGACCTAAAGAGTTAGGTCAACACCATCACACCAGCAAATATTTTCACCTGCTTTGCGAAAATAACTTTAGTTCCACTTTTAGTAATGGGTTGAGAAAGAAAGAAGGCATGCAAATTTCAAAAATGGATAAAAATAAAATCCTGGCAAAATGATTATTTTATTATTTGCCTCCAAATCATATTTTCTTGTTATTTGTATAAATATTGTTTTATTTGCGTTTATGTAATTATTTTAATTTAAATGCTCAACAAATGATGTTATGTGCTTTGAAATTAGAATTTAAAAATTAATTAATAATGCTGAATAAGTAAGTATTGCGAACATTGAAATAGTGTGTATAAAAATTTCGTGTCACGGTGTTTACGGTCGTATTCCTCCGAAACGGCTGGACCGATTCTTATGAAATTTTTTATGTATATATAATGATATTTTCTTTGTGATTTGGATGACATCATCAATTAAAACACAATTGAGTTTCTCTGTAAGGAAAGATGGAGGTTTATTTTGTTAATCTCACAAGATCTAATAACAAAATTATAATAAAAGAAAAAGTATCTAGTAACAAAACATTACCTGTAAGGAAAGAAACGACATTTAATGTTATTAATTGTAATGTCGATTCCTTAATCACAATTACGAAAGTAATTACTTTTATTCATTGAAATTAATCTTATCGAGTAGACAGTATGATACATATTCACAATGACGAATCAAGATCGGCATTGCTTTAAATTAAAGAAAATTATATTTTTCTTTACATGTATTTGGTAGGTATGAGAATAGGTCGTACAGTATATTTCATATAGCTAGGTGAGCTCTGGCATTATGAAAGGGGGGGAAGGGGGGGGAGCGGTGAGAGGAGGTGGAAGGGGGGGGGGGGGGAGCGGTGAGGGGAGATGGAAGGGGGGGGGAAATAGACTTTTTTATTTTATTTCTTTATACATATATCGCTTTCATTACTACACACTATAAATTCAATTGTTCTTAATTTAATCATAAATCATTATATATTGTGTACTATGTAAACTTGCCAAACACAACTGTATTACTTATTTTTGGAAAAGCCCACGAGGGCGTAAATAAATAAATAAATAAAAATTATACATGTCTTAACACCTACAACTTGGATCTTTCAATTGGAAACATTACATTCTAGTTTATAGATTAATGTAACCAAATAAGTTTTTAGATTTTCACTGCCAAAAGTATTTTCGTTATTTGTTTTTGGGGTGTTATGCCGTGTTGCGCCACCTCATTCTTTAGCCAATGTTACTGACAGTGTTACAGTGTCCGAAACGTTGGCTAAAGAAGGAGGTAGCGCAACACGGCATAACACCCCAAAAACAAATAACGAAAATGTGTAACCAATTTATTTCAAGATTTCATTGAGATCAAAATTGATAATTAAAACTCTTCTTAAAAATGAATTTCGTGAAATTTATAGAATGCGAAAGAATTAGTATTTTGACAAAAGCCGGTCACAAAGACAGTTGTCAATGTAACAGAAATTATTTATATCGTGATCAAGAACACACCACGGGCAAAGCCGGCTTCGAAAACCGTTATGCTAAAAGTCTTTGTTGTAAAATAATTGTTTTACATTGTGTTAAAATATATCTCGGAAAATGTAAATTCACGTTAAATAATCAACAATACCTGTCAAACCATGGAAAATTGTACAGGTTACTTCAAAATTTGATAGCTCTGCAATTTTGCATCATTAAAATATTTATAGAACTTCGTAAATTTCGTAAACGTACTTTAAACGAATAGAAAATTACTTAGGTAAAAGAAAATAACGTAGAGCGGTTATCTATGAATAAATTTACTCTCTTAATCTAAAGGAAACATACCGCTTCAATAATTTATTGAATTATAATGTATCATTTAAATGCTGGTAAATAGCTGTAAAAGAGATTATAAAGGTAATTACGTTTCTACACACTATCTGGGTTAACTTTATTTTTAATTTTTATTTTAACTTTATGAGTAAAACCTCAAATTGTAATATTTAATTAAATGAAGACACTATAAGCGAAACTCAATCGAAAATCTGAAAACATATAAATCAGAAAAAGATATTGACACCTCTGGGACTCGAACCCACGACCTCTCGCTTTCCGGGCGAACGCGCTAACCACTGCGCCACGGTGTCATAAAGGTAGCTGCCAATAGAATATGCGTTAAGAAAAATGAAGATAGTATGGGTGGTTCTTACTCGAAGTATGATACAGTTAAAAATGACCGAATTGGATATCGACACCGTGGCGCAATGGTTAGCGCGTTCGCCCGGAAAGCGTGAGGTCCTAGGTTCGTGTCCCAGAGGTGTCAATATCTTTTTCTGATTTATATGTTTTCAGATTTTCGATTGAGTTTCGCTTATATTGTCTTCATTTCAGTTTCACCTTCACAAACCTACCTTACACCCAACATAATAAAATTATAAAGGTAAATACTGTAATGTATAGAAATAAATAAAAATAAAAAAATAAAAATAAAATTTAATTAACTTTATTTTGTTAAGTACGTAGGTTATTTACCACAAGGCAAGGGTTAGGCTGTTAATTCATAAGTAGAGTAATTATCCAGTCGTAGTTATTTGAAATGTTTGGTGTAACTCTAAGTGACCAGTTCATTGACGGGGGCTCCATCGAAGCCAGAGTAGGTTAACCTCTCAGAATAAGTTAGTCTCACTAGGATTCCAGTTTATAGAAGGTTGATTCGTCCCGGCTTTTTTGCCTTTTTAAGGAATATTAAACAAAAGGATAAATTATTACTTTGACATTAAACAGAATATATTAATGCCTGAGTACAAGCAATACCTACCTGATCAACGTTTAAAATGCTAATAAATAGTGGCGATAAAGAAAGTTACTTTTTTACTTCAATAACAACCTAATAAAGTTTTCGAATTTCTCCCAAATCTCGTTCAGGTTGTGTAGGAAGGGGCACTTATCGTTTATCGTTTTTATCGTTCAAGTGTTTATTTTGCGACATTTTTTATGTGCAAATTCTGAAATGATGGCATCCAATGTCATTTATCGTAAAACGTAATTTACAGATGAAAGCAGTGAAAGCATCGGCGTTCGATGTTGTCGATTTGTTGATCAGAGATTATGGGCATCTTGCATGATTTTTATTCGGTTCAGGAATGATAATTGAGCCCTTGCCCGGAAGAATATTGTATCCAACAAACCAGTTATGTTTCATAACATTTTATATTTAAAATACCTGAAATATACAACCCTGAAGAGTTTTAATTGAAAAGTCGTCGAGAGAGGAAATTAAATTAGAGTTTATTACTAGAATTTATGCTGAATTTTTGGAATAATGTTGTATATGAACACTTTTATATACAACGTTGTTCCACAAAACGGTTTTTTTTACTCTTCGTACCTTACAGAAAGCAACATGCTTTTTAAACATAAATGTACACATGTCATTGATGTTTTTGAGCTTAAAAAGCAAAAAACGATATAAATAAATAAAACTATTTACGTTCTTGATATTGTCTTGAGATCAACATACAACATTATTCCACAAAACTGTTTCAACGGCTGAAAAAGAGGGTAAATAATATTTATTACAAACTCTACTTTCCTGCATTCTTCAGCTTCTTGGCTTTGAAGATTTTCTAGTTGAAGCCACAAGACGTTCGTTTTATCCATTTATTCCCATAAATTAAACCATGCGCTGTGATTTTCATAAATGTCGTTGTACACCATTCTTCCACGAACCAAACTTTAAAAGGCTGCCACAGCCCTAAAAAAATGTTCATTGCCATAATTCCTACCTTAAAAGATTGCCCAACATTATTCCATCAATAACTGAACATTGATAGTAGTTTTGTTGGATACATCATTATTCCGGGCAAGGGCTCACTCAATTGATAATATTTTTGTTACTTTCAAAACTGAAGTAATTATTAAAACATTGCGTTTAAACATCACCCTTGAAAACGAACAATTAGTACTAATCGGAAACTGAACATTATTGAGAGCCTTTTTTAAATAAAATGATATTAATCTGTTAAAAGTCACACCTCATTTAAAATATATGTTTATAAGTATATGTAAGTATTTTCCAACGAAATATAGTAAATGTTCTTACCCAGCAATCACTTTGCCGGTATACATAATTAAAATCGTAATAAAATAAGTCACTTTAAATACCACTTTATTGAGTATATATCTTTAGTAGGTCGGGTACTTCTCATTTGTCTGGTAATGTTTTATTATCGTAAAAACAAGCTAATGGGTCCAAGAGGTAAATATATTAACCAATCTGAACCTTCATTAGAAACCTTTATTATATTATAAAAATATACTAAATTAATTATAGAATTGTAACTCCCCCGCCTTCCCTCTCCCCTTTCCCACGACCCCCCCTCCCGCAATTCCCTTTCCTCTCCCGCTTTCAATATATTCAGTCCCGGTACATTCAGATTTTCAAATAGCTCGCGTGCCACCTATTAAATTTTTTTTCCAAATTTTCTATTACAAACATTTATTTTTGTATATTATAATAACAATCAATCAAATTTGGTACCAATTTAAAATAAATATTTTTTTTTATTTTTGGTTGGTTTGCAAAATGTCATTCTCAAATTGTGACATTTTTGGTTGGTTTGCAAAATGTCATTCTCAAATTGTGACATTTTTGGTTGGTTTGCAAAATGTCATTCTTAAATTGTGACATTTTTGGTTGGTTTGCAAAATTTCATTCTCAAATTGTGACATTTTTGACAGTTTTGTAATGATTCAAAAAACTTTCATGTGATTTTAATAATTCATAAACCTTCGCGAGGACAGAAAGAAGGTATTTAGAAAGCTTCAAACATTTCTTATGCTTAATTAATATAGCGCAAAACATAGACAATTCTTAACTCATATACCCCCAAGCAAGCATAATTTGATTTATATATATATATAATATAGAGATGTATAGATTAGTTAATAATTTCGTTTATAACTTTTTCTATGTATTGGTTTAGTTTTGCTCGATTTAAAACATCAAATTTCGAATGCCAACCCAATTTTGAAAAATCGAAAAATAATGTGTGGAATTTTACATGAATATATCGGGAAACTGATAATTTCTAAGGACGGGTTGTTTCAAAAAATTTGATGGATTCATCAAATATTTGAAGTTGATTTTCACGTTCTGGGTAAGTTCTATTCAAGTTCTGTGATTATTTCAGTTTTGTGAAGCAGCTGTCCTATAACGATATAATAACAGAACTTGAATAGAACCTACACAGAACGTGAAAATCAACTTCAAATATTTGATGAATCCATCAAATTTTTTGAAACAACCCATCCTAAGTTGTGACACAAAAATATCTATGTAAACATTATTAATTTTGTAGTTTTTATTTAGAGCATTTCCGAACTCTCCGGCAAAAACCTATTAAAATATTTTTTTCTAAGAAGTGAATGAATGCATGTCGCTCATTCTTTATCAATTTCATCTTTCCGAAGCACCTTTCTCCTTCCGCGCTAGTTCCGTAAATGGGAAGATAGATTGTGATGACTGTGCTTTATCAACGGGTCTGATGGACCTCTATCTCAAACAGGACCCAAGACTGATCACAAAGAAATGTCAAGGCAAACTGTTCCGAACTATTTCTCGCTAAACTCAGTTAAAATAATAAGAGAAAATGAGAATTTGGTTCGATGCTTCCAGGAAGGTTGAATGATTTATCTGTAGTCCTTAAAGTATGAAAGCCCGATTTTCAATAGTGACTATAAGTGACCAGAGACCAGTGACCAGTGACCAGCTGCTGACCCTACATAGATCTTAGTACCTACGTCCGACAATTGAATTTGGCCCATCTCAGGGTTGGAGACTCAACATATTTGATTAGACTACTCGACTCGGCAAAGGAGGACGGTTATCGGATTACCAATCCTTTGTGCGCAGATCTATTTCCATCTCTTGATGCATATTGTAGGTAATGGGCATGCCAGTAGTTTTGCTAACCCTTCAATTTGTTTTGAAATTAAGCGACTTCATTTCCAAAATTGGACATGTTTATTTTGATAATAGAGACCTATAACATAACATTTAACAATAATTATTTATTGTTTCTTTACATAATATATGGGTATTGTTTACATTTCAATTAATTACTCTTACCAGGACAAGCCTCTGTTGAGGTTAATAATTTTATAAAGTTATAAAAATAACACAAAATGATACGCCGTATCGCGCTACCTCCTTCTTTAGACAACGTTTCGGACGGCGTTACAGTGTCCATCATCAGGGCAGATGTGTGTATCACACATGTCCGAAATGTTGGCTAAAGGAGGAGGTAGCACAACACGGCGTAACACCCCAAAAACAAATAACGAAAATACTTTTTGACGTGAAAATCTAAAATCGTATCCAAAATGATAAGGGTTTTTTTTATTGCCATTTTCAAAATTTAACTGATTTGTCGATAATGATTGTCTCGTACTACGAAATACCATGTATTTTACAAAAAAGAATTCATTGCATATGTTTTATTTTTTACGGAGTTCACGTTGAGAGCTCATGACTTCATCATTTTTTACTTGGTATATTTGTCTATAATACTTTTTTCTCAACAAAAAATGGGTGGCAAACTCATTCAGACTATCCTGTATAGTAGCAGCCAACAATTTCAGGGAGTTTATCATACCTACCAGAGTAGGAACTTAGGTACTTTGTATCTTTTTTTTCTCTTTATTATGTTCACGAGGTTATTTAATTATTTATTATCTTTCCGGTCTTTTCTTCCCAGTTTCCAGAGAGATAGTTATTATCTGTAAAGTGTTCTTAAAAGATATCTGATAGCAGCGTGCTGCCGGTGAGTGCCCCTTGGAAGACAATATCGGGCTCTGCGGGTACACGCTACACGGGTACTTTATGTTTAATGTAAGTAAGTACATTAAAAATAAAGTTCAGGCTCAAAACATAGGCGTAGCAATACCTGGGCAGACGCGACACGCACTGGCATATCTAACTATTCTATCAATATGCAAACGAAGATAATCCCAAAAGTAAGGTCAACAAAGAAACAATTATTTTTCTATAATTTTTACATCTTTCAAAGCCTGAACATTTATCTATTTTTCTACATACCTTGATTGCCATTTTGGTCGATGCATTTTTGTAAACATTGTGGCAATTTTGAAGTGAGACTTCTTTAGCACCGGTGTGTGAAGTATGATGAAACGGAAACGACACTAAAAAGAGACAAACACATACATCCATGGGATTTAGCGTGCGAGAGAATGAGATAGAATGAAACCTTACCGCATTGGCCGCTTTGATTTTGAGCTCACTTTTCAAGGCTCTTATTGGTTGAGATTTTGTTTATCACTATCTGTGCTACCGACCTGCGCCAAAACAGCGCTGTGATTGTTTTTGCTGTATATTCTATGTTTCATATTATTTGATCAATATTTTGTAAGGACTCGTAAGGAGTACTTTTAAGGTTATTATAGTTAAGCGCGCTTGAAATGAAATAACACAGAACTGCGCTATACAAATATTATGTTATTATTATTATTTGTGCGGTACTTCATAGCCTCCCCACTCTTGTCTTTCTGAAGGTTTCACTTCTACCGCGTGTGAATCGCACACCCCGATTTTTTGTTCACTTTATCTATATATATTTATATTTGTAAAATCAATATCCAATCCTCAAACCACTCCAAAATGAACAGGCAAAAGAAAACGTCATTTAACGACTCCGAAGAAGAAATTACAAATATTAATAAGATGACCAAGTGCATAAGAAAAGGTACACTGGAATTCAACGGCAAAAATATGGAAAAAATCATCCTTCACATTGATAAAAAAGTGCTTCCTAGTCTTCCTACTCTTGTCTACTTCAGTTTTCTGAAGGTTTCACTTCTACCGCCTGTGAATTGCACACTCTGATTTTTTTTTATTTTTAACTTAATCCGACAATTCAAAGTTAAAAATACATAGCTACATATAATGCCAGAAAATGTAAGATTTTCTTCTAACGATTCAGATGATCGACATTAGTTTAAAGTAAATATATATGTTACATGAACGAAGGTAGGGACCAATACTTTTTTTCTTAATTTTACGTATTCGTGAAATTTAGTTCAGTTGTTATTTTTAAGAGAGTAACATTTCTAGATCGAAAGCCAATTTTTTTTTAATTCATTGGAGTTATTCTGTGAACTTTTCTTGTTGCGCCCTTGGTATGGAATGTACACTCAACAACAAACTTGTATTATTTTTTAATGGTTTAGTTCTAAGATATGGGATTATGTTACCCGTCTGGCATATCCAATTTATTCAATTCACGTCAGAACAATACCCTCAATGAGTGCGTTCTTGGAACGAACCACTTGCTCCAATTAAAGAGGCAATTGACTTCATTTACCAATAATAATATAGCCATTAGCATCGGCTGCAACAAGCTGATAAGTCAATGGACTTTTCTATTAGATAGTTATACCTAATACATTGTTTATGCAACTGGTTCGCATATTTACACTTCAGAGTTTACCTAACGACTAAGTCATTCAATGCACAAATTCCAGTATTTCCGATTGTTGATTGTGTTGTCTTTGAATGAAATGAATTGATATTTTATTATATTTAAGTATCACACCTATCAACTAATTACGAAATTGATAAATTTTATCAAAATCGTAGGCCGAACATTTAAGTTTATTATATTTAATAAACTGTAAGAAAACTATGAAAATTCACTTAAGAACCATCAGCATAACTTCAATTTCATAACTGATATTTTGATTAGCTGCTATTTTTATGTATGATTGCAATATCAGCAGCTCAGTGGTTAGAGCAGAGCCCCGGCAAGACTAAGGTCCTGGGTTCAATTCCTATATGCGACCATATCTTTTTATGGATTAAATTTTCGTTTGAGAGTCGCTAATATTGCCTTCAATGATTAAAAAATAATATTTAACACAGATACCATTTTTTCGGTGTTATTGTGTAGTGTGTGCAAGAAAAACTTTATTTTTAATATTCAAAATGATAAATATAGGAACGTACGACATTATAAATAAAAAACATACATTTAACCCATATTACCCATAAGCTTGTTTTCACGATAATATAATATTACCAGAGATGTGTTTGACGTATGAGGCGTACCTGACTTATTAAAATATTATTTCGTATGGGTCATTTTCTATACTTGCAACTTTAGTGCAGATTAAGATGATTTTGCTTACACTGTACAGTTGTTGCATTTGGTGAGAAGGGCATTTTTATTTTTTTTTAATTATTTATTTATTTGTAAGAGACAAACAGCTTTTACATTAAATATAGATACATACATTAAAATTAAATTAAGTTAAAACAAAAAGGTCTCCTATGTTAAAATTATTTGAAGATGGAGTTTAATTAGATCGTAAAATAAATTTTGGGTGAGGGGGGAGAGGAAGAGGAAAATAGGACAAGGATAGGAGATGCTCCCGATACATTCTACAATCTTGAATTAATTTTGAATTAATTTTCAATCGTACGCGTTACTTCTATTCGGTATTTCTGAAGGGTATTGTTAAAAATGTCTGTATTGTAAAATGTTGTATTATATTGCGCACATAAACGGGGAATCGGGGAATTTTTTCTAATGTTAGTTCTACATGATGGTAAATAAAATAAATAATAATAAAATAAGTCGGATTTTCTTGTTGATCTTGTCGGAATATGAATGTTTATTAAGAATGAATATAACTTTTTATTTACTATAAAACTGTTGACACTTGGTGAGTGCGACATTTTAACATTTTTTTACTGTCAAAAAAGGTACGAAAATTATGGCATTTTTATTTAATGCTTATATCTTATAAACCTTTACATAAAAATCAAAATGTGTTTAGGGATTGGTGTTTTGTGTATTGCTTTACTAAGTATAGGAATTGATTTAAACTTTCAAAACACCTTTTTAAACCCTCGCGAAGGTTTTTGGATTATTTCAACCACACAATAAATCTGAAAAGTTTTTTTTTTACATGAGCTCTACACAGGAGGCTCTGAGGAAAATAATTTCCCTCAGGGCCTATGTCATCCTTGGGGATGCTGTGTGGAGGGTTTTTTTAAGGAAAAGGAGGAAAGGAGAGTTCTGGGAAGGAAAAGGGTTTAAGGGTAGGTAGGAATCTGGGGTTCAGTGTGTTCTGGTCATCCTCCTCCAAGACCTAGAAAAACCTCACCCCATGAACCCGGGCACCCCTGCTAAATCAACAAACATAGCGAACCACTTGGGGTGACCTTTGGCAGAGGTGTTGGTTATCCAACAAAGGTTCCCGGGGCGGCGGTACCCATTTCCGCCTCCCAAATTGGAAAGTTTAAGATTAAGTTTTATAATCATCACAAATATTCTTGCGAAACTGAGAATGTCATTTCGCAAACAAAGATTGTCAAATCAGAATTCAAATTATTAAATTTTTCACGTCAGATCACTATAATACTCAAATTTTATATAACGTCAAATCACTTCACACTGATCTGACGTTATATAAAATTTAAAAAAAAAAAACAACACGATTAACCTTTATTTCTCTCACATGCATGGTTAAGGAGAAATGGGAAAAGGGTGTGTGGTTTGGTATATTTATGGGAAAAAGTTACAATGGAGCCAACAGCAGCACCCCATTACAGTCTTTTTAATCATTGGTGTGATGGTTAGTTAGTTAATTATTGTTGTATGACAGGCAACTTGTTTTTAATGTGGATATTAGTGTGGTATGGTGCAGCAATTAAATTTATATTCACATAAAAGGTATTAAAAAACAAGTTCAGCGACATGTCCCTGATGCAACTGCGGCCGCGGGAGTTGCGGTGCATTTAAATGCAGTTTTATTTGCATTTTATGAGCTTATTCGCAGTGGGTCAGCGGGCAATAAAGTCTGTCAAATACATTCGTCAAATTTATTCTCCGCGTGTGCTAACTGTCCAAAAGTCTATTTGTTACTGCATTAAATTTCAGAATAATATAATAACTTCACTATTTTTTAGCGTTTCGTAAAAGTATATTGCTAAAAAAAGTTTTTTCTTTGCACAAGTCTACTAGCTTCAACTCGCGGCTCCACTCGTATGGTATTAGGGAGAAATTACTGTAGTGCTTGCACTTATCAATTATCCTCCCTAGAGCTCACCAGTAGAAAAAAAAGGAGTATCCAATTTGGTGCAGTCGTTCGGAAGTTATACGCGTACAAACATTTTGGAGATTCATTTTTATTTACATAGATATTAACTACGATTTCCCGCAAATATATCAACATCGTTTCCACGGCAACGATTTGTTTTCTGACGTTAGCAATAACGGCTTTTGTTGGCTACAGAAAACGCATAATTTTTATTTTATTTTTTTTTATTTTTTTTTTATTTTAATAAATGTTTACAAGTAACGGTTCTTTATTATTTTTAACTACCACACTAGGCTAATGCCTGTGTTGTGGCATTATTAATATTATCAATATTAATAAATATAATATATTAATATTTATAATTTCATAACGCAAGAGCATTTCATTATATACACCCTATATTACTCGCATAAAATGTAGCTTTCTATTGGTGAAAGAATTTTTAAAATCGGTTTATTGGTTTATGCGTAAAAGTGTAACAAACAAACTAGTGTTGCAACAGAACTCCGCTTCCGCGTATGCAGAAGTTCCGCAAGTTTTTTTGCTTCCGTTTCCATTTCTGGTTCCGCAAACTTTATAACAGAACTCTAAATGAAAAATATAGCGAGGAGAGCGGGGTGGGGGGCGCGTGGACGACTGGACAATAGTACCCTTTACACGCAGAGTTCGGAGCGGGACGTGCCCCGCGCCACTTCAGGCCGCCGCGCAGAAAAGTAAAGACCGAAAGTAAGATAACGGTTTACGGCGCAGTTCACTGTGAGACTTTTCTGCGCGGCGGCCTAAAGTGGCGCGGGGCACGTCCCGCTCCGAACTCTGCGTGTAAAGGGTACTAATGTCTCAGGGATAAAAATTTCTCCATAAATATAGGCTTGAAACTTGGCCCATTTGAAAGCAAATTTTACTACCTCTCAAAAATAGTATTTAGTGTTCGGCTAGGTTTATATATACTTCATTTATTAAAATAAAGAAAAAATACAAATTTTTTTATAAATCTGACATTTCATTTAAGACAAAAAACTTGCACAAAGTGGTTAATATATGAAGAACACCGAAACAGACTCAAAGGTGTAAAAGCAGCCAAATTACTTTTTTACTAAAAACAATTTACCTGTTTAATTTAGAGAACTAAAAGTACAAAATACCGATTTAATTTTTTAAAAATCTTAGAAAATAAAATTGTGCTTTTTCTTCATAGTATTAACAGAATTAACACTTCCGCTTCCGCTAAGATTTACTTTTGGCGTCTGTTTCCGTTTCTGCTTCTGTTAAGACGCTTTCCTTGCTTCGCTAAAACAAACACGCAGTTTCGAATTTCTTAGTATAAAAGTATAGATAGTATTATAGTATAGATGTATGCGGTCTTCTCTATCACTCAATAGTTTGTCATCACTTTCGATTTTAGTATATTTCAGAATAAAAACATTAATTCTGCTTTTATTCCCTCAACCTCGACCACCATAACACGGGCATGTGCCTAGCATGGAGATCGAAAAATTCACAAATTATGTAACAATCAAAGCAATGAATATAGAAATATTAAAATAAGAGAAATAAAAAATGACGTTAAAACATTTTCCGTCTTACTCACGATGAATCCCTGTTACGACGTAATAACAACGCATTAGCTATCCAGGGGTGGGGGCCTATACTGCTCAGATTAAAAATCTTTACTCACGAACACATTTTGTCCTGATACAACTCTAACAGGTTTTGATATTTTTAGACTGGCATCACTCTATTCCAAATCTCAAAAATGCCCTTTATTTCGCATTTTTGCGTCGCGTTGCCGACTTCACGTTCATTCAAATGTCAATATTATTTTGACGGCTCGACGGTTCGCGTTATTACATGGTTTGTAAAATGAATGCGGAAACATTAAAGAAGTAATATTAACGACAATTTTAATGAAGTAAGTATACCTACATGTTAAACATATACGTAATGTTAATTTTTCTACATATTAAAGTGACAGCCACACAAAATTTGACATGAATGCATCTGATCTCAGTAGTAATTACATTATTTTTTTGGCTCGTTATTCATATCATTTTCGTCAGGGGGTAGGCATTTTTGCCCTTCGTCCTTATTTATAATGAAACTAAAATGCACTTGAATATACTTTAATTGGAAAAAATGCTTATAGTACCTATACAATTCGTATTAGATTAAGACACATTACGATGTAACTACGTATGCAACTTAATTAATAATGGACTATTTTTCAGTTATAGGCAAATGATAATCACAAAGATCTAAACCAGATACAAGCGCAACTGAAGATGAGGTTGAGAACAGGACGAGTTCGTACTAAAAGTACCGGCCACGTACATTTTCAAATCAAAGGTAAATATCGTGGCTCTATTGTTTTTTAAGATAAGTTTGTATGTTGAAAGTAATATATGAAAATATCAACGGTTCTATGTGTAGTTGACTTTGAACTTACCGTAAATATAGAATAATACCTTTGATCAAACAAAGTCAAAGAATGATACAACAGACTTTATTGTCATATCAAAATTGAAAGTTAAGAAAATAAATAACTTTGTTCAATAATTAATTATGTAAACCACAAAGTGATTGATTTTTAAGAAATTAGGAAAGCTTTATGTCATATATTGTCTTTTTTCCAGAAAGTTAATTCCAACGACATGAAAATAGAAAGCACCGAGAAGATGCTGTATGCTCAGGTTTATGAAGGAAGAGTCCAGAGCCAATATTCAGCTAAAGGAACTGGAGTCACAGACTAGAATAAGATTGATGGAGGAGCTTAATTTTCAAAATATTGATGCTAAAATGTGGACGGAGAGCTAAATAAAAGTACACATAAATAAATCTAGTTGTATTCATTTTGATATTGTGTTTTATTCTTCTGTTGTTATGTAATATGTGTCTGTTTCAGCAAGTACATTATATTGACCAAGTAGGTACATTTTTCAAATAGTATAATATAATCTTATAGTTGGCAAATCAGAAGTTATAGATTCACATTTATGATAAAAAAAAACAGAGCAACATGATACACTCATACATATTACTAAAAATGTTGACAAATGAAGACCCGTATAGAGGCATTTCCAATCTGTTTCATGTTTGGGGCTGCTTCCAGTTCCACAACAGCACCACCACCTGCTACCGCTACTGCTTCCTCGTCGCGTTCATCATCATCTATTCCAAATTACAAATCATAGCATTAGCACATACAAAACTCCAAGAAATATCTAAAAGCAGATTGTATTATAATGTTTAATTTTAACACACATCTTTTATCATATATTTAATGTAAGAAGTGTATAAAATAATATCGGCATAGTACAGCTGTAGTATACATTCTTACATAAACTATATCGTATATTATTAATGCAAGAAGTGTGTAATATGCTACTGCTTCCTCGTCGCGTTCATCATCATCTATTCCAAATTACAAATCATAGCATTAGCACATACAAAACTCTAAGAAATATCTAAAGACAGATTGTATTATAATGTTTAATTTTAACATATACATCTTTTATCATATATTTAATGTAAGAAGTGTATAATATAGTAGTGGCATAGTATAGTGTACGGTCAGGCACGGGGCACACGACGTACAGCCCCAATGATCCACAACTGTTGCTGAGGAGCATAAACTATTGTATTAAATTATTTTCTTACCTATTGAGGGTCATTCATATCGATGAATCAAGACGAGACAATCATATCAAGACAATGGAGAACTTGATGTCTTGATGGTATCATACACATACCCCGCAGCAGATACTTGTGTTGCGATAGATATTTGAGCCCTGTTGAAGGCAACTTCTCTGGGATATCTTGGTTTCTGAACTGGGGTGAACAGATACTTCTCCTAACAGTGCACACATTACTCAGGGGAAACGTTTTATTCCCTACAACTCTGCAGAAGTTGCTTGTTGTTCTTCAATGCTATGCGGCATTTTAATGTGCTGTGAAGCAAGAAATCCGTATCCGAATTTCAGCAAAATCACATGTATCTGCGAAAAAAATTTTAAGTATAATAATATAGCTTGTTTGGTAATCGATTTAGCTGATTTTTTTTCACAGGAGTGAGTATTATAAACACAATCTTACCTCGTTTTGACCCCAGTATCGTACGGCACAAAGAACCTGGAGATCAAAACATCCAAATATGGCCGTACAAATCGATTAAGCGTCTCATATTTACTTTGGCAATTCTATATTTATATCTGAAATCACTCTCTGTTAACGCCGCAAACGGGTCGTACCGCTTTTTATACGTTTTCCGTGCCCGTGGTGGACGAAAATTTGCTAAACCCTCGAACTTTTATGTCAGATGTCAACAAAGTTTGACATCTCGATTAATTACGGCCGTAATAACGACGCTAACCCTGGGTGTCAGGTGGTTTAAAATCTGACAGCTGCTAATATAACGATGTTATAACGGTGGATAAAAATCGCGCATGCGCGCGACTGTCGGACCATCATGTGAGTAACAATTTCACCTAACCCGTCCGTGTTGCGGCGTAATATCTTTTTTTTGCGATTATGAGTAAGACAGTTTGAATAATATCGTTCGTTATGCAAAATCACTGGCTTTAATGGATGGAGTTGAACTAACGAAGCTTTTAGAATTGAAAGAAATCGTGGAGGCGATCAATAAACTTACATAATTCATCTAAGTCGCGATTTTATTGCAAAACCCTAAATCAATACAATTTTGACAAGATCCGTTTTCTGTGGTCGGTTAACAATATTTGCGAGCACGGTCAACAATTGATAAGAGATATTCCGACGACGCGCGACGATTCACAAATTTTGGCACGGCCTCCCAAGTGCTCTCAATATACAAAACATTTTGAATAATGTCGTTCGTTACGCAAAATAACTGACTTTAATGGATGGAGTTGAACCAACGAAGCTCTTAGAATTGAAAGAAATCGTGGAGGCGATCAATAAACTTAATTGATGAAATAGTTGTAGCCTGAAATGTTTGGGTCATTAACAGACGGTTGTACAACTAATTAAAAATTTCGCGACGCACTACAATTAAAAAACAAGTTAGTCAGGCAGCTGGATTGGTGCTTGATATCATTAATGTTTTGGGTGCCGATTTATTTAAATGTCTACCTACACTTTTATCCATTGTTGCCGTTTGTTCTATTTTCTGAAACTAAACGGCTACAGAATGAACATTTAAAACCCGTTTAACAATCAAAACAGCAAATTAGTGTAATCTTGATGTATAAATTATCCCGTGGTTGAGTAATTGATCTAGTATCGTGGACTGGATTCGTAATCAATGGAGTGATAAGAGTTTATAATTAATTCAATTAATTGTTATTTAACCTAAGCTTACTTAAAAGACAATGACGTCATACCTTGTTTTTTCTTAATTTGTATTACTAAGATTAAGTACTGAAGTACCCACTTATTTATCCCGCAATTGTTTTTATGAAGAGTTTGTTACTTAAAAGAAATTAGTTTTCATTCGTCCAGTTAATTTCAGATGAACAAAGTTATTTGACATACACAACTACGTAGGCATTCACAAATAATTTTTATTTGTATAGAAAAAATGAATAGGTGCCTACGCGATAAGAAATTTTTTGAACACATTTCAATTTGGGAGGCGGGAATGGGTACCACCGCCCTGGGAACCTTTATTGGATAACCAACACCACTGCCATAGGTCACCCCAAGTGGTTCGCTACGTTTGGTGATTTAGCAGGGGTGCCCGGGTTCATGGGGTGAGGTATGTCTGAGTCTTGGAGGCGGATGACCAGGACACACTGAACCCCAGATTCCTACCCAACCCTTAAGCCATTTTCCTTCCCAGAACTCCTCTCCTTCCTTTCCTTAAAAAACCCTCCACACAGCATCCCCAAAGATGACATAGGAACATAATTTCCCTCAGGGCCTTCTGTGTGGAGCTCATGTAAAAAAAATAATAATAATAACTGTTGTACATACATATTATAAAGAGTCAAAACTCTACTATCAGGGAACTTTCCTATGTTGGGCGAAGGCCATCCAAAAGCCGCCTGCAGGGCCAAGCATAAAAAAAACTTGCGGATTTTTATCTGCTAGTAAAAAATTATTATTTATTTATTTATTTGAGACACAAACAGGATATTTACAGAGCATTATTGTGGTTAATGTATAATAAATTAAGATACAAATATAAATATCCCTAGACTAATGTGTCTACAGTAATAACATTAGCTTATTCACAGTCACATGAAAAACAATGTAAGTATTTTTTTACATAACTTAGAAACTTAAATAGAAAATTTGATATACATGATAGCTACATAATATTTAAAGTGTTTAATAAAAATAATAAAACAACATTTTAGTTGCACAAATCGTGGAGATATTTCTTAAAACAAGTAAAATTATTCACAAAAATATCTGTTATAGAGTGTGATTTAGTGAGATCGTTGTAAGATCGTGACATTCTAGATATGGGATTAAAGTATCCCGTATTATTGTTAAAAATTTCGGTCCAAAATATGTCAAATTTTCTGGTAGATTTGGGCCTGGCGTATAAATTGATTTCATTGATTAAGTTACTATCTACTAGGTTGTTAACAATTTTATAAAACATTAAAAGGTCATTTATATTACGTCTTTTAACTAGTATACTAGTGGTCGCCCAATGGTCGAAATTCGACCATAATTGTAATGTTTTTTTTTTATGTTTGACATTCAGTGAGACCATAGACAAATAATATTAAAGACAAACAATATTAATCTATTCTCAATTTGACCATAGACTTTAACAATAAACAGTAGAGTAAAGACGCGCGTGTGTGTGTGTGTGTCAAATACACGGTAGTGTGTGTAATGTTTTTATTATTGATTTAATGTATTTTTATGCATAATTAAAAAAAAATATTAGCATTCTGCACTCCTCCTCTATATAAACTATAAGTGTGCGAAATTTCATACTCCTCCGTCCGCGCAATTTTCGTAAAAAGGGGTACAAAGTTTTGGCTTCACGTATTAATATATTGATTATGCACTGGTATACCGTTGCTCACGTTATATAACACAGCGTAACTCATTTTATACAGGTTTTCAGGAGAAACAAAAAGCGTTTAGTTTATTCAATAAAAATAGCACGTCTTCGAAAAAAGGGTCAACTGATATTTAGAGATCAGTTAGTTGGAGAAGTATTTTTTTAAATTAAAATATAGGGTTAGGTATTTTAAATTACATTCGTGGTGTAACGCACCAAAACTTCTGAGAAATAATGAGATAACGTTGTTCTTATGCGAGAAATAATTCTATTCAACTTTCCTCAAATAATTAAACAAAAATAATCGTAAGACCATTGAAAAACCATATTAATTTTATTCTTATTTAGTATTAAAAGTTTTGTGCAAACATTTGTTTTTTTTAATATGAATACTGCACAAGAGTTGCAACTGCTCCCGTCTGGAGCCAGTGAGACTATGGCATCCCCAATTGGGGTATGTTGTGAGGCTGAAGGTAGTGGGGAGGGAAAGGAGAAGAGGAAGGTGGGTAGCTGGCTATTCAGATCTGGTCACCAAACACGGCCAAAGCCATTTCAAGCAACATTTCAATTCTGAATGGTGGTCTTACACCAGAGCTACTGAGAGTACTGAATGGTGGTCTTACACCAGAGCTACTGAGAGTACTGAATGGTGGTCTTACACCAGATACTGAGAGTATCTTCCATTCAGGAACGTGCTGCAAATGTACTATATATTATTTTGAATGAATAAATTGTGAAAAAACACAAATTAATCAAATAAAATTTATTTACCACGCCGGGATTCGATCCCGTGACCTTCGGAATGCGAGTCAAGAGCCTTAACGCTGGACTACGCAGGCCGGCCTTATTGCTACACAAAGATATTCAAATACAAGAGATATGCTACGGTGTCCGCCCGACTGTCGATGGGATTACTTCCGAATGGGAGTAATTTGAATACGGAAATTAGTTGATTTTTAGAAGGTGTGCAGTAGTATTGGTTAACAATATAATTTGAATACAGAAATAATTCGTTCATTTAGTTGATTTTTTTAAGATATACAGTAGTATTGGTTAAAAATATCGGCGACACCAGGAAACACCAGTAAAAACTGCGGATAGCACATCTCTTATACTTTAGTATCTTTGCTGCTACACGTTTATCTAATTACCATATATTTTGTTATATTTTATCTACGTACCAATTATTTTGTTACCAAACTTTGTATAAAGAAGCGGTGATTGGTCAAAACAATTATTTGTGGATTCAAATCATGGCGCTGCGAAAAAAACGTATTTTTTTAGACGCACGGTGTTATAACGTGAGCGACGATACATTTTATTATTTAGTAGATAAATAGTATTAAACCATCAGTATTAGATTAAATTGGATATTTGCGCAAATCTTATCGTAGCGTTGGTGGTGTAATGGTCAGCATAGTTGCCTTCCAAGCAGTTGATCCGAGTTCGATTCTCGGCCATCGCACATTTTTTTATTGATGGAAAGGATTGTTTTTGTGAAAACTTCTTTAACACCGTTGTGATTTGAAACTCGATGAAACGAAAAAGCGACATTAAAAAGAGACAAACACAGACTTCTATAACTCTATAGGATTTAGCCTGCGAGAGAATGAGATGACTCATTGGCCTCCTCTTTATGCTCCCACTCTTAGTTGGTCTACTTTAGTTTTCTGAAGGTTTCACTTTTACCACGTGTGAACTGCACACAATTTTTTTTAAACGTCTATAAACACGGTATCACATCTACATACATAAGGATACACTTCCTCAGTGACCGAATTTTTCTTTAAGTTTCAGCGGAATAGATTCCAAAATTGCAACACTGCACTTCATCACTATCTTCGATTGCACATCTGCCCTGATAGCGGATACTGCGATACTATCCGAAACATTGGCTGAAGAAGAAGGCAGCGCAAAACGGCATAATACCCCAAACATAATTTACGATAAAGCTAAATATAAAAACATAATCAAATCAATCTAATTTTCAAATGTTGGGGAATGAAACGTATTGAAATTTTTTTTTGTTACATTAATAATGTAACTTATAACCTCCAAATCCAGAGTGGAAGATACTCTTGGTATTTTCACTCGTGAGAGACCTCAATTCAGATTCGTACATCCCATCACAACCTTCTTCTTTCCTTTCTACTTCTCCTCTGTCACTTTATTCAACCTCACAAAATTTCCCAAACCCCTGCAAAAACTCAATCATCGGCCGAGTAAGGGCCCGTTCCCACATCCGTTTAAAAATCGGACAACAAATCATCGGACGTCGGACGCACTGTTCACACTTTCGTTTAAAAAATAATCTTTTTACTTACTTTTTACTATTTATTTTGGAAACTCCATTGTTACCTCAGAGCAAAAATTTCAAAATGCAATACAGCTGATAGTAACTCCGTGGCCAGCAATTTTTTTTTTTTAAATGGGACCAAAGAATTCCAACTCCAAACTCGATTTACTCAAAAATGAAATCCCAAATAAAAAAAATTATATTACAAAATCGACTTCAAATGTAAATTCGTAAATTCACCAGTTTCCCACTGGTTTTTTTTTTACATTAACTCCACACAGGAGGCCCTGAGGAAAATAATTTTCCTCAGGGCCTATGTCATCTGGGATGCTGTGTGGAGGGTCTTTTTGAGGAGAGGAAGGAATGAACATTGGTCTTGAAGAGACCCATGTTGTAGGAGGGAGGAAACACAGATGCCGGCAAATCGTTCCATAGCCGAGCTGTTGAACACAAGAACAAATCGAAGAAGCGACCCGTTCTCACGCAACAAATGTCAACCGTATACATATGTTGGGATGCGTTTGGCGTGTTTCCTGACTGTGCATCGGTGCCGAAGGGATCAATGACGCTGGTTCCTCAGAGCATCTTCCATTGAAATACCGGTAGAACATGGATAGCATTCCCACCCGACGCCTGTGCTCTAAAGATTACTACTAGTTTCCGAACACCATGTATAATATAGACGGGTGTTAACTGGGCTTGATTTACTTTAACCTGACATTACTTGGAGTAAAACATACCCACATAACATTTTGGTCTCCGGTGACATTTTCGATTTTTTTTTTCTTTTTTTTAACTGTTTTTTTTTTAAATCAGGAGGTATTGGACAGTTAGGATTGGGATGAGGGGTTGGCGGTTACTCGGCTGAATGACCAGTGACGACACGTGAAAGAATTTATTTTTTGTTTTGAAAAAAATATGTTTGAAAAAAAGACACCAAAAAAGTCACCGGAGACCAAAATTTCGTTCACAGTTTTAACTCCAAATAATATCAGAAAGCACTGGTTAAATAAGTCAAGTACATTCCTTAACACTTTGTATATAGGTACATTTATTTTGGATGACATTTTATTTCTCCAGTACCTTAACATAGGCGTTGGTGGTGTAATGGTCAGCTTAGTTGCCTTCCAAGCAGTTGATCCGAGTTCGATTCTCGGCCATCGCACATTATTTTTTTAAACTTTTTTTAACGAGACAAAAAGACTCCTACAATAATATTTAATTAGCGACTGGAAAATGGTAATGAATTAAAAATATTTTGTGTCTGTTGTACCCTTAAAATGCTTAATCTCTAATTTCCAAAAAAGTACGTAATTTATGCATGCCACTTTCATTACGGAGAAACTGATGGAAATGAAGAGAAATGAAATGATTGATGAGAAATAAAAAACTGATGAGAAACTCATGGAGAAACTGAAAAAAACAAGTTGTCGACGCAATCGCAATCGACCTCCTGAACATGACAAAATTTGACAGTTTGTGAACCGCAAACATGGCAACTGGTCGCCGCGGCAGTCGTGTTTCAGTTGCCTTGTTGACAGGTTGCCATGGTAGCGGCTCACGAACTGTCGTTTGTGAGTTTTCGAGTAATCTACGATATGTCAAATCAGAAAAATATCGATTTTAATAAACACAATGATATTACTTTGTTTTATTCCACTTTATTATTTTCTTCTCCAACCGGTTTCGGTTCGACCTAAACTACTAACCTTAGTATATTTTTATTCATCCCTGTTGAAGGCTCAGGTCGAACCGAAACCGGTTGGAGAAGAAAATAATAAAGTGGAATAAAACAAAGTAATATCATTGTGTTTATTATAATTATGTATTCCCACAAAGTGTTTGCTACACGTGAAAATTTAATATCGATTTTGTTCGGGAGGTTGATTTCCATTGCGTCGACAACAGGTTTTTTTCAGTTTCTCCATGAGCGAAGGCCCTAGGGTATTTTTGTCGGTTTTACGTTTGAAATTGTTAAATAATGCACAAAAAATTATAATTTTATAGTAAATGTCATTTCCAGGGGCCAATTGTCAGGGGATCATCTATCGGATCACCGAATTTATGTTTCGTTTTCAAAATTAGAAGTGATTTTTCGGAACATTCAAAAAGGACCTACCGATACTATAACCGGTAATATAACGACTATAACAAAAAAATATTTTAATTGGCATTTTCAAAATTGGAACTGACTTGTCGAGAATTTAGAATATACTAATGGATTGCGAAAAAAAATTGACCTCCAACGCTCTAACGCCGAACGACCGTAAACCACCAAATCTGGTCCCCGCGCACTGCTACCAGTGTAATAATAGTGGAACACGAGATATTACTACGCAATAGCGCCTCTATGAATATTCCGTAATTTTTCAAGGATCCGGCCTAGTATTTTTTTTTACTAAATAGCTTCGAATTATTCTTTTTAACGGTAAACTTAAAAGAATTCCTAATCTGCTCTTTCATAGATGGCGCTAGTATGGAAAAAAAAAACACTTTTTTGCAAGTCATGCTTTAAAATATTAAGAAGAATTATTTGTTTGAATAAATAAATAAATAATTTTATGCGGATACAAACTCAATTCTTCCAAAAAAGGCATACAAATACAATGTGTATCAGTGATTCAATCCAACTTTGTAATTGTCTGCCTGTCTCGAAAGAATTGAGTTTGTTTACGGACGAAACACTTATTTCATATTATTATTTCGTATGCACGGGCGTTAGCAAATAGTTCATCTTTATATTTTAAAGCATGTAAAAGTGTTTTTTCATAAATAATTTAATATGCACGTAGATTATAACTTATGATCCGTTTAATAATCAATCGTACCTAACGAGTAAAACATGGTAGGTGATAAATTTCTATGTAGTAATGACTTGTCGTGACTTTTCTTCGGATTTTCCAGGTGAAAAAGTAATAGTATTTTTACATCAGTCCTGCGTTAGCTAACTCGGTGCTAAATAATGAGTCACGTGTAATGTACATAATAATAATGAACTTCTGTAGGGTGCGTCCGCTATGTACGTTATACGAGACCAACGACAATCAAACCTGCGTTAGCTAATGCAAAAGAAACAGTCTCAGCCCCCCAATAATAATAGAGATATATTTTTAATGAAAAACAAATACCTTTGTATAACACCACTATTTTATTAACAATATCAACATGTTTCGAAAACTATGTTTTCTTCGTCAGGATAATAAGTCAATAATAAATAACAAAAGACAAACAAGTATAGACTAATTAGAACATAGACAAAATATTAGAAAGGAGAGGTGATTAATTACCTAAAATATATCATAAAAAACAATTATATAAAATAAAATATAAAAATTATTTTAGAATGGGTAAAAAATTACATTAACATAATAAAAAATCTTTTAAAAGGAAAACAAGAAGTCTAAATAACAAAATAAATTATTATAATTATAAGTATTAATACGAAAATAAATTTAAAAGATGGCTATTTTTAAAAAACGTTTGGTTATTTATAATATTTAATTTACTATTAACACTTTTTCTAATTTCTAAAATTTCTAAATTATCTAATTGTATACCCGTTGTGTTAGTGTGTAAATTTTTTAAACCTTTATTAATATCAAAAGAATGACCAGTTTCCAAAATGTGGTTTGCAAATTCCTTTTAAAAGATTTTTTATTATGTTAATGTAATTTTTTACCCATTCTAAAATAATTTTTATATTTTATTTTATATAATTGTTTTTTATGATATATTTTAGGTAATTAATCACCTCTCCTTTCTAATATTTTGTCTATGTTCTAATTAGTCTATACTTGTTTGTCTTTTGTTATTTATTATTGACTTATTATCCTGACGAAGAAAACATAGTTTTCGAAACATGTTGATATTGTTAATAAAATAGTGGTGTTATACAAAGGTATTTGTTTTTCATTAAATTAATGATGACACCCCAAAGTAAATATGCCTATTTTGAAGAAAAGATATATTTTTAAATTGCTTTAGACTGTTTTCATTATCAACAAAACCAAAAAGATTTTTTGACGTGATAACGTCTTATAAATCGATGAACGCCGGCCGCATTCACGAAAAAGCATGACTCATTGTCACGTTATCACGTTCCGCCTGAGCCGGGCGTGCAAGCGAGGGCGCGGAACAAGCGTTCGGCCTAAGCTTTCGGCGAGAGCGCGGAACAAGCGATAGAGAGGCACGATCGGCCTAAACGTTCAGCTTAAGCGTTCGGCTCGTGACGTTATCACGTAAAATTATCGTCCGGAAACCGACTTAACAAACAACCAATTTTTTTTTCAAATAAATGGAATAAAGCAAAGGTCGATGACCCTTGACACCCCTAGACTGTGGAGGTAGGTACTTAAATATTAACAAGGGTAAAAGGTTGGTCACTCATGAAGTTTGCTTAACAGTAATAAATGGGTTGTTTACGCTGAAGAAATTTCTTGGAACATTTCGTTTCCAATTATGAACCCAATTCCAAAACAAACACAAATATTAGTGGCCTTTTTATTTTTATTTCGTTTGATTAATTACATTGATTCAAAAATTAGCCCAGTAATTATTTTGCCCGTGGCTATTATTTGCGAAGTAATTTGAACTACTTTCTTGTATCGCAGACGAGTAAATATGAAAAGAGTTATGAATAAAAATATATTTTTTTTATACAAGGTAAAGGCAGCTGGTGATATTTTCTGTTTATCGTTGTGAGGATAAAAGGATTTCGAATAGAATAAAGGTATCTTCCCCAGGGGCATGGCATCCTTGTAATCTATCCCACAAAGCGAAAAGTTATTGAACTGTACGTAGGATGCATAAGGCACTTTTTTACGTGATAAAACTATTAAATTTTTCAATACCATTCCACGTGATTTCCATCCGATAGGGAGAAAAATTTCTGGCAATTGTTTTTTTTTAACGTTAAGTTTCCTAGTTTTCAAAAATCCGTTTGCATTTTAATTAATTATACTTTTTTAATAAGAAACTACTTATAGCTAGAGGGTGCAAACACTGCTAACCCGACGCCTGAGACAGCTTGGGAACAAACTGTAAATTGCATTTCAGTTTTTAACATCTTTTTAACATAGATTGTTGATACAGTTCATTCGAAACTTTTCATGCTCTGGAACAGACCTTCAGGCTTTTCAACATTTTTTTCTCAGTTTGCAATGATTCCAATGCAAATTAAAATGTGATGTATGTATATTTATTTATTCTTATATTTCATAAAATTAAATATTATTTTTAAACTAGATAAAATTATGTTTCAGATGTATGTATTTAAAAATAACATTGTTATTTTAATATCAAACATGAAAAATGTTTAAAAATAAGAATTTTTTAAGGTTAAAGTGAATGAAGAATGAAAGAATTATGATTTCTTCGCAATTAATAGTCATTTTTAATACCTCGTTCATGGCATCCAGTATCCAGGGTACATATTTAAGATCTTGTTCGTGGCATCCAATATACATATTTAGGGTGGTATCCAAAGTATATATTTAGGATCTTACTAATGGCATCCAGTGTACGTTTATAGGATCGTATTCATGGCATCCAGTGTATATATATATAGGATCTTATTCGTGGCATCCAGTGTACGTATATAGGATCTTATCCGTGGCATACATGTACTACATATTTAAGATCTTACTTATAGCATCCAAAGTAAATATTTAAGATCTTATTCATGGCATCCAGTTTACATATTTAGGATCTTATTCAAGGCATCCAGTGTACGTAATTAGGATCTTATTCATGGCATCCAGTTTACATATTTAAGATCTTATTCAAGGCATCCAGTGTACGTAATTAGGATCTTATTCATGGCATCCAGTGTACATATTTAAGATCTTATTTGTAGCATCCAAAGTACATATTTAGGATCTTATTCATGGCATCCAGTGTACGTAATTAGGATCTTCTTCATGGCATCCAGTGTACATATTTAGGATCTTATTCAAGGCATCCAGTGTACGTAATTAGGATCTTATTCATGGCATCCAGTTTACATATTTAGGATCTTATTCAAGCCATCCAGTGTACGTAATTAGGATCTTATTCATGGCATCCAGTGTACATATTTAAGATCTTATTTGTAGCATCCAAAGTAAATATTTAGGATCTTATTCATGGCATCCAGTGTACCTATTTAAGATCTCATCCATCATTCAGTGTACATATTTAAGGTCTTATCCTTGACATCTAGTTTACAAACTTTTACTAAACTTAAACTATAGTCTAGGAGACGTACGAGGTAAACCCTACGTCATCGAGTACACGGATGAAACTACTTTGTAGTGATAATGGACATTTAGAAAGCCTTAAAAAAGCTGGTCTGCCGGTGCGCCTCTTGGCAGGAGCCGCGCAGTCATGGAAATAGTGAGCGATTTTTTTCGAAAAAATTACGTCATCGAGTACACGAACGGGAATGATTGCATATGATAAAGGTCGATTAGTAAATGAAAAAAAAGCAGGTCTGCCAACCGGCAGCCTGGCACGTTCGCAGGCGGCCGGCGTCAAAGTGGGATAAAAAATAGTAAATTTTACGTCATCGAGTACACGAATGAAACCAACGAATAACTGTAGTCTAGATCATCCCATTGAAGAATTTCTTGGCCTGCCGACCAGCAGCCTGGCAGGTTTTTGTGTACGATTTTTTTATTTTCAATATCTTCATTATTATTTTTATTTCATTATGGTTTTAAAAACTAAGAATGCCATATTTTCAAAAAATAAGTGGGAATGATAAAAAAAAATTATTTGAGGGTACCGAGTGTACCCATCGGTCTGGCGAGCCTTTCGACGCCAAACAACTCACAAAACCTGCCGCGGTGCCCCTCACCGCTGTCGCGTGCCCAGTTTACTGTACAAATTTATAATAATAATAGTCCTTTTAAAATTGCCTAATAGACCATAGTGGTTGGAAGTTCGAAAAACCACCGCACCGTCACTGTAAGAGCTGCTTTCGTCCGGAAAACGACGGAAATTTCCGAACCTCGTCCGTTTCATATCGGTTTCGCGTGCCCAGTTGCATCGAATACAAGATCGAAACCAACAAAAAACCGTAGTCTAGATCATTCCATTCATGACTTCCTTAGTCTGCCGACCAGCAGCCTGGCAGTTTTTTGTGTACGATTTTTTAAAGTTTCTAAATTAAAAAAAATTATTTTCAATTTTTATTATTATTTTTATTTCACTATATTTAAAAAAAAGTTATAATGCCATATTTTTAAAAAATAAGTGATAATGATAAAAATAAAATAAAATTGATAGTTTCGAGTGTACTCAACGGTCGGCGAGCCTTTCAACGCCAAATAACTTACAAAACCTGCCGCGGTGCCCCTCACCGCTGTCGCGTGCCCATTTTATTGTACAAATTTATAATAATAATAGTCCTTTTAAAATTGCCTAATAGACCATAGTGGTTGGAAGTTCGAAAAACCACCGCACCGTCACTGTAAGAGCTGCTTTCGTCCGGAAAACGACGGAAATTTCCGAACCTCGTCCGTTTCATATCGGTTTCGCGTGCCCAGTTGCATCGAATACAAGATCGAAACCAACAAAAAACCGTAGTCTAGATCATCTCATTTATGATTTTTTTGGTCTGCCGACCAGCAGCCTAACAGTTTTTTGTGTACGATTTTTTAAAGTTTCTAAATTTAAAAAAATTAAAAAAAAATTATTTTCATTTTTTATTATTATTTTTATTTCACTATATTTAAAAAAAGTTATAATGCCATATTTTTAAAAAATAAGTGATAATGATAAAAATAAAATAAAATTGATAGTTTCGAGTGTACTCAACGGTCGGCGAGCCTTTCAACGCCAAATAACTTACAAAACCTGCCGCGGTGCCCCTCACCGCTGTCGCGTGCCCATTTTATTGTACAAATTTATAATAATAATAGTCCTTTTAAAATTGCCTAATAGACCATAGTGGTTGGAAGTCCGAAAAACCACCGCACCGTCACTGTAAGAGCTGCTTTCGTCCGGAAAACGACGGAAATTTCCGAACCTCGTCCGTTTCATATCGGTTTCGCGTGCCCAGTTGCATCGAATACAAGATCGAAACCAACAAAAAACCGTAGTCTAGATCATCTCATTTATGATTTTTTTGGTCTGCCGACCAGCAGCCTAACAGTTTTTTGTGTACGATTTTTTAAAGTTTCTAAATTTAAAAAAATTAAAAAAAAAATATTTTCATTTTTTATTATTATTTTTATTTCACTATATTTAAAAAAAGTTATAATGCCATATTTTTAAAAAATAAATGATAATGATAAAAATAAAATAAAATTGATAGTTTCGAGTGTACTCAACGGTCGGCGAGCCTTTCAACGCCAAATAACTTACAAAACCTGCCGCGGTGCCCCTCACCGCTGTCGCGTGCCCATTTTATTGAACAAATTTATAATAATAAGAGTCATTTTCAGATTGTCTAATAGTTCATAGTGGTTGCAGGTTCAAAAAACTACTGCACCGTTGCCGTAGGAGCTGCGTTCGTCCGGAAAACGACGGAAATTTCCGAACCTCGTCCGTTTCATATCGGTTTCGCGTGCCCAGCTGCATCGAATACAAGATCGAAACCAACTAAAAACTCTAGTTTAGATCATTTCATTCATGACTTCCTTAGTCTGCCGATCAGCAGCCTGGCAGTTTTTTGTGTACGATTTTGTAAAGTTTTTAAATTTTTTAAATTTAAAAAAAATATATTTCATTATTTTATTATTATTTTTATATCAATATATTTTTAAGAACTTAGAATGGCATATTTAAAAATGGCATGTGGTAATGATAAAAATAAAATAAAATTGATAGTTTCGAGTGTACTCAACGGTCGGCGAGCCTTTTAATGCCAAATAACTTACAAAACCTGCCGCGGTGCCCCTCACCGCTGTCGCGTGCAATAAAAAATAATAATAAAAAATGAAAATAATTTTTTTTTAATTTTTTTAAATTTAGAAACTTTAAAAAGTCGTACACAAAAAACTGCCAGGCTGCTGGTCGGCAGACTAAGGAAGTCATGAATAAAATGATCTATACTACGGTTTTTTGTTGGTTTCGATCTTGTATTCGATCCAACTGGGCACGCGAAACCGATATGAAACGGACGAGGTTCGGAAATTTCCGTCGTTTTCCGGACGAAAGCAGCTCTTACAGTGACGGTGCGGTGGTTTTTCGAACTTCCAACCACTATGGTCTATTAGGCAATTTTAAAAGGACTATTATTATTATAAATTTGTACAATAAACTGGGCACGCGACAGCGGTGAGGGGCACCGCGGCAGGTTTTGTGAGTTGTTTGGCGTCGAAAGGCTCGCCAGACCGATGGGTACACTCGGTACCCTCAAATAATTATTTTTTATCATTCCCACTTATTTTTTGAAAATATGGCATTCTTAGTTTTTAAAACCATAATGAAATAAAAATAATAATGAAGATATTGAAAATAATTTTAAAATAGTAAAAATACTTTAAAAAAATCGTACACAAAAACCTGCAAGGCTGCTGGTCGGCAGACCAAATAATTCTTCAATGGGATGATCTAGACTACAGTTATTCGTTGGTTTCATTCGTGTACTCGATGACGTAAAATTTACTATTTTTTATCCCACTTTGACGCCGGCCGCCTGCGAACGTGCCAGGCTGCCGGTTGGCAGACCTGCTTTTTTTTCATTTACTAATCGACCTTTATCATATGCAATCATTCCCGTTCGTGTACTCGATGACGTAATTTTTTCGAAAAAAATTGCTCACTATTTCCATGACTGCGCGGCTCCTGCCAAGAGGCGCACCGGCAGACCAGCTTTTTTAGGCTTTCTAAATGTCCATTATCACTACAAAGTAGTTTCATCCGTGTACTCGATGACGTAGGGTTTATCTCGTACGTCTCCTAGACTACTAGTGGTCGCACAGTTTACACCCGCGCTGTGCAAGTGGGTTACGTGCAGACCCTGGATCATCCCATTTTGGTGAAGAATGAAAATTTGTAAAAATAAAATGCAATAGGTTGCACGCGAGCTGTTTGAAAATCTGAATCTACCGGGACTGAATATATGGAACGCGGGAGGAGGATTCGCGGGACGGGGGAGCGGGAGAGGGGTGAGGGAAGGCGGGGAAGGTGGAGGGGGAACGCATGAAGGGTAGGGGAAATGGGAGGGGAAGGGGACATGGGAGGGGAAGGGGAAGCGGAAGGGGAACGGGACGAATGGGACGCAGGGAGAAACAATTTATTTAATAAGTGGCATTGCAAAGCTTGTCTGGAACTCGCCAGTAAATAATAAAAAATGTTATTAAAACGCAAAAAATGTGCGATGGCCGAGAATCGAACTCGGATCAACTGCTTGGAAGGCAACTATGCTGACCATTACACCACCAACGCCGTGATTAGGCTACAGAAAATATAAAATTTGATCGGAAAATTAGTACAAATAACGTAAAGGCTGTACAAACACTATCGGTTTTAGTAAGCAGAATGTCTGTGGCGGGCGGGCGACCACACAATGAAATTTATACAAATCTACAGTTTTTTTTCCGAGGTTGATGAAATTTTGAACACTTGACCTTTAAAAACTAGAGGAAGGTCAAAATCTACAAGCAGTTTTGAAAAACCAAAAAAAAATTAAAATGTCACCGACTTGTTAAATTCCTACAAAAATGTTTTTTGAAGTAGTTAGACTGGGACTTTGTGCTATCTTTTTTCTAACTGTATAATTATAATTCTTATCTTATTTTCCCTATCTTCTTCTCCTTTCCATGCTTCTACCCTCACAAAGCATTCTTCAACATTGGAGATTTTACAATAGTGGCGGAAAATTGAAATAATGAAAATGAACCAAGCGTGTGCTTTATAAAATAATTAACTATCTCAAGAAAGAGGAGGAAGGTTTATACTTTTCACCACATAAATCAATCGACAAAATACGAACCTCCAGTTATGAATAAACAATGGCATTTCCCGAAGAAATGAAGTTGTGACCGCTAACAATAACACTCATTATGTAGATGGCGATAAAGTTTAAATTCCTGCTTAAGACGACACAATACCCTAAAATATATTCAGAATCTTAACGACGTAAGTAAAGAAGCCGTGTATACAAATTGCGACTCGCGACCCGTGTATTGGACGGACCAACTGTTGAATTTGCCCTATCAAAGAAAAGAAGAAGGAAAAATAATGTGAGAATCTTAAGGCGGCGCTTCCCCGCTCAAAAAGAAGAAGATGGAGAGATATGTAATTACGAATGTTGGACAGAGCGCGCTAATATTTTAAATGATAAAATTGAAGCGAAAATAGTAAAAATGCTTAATAAAACATGACTTGTATAAAATAAAGCAAAAATCTCGTGGAAGGCATCTTAAGTGTCACTTAAAGAAACATTGTGAATTTTTTCACAAATATTACTTGTAAAATAATAGAAATAGACTTGTTTTTAATAATTTGCGGAGCATACTTTGCGATTTTTTCTATCGATGGAATTTCATATAATTTGCGTTTTGGCGTGGAACGTATCTAGATATTATCTTCAAAAAAAACATTTTTTTTAAGAGCTTAAAAACTTCAAATGTTTAAGGGAGATATTTAAGTAATCGGTAGAAATTCGGGTAGCGGCGGCTTAAAAGTGAAGAAAGCGTGTAAACAAATGTACGCCCGCGGCACTACATATTGAGCGGCCGTACGGTCGAATTCGCCCTAGCGAGCCTGGAGGATCGATCTTTCCGTCGGGTTCATTTTAATTAATTCTGATGTACGTGCTACTAATATTTAAGATGTTTCTGAAGTTATTTCAGAAGTTATTAATTCAGCGTCTAGAAAAATAAAATCTGGTGCTCACCGCTAAATTTATAGTTATTTACGGGAAATAAATTTTCCAAACAGTTCTACGTAAAAATTTATTAATGGTGAGGTATTTTTTTTATTAATCTTAAATATAAATAAAAATAAAGTTATTATATTTACGAATTTGTCGGAATTTATTAAAATGTGAGCCTTGAGCAAACCCCCAATATTATGGTATTATACCGCCTTAACGCCATTGGCTTGTTTTGATTTATTCAGGAAAAAAACATCGCCAAACATGGTGTTTTATTTTATTTTGAGAAGTTCAGGCACAAATATTTAAAAGTTTTCAATAGAATTTAATTTTCCCAATAATACCGTAACCGAAGGGGGGTGCGCAGGTAGATTATTTTGAACTTTAAAGTTTTTGTAGGCCGGATACTTATTTTTTTCCGAGCTTAAAAAAAGACTATCAAAAAAATACTTTTTCAAATATGTGTTCTACTCACATTATTTATTAAAGAATCTAAAATGTTTCTAAGCGATCTAATTTTCACGTCAAGACACACGATTTTGCTTTATTTATTAGTAGTGCAACGTTTTAAAGATCGTCAAAAAGACAGCGGAATTATAGTTTAGACTTTAGATAATATTATAAAACATTGATCCTCGAAAAAATCTTAAATAGTTACAAACAAAGTGAAGAAAAAACATGGCAAAAAGAATGTGCGATGGCCGAGAATCGAACTCGGATCAACTGCTTGGAAGGCAACTATGCTGACCATTACACCACCAACGCTGTGATAATGGTTCTGTACATTTTAAAACTGAATTGCAAAAAATAATAAAACTTAGGTATACGTTACACAAGTATTCGTGCAGTGTGTGACAGAAGGCTATAACAAACAAAGTTAAAACAGAAGTCGTAAAATAAACACTTCGCTTAGGGCGCTTAGTGGTTTCATGTAATTTTCGATTCCATGACAGCTGGCCCCCAGGCATAGTTATGTACATACGCAGTCGGTTTGGCGAAAATACGGCTTACCTATTTCCACAAAATATAACTAGGTGTCCCTAAGGGGGTGTACAGAGAGGATGTACCACTGATTAACAAAAGTACGAAACATATTTTCGTTCAAATACATCAAGGGTAAATACTGTATACACCATCGTACGAGTACGAAAAATCGACAGAATAAATAAATTCGTACGATATTCATACCAACTTATTATAAAGTTATTTTTGAAGTCGATTTTAGTTTTTAAATTGGTAAATTATTATTTCGGGGGGGGGGGCAACTGTCGGGAGATCAACTGTCGGGTCACCCTAATTTTCGTAACAATGGGGTTTGAACAGTTCTGTGATCATCATTGTTGGTAAATCCTAAGATTTACTAGTAAAACTTAAGATTTATCAATTTATGGGCTTTTATAGTAACATTTTTATTTATATGTACAACGCCCTTGAAGTGGTTTCTCACGAAAATGGCGCTTTATAAATTAGCCAAATATTATTATCATTATAAGTCCAGAAAAAATAAGGTATCAGGCCTGTAAAAACTTCTAAAAAGTTCAAAATCTCTACGTACGAACCCCTTTTCGGTTGTGGTTTTATTGGTTAACCACTGGAGCGATTTTTGCCACAATATGGCACTATTTAAAATACCTCGGATTGCTTTGCTGCCAATTTTGGCAAATTTTCCCTTATTTGTAAGTAATTAAGTAGAGGTTTGCGATTTCATTATAATTTTTTTTATAAATCCTACGAATATGTAATAATCTACACAGATGAGTGAATTCATTGGCTATATAGAGCTATAATCAGTTTGTATATCTCCATATTAAAATTCGGAGGAATGATATTTTTTTATTTGGGCGGAAAATATTCCAAATGATCACCAAAAAATGTCGAGTAATCGGAGAAAAAAGTTTTAAATTGCGCTGTCGCTCCATTGGTTAATGTCGAAAATTAAATTCTTTATAAAATAATCGTAAAACATTTGAATATTCATGCCTGAACTTAGTAATGTAAAATAAAACTCTCTTTTTGCGATTTTTTTATTGAATAAGTCTAAACAGGCAGTTAGTGTGAAACGGCAATTTAAACCTTGTCGCTATCTTCGTTAGGAGTATTATTGTTAGCCTGATCCCGAATTTTATATGACGTTCAAAGATCAACGCCTACAGTGTTCGGAATGTTAAAAAATTACACCAACAATTTTCTTAGAAGCATTTTTACATTTACTTTCACTTCTCTGCCACTTATATCAAAATAAATATGGTGGGGGAGAACGCGCGAGGGGGGTTTTCTTTCCAGGCCTAATTTACTTGTCAATTTTCCTCTCGTAACTCTGTCGTAATAATATGTGGGAACTTCTAGTTAGGATCTGAACACGTCCCAATTACAGTCATTCAACAAAGTTAAGACATAATTCTAGGTACCTTCCTAATAACGTGCTTGAACTATAACTTAATCCATAAACATTGTGGTGAAGCTTGACACGCTTAACTTTGCAGGCAGCCAAATAAGGAACAAATCAACTTACTAACGAAAGACCCGTTATATTAATTCCAAGGTTTTTTATATTTTTTATTATCATATTTTATTTCAACAAAACATTTTTTTACACGAGCTTGCTGTATTGGAGACGCGACAGTTGACCCTCCGAAATTATAATTAAAATAAAATTTTGTGTCGTCACTGTTCACTCAGCCGAGTAACCGCCCAACCCCCACTCGACCCTAGCTGTCCATATATATCCAACACCAAATGATTTTTTAAGTTTTTAGTTGTTAAAAAAAAAATCACTGTTACCAAAATGTTATTCACGTTTTTTTACCCCAAATTTTAGGAATAAACCTAATTTTAAGAATTACCCAAATCTTAGGAATCATTGTTATTATTATGTGACAAAAATTTTATACGACAAAAAAAATTTTTTTTTAAAAAGTGATATTTGCAAACATAAGTGTGTACAGTACACAAGAGAATTAATTATAAGTGTGCACTGTACACAAGATAATAAGATCCTTATATCAAGATAATAAGAGGATATCTATATCCATTATGTAAGAAATGGTAGTTATTAATGTAGATATAATTTTTAAGTGGGAACAAAATAAGTGTGGGTTGTTCTTCTTTTTAACCAACATAACTTTTACCACTCTGTCACATTTCCACCACTCTGTCACATTTTGTTTTTACTATAAATGAATCTCAGAGGGGAAATTGTAGCAAGTGGGGAAGGAGGCCTAAAATGCCTGTTGGGGGTGACAAAAACGAGCTGCGTGTATACCTATTTCGAATGACGACCCACGAGACGCAATTATCGTGCGACATAAAAATTATAGGAGACAAATTTTGAGATTTTTTAAAATATTTTATTAAACATCATTAAAAATAATAATCGCTGTTACTTGATAGGTTATACCCTTTGGAGTTTAAAAACAGATTTATATTTTATGTCGTCATATCATTTTTTGTAACATTATATAAAACACGCTAGTCGAGGTGGCAGAAGACAACTGTGATTTGTGTGAAATACATAACTCTGTCACGTAATTTTTATTACAAAAATATAAACACATATTTTTTTTTTAAATGCACACAGTCGTTGCGTCTTTAGTACAGTAGATTTTAAAGTAATCATAAAATAATAATATTTGTAATTCTGTTGAATTTTTCTCCACTGGAGACAACTTTATGCAGTTTAAAAATAAAAACGACCGGTATATATAATGAATATACAAAAAAAATATTAGTAGGTTAGATACGTCTCGTCACACCCTGTATATTAGAGGTCAGACATCATCATTTTTCCTTGAAATTTATCCCACAAAGGCGTGAAACATAAATAGAGTTTTCTTCGAAATAATACAATATTTATTCAATATCCCAGAAATATCCTTGGACAGCGTAAAGGGAAATTTGAAAGATTGAATTTCTTCTTTATTCTATCGATTGAATTGATTTTCATTACATTTTTCTTGAATCACACACATGGTTCAGGATCGACAGTTTTCTATTTATTTTTTAGAAATATGGGTCAGTAGGTACGTTCGTTAAATCCGGGCTCCGTAGTCTTCAAAAAGAAGAAGGTGGTTTGAAAGGGAGAAATATAAATACGAATGCTAGATTAAAAAACGATAATAATTCTTAAGAGGGATGACAGTGCGATCTTTTGCATATAAAACTTAATTTTGAGTTTGATGCCAAAATACAAACCAAACTAGATTTAACCAAATTATGATTTTAATCGAAAGTATTACAAATGTCTAAACACAAATAAATAAAGTAGCACATATCTGTACTAGATATTTGCTTTACCTTTTGATTAAAAAAATATTTTTTTAGTTTGGTTAAGTATTCTGGTCTCAAATAAAAAATTAAGTTTTGTATGAAAAGGGCTTCGCTGCCGTTCGAAGTTCGTGCTACCCGTTTCGGTCCGTTTCATACAAATATTAATTTTGAATTGGAGATCAAAACGCCCAACCAAACTGAAAAATAATTTTTGTAATCGAAAGATAAATCAAAAATCTACTACAGATGTGAGCCAGTTTATTTATTTTTGCTTTAAATTATAAGATATAGTGTTTGCGCCAATCAATGTTATTTTTGTTTGATTTAGTACCTACTGGAAAACTGCTTTACCCAAGTACCTGCCCAGTTCCTCTATCCAAGTACCTACCCATCCCACGCCAAGACAAAACCCAATAAAACGTTCGATTGTTTCATTCACTTGTTTTTTTATTTGACTTGTGAAAAAAACGCACCCGTCTCGAGTTCGGAGAAATTTGTGCATTTTACTTAATTGAAAAGTAACGCCGTAAGTTTAATTTGCGAACTTATTGACACGCCGCCGCGGTTGCAGAAGTAACCGTGTTTACGTATATATGTGTACAAGTGAACTATTATAAAGACAAGGGAGAATTAAAAGGACCACAGAACCAGCGGCAAATGTCGAGTGAACTCGGTGAGTTTTGGCAATACCTATCCTTTTCCTTTTCCTTTGAGTAGTTTTCCAGTGATTGTTGTTTCAGAATCACACCGCACCCGCCTACGAACGAATTGATTTGCGCAACCATCATTTGGTCCTAATCGACGCCGGATACGTTAAATTCGTTCGTATATAATATTGTGATAGCATTGTCAAATAGATGAATCTACATTCATAGTGAAAGATTCAAAATTTGTTATTTAACCACAGATAAGTCCAAACGCCAGACGTATCGCTCTGTTTGATAGTTTGTTAACCTTTCGATTGCCGTTTAGGTGTTTTAACCCCACGCCTTCCGGATAGTTTAAATCGTAGAAACGCAAGAGAGTTACCTCATTATTATTTTATTGAATTATTGTTTTGTCATCATGGCTACAAATAAAGAAAATAAATTGAAATTGTTGACGTCGCAATGTGATGCGTGCAAGAGACGCATTAAAAAACTATTCGATCTTTCAAATGGGATTTCTGACGCTAATATTCAAGAGGAATTTTTATCGTTAATAGAAACGGTAGATTCAACTAGAAATGAATACAAAGATATACACCAGCAAATAAATTCAATTAATTTGGATATCGATTTCAATTATAATCCGGATTTTGAAAGTTGGATGAATTTTGAAGACATGTATTGCAAAATCAAGCGTACACTTTTTTTGATTCAAGAGAAGAAACCGCAATTAGATTCACAAATTAAAAGATTTCGGGAAAGAGAAGAAGTAAATGTACCGCCAATTAAAGGTCCTGAAGATCGTGAAAGTGAGGAAATGAATCAAAAAACTACGTCAAGAGATCCTCTAAATGGAAGGTATATTGTAGCCTTACCATTTAAGCAAGATGCTTCAGCACTTGGGGATTCGTTCGCATTAGAAAATACACGTTTTTCATGCCTCGAACGCAAATTGGAAGCCTCTCCTAAACCAAGAGAAGCTCATAATAATATTATTAGTGAATATTTAGAGAAGGATTATTTGTCTTCTGTCACTCCAAATAGGGAGGATGAAGAGCCATCTTATATAATACCGCACCATGAAGTTGTACGAGAGGATAAAATCACCATGAGTTTGAGGATAGTCCTGGACGCAAGTGCAAAAACAAGCACTTCGGTATCATTGAATAATAATTTGTATAGTGGAGAACATTTACAGGGGAATTTATTTAATGTAATAAAGAATTTTAGTGTATTTCCAATAGCACTCTCGGCTGATATACGCAAAATGTTTTTGTGCATAGGAGTGCAGGAAAGTGATAGAAGATATCAACGAATTTTGTATCGCTTCTCGCCAAACGAGGATATTAATACTTACCAGTTTAACCGCGTTTGTTTTGGACTTACATCCATCCCATTTCAAGCTTTAAGCACGATCAGAAAATTGGCCTCTGATGAAGGAGAAGCTTTTCCTGAAGCAAAGAAAATCATTGAAGAATTTTTATACATGGATGATTTTGTATTTAGTATGGAAACTGCAGAGAATGCAAAGGAAACGTCCTCCCAGTTAATCGCATTATTGAAGACTGGCCAGTTTGATCTAGTCAAGTGGACCAGCAATTCGCAAGAGGTTCTGGAATCCATTCCAGATTCGCATCGCTTGTCAGCGATAAAGGAATTTGATGAAGTGTCCATGCATAAAGTATTAGGATTATGCTGGTCACCAAATTCCGATTTTTTCTCGTTTGTCACTTCTGCACCTAAATCGATTTATAGGAAGAGAAATAAATTGTATTGTGTCGCCAAAATATGGGACATTATGGGCTACATCGCACCTGTCGTACCATACGCTAAGCTCTTAATAAAGCAATTATGGATATGTCAATGTGATTTGGATGATGAGCCTCCCGCAGATATTGTGAGGATGTGGACGCAATTCTGTGAGGAACTATCGTCACTAAATAAAATAAAATTTTCGCGCCATGCTGGAATCACATCCAGAACCATTGTAACCATTGTGGATTTCGCAGATGCTAGTGAAAAGGCTTACGGTGGCGTAATTTATTTTCATATACAAAATGAAGGTGCCAATTCATTACATATTGCTTGTGCAAAATCAAAGGTGTCTCCAGTGAAAATCGTTTCTCTCGCACAATTAAAACTTTGTGCTGCATTAATACTTGCAAAATTAATGCGTAAGGTAGTAGAAACCTTGGAAAAACGCTTGAAAATTGATAAAATATGCGCATTTACCGATTCCACTGTGGCACTTTGTTGGATTCAATCGTCTCCTCATAGATGGGGAACATTCGTGGCCAATAGAGTAACTAAAATTCAAGCAGAATTATCGGCCAACAGTTTTTTTCATATTGCAGGCACAGAAAATCCCGCTGATTGTCTGTCGCGTGGGCTTACCCCCAATCAGATTTTGGATCACCCGCTATGGTTTCATGGCCCACCATGGCTGAAATTAAGGCCAGAGCAGTGGCCTATTACCGCTTTTGACGTCACCATGGTGACGCAACCACCCGAACAGAAGACTATGTCGTTGCTAGTAACTTCTAGTTCGGAGGAGTATGAAATACTCACTTTGTCAAAACGCTTTTCTTCGTGGAATAAATTATTACGTTGTTTGGTTCATGTATTTCGATTTCTTAAAGTGTTGCCATATCGAAGACACATAAGCGGATCGGACTTGGAGTTCGTAGAACTCAGAGTGTTTCGCGAAATACAATTGGCTTATTTTCCCCGTGAGTTTATCAATCTTCAACAAAGAAAAACGTGTAAACCCGTGTTTCAACGTTTGAGGCCGTTTTTGCACAACGGACTAATAAGATTGGGGGGTCGATTAGTTAATTCGGATTTAAATTATGATCAAAAACACCCCATAGTCCTTCCACGAAAGGATCACATCTTGAATTTATTGGTTGATCATTATCATCAAATTCATTGCCACTCGGGTCCCGCATTATTAATGTCTATTTTGAGGCAGAAATATTGGATATTATCAGCCCGTAGTTTGATTCGAAATCGAGTACATAAGTGCAATTCATGTTTTCGGCTACACCCTAAAACAATCGCACCTTTAATGGCCGATCATAAGGATTGCCGTGTTACTTCATCTGTAAAGCCATTTACGCACGTCGGCATAGACTTTGCCGGGCCTTTAAAAGTAACCACATCACGTGGACGTGGAATTCGTTCCCAAAAGGCATATATTTGCTTATTTGTGTGTTTAACTACGAGAGCGATACACCTTGAACTAGCTTCAAGTCTAAGTACCGAATGCTTCCTGAATGCATTCAAGCGCTTTCTCTCCCGCCGTGGTCCCGTGTCAAATTTATATTCGGACAATGGAACTAACTTTGTAGGAGCCAAGAGAAAATTGAATGAATTGCACGCATTTTCAACGTCTTCACATTTTGGTGAAGAATTCGCAAGTGTTTTGGCCAATAATAGAATAAACTGGCATCTAAATGCGCCAACAGCACCACATTTTGGTGGAAATTGGGAATCAAATATCAAAAGTATGAAGACTCATCTTTTTCGCGTAATAGGAGATCAGATTCTATCTTTCGAAGAGACAACTACAGTGCTCGCACAGGTAGAAAACATTCTGAATACAAGGCCATTATGTAGGACGCTCTCTTCAGATCCATCTGAACCTCTCGCGTTAACCCCCGCTCATTTCTTAATGACTACTCCATTGAAACACCTGCCCGCCATGACCATCGAGGAGGATAATTTGAACCTTCTATCGCGTCATGATTTGCTCGATAAATTGATTCAATCTTTTTGGAAACGTTGGAGGTTAGATTATTTGCATACCTTGCAAGTACGTCCAAAATGGAATACTCCCGCTAACCCAGTCAAGGTCGGTTTAGTAGTAATTGTGGGGACAGAAAACGCTCCTCCATTGCATTGGCCGCTAGGAGTAATTGTCGAGGTTTTCCGCGCAAAGGACGAAGTAATTCGTGTTGCTCGCGTTAAAACGGCGTCGGGAACATACATTCGTCCGGTAGTGAAGCTTTACCCTTTGCCGACTTAATAATGGGATATTATTGATAGATTTAGTTAAAAATGTAGTTTAGGAATTTAGGATAAGTATTTGGTTTTATTTGTTTATTTGTGCGATAATGCTATCACAATGCGGTTTAGAAAGGGGGATTTCTCACCCTTTCAAGGCGAGGGGGATGTTTGCGCCAATCAATGTTATTTTTGTTTGATTTAGTACCTACTGGAAAACTGCTTTACCCAAGTACCTGCCCAGTTCCTCTATCCAAGTACCTACCCATCCCACGCCAAGACAAAACCCAATAAAACGTTCGATTGTTTCATTCACTTGTTTTTTTATTTGACTTGTGAAAAAAACGCACCCGTCTCGAGTTCGGAGAAATTTGTGCATTTTACTTAATTGAAAAGTAACGCCGTAAGTTTAATTTGCGAACTTATTGACACGCCGCCGCGGTTGCAGAAGTAACCGTGTTTACGTATATATGTGTACAAGTGAACTATTATAAAGACAAGGGAGAATTAAAAGGACCACAGAACCAGCGGCAAATGTCGAGTGAACTCGGTGAGTTTTGGCAATACCTATCCTTTTCCTTTTCCTTTGAGTAGTTTTCCAGTGATTGTTGTTTCAGAATCACACCGCACCCGCCTACGAACGAATTGATTTGCGCAACCATATAGGCTCAAAGATTTTAATGTTTCATGATTTTAGAGGCAACTTGGGCAATTATTTGTGAGTAAATGAAAACATTTAAAAAATCATTTTATTATATTTATTTTTTAAATATGATGAAACATAAAATAAAAAAAAAAACAAAACTTTATTAAAAATGCATTTTTGGGTAGTAATTTTAAAATATAAACGACTAATTTTTGTTCCGACTTAATTAGGTAATTTGTATTTTAAATTTACACCCCTCAAAATGATTTATTTTATTATTTTTTTTTTTATTTGATATTTCATCATATCTTTAATGGCCTATATCTTACAATTTAAAGCAAAAATGAATAAAGTAGCTCACATCCAAAATAGATTTTGACATACCTTTCGATTACAAAAATTATTTTTCAGTTTGGTTGGGTATTTTGATCTCAAATCCAAATTTAAGATTTGTATGAAACGGGACGCGCAAACGTTCCTTTTAAAAAAACGTTGCTTTTGATGGTCATAATTTTTGCTAGTAGGTTTTCTCCGTACCTATCTAATAAATAAGTTGAGGCCTTCACAAATATTTCATTAGTGTGTGTGGGTACCGCTTGGTTTTTATAATAATTTATTATCCATTATTTAAGATCAGATTTTCATACTTCAGTCGTTGTTCATACGTCATTTAACTATTTCAAACAATGTTTAAAACACAAAGATATATCTACACACAAACTTAAACACTAAACTTTGCAGGTTATCAAAGAAGGAATTAACCAATATGCTAACTTTTTTTAGGTCTCAATGTTTTAATAGAAATCCTATAGGGGAGAGTCCCCCAGTACCGGCCGGCGCCCAGTACCGGCCAGTTGCAAGTTCTATAATCCTAAGATTGCGCTAAGACTTTTACCGCAGTTAGTTCGATACGCTCACGCAAGTATATACCTCGGCGTCGACCTGTCGTGACCGGTTTACTGCAGTGCAAAGATTTCTATTGCGCGTAACTAAAATTATGTCGGTGATCTTCGAAGTTCAGAGATCCGGTTTAAAGTTCATGAAGAAGATTGGATACAGTGTGGAAACTGCAAGATTTGGGTCCATGAGGTTTGTTCAAACTTATCAGGGCTGTTTGATATCAGTATATTTGGGATTATTGTATTGTATAAATGGTTATCTATTTACTGGCCGGTACTGGGGGACTCTAGAGCAGTGATTCCCAAAGTGGTCCAGGTAGACCCCCAGGGGTCCATGGGAGACTCAACGGGGGTCCACGTAGGCGCGATAAAGAAATGGGGTTCCACAAACTGGTTTTGTGGACGCCCACTTGCCCCATATCCATATCTCATCCCACCCCCCCGTCTCATATCCCATTACGCCCCCTCCATAACAGAGCGACTGGCGTACAGCGCACGTTGTTGTTCTGGTTATGCATGAGATCTTAAAACGCCCAGCTAGGCAAAGGGGGAGGGGGGCGTAATGGGAAATGGATGTGTTCCCATCCCAGTACAGTACACCCATCCCATATCCCATTACGACCCCTCCGTCATGGCAAATATAATCTCGGATAATGGTCCATTTTGCCACATTTGAAAAAGTCGTAGATCCGGTACTGCTCCGTTGTGACAGACCACACCTCGCCATTCAGTACAACGCGTGTCGAGTTTTGGGAGTATGGTAGAAAAGAGCAGGGGGTCCACCGTGACCAGTAAAATTTTGAAAGTGGTCTACGAAAAAAAAAAGTTTGAGAACCTCTGCTCTAGAGGCTGATTTTTCCTAGTTTTCGAATTGCATTAATAAAGTAGATTATTTCTAAACATACTGGTTGTTTATTATTTTTATTGATAATTCAATGTATCTTTTACACATATCAGGAGGTATTGGACATGTAACCGTATGTATTTCGATTTTATTGTTGATAACCCTTAAGGTGGCGGTACTGGGGGACTCTCCCCTACCTATACTCTCAAGAGGACGTCAGAGACCGCAACGTTATACATATCAAGCTGTATGTACGTTCATTTAAAATTTAATAAGACTTCCGCTTGAATCTAATGGCAGACCAATTAAAAATCAAAAATTACGGTTAGACGAGAAATCCCTAAAAAAATTACTTTTCATAGAAGTAATTCTAAACCTTCCATATTCCGTTATACCATTGTGCACTAATTCAAGCACGCAAAGAGCATCGCATTCATCATTCAGAATTCAATCAAAAGGCTGCACTTTGGGAGCTTTTAGCGGATGAAATTACGGATCCCGTCAAATAGTTGCTGCCATGCTTGTCCAATTATTCAACTGAACTCGGCGCTGCCATCTTTGAATATCCGAGGCAATAAAATAAATAAAAAGGGGATTTGGCGGAAAATATTTTTTATCCACGTCCGCGTGTAGTACCAACCTGTCGGCAGAGGTGAACTGACAATAAGAAATAGGCAATACAATTTTTAAAATATTGGTAATAAGTAATACAAAATCGTGTGATTTGGGTTTGAAATTTTATGGCTTAGCAATATTTTAGATGATTTAATTAAATACTGTGAGTAGAACCCATATTTAACTTTGAAATAATCGAGTTTTTTTATCAGTCTTTTTATAAGCCCATTATCAGTATTTTTAATTATAAAATAAAATATCAGGCCTTTAACAGGTAAAAACTGCTTTAGAGTTCAAAATCTCCCATTCACCCTTTTAAAAAACCCTTCTTTATAAACCCTTTGTAATATTTTAGAGGAAGGAATTTGTAAATGATAACGCATCTTCAGGGAACTTTAAAGGACTCGTAAATTTATTTGCTCTATTTCCAATTACATTGTGAATATTCAGGAGATCCAAACTACCCAAGACAGACCAAGGAGTTTACGTTTTACTTGTTAAGAAGGTATGGTGAAGAGAAGAGAAGTGAAGATAAAAACCTAAAACATAGGTTTTTATAACGTTACCCCTTGGTAGGAGGGAAATTTGCACCTTCTGACATCTATGGATAATTTCTCCAACTAATTATATTAATTCTACCTAAACCAATAAATCATTTTATTTATCATTTGGAGAGGTGTGAGTCCTAGCTAAGCCTATGTTCTAATTTAGACACCCTTTTCGATTGTGGTTTAATTGTATAATGTGGAAATTTAAATCTTTATATTTATATACATAAAAAATCTCGCGTCACGATGTTTGTTCGAGATAAACTCCAAAACTACTTAACCGATTTTGATACAAATTTGGCTTACTGTTTGTAATTTAACAATTCAACTTAAAAGATACGATAGCGAATTAAATTTTCATCTCGCGTCACGATGTTTGTTCGAGATAAACTCCAAAACTACTTAACCGATTTTGATACAAATTTGGCTTACTTTTTGTAATTTAACAATTCAACTGTAAAGATACGATAGCGAATTAAATTTTCATTAAATGTTTGTTGTAGGACAATGCTTTGTAATTATTTGTAAGTTCCATAAGTTTCTAACAGATGGCGGTGTGAGTTAATTTATCGACACAACCCTTGGTTGTCTAGGTTGGGCAACCATCCAGTAGATAGCGTAGTGTCATTTCGATTTTACGTCACAGCAACGCGTGGCCGGGTCAGCTAGTCATTTAGAAAATTTTAAATATTACTACCTGAGCTTCGCAAAATAAAATAAAATACGCTTTTTGGCGACGTTTTTTTTCTTTTATTAATCAAAATATGCGGCTGGTGTTGAACGGGAATTTAAACCTTATCGACATCTACATAAGGAGTGTTATTGTTAGCAGCAAGATACTTAATTTTACATAACGTGGAGCATCGCTTTAATAACTTTTGAAATGCGTCATTGCGTAGTTGCTGCAAAAGTTTTTTTAATGTAAGCCTTTAGTTGTCGAACAAAATTTAAAAAAAGGAAAAAATAGTCGAAATGAAAATGTTTTTTTTTTGAGTCCTCTGAATGAATTGGATTCATCAGTTTCCCCCTTGCAGCACAAGTTTTCGGACACCGTGTACATGGAAAGTTGATGAGTTCCGGACTCAACGCATTTCATCGACATTGACGTCAGCGTATCAATAATCCAATCTTTACTGACGTATTAAATTTACATGGCGTATTTTTGTGAGTGAAAATACATGTTTTTCAAATTAAGTCTGAAAGAGCCAAAGAGATGGTAGTAATTGGCGCCTTTTGAAATCAAATATAATTATTAAAACATCGATTTCGAATTTTCGTCGCTACGGTCGCCGTTTTAATCCATGTGGAATTTGGAACCATACGGAGATTCGTGATTTTCATAAACTGTTTGATAATTCTCCATATTTAATTAGAAAAAGTAGAGGCTTTTTTTACATGAGCTCCACACAGGAGGCCCTGGGGAAAATAATTTCCATCAGGGCCTATGTCATCTTTGGCGATGCTATATGGAGAATTTTTTAAAGGAAAAGGGGGAGAAGAGAGTTTTGGGAAGGAAAAGGGTTTAAGGGGTGGGTAGGAATCTGGGGTTCAGTGTGTCCTCGTCATCCGCCTCCAAGACCTAGACAAACCTTACCCCATGAACCTGGGCACCCCTGCTAAATCGCCAAACGTAGCGATGTAGCGTGTTGGTTATCCAATAAACAATAAAGGTTCCCGACTGAATTACACTAGTAGTGTTGTTATACAAGCACATTCCGTGAAAAATCACGGGATATTCTATCAATGATTGTAGTATTTGTAGAGCTTTAAGATTTCACCCTTCTTTTCAGATAAATGTTTTTTAACATATCATTGAAGACAGTACTAACAAATCTAAGCGATATATGAAAAAGAACGTTAGCTTTTTAATTTTCTATGTCTTGTTCTTTTTCATATTTTGTTTAGTTTGATGGTATTATCTTCTTCTTCAATGATATATTAGATTTATGGGAACAAACTTCAAAAGTTTTTAAAGTTATTCTATTAAAAAAATGTTTTTTAATAACGTTATATAACCTATTGCATAATGTTATTCTATTTCTATCATAATTAGTGTAACTCGCTCATCAAGCACAAGAACTAGCTTCTTCTTTGGTGAGACTGCAATTTTAAAGAATTTCTTAACCAATATGTAATTTATATTAACCCACTGCAACTTATATATCTATATTAAATAAAAAAAACTTCAAAATTTAAATATTTATTTAAAATTGATGTAAATGCCATGCCATCGACTATGATGCTGACCTTTTTACCGCCATCTTGAAATATACGTACATAAGAACGACGGCAAACTCTTTAAATTAATATGTACTGAAAATGGATTTATTATTATTATTATTGGACATTGGATTATTAAGACATAAAAATAAATAAAAATTATTGCTGATTCACTGTGTAGTTAAATGGATCAACTCAGATTTCATAGATTACTTAATTAATAAATATTAGAGCAGGGGCGTAGCTACCGCCGTGTCAGCCTTATCTTTCCGTACCCTTCTGAAATCTTTACCCTTCATTTGGCCCCCCCAACTAATTTTGATACGGAGCCCCTCCAAGGCACGCTAAGCCACTGTATTAGAGGCAACTATATTAAGATGACACTTAAAAGAATTCATAATCTTCTTTTTCGTAGATAGCGCGAGTTTAATTATTTGAAGGAAAAACACTTTTTACAATTTATGCTTTAAAATATTTAGACGAATTTGTTGTTTGAGCCATACCAACACAATATGGATGAATAAATAATTTTGTCTATAAACAAAGTAAAATCTTTCAAGAAATGCTTACAAATACAATATTGTATTGGTGATTCAATCCAATATTTTATTTGTTAGCCTTTCTTGAAAGATTTGAGCTTGTTTATTGAAAAAATTATTTATTCATATACCTACACATCGCGTACGGGCGCAAACTATTAATTCAAGCACTTAAAAGGTGTTTTTCCTTAAAATAATAAAGCGACATCTATAAAATAGTAGATTATGAATTCTTTCAAGTATCACCTTAATGAAAATCTTCACTTCAATTTTAACATTTTGTAAAAAGATAGGTTTTTTGCGCTTTGTAAAAATGTTGCAATTAAAAAATTAAGAAAAAAGCTCATGCACTCGGTTGATTCTCAAAAACAAGGTGGAGTCCGTGTACAAATAACTATTTTTGTATTAGTTTTTGTGGGAGCAAAACGAAATCAAACAGCATTCTTTCAGACTTCATTTAGAATCTAAACTCTGTTTGAAATGGTTTTAGCTATGTTCGGTGTCCAGATTTGAATATCCAGATACCTGCTTCCCCACTTTCCTCATCTCCTTCCCCTCCCCAAACCGCATCACGACATACTCCAATTGGGGGTGCCATACTCCTACTGCTTCAGTACATATTCATGTTAAAAATAGTTAAATAATAATATACATTTAATTGGTCTTTAGGCCAAAAGGTGGCAGCCCTGGGTATCCTTGTAAATGTAATGTTTGTTATGTTGTGTATACTGGGAAAAAGGTGGCAGCCCTGGGTATCCTTGTAAATGTAATGTTTGTTATGTTGTGTATACTGGGAAAAAGGTGGCAGCCCTGGGTATCCTTGTAAATGTAATGTTTGTTATGTTGTGTATACTGGGAAAAAGGTGGCAGCCCTGGGTATCCTTGTAAATGTAATGTTTGTTATGTTGTATATACTGGGAAAAAGGTGGCAGCCCTGGGTATCCTTGTAAATGTAATGTTTGTTATGTTGTGTATACTGGGAAAAAGGTGGCAGCCCTGGGTATCCTTGTAAATGTAATGTTTGTTATGTTGTGTATGCTGGGAAAAAGGTGGCAGCCCTGGGTATCCTTGTAAATGTAATGTTTGTTATGTTGTGTATACTGGGAAAAAGGTGGCAGCCCTGGGTATCCTTGTAAATGTAATGTTTGTTATGTTGTGTATACTGGGAAAAAGGGGTCAGGAAATGATAATTATTTTGGTTTTTTACACAATTCAAATAATATACCTAAAGGTATATGAAAAACCATATCGAAATCTAGCATCATTTCAGAGTGGATATTCTTTAATAACATTTTTTTAGAAATCAACATTCAAAAACAAAAAAGGTCAAATTATACAGGAAAGGACGGCCGACGTGGTCCAGTGGTAAGGCTCTTGACTCGCATTCCGAAGGTCGCGGGATCGAATCCCGACGTGGCAAATAAATTTTATTCGATTAATTTGTGTTATTTCACAATTTATTCATTTAATATGTGTCATATTTGCGGCACGTTCCAGAGTGGAAGATACTCTCAGTATCGCCCTGGTGTAAGATCACCATTCAGAATTGAAACGTTGCTTGAAATGGCTTTGGCCGTGTTTGGTGACCAGATCTGAATAGCCAGGGACTTCCCACCTTCCTCTTCCCCATCTCCTTCCCCTCCCCACTACCTTCAGTCTCACAACATACCCCAATTGGGGATGCCATAGTCTCACTGGCTCCAGACGGGAGCAGTTGGGTCTCTTGTGCGGTATTCATATTAAAAAAAGAAAACTATACGAGAAAGGATATGTAGCTTCAGATAAATTAAATGAATGTAAACTGCACATTTTTCAGAGGGTGCCGAAATAAATGTACAATAAACGCAAAGTTTGCTGAGAAAACCAATATGCAGAAAATGGAGACATGTTTTATATGCACATTTTATTTTAACAACGTATACGGAAGTTATTCCAACTTTTCGAACGATCAATCTGAGTCTCCGATCAGCTGAGTGGTTTGTTTAGTAACGCTCGATTCGCCCCTTGGTTCGTGGAGTTGCGTTGAGAAGAGCGTATTTGTGTACCTACTTGAGGAGTGTTGAGCCAAAATTTCGGCTCAACAGTTGATCAGTAAGATTGGGAACAACGGCCGTTAGTATCAGTGCGATAATAATAAATATCGATGAATAATAATAATTCAGATTCTGGAAATGGAAAATAATGCATTTTAGTAGCTATTTAGTTACGGATGATTAGACATCTTTTCTTCACGCCATGTTTTGGCACAATAATATTAAAAACGGTTTTTTTAGGCTAGTTTTTTTAAGTGAAAACTTCTTTAGCATCGTTGTGATTTAAAACTCGACAGATAATTCGACAGACGCAAAAAATAGCGACACTAAAAAGAGTCAAACACATACGTGTATAGTAGGATGTAGCCTGCGAGAGAATGAGATAGTATAATCGGTCTCCTCTTTGTGCGGTGCTTCGTAGTGTCCCCACTCTTGTCTACATTTGTTTTTCTAAAGGTTTCACTTCTACCGTGTGTGAATTGATTTTTTCATTTATTTGTTAATTTAACCCAAACTAAGAACCTATTCTGGGATCAAAGGTTAATATTTTGGGTTAAATAAGAGAAGAAAAAAACTAACTTTAAAACGTTAACATCAACAACAATGGCCGCCAAGTGAACAATCGATTTTAATTTTGACGAAATAACTATTTAAATGTATTATTTTCCATTTTCGGAAACTGAAATTCTTACTTCTCACTATTATGGAACTACTGCAAAGTGTTTTTAAAATAAAATGTGCATATTTTAATAAGCGTTTCCCTATTTCCCGTATTATCACAAAACTAACACTTACCAAGATAAACCCCGTTTCAGGCATGAGGACATCGATTGTAGATTTTCAGCACAATGTGGACACAACCTCAGTACACTTCTTCAGTGACGAAGTATGGCGATAATTATATGCAAAAATTATTATGTGAGCGCGATACCTTCAGATATTTACAACGAAATTATGAATTCGAGTAAAAAGCAATACTTTTCATCACAATGCAAATACCGATAATCATTTTTCATCTTGTTGAAAACAATTCATCTTGAATTTACATTAGTAGTCCTCTTTTGTCTTCTTTTTCTACTTTAAGGTGATTGTTAGGAAGGTAAGTACTTTGGATAAAAGACGTGACGGTAGGAACCCAATACAACATTTCAATGGTGACCGGCCAACTCAGAATGAAACCACCTCGGAACCTCCTCAGAAACTTCATTAAAAGTGATGATAAAAAAATATAAACTTTCGTAGAAGTGTTGAGTTGACTTTATTCTGTACTCTATTCTTAACCTACTTAAGTTGGCATGGAACCATATTGAAATGGGTTCCGTGCCAACTTAAGTAAATTTTACACCATCTCTTTTTTTCAGCTCGATTCCCGTATAGAAACCAAAGACAAAGTTATCGCTTTACGCGATCGCTTTTTTCATCTTTATTTTCATATCTACGATTTCAATTGGCATCATTGCAAACAACATGTGAACCAAGTTGTTTGCTGTGATGCCAACTGAAGTCGTAGAAACGCAAATAGAGATGAAAATAGCCATCGCGTAAAGCGAAAAATTTTGTCTTTGGTCTCCATATGGGAATCGGGCTGAAAAAAGAGATAGTGTAAAACCTACATTAGAATCAAGTCAACTCAACACCTCTTTAAAAACTGGATTTATTAGAAGCTATGAAAAAAATAATTTTAAAATAGCCCGTAACCCTAACTTAGCGTAACCTATTTAACCAATTTTTTATATACTTTTTTCATCACTTTTAATGACTTTTCAAAGGAGGTTCTGAGATGTTTTCATTCTGGGTTGGCCGGTCACATTTCAATGGTGACCGGCCAACTCAGAATGAAACCAACTCAGAACCACCTCAGAAAAGTCATTAAAAGTGATGAAAATGAAGAGTGACGAAAAAATATATTTAAAACATTGGTTAAATAGGTTACGCTAGGTTGGGGTTATGGGCTATTTTAATTTTTTTTTTTCAAAGCTTTTATGACTTTCCAAAGAGGCGTTGAGTTGACTTTGTTCTCAGTTGGCATGGAACCCTTTTCAAAATATACAACTTTCAATATATCCAACACTTTCAATATATCCATCACTTTCAATATATCCAACACTTTCAATATATCCAACACTTTCAATATTCCCGACGGTTCCATGACAACTCAACAAAGTGACATTTCAACACCACCTTTGAAAAGTCGTTAAAAGTGTTTTTTTTTTCTTTTAAATAGCCCATAACCTAACCTAACATAACCTATTTAACCGATTTTTTTTCATCAATTAATTTTGACGACTTTTCATCGGAGGGGTGAAGTTGCACATATTTAGTTGTCCAGTCACCCTTTCCAACATTGCTCAGGAAGATGTTCCCATTTTAGAAAAATGGGAAGGGAAAATGGTGAAGGCCAAACTGTACACTAGCGACAAATAATATAAGTTAGCAAAAAATGTGGGCGTCGTGATTTATGATTAGATGTGGTTGCCAGATTTTTTTTTTACAATAGCTCCACACAAGAGGCCCAGAGGAAAATAATTCTGTATAAGATAAAAGTCGCCTACAATAATGCTTATCGCCAACTTTTCCGCCTTCCGAGATACTGCAGTGCTACGGAAATGTTCCTGGAGGGACGAGGGCACACTTTCCGAACACTTCCCCGCCACCCATGGAAGGTTTATGGCGCAGACTACGCCAATCGAAGAATGCGATCATCACCGCCATGAATGCCTGAATGGAGTCCTCCCTGATGGCTCTCTGGAGACGGGAGACGGTGAAATGCCCTCCGTAAACAGCAGTTTGCATTCATTTTAATGTTAATTTTTTTTTTCAGTTTCATTTCTCATGTTTTATACGCAAATTCGTGTTTTTTTATTTTATTTATATGTTGTTATTTTTACTTTTCATCTCTTATTATTTGTCTTTCTTTTGTTATTTGCACCACCCCTGCATACATTCTGGAATAAAATATTATTATTATTATTCACCTCAAGGCCTCTGTCATCTTTGGGGAGCTCTGGGAAGAAAAAAGATGTGAAAAGGAGCTAGAAAACTGGAGGTCAGTGGGTCCAAGAGAGACTGACATGTGAATCCTTCCCTGTGTAGCGGTGCTAGGCGATCGGTCGAGAGAGTACTACTGGAGAAACCAAATAGTCTCCCTCAACCAGTCTCTTCCGATAAGGCCCGCCATGCAGCAAGCGGGCAGTCGGGCATCCGCCGCCAAGACCTAGACAAACCTCACCCCCAAGAACCCGGGCACCCCTACTAAGTCACCAAACATAGCGAACCACTTGGGGTGACCTATGGCAGAGGTGTTGGTTATCCAATAAATGGTTCCCGGGGCGGCGGTACCCATAACCGCCTCCCAAATTGAAATGATTAAAAAATTGGATAAAGCGTTGGTTCATATTTACGCCACTGCCGTCTTACATTATTTATAACTCTGTCAATCTGTATTCTTATTCCTAAATAGAAAAATGGGCTGACCGAACAACTCAGAATCAACACTTCCTTTGCAAAATCATTAAAAGTGAAAAAAAACTTGGTTAATACCATAGATTACGATATTTAAAAAATTATCACTTTTAACGACTTAGTAACAATATATTAAAAAAATTGGTTAAATAGATTATGTTAGGTTAGGTTATCGGTTATTTTTCAATTTTTTTTCTCATAACTTTTAATGACTTTTCAAAGGGTTGTTAAATGGTGAATGGACAACTCAAAATGAAATCAACTCAGAATGTCTAGTCCAAGAGCCCGGGACGATCAGACTCGCACCCGCTTGCATGTATACATCGCGCTTGCACCTACGATAGACTTTTAATGTGTCTGATAAGGTGTAAGAACCATCGAAACTGTCTGGTTACTGAGAAAACGTCTTTTGATAGTTCCTCAAGTAACATATATAAAATTCAACTTTTATACTCTAACGTAGGTACAATTATAATTCATTACAATATATATAAGGGTGTCTGACAGGGGGTTGCAACTGTACTAAGTGTCTGACAATGGACAATGTGATTTCTAATATTATTCCAAATAAAATATGTAAGAACTGAGCTTAATTTAACGAAATTGAGGGGCAATTTTAAACACCTTTGCCACCAAGCCACCGTGATCCAAACTTCATAGTCGTGGATCGTCTTTACCCGTATTAGGGACATACACAGAGAAACTTTCAGGTTTCATAAAATAACAAAGGTCTGATGGTCACGGGCTCGTGCTTTAGTACTCCTTTGAAAAGTCTTTTTTTTTTTACGTTAGATCCACGCAGGAGGCGTTGAGGAAAAATATTTCCCCTCAGGGCCTATGTCATCTTTGGGGATGCTGTGTGGAGGGTATTTTCAGAAAAGGAAGGAAAGGAAGTTCTGTAAAGGAAAAGGGTATTAGGAGTGGGTAGGAATCCGGGGGTCAGTGTGTCCAGGAGCGACGGATTAAAAGTGATCTAAAAAAGTTTAGGTTATGGGCTATTTTAAATTTTTTTTTTCATAGCTTTTAATTTTCAAAGAGGTGTTGAGTTGAGTTGATTCTGAATTGACATGGAGCCATGGAGGATTGGATGGAACGTTTGATGCAAACCAAATAAAAATAAAACACATTAAAAATTAGAAAATTTATTTGGCTTTGTGAAAAATTAATAAAATAATTTACATCATGTTATGACTAGAAGATTATTACTAATACATACAACATAGTATTATTAATTGATATTAATTTTAATTAGATTTGACAATTCAGTGAGAAAATAAATATATTGTTAATTTAAAAATTATCATTATTACTAAGTACAAGTAAGTAATTTTAAAGAAACCTTTGCTTGTGTTAGTGGTATTATACTGGATAGATCAAAAAATAATTTTTTTTAAGCATCTTTCGGCATTTACGGGGTAAGAGGGGATTGCGGAAGTTTGTTCCAAACTAGCTTGAAAGGGTTTTTTTGAAATTTTGGATACTATTGAAAGATATTGAAATACAAGAGATATGCTATGATGGCCGCCCGACCATCATAGCATAGACACCCGACCGTCGGCGGACTACTATTAATAATAATAATTAAATATTTGCTTAGTGCAGTTTTGTGATATTTTGATGGGCATAGTTTGAGCACGGAAGAATTCGATCATTTTGGCGATTTTTTTAAGGTGTGCAGTAGTATTGGTTAACAATACAGTTTGAATACGGAAAGAATTCATTCATTTAGTTGATTTTTTAAAGGTGTGCTTGGGTAACAATATCGGCGACGCCAGGAAACGCAGTCCCAGCCAGTAAAAACTGCGGATAGCACATCTCTTATATTTCAATATCTTTGGTGTGCACACAAATACATTCAAACGTCTCTTCTTTAAAGTGATTTTTCTGAACATATATTTTGGTTGTTCATTAGGTCGGCACATAATAGGTAAGTACTGAAAAGAATTGAAAAACCAAACATTATCACAGTTAAAAAGTCTACATTATATAGTTTATATATAGTATATTTACAGCACGTTCCAAAGTGGAAGATACTTTCAGTATCGCCCTGGTGTAAGTCCACCACTCAGAATTGAAACATTGCTTGAAATGGCTTTAGCCATGTTTGGTGACCAAATCTGAATAGCCAGGCACTTCCCCACTCTCCTCTTCCCCATCTCCTTTCCCTCCCCACTACCTTCAGCCTCACAACATACCCCGATTAGGGATGCCATAGTCTTACTGGCTCCAGACGGGATCAGCTGGAACTCATGTGAGGTATTCACATAAAAAAAAAGGATTTAAATTTTCAAATCTAATGAACCTAAATTATAATTCCAATACATAAAAGTGTGGAAAATTCTACATTTTAAGAATGAATTAAAAATTGATTACCTAAATTTGGTTGAGACGTGTTGCCATTTCTAAATAATAAAAAATTCAAAATAGTTTTAGAGGAAGACATAAAGATATCTGCAAATTCTAAATTTGAATTGTGTCCACCTACAACAAGGTTTGCTCATCAAGGCGGTAGAGCAGTGATTGGCTAGAAAGTCGTGACATAGCTTGAAGTTCATTTTCCACCAGGAGATTTGAATTTACTGCAAGTGGCGTCAGGTGAATGCATTTGAAAACGAATAATTTATAATACTTTGATATTACACTAATTATTATATTAAAACTAGCTTTCAGAATAAAAGGGAAAAATACCAGCAATATTTGCAGAGTTACTTCTACATTGATGACATAGAATCGTGGTTATTAGTGTCTTGTATATATATATTTTAACAACTTCAATTCGACTTGTATCGACAAATGTTAGTGCTACGAAATTAACTTAGATTTACCAAAAGGTAATATCATATACATACCTAGTGAAAGAGAACTTTCCTTTCGGACTCCAACTAGACTTCGAGCTACGTCACAAGCTTGCTAACACAGCGATGCGTTTTTTCCGTGCCTGTAAGAGCAAACCCCTGCATTTTCTACGAACCTCACACCTATTTCTAATAATTTTGAATACAATAATAAAATTGACCCACTTTGGAAGCAAACTTTTGTTTTGCATATAAATTTTAATATCTATGTTATAACCATAGCCACATTTGTCCAATCGTCACCTTAGTTGGATAAGGTTCTAACTACGCCTTACCACGCTAGGGACTTTGACACCTAAGCACATGTTCTTAGGTATCAAAGTCCTTACCATTGTAAGGTGCAGTTAGACCCCTATCCAAATGAGGTGACGCAATACATCTTATGAAAAATTTTATTTCAAGTAAGAACTTTATATAATTATAATTAAAATATTGTAATTTGTATTTTTTTCAAGAACTTAAGGTTAAACGCAACGTACGTTATAATCTACGCATTCACAGATGGCGCCAATAAAATTATTTTATGTTTTAAACACTTTTGCAAGTTATGCTTTAAGATATTAATAATAATTAATTGTTCGCACCCGTAAATACGCAAAATGAATATGAATAAATAGTTTTTTCAATAAAAAAACTCAAACCTTTCAAGAGAGGCTGACAGATACAAAATTACATCGGTGATTCAATCCAATATTGTATTTGTCAGCCTCTCTTGAAAGGTTTGAGTTTTTTATTGAAAAAACTATTTATTCATATTCATTTTGCGTATTTACGGGCGCGAACAATTAATTATTCTTAATATTTTAAAGCATAACTTGCAAAAGTGTTTGAAACCTAAAATAATTTTATTGGCGCCATCTGTGAATGCGTAGGTTATAACGTGCGTTGCGTTTAACCTTAACAACAAAAAAAACATGTCATGAGAAATCAAATGTCAGAAAATTCAATCAATCAATGTCATGGATTTGAAAATTTGAAAAATTTGAAAATTCAAAATTCAATCAATGTCATAGATTTGTTTATTTTTATAAAAAAAAATAAGGAAAAACAGTATGGATGTACAAACTTACATAAGCACTTATGGGCTTTACCAATGTAGATATATTTGTTTAAATGTTTATTAGTTCCTCCTTTGGCCCTCTACACTGATAAGTTTGTCAATTTCTAATTTCTATTTTTAAATAATTGTTTAAATTAATTATTTGAAATTAGATAGGTAACTTAATTTCTTTAACCCTAATTTCCATACATGTATAAAAATATAAATGTTTGTCCATAATTTTTCATAAGTATAATACATTTAATAAGCAAATTATAAATGAAATACAAAATAAATTATGCAAAAGACATTGATTTTAGTCCAGAAAATCATCTGAGCACAGCATTTTTCTTTGAAGAAATACTTATGTAGGTATAGGTCTATCATACTTGTACTGTTTCACAGAACTCGTAGAGATGCATAACTTGCGTACAGCGTGTTTCGTTTAGACTTTAATAATAATAAAAACAATTACAGAATGATTATCTCACAATTCAGAGTTCGAAGCCAAAAGGTGTTAAGTTGGTTAAGTAGGTGAAAGTTATTAAAATAGTTTATCTGAATGCGATAATCTCCAGGATTGAATTATATATTATAGATAGGTTCATGTATTATCAGCCTTAGCCGTTGTCTATATCCTATATTTATTAGTAGTTTACTTAGTCCAATTAATAAATGAGATGAAAAGTAAAATAAACAAATTGCATCGGGAAAACTGACACAAGTAAATCTATTGACAACGATGCGAACATTAAATAATGAAAATTGAGATTATTCCACCAGCAATATCATGCACCGATCAAACTGGAACCGATATGAATAGGACACACTATATGCTTCTTAACAATATTATTTTACGAGCATCATATACTCTTGTTGTCCCTCTTCCGCTAGCGACAATAAGTAAACAAACAAGACAAAGGGCTGCTTCTCGCCAGTGGAAATGTGTACCGTGTTTTTTATTGCTTCCGACCCTCGCTGCATGACCTATAACTTCCTATATTGAACACAACATATATACTATTATTAATATTAGTATCTTACACTAATTTATAAGGCTAATGTTACAATAATATTACACTTATTTTGGTTAGGCGATTTTTGGTTGTTACTTGATTTTTATAAAATACATCATACATAAAGCTATCATTAATTAAGAAGGGTATTTCCTATTTATCTATCAAATAGCCTATTTGACCATTACATTATTTAAGTGGTACATTATTTGAATGCAGACAAACAACCAGTTCACGAACACATTATTCCGTATAAGTAAAAGTCTGAGGTATTAATAGTTTGGATAGATGGCCATTGTAAAAAGGGAATTAAAGTATTGACAGACTACGCTATATTGTAGCAAGCATTTTAGGCATATACACTGAAATATGCCAGTCTATCATAGGCATAGTGTATAAAACAGCAAATAATAGCACTTGAGGTTACTTTTACAGTGTTCCAACTGCTAAAATCATGTTTTAAAAATTAAATGTTTAATTTTAAATCAGAAGTTGGGAGACTGGCAACTGGTAAGAGAGCACGATCATAATATTGTTAATTTTAAAACTTCAAAATTAAATTATAGACATTTTTTTTAATATCCTTCCTCGGTTCTTCGGGTCATTATGACCCGAAACTGAAATTTAACTGAACATAAAAGTCGTAATTATGAATAATTTATAATGACTCTGTGACAATTATTAATTATCCATTCATTTATTGTCTGTATTGTAAAATTATGGATGTCTCTTATGTTAAGAAAATTAAGTTTTTTTTCTATCATAGGTTTCACGGGTCAATAATACCCGAGTATGAAAAAGGTCAATTCCATTCAAAGATGGTTCTTGTCTCGGCCTACAGTTGGCCTACGGCCGGAGGGTTTTGGCCTACAGTTGCAAACGAATGACAGGAAGGTGGCCTACAGCCATATTTCATAATATGATTGATATTTCATGTTTGAATGCTTACATGAGGTGTGTAGAAGCAAAGGCAGCAATCTCCACTTTCATTTTTTTGAAAAAAAGGCAAAAAACACATTGATATCTTCGCACATTGATATCTTTGCACATTTATATCTTTGCCTTTGATACAAATTTTCAAACCCTGATTTTGATGGGAGAAAGCTGAGTTTGTAACTAACCAGATTTGCAAATTGACTTTAGGTTCTCAATTCGAATCACTATGAAACTGCATTTACAACTTTTTTCCAATATTTTGGAGATTGCTGCCTTTGCTTTTACACACCTCATATTATACTGTGACCCTAATACAGATTGGAAACATTTTTATTTAATAAAAATGTACTACAAATAAATAGATTTTGTATTTAATTTAAAACCATTACTTCATATTTTTGAAATCAGGTCAACATGACCCGAAGGCCTTAAGTGTACATAGTATTTGAGGAATCGAGGAAGGATACATATATAAACTTGACACACTTAACTTTGCAGGCAGCCAAAAGAAAGGATAACTATCAAAGTATGTAATTATTTTTAGCGCTAGCGACACTGTCAACTCAAGAGTTAAGTGAGTCAAGCTGTATAAATAATTTGATTGTATTGAACCGGTGTTGCAAAATCTTATACATATAATAAATTGATAATATTTCTAAAGAATCATTATATAGAAATGTCAATAATATCAAGAGAATGTTCAATTCAGTACTTCTAAAGGTAATTTTCTAAATTATTGAAAATAATGGTAGACAATTTGCAGATATAATGTGGTTATGGATATAATTTATGGATGTTTTTCATTGTCTTAATATATTAACCTTTTCACCGCTATGGGTACATATATCGATGGACCAGTTGATTATTCAGACATCTCCAAATACTTAAGTACAGATGTACAAATGGACATAAGAGCTTCGCCAATGTATATATAATGTTTGTTTAAACGTTTATTGGTTCCTCCTTTGGTCCTCTGCTTGATAAGTTTGTCAATTTTCAATTTCCAAAAATATTTTCAAATAATTGTTTCAAATAAATCTTTGAAATTAGATAGATACTTAATTTCTTTAATCCTAATTTTCCATGAATGCATAAAAATATAAATGTTTTCCCATGATTTTTCATGGGTGACGAGCAAATTATAAATGCGTATAAATAAGTTTTAATTTAAAATAAAACAATAACTTTGTAAACACCACTTTTTATTTTTTATGTACTTAATGCCGACCGGGTTTCGCTACCACCGTAGCTTCTTCAGGGCAGTACAGAACTCTACTAAAATTAAGTTACATGTGTTATAGATAATATACATATGAAACATACAAAGAGCATCTTAGGTGTTTACACAGCAATGGTTTCTCTGAATTTGCAAACCACCTGATAGAAACCAACCATAATTTCGATAAAAACTCAGGCGTCACCCTTATTCATAAAAACACGATAGGTATCAGATTGGATAATTTAGAAGCCCTAGAATTAAGAAGAGCCAAAAATATTAATAGTTAGGTCATTAACAATCAAATAAATTTAAATAATAGTCCAATACTGAAGTTGTTCCCTATTGACAAAAAACATTCCCTTTCCTTACCCAATGCTCCATCTACACTTATCCCTACTTCCTCCTCCACTTGAGTAGTCCGGCCGATTTTGTTTTTAACCCATATGTATATTATCTATAACACATGTAACTTATTTTTAGTAGAGTTCTGTACTGCCCTGAAGAAGCTACGGTGGTAGCGAAACCCGGTCGGCATTAAGTACATAAAAAATAAAAAGTGGTGTTTACAAAGTTATTGTTTTATTTTAAATTATAATGTCACATCACAAAGTATCTGCTTCATATGAACAAAAAAAAAAAAAAAAGTTTTAAGATAAGAGGAAAACAATATTCGGTTACTTACCATAAATCTAGTATTATTTACAGGTGTCTATATTTTACATATCAAAATGCTATATAATAACCACGGGAGACATAATGTTCCAGTACATTAGTACGACATTTTGGAATATCCTACTAGTGACCCAGAAAACATCAACATTTTATTTAATTCACCACAAGTTTTTCTACATTATAATTGATTTGGTACTTGGTATTTGGTATACTGGTATAATCTGAGCATTGTACCAAATAGAGGGAACATTTTTACACATAACTGCATAATCAACTCAAATGGAGACGTCTGACTAACCAACTGGACGATTGATATGTGCACGAATAAACCGTGCCCTCAGCCTCACATGCATATACACATGCATTCATTTTCATGGAAAATATATTATGAATGTCATAAGAAATGTTGGGTGCATCCTTTATTCTATAAACCTCAGAAAGGCGGTGAAAAGGTTAAGGCGATAATATAGCATTAACATGAGTTTCTCAATTGTTTTGAAAGATTTTAATTTCATTTCATTTCAGTATAATTTCCCTTTGAACTTTTTTACTTTCACATTATCACAATCTTGTTTTTTCTAAATGAAAAATTTTGCTGTCAATAAATTAAATAAATAAAAAAATTATTTGATTTGGCATAACAATAACACTAGTGAACCTTGGTTTTTAAATTTTTGGAACTTTTATTTTACAGTAGGTACCTACCAAAACAAATTGCTTGGTTCTAGCTGTGTTTAGAACCCTGTTGAAGAAACTTTTACTGATGAATAATTCTTAGCAGCTAATGTTATCGAATCCCGCAGTCCTCAGTCCATTTGAAATAAGCCTGAACTTTACATCGACACAGCCGTATGAACTGGTAGTAAGCACTGAAAATAAATAATTCATTTGTATGATTAATTTCAACCAACAAATTTAATTTTTCACTATCATACTAGCTTATGTGGGATTTACACTAATCGATTGACGCACGGCAAAAATCAACCGTGTAAATAGTTATGTTGATTAATTTTTGTGGTGTAATTCCATGTTGCTACCTCCTCTTTTAGCTAACGTTTCGAACAGCATTGCAGTGTCCATTATCAGTGACAAGGTTTTTGTAGGCCAGACAGAAAGGACAATTTCAAAAGGACAAGAGAAAACTTTCGAGCATGTAAACTCATCCTGGCAAATGGCAATTGCCAAGAATTTAAATGAAGCCGGCCATTTCTTTGGATTTGTTTTGAAGTCCTGGAAATACCCAAATGTATAGAACACAACTAATCACCGAGGTAATTGAAATTCCCGAAAATCCTAATATGTATTAATAAAGACGACGGGGCTGACCTCAATAGTTCTTGGTATCCCGTAAATGATGGCCGCATCAAAACTAAATGCAGAAAACCATTTTAAATTATTCTGCAATACCGGCTCTTAAGAGCCGTTCGCGTTGATGGAGTATTTTAGTCGAGTAGCAAGTATATTAGTAACCAAGCACGTCCCAACACCACAATTTTATAATAAACACAATGATATAACTTTGTTTTATTCCACTTTATTATTTTCTTCTCCAACCGGTTTCGGTTCGACCTGAACCTTCATCAGGGATGAATAAAAATATACTGCTTTAAAAATATACCACAATTGTAGTAGTGGGTTAGTCAGCTCTTTAGTCAATTCAATCCATTTCGTTCTATTTTTTCGGCGAGTAGCGACCCCCACCACGCGTCCCTGCGCACTGACATCCGCAAACTTGTCATTTTAGCAGAGTTCATTTGTAGACGTGCGGAAATGTCGTGGCAATGGAGCGAAGATTCCACTCTAAAATTATTTAAATTATTTATGCTGCTATTAATCTCTTTTCGTGTCCATAGTTTATTGTAGACACATTAACAGTCTTTGATCCTCGAAAGGCGCAGTCCGTTTCAATAATTTTCCTTGCGCAAAGTGCTGACCAAAATAATTGTGAGAAAAATATTGAAGATTGCTCGTGAATTACACAACAACTCCCCTAATGCTCCCGTAATTTAAATCACCCCAATATATCGTACATACATAGATAATATTGTAATAAAAAAAGGACCTACAATAGCTGTTTTTGCCGTCTGCCAGAATTTTGGGATTAATCAGTTCTGGCTTCCGTCCCGTGGCCCACGACATGAAGTCAGCAAACTTAGAGGCAGGTTTGGGGGTGAATAGATAGACAAGATCGTGCCTCTCTCCAGCTGTGGTGGGTAAGTGAATGCGGCCATATCCTCTGACTGCCTCCACTCCCCAAGAGGTGACTCCGTACACCGATAGAATCAACTGTGGCCCTGGAAATATTGTTAAGATTATTTTACCCATTGTGGTTTCTCTTATTCAACTAAAACAGGAGTATTGTATATTAATTTAGTATTTCAGAGATTTTTCAGTAATCATATGTTAAAATTAAACACAAAAAATGTTTATTTTTTTACAAACACAAAAGAAAAGTAAAAATCAGTCAAACAGTTACAAACACACAAAAAAATAAGTAATGGGTAGTTACTACTCGTGACTTAAATGCGATTTATTGAAAAATAATGCATTTCAAGAGAGTTTACCAGGTTTTTAAAAAACATTTAACAATCAATATTTTGTCCGTGTTAAATCCAAAGCAATAATGATTCTCGATTTCGTCATATTTCCCCTTTTGCAATTTGTTTGGTGTTTTCCATCCCATGATTGAATAATAAAATAATGCCATTTCAAGCAATGTTCAATTCTGAATGGTGGTCTTACACCAGGGCGATACCGAGAGTACCTTAAACTCTGGAACGTGCCGTAAATATACTATATATTATTTTTAATTAAGTAATTGTGAAACACCACAAATCAATCAAATAAATTTTATTTGCGCACGCCCGGTTCCAACCCGCGACCTTCGGATTGTGAGTCGAGAGTCATACCTCGGGACCACAGAGGCCGTCAAGTGGGCTTTGGCAACTTTACCGTTTATTTTTTTTTAATTTAAACAATTTATACTACATGGTTTAAGCAAGTACCAATAAAGTTTTATATATCGTATGTAGAATATGTAAATGATAATTTTGGATTGTGCATTCTCACTTGAAATGCAGACCTACTTCGTTTGTATTATATAACAACAAAAATGGTATAAATTCAAGTAAAAATGTTAAAAATATTAGAAAACAAATTAACTTACAGCCAAAGGGACTCCTAGTTTTATAGGAAACTTCTACGGGCATGTTGAATACTATATCGTCTATCAGAGAACCTCTCTTCGAGGTTTGAGTAACTCCGCCATCCACACCGCCGATTAATTCCCATTCACTTCCGCAGACAATATCGTAACGCAGGTAAAACTCGTCGTTTTCATTTCCGCCCTCGAATTTTGCGCATTGTATTTGCCCATTGAAGTTGATCAATAAATAGGCTTCCTCTTTTTCGGACATTTTGATATCTCGTTGCATAATTTACAAACACATAGTATTAATTCAATTTATCACCACTGCGAAATAAATTACTATTAGAATCTATTAAAATTGTAGTCGTCCCGTCGAATTGAACCGAAATTAACATCATCTGTCAACGCTGTCAAAATTGTTTTGTTTATACTTTGCAGGAAAGATGTTTATACTTTGGTTGATGGATGAATTTGAATTCAGCCAGTAAGATTTTGTAGGTCGCAGAGAGTACTAAATAGCAGATTTTATGAACCTCTCTCCAAAATGAATGTTTTTAAAACAATAGCGTTTTGGGCGGTTAGGACTAGAATCATGAATACAACTCACAATTTTAAAAAATCTCAAAAATTTTCTGTGATATATTTTTTAGTTTGAATGTATCTCGCTGGATGACGCTGATAAAAATAATTAGCCTGCTCAAATGTATCGAATTTTCGATGAACTTCCTGTGTTGTCGCCCATAGTATTTGATCTCAAGCCGTTACGCGACTGCAGACCGACAGAGCTGTGGAGAGCTTCCACTATTGGGAAGTAGATGGCGGTAGTAGTTATTTTGCCATAAAAGCGACCATTGTTGAAAATCGGCCTGCTGTTTCCCCCTGACTCGTCGAAATCAGAAATTATTTGTGTTTTTATGGGACCCGTCATAGTTTTAGGAGGTAATCTATTTGTTAATCCGATATTAAGGATTATTTTTTAGAAGAGTAAAGTAGCCTCACTGTCTAAAATATTGTATTTACCAAAAAAAACGTGTTTCATTCAAGCATCGATTTGGCGATTACCATTCCCACATCCATTTAATTTTCGTGTGCGTTTCGACAACATGCCAATTTTGCGATGCTTTTAAAGTGTTTCGAGTGTTTTTTGTGTTCTGTTTAACATTTATCGAGTGTATTAAATGTTCGCGCACCGTTTAAATTACAGTTAAATTGCAGTTAAATCAGTCATTTGAGGATGTTGTACCTGACATGAAGGATGGACATCCGTAATAAAATCGCCGGCTTTGATATGGGCGATTGTCTCCGCTCATAGTTCTGCTGAAATAAGCTTTGTCTTGTTGGATAAAGCCGTTTATGTGGTTTTTGGGTTCTGGACAAGCCACAAGCCACGATGTCGGGAGGTTCACATCACAACCCTCACGGTAGGCAGGGGCAGCCAGCCCCTGGATGGAACCATTTGCAGGTAAATCCTCCCTTATTCTCCTTCATCGCTCATCTTACTACATAGTATAATTACTATCAATACTGTGACAAACATCGAAATGCTGTACGTTTGTATACTCCCTCTAAGTTGAGCCAAAATGACACCTTGTAAATTCGGTGCAATTTTGAAATGCCTATGTTTATTTTGAACATTGGACTTCACAAGCTTTTTTGTTAGTTAAATAATAGTGGTGGCATTCTGAATATAATTTTTTTAGATGGAGTTTTTTTCCTTATTGTGTTCATAATATTATCATTGATGTTTATCTTCGAAGCTTCTACCTAGTGACATAAATTCATCCCTTAGAACTTATAATGATTAGGAACACTGTTTTTACAAAAGCCCACTGTGTTAAACTTATGTAGTCATAGTGAATAGTGATATATCTTTAGACTGGGGTCATAGTGCTAATGGTGTTTTTATTACTGGAGACCTAATTAACTAAGGGAGGAATACAAAGCTTTATTGTTAAATCAAGATGAAAAATTTCGATAATTATTTATTTGCACTAAATGATTTTATCACAAATATCTCGTTCTCATTTTGGAAAATGTGACTTCATCATTTAAAAAAAATATATTTTCTGCTTCAAACAGTTTTCGGGCCAATTTAAAAATATATCATTTATAACCCCTTTTTCCCCCGTAGACGAATAATAAATCCATTTGTAATTAAGTCACTAATACGTATTTCAAATAAAACGATGTATCAAAGAAACGTTTTTGATTTATAGGTGCCAAACTACTTTCCCCGTCAGCCTCAGGTGGCGCACATGTCCTCGGACCGCCCCCTGTCGCACTCGCCCCTGACCTGGCACACGCCCACCCCGCCAGAGCATGTGAAGGGGGCACCCCTGCCCTTCCGCCACACTCCCACTCCTCCGGACGTGCAGGCGCTGAAGGCCCAGCCCAACATCTCATACCGGCACACTCCCACCCCGCCTGACCGGGACAGAGACCTCAAGTCCTACCGACACACCCCAACCCCGCCTGACAAGGGGCCCCCTTACCGCCACACTCCCACGCCTCCTGACATGGCGCACGGGATGAAGGCGGGGGTGTATCGCCACACGCCGCCCCCTGAGGGGCACAAGGGGGCCAGTCCGCTGTTCAACCTGCAGCAGATGATCAGTGATACTAGAGGCGGGCAGCGGCCGCCGGATATCAGAGGTAATTAACTATTTACTAATAGATAACCCGCTCTGCATATTTTTTGCTGCTAAGCGCTGCGGGCAACTTTGGACTCCACCCAATTTAAGTGTCTGTGACCATGTATGGGGCTTCCCCCTTTTGTATATTTAAGTTATCTAAGCGTTTTCCTTTATTATTAATGTGTAGAATATTTATCCCTATATTTTTTTCAAAATTATGAGTTGTTATCCCCGTATAAAATGAGTAACAGTCATTATTCGGGAATTAGTCAATTTATGATCTTTATCTTTAATGTTCCTCAAAAAATTATCGATATTATTTCTTGTACAAAAAGCTGGTTTAATATTAGAAGGGAGATTTTTGCGACATTGAACAAAAAATTATTAATATATAAAATTTACGCCATTTAAGCCATTATTTATCGTTATCATTATTAGGATTGTATAGATGTTTATTTTTTTAAATTTCGCTTAGTTTTTTTATTTAAGATGTTATCAATTAAACTTGGTTCATATCCGTTATTTACAGCAATTTGTTTTATTATAGAAATTTCAGAAAGGAAATTATTATTTTGGGACATTTACTAGGCGGTGTATCATGGAGTGGAAGGCGGATTGTTTTTGTGAGACAGGGTAATTGGTTGGTTGGACAATTGCTTTCCGCCCGAAGATTTTATGTGTCATTAGAGAATGCAAGGCCTACTAAACTACAGGGTCTAAATAACAGATCAAAAGCCAAATTAAGTTGTCAGTACTGTCGCTAAGTAAACTTTACTGTTTAAAATAGTCTAATTGCTCTGTTTATTTATATGATTGCGGTAAAACAACACACAAATCAGCAGTGACAATAAGAACAATAACAATCAACGCCATTTGCAAACTGTTGTTGCTCTGTTACAGCTTGATCACTTGATGGAAATTTTCGTTTATTTCATCCATTTGCACATATTCTTTGAATGTCTATCTTCGTCATACATGAACAATGTTTGAATTAAAAATTTACTGGAAACGTAAGAGTGTTCCTTACTTGCCACATTTAATTTTGAGTTTATGAGTCAATCGCAAGTCTAGATGTATTGTAACATCATTGCAAATTCTATTATTAGTTTCCATTCTCAATTTTTCACTCATTTTCTTTCCGCAACATTGGAGTCTCAAAATGTATACATTGGCTCCAGTCATTAGGAAGCTTGTGTGGTGTGCATCAGGCGCGGTCCCTCCTTAAATACTATGGATGCGGCACTTTCCTTCCTTTCTAGGCATATAATAAATATAATAATAATTGTTATTTATTTATTCCGCATCAAAAAAAAGCTTTGGGCTTATTTTTTTCTAGCCGTAAACAGTAAAATACTGCAATTTAACGACACCGTCACAATCTCGGTGGCCAAAAACAACAAAACGCGACGCGCAAACCGGGCCGAAGTACATATAATACCATTCTCGATGGTCGTGTGTCGAATGTCGCATAAACGCACCAATACCAGCAACAGCGGATTCTCTGCTTCATTCCGCATCTACGATGTTAGAAAAAGTTTGATTTTTGCGCAAGCGTATTTAGTTCTGCCTGCTGAGTTTGTCTGAAGCCGGATACGCATTTCATGGGAGCATCCAACGCACAGAAAATTACTTTAATGTGCATAGGCATAGTGCACAAAATAACATAACCAAAACGCGTCGATTTAATTCGGTACATATTAGATTTTTTCGCACGACCATTTTGACATTTTGGCAATTTGGCTTGAATAACTGAAGCCGATTCATATGTTGAATATCTTTCGAATATCCATTTAATTTATTTAGTTTTAGAACTGTAATAATAGATGTAAAGAAGCATAAAGGATTTATAGAGCTTATTTGATATTAGATAGGTATATATTTCAGCATCCCTTATACAAAAAGTCACCGACCGCCACTGGTGTGCAACTATTTCCCTTGGTTAGTTTTTTTCATATTATGCAACTAACTTAAGTTACTAGATTTTTCATTACTGCCGCTATGTTTGCACTCATTTTCTTTTGCTTTATTCCCATTTTTATACTTTTGCATAGAAATTAATCTGTACTTCTAAATAAATTGTTTTTTTTACTGCATGTTTTATTGCATATAAATTTATTACATCATAACATTATGTAAATTAGCTAGTTTCAATCTGTCTAATTTCATGTACAATGTAAGGTTTATTTATTATAATACTGTCACAGGAAGGCCATACTGACAAACAACAACAACAAAAAAAAAAAAACATTTTAACATTGAAATGAAAAAAATATATTGTACACAGAATGCTCCTTTTGCAAATTATGGGCACTGCTGATCTCGGTGTAGGATAAAATAGCTTTACTGCTAAAGCAAGACATAAATATCAGGCATAGTACTGAATGATTGTGCATTTATTTTATGTAATTAGTAATGCAGACATTAAACATTTACAGCCTTACTAATAAAAAAAACACTTCCCAACTGTTAAACGGGATTTTAGTTACACTTTGAACAAAGACTGTACAGTTTCTACTAATAAAAAATGTCTTTAACTGTGCTGTGAAAGAACTGGCAACTTTGGTACACTTGATTTTCCCGGCAAAATGACATATTGGTTTATGATTGTGGTGTTATGATTCAAATCATGTTTTGTTCATAATTTCTATTCTAATAACCAATTCACTATTATATTAGTGTAATTCAATAGATTTGCTATTATTTGTGTTATTTTTTGTCAGTTTTAATCCTTGTTTTTGTGGATGTTGTGAATTTAGTATCAGAAAAACAAAAACCCTCTCTCTGTACAGAAGCGGGCGGTCCGTTTAATAGATTCTTCTATCTTAATAAACAGATTGAAATCTTTAAAGCACAGGCGTCGAGTGGGAATGCTGTCCTTGTTCTACTGGTATTTCAATGGAAGAATGTCCCTTTGATCCCCTCGGCACCGGTGCATAATCGGGAAACGCGCAGTACACGGTTGACTTTTGTCACATAAGAATGGGTCGCTTCTACGATTCGTTCTTGAGTTCAACAGCTCGGCTGTGCAATGATTTGCCTTGTGTTTTCTCCCTCCTACAACATTTAAATTATGAAAAAATGTCATTGTAAAAGTTAGGTTAATTGGGACATTTTTTATTTTACTTTTAACCCTTTGAGCAGTATGGCCGCATGTATGCGGCGGCACTCGAAAGATCCATTTTAAGTATCGCAGCGTATGTGTGGCTGCCGTACGACCTTATTAAAAAAAATTCTACGCCATGTTTGTAATTTTGATTAAATTATGATTTATAAATAATACAAATATATTTGTCAAATATTTTTATGTATTACAAAAAATATAAGTAAATGCTAAAAAATAACTCACTAATCAAATGGTTAAGGCACGGTCACAGGCAGCGTTAAAAGCGCAAGCACTTATCTGTTCAACCGCGAGCGCTTATGTGTTTTACTATCACATTACGCTATAAAATATTTCTTCCTATGGTAGAAGAGGGGGTCAGTTGAATTAGAGAGCTGTCGCAAAATGTAATTTCTTTGTACTGGATCTGTCAACTTGACAGCAGCTCCGTAATTAAAATGGCCCCTCTCGTGTTAACGGCGGAGAGGGGGTCGCATAACTTTTCGCATATCGCGTGAGTAGCGGTTACAGCGTGTATGTAACGTTGAGCTTCAAGCGCATCATCTGCGTAGGTGGGACAGGTCTGTATGGGATTGTGTGGAGAGCGAAATTGTGCATGCGATGATCTTTTATCTTTGTGTGTGACATCTGTATTACCGCATGAATATAATATTTCCACGAAAGCAATGTTTTTTAATAACAGAAAAATGCCTTTTACCTAAAATGGTATTTGTTTTTATAACGCCTTCACAAAGAAGAAATGTAAAGGACATTTAAAATACTTTTTAAAAAATTCCAAAAGGTGAGAAATTGTAATTTATAAAACATAAACCCTATTTGACTGGACAACCAATGTTTATATCTTTCTATGAACTATTTTGTCAGTTTCTATATTAGTAAGGTTTTCATATACACCATAGGTTCTCAACGTGGGTGATGACGCCCCCTTGTGGGCATTTGAGACTTTCAGGGTGGCTTTCAGAAGACCCAGAGAAAATTAGGGGGCGTTGAGTTGGCACAGTGGGGGCGTGGGCAGTAAAAAAAAGTATGTTCTAAAAAGACAAAAAATATGCTAATCACGCAAAGTAAACTTTAATATTGGTTAATTTTTGTTATTGCATGTATTCAGATCATTTTTATCAAATGTGTGAAAATTAACATATTTCGGAAGTTAAGGAAGTGGATGAAAATTGAACTGAAAGATTCCATTACATTCAGATCTACAATAAATTGGATGATTGAAAAAAAAATTGTATAATATTATCATCTTACCTGCATTATTATTATTATATTATATCATGAATACAAGAAGGAAGGAGGTGGCAACCCGTTACTTAAAATACAACAAAAGGTATAAAAAATTATTTATTTATTTAAACGCCCATAAGGCTTTTACATATAGTGCAGTACATGTTTTTGGAAAAATATAAGAAATAACATAATATAATATAAACATAATATAAATATAAGAAACAAAATAAAGATAACATAAGATATAAGATATACAAAATATAAATAACACCACATATAATAGTTGACACAAAACAGGTAACATAGAATATATGGTAAGTAAATTAATGTGAGATTGTTATTTTAATTATAGAGGGAAATACGATAGGATTGTCAATATTTATGTTTGTAATTAGCAAACTTTTTTAAAGTATTTATTATTTATACATATTTAATCGAATTAATTGATTCCGTGATAGTTGAGTATTAAATTATTTTTTATACCTTTTGTTGTATTTTAAGTAATGGGTTGCTACCTCCTTCCTTCTTGTATTCATGATATAGTTGAGCCCCCCCAATAGGTAAAAAAAATGGGGGGCTCCAGAAAAAAAAATATTGTCAAAGTGGGTGATGGGCAAAATAAAGTTGAGAACCTATGATATATAGGTTAGAGAAGGTAGAGAGAGGTCTTGTGAGTACTTTTTTTATTGGATACAACTGTGAGTACAAGTAAAAAAAAAAATGGTTTAAAATACTGGGTACAAAGTACATTCAAGTATTTTATATTTACTTTAACCTCTAAGAGAGTGAGTTTCTAAGAGACAAAAGTGTTCCAAGAGAGTGAGATTTTAGTATTTTAAAAAAATTACCTTTTTTTTTAAATACATACCTACATAATACTAAAATAATGAATTAATCAGATTTTAATAACAACAAAAAAATTAATATTATTAATAGCAGAATTTCTACAAACACCGCCGCACCATGTGCGGCCATAATCCTTTGAGCAGATTTTTTTTCGGACGCCAACTAACTACTACTCTCCTAAAGGTTAAGTATCTGGGGACTGGGGTTCGGGGACCAGGACCCGAGGTGGGTGTACTGAAGGGGAAGTTGAGGGGTAGGGGAGTAACAAGCAGCAATAACAACATTCTGAGGGTGTACAAAATAAATAATCTCCGTTTCCATATTTCTTTTAGTAGGTGAATTGTTAGTTCAAGGTTATTTCTAATTTTAGAATCCTTTAAGGTCGAAATGTTTTTTAGTTCACTTTTAATATTCTCTATTAATGTTAGCAGGTCCATTTTGTATTAAACTTGAGTTGGCATGCGGACGCAGGTCACTTCAGGTCGAATTGTTTAATGTTTGCGTGATTTTTATGGTGTGCACTTTCGTGGTTTAAGGTGGGTCACACAATATAATACGAAATAGGTAGTAGGTAGCACTGTTGGAGTAATTTTAAGTAAATACATCCAGTAGAAAATAATTTACACACTGTATATAAATGAATTGATGTAGGATAACTGCACTTGCAGTAAAATTTCCCAAATCTGTCAAATGAGTCCTATAATTTCAATACCCGCTATATCCGATTTTTTGACAAAAGGATCTGAATATGACATCTTGTTCATATTTTTGCGAGGGACAAGAGCAACCTAAAATTGCCCTTATCATGACCAAAAACCATGTTAAAACTGCGAGTGAGAAACGAAACCTGCTATATCATTCGAGAAGTTAGTATCAAAACCCGCTATATCGAAATTCAACCAATCAAAAGCAATTTAGAAACTCGCGCGTCAGGTCAGTTGAGTTTCAAAAGCCCCTTTATCTTGAATAATTCACCGAGTATCAAAATCCTATATATCCATTTTATTTATCGAAATTATTAAATTATGCTAGACATACATAAAAAAAAATTAATACCTCGAGAATTACATTACTCCATTTCATTATTCAAAAAATTGAAAAGCAATTACTTATTTATGCTAGAGATGTGGCAGTTTTTTGGGGTTTTCTTCAATTCAAGAAGTTAGCGAATAAAAAATAGAAATTAATAGAAATTAAACTACTCAAATAATAAAATCAATTATGGGATGCTTCCTATTTAAATGTTTTTTTTAAATTGTTGATTGCACTCTTGAAAAATCATTTCGATTTTCAAATATTTCATATAAAAATATGGCAATAAGCAAAAAAAAAAAAAACCTCCCAAATCAGTATGGTGATCCACGCCTTGAACTTGTTTTTATTTTATATGCAGTATAGGCTCGCTCATGAATTAAAATATTCTTAAAATATCTTAGGGTAATACTAGAGATGCCACGAATATTCAACTACTATTCGGTATTTGGCTGAATATTGCGTTCCATTAGGCCGAATACCGTACCAAATCATGTACGTAATAATTTTGCTTTCTTGCTCTCTTTCCTTCTCCACCATGCGAGATGTTGCTGTCACACAGCAAACAAACTGCCAGTGTATTTATTGTCTTCACTACAAATTTCATAATATTCCCAAATAGGTGATTATTTATTAAATGGTGTCGTTTCGTAAAGCTTTTCGCCAACAGTGATATTTTTTAAGATATACTATTTTAAGTAACACAATTTGATGTAACAATCAACAAATGCGTGTTTTGACACGACCTGAAGATGAAACAAATACGCCCAAGTCGTAGTTACCGCACGCACTTCAATGATGCAGGTCGGAACCTGTCACCCGCGAAATGCACCAAGTGTCGCCGAATATTCAGCGCTTCGGCCAAGAGCCTAGCCGAATATTCGGTTTTTGGCAAAATCACTATTCATGACATCTCTACAAAATGCTCAATATTGTCCCTTTTTCTCACACATCTTTCTAATAGACCAGAGCGAAAAGGCATCAGCATTTTATAGTGTGACACATCACAGCACAATCGGCAAATCATATCTATCTCATTCCACTAGACGTAGGCAAAAATACTTTGTTGTTCTTTTTCCTCATACAACTTTCTAATGGACCAGAAGGAGAAGCAGTATTTTATATATAAAGTACTACAAGGCTCGTAATATTTGTAAATACTAAGGAACCAGGTATTTTGAAGATTCGTCACAAGTAAAAAGTATGGCATGGATGTATCCAATATTTTTACTGAGTACGATAAATATGTCTCCTCTAATGCAGTTGTATATCAACTGTATAGCAGTTTTACCATGTTTATTAGTAAGGCTGTAATTGTTTTGAAATGTGCAATATGTATCAGAGTTGAAACATTAAATTAGAATAAAGTAGGACATAGCTATTAAAATTAGTTTAAAATATCTTATCTTGTGCACTTGAAAAGTGTGATAACAAACACGAGAAAAAATCTTTTTATGAGTTGGTTTTATTTGGAATCAAATGTTTGGTTTTAATAATTAAAAGTAATATTTCTCATTTCCAGACAACATGATGCAACGGTCAGAAAACCTGGGGTATTCCCGCCAATCTCCCGGGCTGGCCCTGGGCTCCATGGACCTGTCAGTGACGAGGTCTCCGAGAAATGGGAATCAGAACGGTGAGATAGGGGCCCCCATCAGTCTCTCCGTAAGAGATGCCACCAAAATCAATAGCTTGGATTCGGCAGAAATCACTAAAATACACCAAGTACCTTCATACCTCGATCGAAAAGCTTTAGAGATGAATAAGCCCTCGAGTCCGACTCTCATCGCCATGAATCAGAGCTCCAACAGTCCCAAGTCTCCCAAGTCTACAAAGAGGCCGGTGAAGAAGGTGGATTCTATCCTGGAACGTCTCAACAGCATGGGCGACGGGGTGGTTATCACCCCCATCCAGCATACACCCTCCCCACACTCCCACTCTGTCATCGTCAGCGCACACTCCCTGGAGGACAGCAACTCCAGGGGCTCTTCCTCCTCTGTCAACATCACTCCCCTGGTGGGTATCACCCCCTACCCTCTCACGCCACACCCCTGCGAGAGGGTCACCCCGCCCGCCTCGCACTACACCCCCGCACTGCTCAACACCAACACCCTCGGACAACTGCCGGCCATGCCTCATTCTGTCATCATAGAGAGCTCCACAGTCAAGGACGATACCACTTTGCCTTCTAACTGTTCCAACGAGGACTCCAACAGCTCCTCGAGCGACAGTAGCAGATCCAAGAGGCGCCGCAAGCAGCTCAAAACTTCTAAGATCGAGCATGACACTCCTCCGTGTCCCCCACTTCCTCCTGCCCTTCCTCTCCCCCTCCCCCTTCCCTGTGGCCAGCAACCCGCCAGTACCAGTAGTCAAATAGCCAACGATGAAACAGATAGCAAAATTATACAAACGCCATTAGAAAATCATACCAGTGACATTAGCCGAGTCCAGGAGCCTGCGCCTGTCCCTGTGCCACTTCACATAGTCAATGCCCAACCCGTAATCGTCAATACCAATTCTAGTATTGAGAACAAGGAGGAGGAGGCCCCGGTTGAGAGACGATTCTCCTCTGAAGATAACTCTGTGCCGGTGGTCTCCAAAACTAGAAGAAAAAATAGTTCAGAATCTGAAACCATAGATAATATAGCCGCCATGATTGCCTCCACGGACAACGCTGATAACTTTCCCAAACTGGGAGAACCTGAGATGGGGGACGGGAGCGGCCAACCAGTTACCCCCATGCAAACAGAACAGTTGAAGCAAGTCCTCGGGAGTCCGGGACCCGAGCCGGAGCCTGCTCCAGAACCTGTTGAAGATAAAACCATTCCCCCGATTGAACCTCCCCCGGAAAATATCCAATCTCTAAGGAGAAAGAGAAACAGTATATCAAATATAGAAAATTCACAAATTGAAGTTCCCGAGGATATTAAGTCAGAACCTGATGTGACTGAAAGCAAACCCCTTCCTAAAGCAGAAACGCAAACAAGTTTTGTGGAGGTTGAAAATGAACTAGAAAAAATGTTTGCAGGCATCGAAGAAGAAGCTCCCAATTCACCTTCAAAAACCTTAGATCCTGTCACAGGCCTTATGATGGAAAATAACACCGCAGATGAAAATCTCACAAAAAAGAAAAGCAAACCTCCAGAAAAGAAAAAACGCGCTTCGAGAAGAAATAGTGTTGTTTCTACTGGCGTGTTGTCAAGTGATGAAAACACACCGAAAAAGAAAAGAAAATCATCCAAAAGGTCATTTGCCTCTGATGAGCAGTTCAACAATTTGGATGCTGTGAGCGGGGTTAAAAAATCTAAAAATTTATTAAACAATTCAAAGGTGAAGAGAGACAAATCCAAGGAAAAGTGTAAATTAGAATTACTTTCACACAAGGATGCGTACGATTCTGGCAGCAATGCCAGTTCCAGCAAATCCAGGGGGCCGTATGTGCAGATTAAAGGGCCCCGTGACTCCCCCCTGTCGGTCAGCGTCATCAACACCCCCATGCACGAGGAGGACGCCGATAAGCCCTTGCAAAAGATCAAACATTTAAAAAGTAAATCATCCGTCAATAGTGACAGTGACTTTAGAAATAAGGTTAAATCCAAAGGATTACATTCTAGTACTTTGAGCATGAAATACGACGCCACCACCACTGACAAGAGTTGGATTTGTGTTTTTTGTAAGCGAGGACCCCACACGGGGAGTTCCGTGGGAAGTGTCCCCGAAGGACTGGCACAGCACATGGGGGATCTGTTTGGTCCTTACATCATCTCCACACAGTGTCCCGACTACGCCAGCATGATCAGCGACCCCCACGACACCCTGTTCAAGAGCAAGGTGAAGCCCGGCACCTTCTTCCAGAACAGGCAGGCCAAGTCGGGCCGGAGGGCCAAGGCCGAGCCCGAGCTCAACGACAAGGACGTGGTGAAGCTGCCCAGCGAAGAGCTGTTCCTCGGCATGACGGAGGCCAGTAACAGCAACTACGAGGTGTGGTTGCACGAGGACTGCGCCGTGTGGGCGCCCGGCCTGTACCTGGTGGGAGCTAAGATGGTAGGGCTCGACAGCGCAGTGTGGGGCTGCAGCGCCGTGCGGTGCCAGCGCTGCCGCCTGCCCGGGGCTAGCGTGACGTGCGTGCGCCGGGGCTGCGGGGCCACCATGCATGTCAACTGCGCGCGGGCCGACTTCTGGTCGCTCAGCGAGGAGGACTTCATGGTGAACTGCAAGGAGCACAGCCTGCCTTGATAAGAGACGGTTGGACTTTTACTTGGTTACATTCATTAAACATTACCCTCGGTCAGTTAAGTGTAGTGGTAGTGATAAACTTGTTAAGCTTTTGTGATTGGACAGTGTCTGCGGTGTTTCCACGCAAATATCACTTGTGAATGGCGTGTGATCGCCAGCCACGTCATTTAATAATAAAACTCTAGGCTTACGAACCGAAACGTTGTCCGAAAATAGCATTTTTTACAAAATTACTTAATTTATTTTGGACTAATCGCCCCGATTTATGTATTTTATACTGCGAAAGTGCAAAAACAATGGATATGTACACATACCAAAAGAAAATATATTACGTGAACATATTTGTACAAAAATATTTTGTATTTAGCTGCGCCTCTTGCTGCCGTACACCGAATACCTAGACTAATTCTTACCTTTCCAGATGTATGTACATTTGAGATTTTCGTAACTAGCTTTATAGTGACAAACATTTGTATATTTTTATCAATTAATTCCAATGTATCTTAGTTAGGTATTCTACCAGAATCTCATGCCAGTCTTTTGTCCGCACTCTCCCACTTCCCGCTAGAACCTAATAATGTTAAATCAATGTGATCGACTGTAAAACATTTTCCTTGGGAATCCTTCTGGACCGAACAGCTAGAAGAATGTTCGTTCCCTTATCTCTCCACCCTAAACATGTCACCTGTATGCATTTTAAAAACTGAATATTTCTGTTTTACCAATGACAATAGACAAATTGAATCATCATATCAATAATGCTGCCTCAACATTTATCAAATTGTCCACATAATCCTGCTTGGATATTTGTATGTTGTATTCTAGAAACTGCTCTTTTTTTTAAGTGAAAATCTGTTACTTTTATTGGTGACTGGTGATTTTTTGGTTTGTTCTAGGGTTCTTTGTCTTAAGTCAATCCTTCGGAAAATTTGTGACAGTCTTGAAAATTATAATAAATATATTAAAAATTTGGTTCATGAAAAAAAGTAAGTTTTGGACTGCTACAAATATATATTAAATATAATTTATATATGTATATGTGAGGGGGGACTCAAAAGTAACGGAACTTTCTTTGTAACTTTTTTATGTTTCCATATTTTTACATCAAAATTTGGTTGCCTTCAAAGTATTCGCCATTAGAGTGTGTGCCCTGTTTTTTATCAACCTTTTTTTATACTGTTCAAAACAATTTTGAAACTTGCTGATTTAATCTGAAGTGGCTGAAACTCATGTCTTTTATGGCCTCCAGATTTTTGTTTCACTTCTTCTAGAGTATGAAAAAATTTCCCTTTCAAGTCCCTTTTCATCCTAAGGAACAGAAAGAAGTCACAGGGACATGGGTCGGGTGACCAAGGCAAGTGAACAATCGGGGTCATTTAATTCTTGCTCAAATACTGCTTGCCTGGACTGGTAACCTACTACAACTACCCTGTTCCCTGTTCCCCCAGCCAAGGATTTGACCTTTTTTCCTTATGCTCTCTCGCAACCTCTTTAGTACCTCCATGTAGAACTGTTGGTTAACTGTTTGGCCTGGAGGAACAAACTCTGTGTGCACAATAGAGATGGGTAAGTTCTGCCATTTGCCGAAGGCTTCCGAGGCATGCTTCCTTTTAAAAGTGCTCGAGTTCTTGGAGCAGGAGTAGAATCCGCTTTCCGGGAAGAACCCGAGTTCAGTCATAGGCTTGATTGTTGCTTGGTTTCTGGATCGTACCCATAACACCATGACTCATCACCTTGGAAAGAAAATCTGGGTCCTCTTTCGGCTGATTTTTTTTAATTTGTGGCAGGCTTGAGGGCGATGCTCTCTTTTATCCTCAGAGAGGAGATGAGTTTTCGAGAATGCTATTTTGCATTTTCGCCAAAAGAAGAAATCTGGATTTACTTAAAGTTAAACTTTGGATGAACGCATGGTCTCACAGCGACGCGGCTTTGGATACTGACTGAGAAAGAGTTTCCGTACAACAGCCAACTACGTAGAACCTACTCCCCCTCCACTTCTCCCCTCTATCGCTTGAGTCCCATTACTTTTGGGTCCCCCACGTATATATATATATTTTTTTTCAATCTTAACCCCTCCGGCACAAAAAGTCACCTGCACTAACCACTTTTTCCATTATTATGCGCCATAAATACTGCGCCATAAATAATACGCCTAAAATTGTAAATAATGTACTGCAAACTCTAAAAAGCCACGTTTTGCATCAGTTACGAAGAGACTAAAAAAGCCACTTTCATAATGTGAAAATTTCTTGTGTGCGAGTTTTACTGTATAGCAAGATGCAATATCAATTTTTTAGGATTTTGGCAAAATGAAAGAAATTATTATTTTCTCCTTTATAGTAACAAATTGTAGCAGCTTTTCATTACATCAAAACGATTTAAACAAAAGATTTCAGTGAAAATCTCTTTGTTAAAATTTGTAGTCGCTACATATTGGCAGTAATAATAATTTACCTAAATCGTCTTGAGACTGTATTACCCGAGTTATTTTAGTATTTCCTTATAATTAAAGTGACTTGCTTAAACAGAGTACAAATACAGTTAGAGCTACATTATTATACCTATATAGGATGATTAAAATTAATATTAGAAGGAATGGCATTTAAAGCGCAACGATATTGGAGGACCAAGCTTTGATTAAATGTAATACATAATTATTGCACACCACTTTCACAATAGTGCGCTCATTTTATAAACTTAGTCAGTACACGGAGTGAAGTGTACATTTTTTATTAAATTATTCTCGGACAAGTTGTCCTTGAGAAAAAAACTTTTAAATTATACTCAAACAAGTTGTCCTCAGGTTAAATGCTACGAAACACTTCAAATGTTGCGAATCAACCTTTTATTATTTATTTTTTTTTTTTTTAGAATAAGATACGTTTTAATCTAGGGTTGTAAAATGTTGCCGCAAAACAGTAAAGTTAAATAATATGAAGTTATTTATAATGTGTAATCAGATTGAGCCTTGAATGAGAAAATATCAACAGCAATAAATGTGTTCACGAAAACACTCGACGTAAACATGATTCGAGTTCACTGTGTATTTAAGATTTGCATGCACCTTAGGTACTTTAATCGCATAGTTTCGAAGTCACCATTGTTTGAAATGTGGAAGAAATCTAATGAAACATCTTTAAAAAAAAACACTTAAAAATGTGTGTATTCTGATTATACTGGGAATAGCAGATTTAATATTATACTGGGAATAGATTTTTTTACTGTAGCTTGCAACATATATATGTATATATATTTCCTGAAAAATTACATTCATGTTTTCTTCATTAAAGCCTCGATTACATTAAGCGAGTTTACAAGCTACTAGCCGTCGTATTCACTATCTGCTAGTAAACTCCTTCAGTGTAAAATCTGCTAGTTATCTAGTAATATGATTACACTGAGCGAGTTCACTAGCAGATAGTGAATACGCCTGCTAGTAGCTTGTAAACTCGCTCAATGTAATCGAGGCTTTAGACATTTTGACTTCAATTTTTCAATAAAAAATTTGGGTCTAGAACAAATTCAAAGCGAACATCTTTAAAAGCTTTAAAAAATTCATCATTAGAAAGATTAGTTTATTATCAGAATCAAATTCTAGATGCTTCGTATTTCAGTGATCATTGATATTATTTTTATTATTAACTTTGTTTTAGTTATTTTTATTTGTTAGTACATATTTATTTTTCCAAAAGCTTTGTAGGACAATCCAAAGGCATCATTGCTGTGTATCTTCTGTATACAGCCATCATCATCATCAGCCATATTTCAGTATTAAAATATTGAGCACTGACAGCCCTATTTGTGATAGATACAAGGAAGACCTATAATGTAAACATAATTCTTGGGATTGAATCTTGAGTGGTTAAAAATTTTGAAAAAGATTGCATAAATTCGGAAAAAATATTGCGAATTTGGTAAAGATAATTAAACTTGCATTTGTTACGTACTTGAGTTATCGCAGATATAATCTCCTTTGTCAATGTTACACAGTTTTTAATTATTGCAATGCAGTTTGGTTATTGTAACTGATTTAGGTATCGCAATAATTTTAAAATTCGGCATTGCGTTATTAATCTTTTCGACATTTTATAATCACTATGATAACTTGATTTTTAATCAATCACAGTACTATAAATGAAAAGTTCATTTCCTCGTAATTTAAATCAAGAAAATGATATTTTCATCAAAACAAGTACTCTCCGAAAAGGTCACAACTGGAATTAAATTCTAATTTGTTTTCAATTAGGTTTTGTATGCATAATTTATTTATTATGTAATTGTATTTATATGTAAACATAACGGTGTACGGTTGCCAAGTCTAAAGCTGTGTGTTTTGTATTAATTTTTGTAATTAAGGATTGAATTTGAAAAATAATGCTGGTACATAATTTAATTATAAAGGAAACTTGGTATATATTGGACATAAACGAGTATTTTAGTTGATTTGATGTATAGAATTAGATCATTCCTATATAATGCGGCTAATTGTCTCACGGATTATTGTACATGATAAATCAAATTTTAAAAACTATGTAATAATTATTGACTTATTGTTATTATGAAATGATATTTGTCATGACTTGTAGTAAAGTAAATCATTTTCAAACACCTTGAATTCTGCATTCTTCTTTTTGTTGAAAACTAAAACACCAAACTTTATGTGATCCATCTCTTTGTCTTTAACCAGAAGATCTGTATTATGTATACGCATTTAACCCTTTACAACCAACATGATACCAGAGTGAGTTTATATTGTTTTAAATCATGACAAAATAATTATGTCGATCGAATGTGCATGAGCTGCTTTTGTAGGGTGAAGTAACGCTTACATGTTTCAGCCAGTAAGTTGCCCAAGCCTAGGAGATTGTAACTAGTAAGGCCCATCACAATTCAGAATTTTTACCGGTTGCAAAGGGTTAGAGGAGTTATAGAGAACCACAGTTATTTGCTAACACTTCACTCTTTAAAAAAATAACCGACACATGCCCATACATTATACTACACCAGTTTGCCTGTTACACAGAGGTGTATTGTCAATACACAATGCCAGATTCTATCTAAAGGCCGACGAATCTCAGCTTCCTTGTTTAGCCACCAATGTTTCATGTAGTTAACGTTATTTAACTTTAAGCCCTCACATTATTGTGATTTTATTTAACTTTAGGCTCTCAAATTATTAGTAGTTTTTTTGTATGTGATGTTATTTGACTTTAAGACCTAGAATTTTTTTTAGATAACTTTGTTTGAATTAAGCCCTCGAATTCTCCAACCATACGAAGAAAGAAGACAAATCTTTTCTTATTAATACTTTATTTCCGCCACATTAAGTTTGCAGTCATAAAAGGAACAAGTTGCTATGGTTCTAGAGAAAGAGGATTCGGGTGTCTTATTAAACTGAGACACATCCTGACACCAGTCGGCTCCGTAAGCTATGGAAGAATGCTCATTGTATTCTGCCACAACCAGGGCTGCAGAGAAGTGTTGGCTGTCCACCACCCTGAAACCACCGTACATGCAGGCCACAAGCAAGACCTCATGTTGTATGGGGTCCCACTTTGTTCTCCAAATTCCCCCGCCGAGGGCCTCCTCTGCTACAGGACTCTTGAATCTCCTGGTGTCCCAAAGTCGTAGTTTTTCATCGTAGCTGCAAATAGAAATCAGTAATACTTAAAATACGAAACTGGGGTGAAAAGGAAAATTTTTGGACAGATGGTCACCAATATTCTTTAGAAGGCAGCATGAAAAATAAGTTTAGTGAAACGTTATAAAGATTTGGTTTTCACGTAAATAAACTATTTGGTACTAAAATATAATATAGCGTGGTAATTACTACAACTAGGTAACTCCGAAATCACATTCTTCGAGTTACACCCAAAACCGTACCTATATTTCCTCATGCATGTATGCCACAAACATAAAATAAAATAGGCGAGGGAATAAAAACATGGTTTTGTGTGTAACTCAGAACAAGCTGATTTCGGAGTTACCATAGTACCCTGCGATATATTGTGTGAAATTAAGATTTCTCAGGCAACAGTTTGAAAATTACCCCACGATATATTGTCTGAAACTAATATTTCTCAGGAAACAGTTTGAAAATTACCCCATGATATATTGTCTGAAACTAATATTTCTCAGGGAACAGTTTGAAAATTACCCCACATATATTATGTGAAACTAACATTTCTCAGGGAACAGTTTGGAAATTACCCCGTGTGAAACTAATATTTCTCAGGGAGCAGTTTGAAAATTACCCTACAATATATTTAATTAAATAAAGACAATATAAGCGAAACTCAATCGAAAATCTGAAAACAGAAAAATCAGAAAAAGATATTGACACCTCTGGGACTCGAACCCAGGACCTCTCGCTTTCCGGGCGAACGCCAAACCACTGCGCCACTAAATATATTGTCTGAAACTAACATTTCTCAGGGAACAGTTTGAAAATTACCCCACGACAAGGCCGGATCTAGGGAGGCAAACCGAGGCGGCAGTTTAGGGGGCGCCAAAATCGTAATTTATATGTTTAAAAAAAAAACTTGATTCACAAAGCGCCCGGCATCCAGCGCATGTTTGTTCGTAATAAATTATTAGCAAAATCATACTTCTAAACCCCCCTCCCTCCGGCACAGAGGGGGCCACTAGGACGCCAGAGGATCTGCCCCAGATCTGCTCCGGATCGAAAAAGTCGTAGGTCTGGGGCTGCCCCACGATATATTGTGTGAAACTAACATTTCTCAGTTTGAAAATTTTTGTCCCAGTAAATTGAAAAATAATAAGTTTGTATGGTTTGGGGACCATTTGTGTTATGCATTCATCACTAAAGGGTTATCATAATTACAATTATTATAGGTTGTTTTTTTTTCAAAAAATTAAGCCGATTTCTGTTACTCGGCAGTAAAAATTTTGAAGACCTTTCATTAGAATATTAGCAGTTCCAACAGCTCGCTGTAATAAAATAAGGATGTTTGTATACCTGCCAGAAGCCAGCAAGTGTTCCTGAGAAGAGTTGGATTGTAAACTGGTGACCCCGGCCTCATGCCTTCTATTGACAAGTTTAGCCTCACTACCACACCTCAGGTCATACACCCTCAGGCAACTATCATCACCCCCTATAATAAATAACTCCGTTATAGACACATCTAGAATTTGAATTTGTTTCTTCAAAACACTTCAAGAGACTTTTTCTCTCTACAAAGCAGAAAATAATAATAATAATAACGTAGTATTTATATAGCGCAGTTTTGTGAAATTTCACTTCAAAATCTGTCTGATGCGGCAATAACTCTTGAATGGTGAGCTCTGATGTAATAACCATTTTCTGTCTATACATCATTACAATTTTTTCAGTTCATAGCATCATTTGGCTTTTAAATATCCAATTAAATGAAGACACTATGAGCGAAACTCAATTGAAAATCTGGAAACAGAAAAATCAGAAAAAGATATTTGCACCTCTGGGACAGAGAGGTCCCAGAGGTGCAAATATCTTTTTCTGATTTTTCTGTTTCCAGATTTTCGATTGAGTTTCGCTCATAGTGTCTTCATTTAATTAAATATTACAATTTGAGGTTTTACTCATAAAAATTAAAATAAAAAATAATAATTTAAATATCCATTTACCAGGTTAACTGGTGTTCTGAAAAGGGTGAAGAGTGGGAAATGCCAATTTTTTTTCCTGCAAAATCATTTATGCTTTTAGTCAAATATTTGGTTACGTTGAAAAACGGGAAAATAAAAATTACACATATGTGCGTGATTGGCATTGGGATTGAAATTTTACCAAAGCATAAACAACTCGCCACAACAGTTTCCGATGGGATACTATCGAATAGAAGTAACATGCTGTTGTAATTGCGAGCATCCCGCACACTCCCCACATCACGCACAAACGCGTGATCGGCAGTCGCCATGTACAAATAATCATTTTGAAATCTTTGATTTTCCAAAGAATTCAAATGCAAGGCTAGAACAATTTTGTATGAAAATTAAATTTACATATTGATCCAAAGTGGAAGATATTGTTTTGAAACGACTTGAGATTGAGATTAAAACTTTTTTTTTTCAGCCACTTTTTTTAAACATTTTTTTTACATTAACTCCACAGGAAAATAATTTCCCCAGGGCCTGTCCATTTCGAGGTTGCTGCGTGAAGGATCTCTTCCCACTCCCCATTTCCTTCCACCCTCAATACCGGTAGTTTCAATGAACTCAAATGAATGTTACCTGTATAAATCACTGATGGATCCCAATAATCAAAAGCACATATCCATGCCTCAAAACTGTGTGCATTCCAAGAACTATGTTTCACAACAGAGTCCCCATTTTGTAGCATGCAAACGGTAATATTCCCTGCGGAATCGCTGATCACAATATGAGGTTCCTCAGATTTCTCCTTTCCAGTTGACCAGTCTAGTGACAAAGCCAAAACTTTGGATTCCCCCTCGCTGATATCAAATTCAGTTACAAGCTTCAGTTTATAAAGGTCTCCTTCATTTAACAATTGGTATATTTGTAAGAATCCGGCAGCATTGACGACTCCCAAGTATGCTGACCCATTTATGGAATGTTGGCACCATTTTTGATCCAACACTGCGGATGTCTCGATGGTTTGTATGGGATCTAGGGACGTTGTTTTACTGTCCACATAGAAGAGGTAAATTCGCCCTACTTTTACTTGTGACGCCGATGATTTTTCAGCAACATCTACGGAGTAAAATATTTTAACTTAATACCAAAAACAAATTGTGTGATTGAATTTGGCATATGAAATAAAATAAAATGCCGATTATCATTAATTAATAAGCATTTTACTATATTTTTGTATTACTTTAACCTCTCAGGCTGATTTGTTCGCTTTTCGGAACAACTCAAATAGGCCTCACAGAAATCATTGTACCTCTTACTTTCATAGTGAGAAATATGTTACAAACGGTGTTATGAAGAGAAAACACCATGCTTTATACACAAACGTAAAAATTTATTACAAAAGAAGTAAAAAGTTCACCTTTATGAAACCAAAGTTTCCAACTACAAATTGAAAAAAATTTATGAAATTTTGCGAATTTTTTATTAATTATTTTTACATGGAATGACGAAAAATTGGGATGATAATAATAACGTTTTTAATACATTCATCTAATAAAATATGTATGCATTTTTATTTTTTCTCGTTATCATAATTTTAGTTAGAAAAAACGTAAGGTGAGCAATTTTAAAAAAAATTTATGTTTGCATGCAAAATTTTTATATTTAAAAAAATTATACATTTATTTCGATTTATAGAATTTGAGAGCATATTTTATCACCTTTAAAAAACAGTTTTTAGTTTTGGGATGCATTCAGAAATATTCCATTTATTTGGATTTTATTGCAAAGCGGAGATCATCTGACAAATATGGTTGAGGCCTGAGGGATTAAGAGCTGTTTTTAGCTGTCTTACCTTGTTGTGAATTATTGTCCTCATCCTCTTTTTGAAGTTGGTATGTCCCACAGACAAAGATATTGAAGAATGGTTCTATCGGACACCATTCAACAGAATCGGCACTGTAGACAGTCTCCCAAGTCATTAAGGTCTTCACAATACTGGTTTCAGGTGTCATTGCTGTATACATTAAATGAATTCATGATTGTGTCAACAAATGTATTAATGCTTGCCTAAAGAAGCATTACAAAGAAAAGTTTGTTAAAAGCAGTTAGGTAGTGGTTTGACCATTTGAATTAAACAAATACTTTCACTCTCTCCCGCAGCCAACTGGGGCAGAAGGTAGACCCCAAAATTACTTTTCTCATATCTTCTTAAATACATGAAATATATTTTAGGTATTCTTATGCAAAGGATTAATACATAATGTGCCATTTAAAAACAAAAGTGAAAAAATCGTTGATCGCAGGAAAAAATATTTTGTCAAATATGGGTAATATTCCCTGCCCAATAAATGGACAAACAAAAAAAAGGGATTTCTTTGGCTTAAAGGCCCATAAAACAGAATGTATTCCTGCGCAAAGGATTAATACTTAATGTACCATTAAAAAAATGCGAAAAAATCGTTGATTGCAGGAAAAAATATTTCATCAAATATAGGTAATATTCCCTGCCCAATAAATGGACAAATAACAAAAAAAAGGGATTTCTATGGTATATGATTTCTATTTATTTCATAAAACGGAAAAATGCATGGGGTCGTCGGCCGACCCACGTGGTTACGGACTTTATGTTTGGCATCTCGGCCCCAGTTGGCTGCGGGAGAGTTGACATAACAACACCCAGACTTGGCAATCGGCATAACTCATTTTATTTATTTTTTGTCTATTTGGGTTGAAAAAGAGATAGATAAAAAAAATACTAGTCTATTGGATAATTTCTTTAATATGTTTAAAAAAATACACTGTAAAATAGATCCACTAAGTAACAATTACATCAACATTATTAGTTTGGTATTCCTTCGGCAAATAATGCGTAAAAGTATTAACCTTATTAGTTTCTGAGGAAAATTGTAATATCAGATTGAGACATCTTCACTCGGTACAATATTACACTTTTTTGGTTAATGTTACTGACAACAATAATTAATTATTCATATTTGTACTTTCAGAATGGACAGATTGACAAAAGCACTCTCAAGTAAATATATATTCTGATATCTGTTTATAAATATTAATAATAGTATACATATGGTAACATATTGGTTTGGCTTGATAATGTGTTTACAGGGACAAACAACATGGCTTAAAGACCGTAAGTACGTTCATTATGCATACGGACTATACCTACTAAACTCTGATTGTGATCATAATTATTACAAACATATTTATTAGTCAGGAATTAAAGAAGAAAGTTGAACACAGAAATATAAGAAATCTCCTGGCAGAAAACTAAAAGAACTGATTAAAGATAACCTTAACCACCGTAAGTTTGATATTGGCATTCATTTGTTACTAATAAATGTATTTAATTTATTACCAAAATAATTCCTGATTTCACCGTTGGAAAACTTAGTGTTTGAAGCACACAATAAAATAAAATTAGTTATTCTTTGATTTAGAAAATGTATAGTGAACCTAAGCATAATAATATATGTATCTAACCAATAAGTGGGTGATTAAGATAGTAAGATAGACCTTAGAATTATTTCACAACTATTACAGGTTTTGGAAAAGAATTAATATTGGAAAAATGTAAAAAAAATAATTAAATTTGCTAGGAATGGGACTGCTTACAACAATGCCAATAAAAAATTGTGTTTTAAACAAACAGGAAATTATTGGACTGTTCAAATCATTGGTCACAGAAGGAAGCTCAACAAATCATGAACATAAATAGTAATAACGGCTCGGTAAACCACGTAATATAATTTATTGGAAAGGTTGCGGTATCGGTGAGTTTAGGATTAAAAATACAATATCATTTAAAACGCAATAATAATAGCATTAAAGAGAGGGTATATAAAATAATTACTTTAAACCTTTATCAAAATAACTTAATCTAATTCCTGCTTTACCAATATAAAAGTAAAAACGCATTGTAATTAAAAGTTAGGTACGAACGCATCGCCCATCGATAATTCTTCTGAATCTTCACTTTTAAAACTTTCGTAAATATTTAACATTCATTTGGATTAATATTCTAGTTATGTCTTAGTACTTAAATGCATTGGATTTATAATCTGCTTTATATCTGACTTTATACTTGTTGAATTTTTTTTTTTAAATGTGACAATTTTTTTGTTCAAATGTAGCTGCTCTTGGTCAAAATAAATAAAAATGTGCAGATTTAATTATTTCTCTAAAAGTAATGGTATACTGGTAAAGGTGAGCACCTCTTGCAGACCATCATCTGAGGTAACGCAGACCTATCTCACTTGAGGTAATGCAAACCCTAAGATAATTTTGTACTGTGTTTCTTATTTATAGGTTAAGTTTTATTATTTATATAATTTGGAGCAAATATTTTATCTTATGTCGAAAGGTATACATGAGGTAAAAGTTGTACAATGTCAAAATTGTTAGGAATTTAGAAACATCATTCAAAATATGTAAAATTTTACAAACACTTATTTGTACTTAGAAAGCTCAAAAAATTACAATTCAGAAAATATTTGAATTGCCTTATAATTATTTTACACCGACTTACATTGCGTAAACATTTTATTTTAAACACTCATAGTGAAAATCCAGCGACCCAACACTATTAATAGAACTATAAACATGTGCAATCAGTTTAGGGTATAATATATCTCGTATACTCGTGGGGAGCCTTCACTAATCCATTAAAATCTTTGTTTCATTCAACAACATGAAAATGAATCATAGTTGTAATAAGTTTTACTCGGAGAGGGTCAAATAATTCCACATGGACAGGAACACAAACATCAGCACACGCCAAACAACAATGAGGTAGGCTAGACAAGCATCGGTGCGAATGGTCCTCTCGCGGGGACAATTAAATACTCTATAATATTATAACACTCAAGTATACAATGTCAGTTCTGAGAAACCCATTACAAATCGCAGTAACGTTTCCCAGTCACAATAATAATCAAAAGAATTAACACAACATCGTTGCAGACTTACATAGTCTGTCTCATGACCTATGATCCCATTAACAAAATACTGTGCAGCTCTGACACTATTGTCGGGCCGATCTCTCCGTTTCCATCAGACATTCCCTTACAAGTATCCTAGCATTGACGATCCCCCGCTTCAGTCTTTCAGCTGAGCTCCTGCTGCCAGAGTAGCTGGGGCGCACGTCCTTCCCCATTTCTTCGATAACGGCCAGCAGCTGGGCGTATTTAGACACTCCATTGTCCTTATCTTTGGAGGAGATCAGGTTGATGGTGCTGCAGTTGATGCTATTGGAGTTGTTACTTATCGCAGTCAGGGCAGTCGAAGTCGGGGTGGGAGTGTTATTATTGTAATTCGCCGTCTTCTGTACTGTCATCGGAATCGCCGTGACGGTGACATCACTCAGTTTGGATTCTACAGCTTGAATATCCATGGCATCCATCTATACGGCGTGTTATGTTCACTTTGCCAAGAATCCCGCTTCACCTCTGGTGTTTCATGAAAAAAGAACGATACCAATCAACCAACATTCCAGATGATGGACACTAGACAAACATCAACGCGCTAACGGGATTTAGATTCATGCAGTGACAATTCACAGCTGATCGCAATTATTATGTTTGCATAATTTATAGTCACCGGTGTAACATATCAAAAGCGAGATATTGCCTGTAACAATTAAACAATGCCGAGGTTCACATCGATTACCGATTCGATTAAGTACAAGGAATATAAGAGTATCATTTTATAAATTATTGAAAACAGGATAATACTATCAATATTTAGAATACCTACCTGTAATACTATCACCCATCCAGTTTGAGAAAATATATGCTGCAGAGGATTTATTTGTTTCGTTGTAAAATTCTGTAGATTAGTAGAAACTGTTTTCGTGCACAAGAAGATGAAAAAAAACTATTTTCATTCAAGAAAATCACGCAAATATGCAGCGCACGACAAAAAATCACACACACAGCAAAACGAGTAAAAAGCAAACAATATTCCACAATGCGTAGTCTATTATTATCTATGGTCTAAACAAAAAGTGGAGTGCTACTCGTATAAGTCGGCGAAAGGGGATGGCGCTGTCGTCCGTAACTGTAAATAATGATAATATGGTGTCCAGATTAAAATATAAAGATACAGCGTTAGTTCATGTTTACGCCACCGCCAACTTATTCGTGTAACACTATTTGATGTCATTTTATTAGTTAATACGAATGTGTGCTCTAACGACAAGAGATTGTAGGTCATTTTTGTGTACGTTCATGAAAATTTGTCACAAAAAGAGCTGCCATGGTGGAATAAGAACGTAATTATAAGTATTTAGTTCCTACTTACGAAAACGTGAAAATTGATTTTTATTATTTCTGTTCCCCTAAACGACGTAGAATTTAAGTATATGATTTATTGTCATATTACAGAAATTATTGTAACTTCAATTATTATAGTTTTAGTTAGAATTGCTTTTTTTACTCTTTTAGAGCGAAAGGTTCTTGGTTACATGCAATTAGTAAGTCCATAGCTTATGACTATGAGTGGTTTATTTAGTACATAACAACCTAATTTTTATTATATACATACTACATACCAATTTTGGCTGTGAGTGATCGCTGTGATTGTGACCATTACGTCCTTCTCGAAGTTCAATGAACTCAAGTTATTTTTGATTCATAAGTTATTTAATATCAATTTCACCTAAAAGCAGTGGCGTAACTAGGTGGGGGGGTAATTACATATACATATAAATACGCACATCACCCGGTAATTACATGAAGAAACATATCATAGGTAGGTACTCACCATGAAATATTAGGTACTTAATATCTGTAAATTTTCTCACGACTGCAATCAATGTACAATATAAATAATTTGTATTTTCTTATAAAATTCTAACAGATGTTTTAATAATATTCTAAATTTAAATAGGATATAAAAATATATAGTTGTTGTCTTCTCCTAAGCGCAAGCATTTGCTTTATTAAGAGAGTGTTTGAAATATTATATTATATTGTAAAAATGTTACAATAAATATTTATTTTTTAAATTAACAAAAATATTATTAATAGTCACAAACGTTTTCATAGACTTCGACTTTCATAATTACCTAATTGTTTCTAGTTGCGGACGGTCTGGAATCTAGACTCAGACGAAATACTGAGAACAATATTTTTGACAAAGATATTGATCATCTGGTGGGCACTACTTATATCTAAATAGATGCGTTCGGAGTGGTAAAACTTAAAGTCTGGAATCGAGACGAGATCGAAGAAAATCGAGTAAAATATTGGCAGTATCAATAACGCTGTTCGCTAGAGACGCCAGGGTTGTAAACGTAAGAAAACATAGTTCAGTAGCAGGTTCGGATGTCCACAACTCTGTGCAAACTGCCGCTGGCGGACTCGGGCACTCGAGCGCCGATAATCTGAAAGCCGAAACCAGCGTTCTTTCTGTTTGTACCCGAACGGTCGAACCCACAATCTCAGCGGCCAAGATGGCGGCGCTCGGATGAAGAACGCGCGGTGGACAAGGGGTATGGGGGGGGGGACATCAGCTCTGTCACGACACATGTAAAAATTTTAATTTTGATTATTTTTAGATGTACAATTGCAAAATATGCAACGTAACATTAGGGGGGAGGGGGTCTCACAAATGTGACGATGTGTGACAAAGACGGGGGTGGGTTGAAAAATCATGAAATTCGTGTGACGTAATTAATGGATGACCCCTTCAATATTATCCTTGTAACTAATGTAAGGGCGATACACTTCAATATTATCCTTGTAACTATATTCCATGTTTTCAAAATTATCGTTACGGCTTATAGGATTGTAGGGGTCTAAGGAGATGTCACGGTGCGTGAGAGAGATGCAAGAAAATTATTATTTTTTCCTTCGGAGGAAACGGATCTACGTACATTGTGTATCTCATCTTTTGAAAGAGCTACGGCATTATTAGGATAAAGAAGGACGTTTTATGCTTTTTTAAACCGTCACGGAAAATAAAAGCGCTCTATGTATCGCAACTTCGGCAAAGTCATCTCGTTTTCGGCGGCGGTGGACAGACGCCCTAAAGAGTCACAAAAATCATTGCCTTACCATGTCAAGACCAACTAATCCTAATATACATATAATATCAAACCATTTTCTTGCAGAGAGGATGGGACTTCACTTCACACAACTACTGTCTTGGCACACATTAATATTATTGTTTCATCTACATTCAAATATGCTCGTGTGCTATTCCGACAAAAGTACTTACCTAATTACTTGATTGTGGGCGCTTGCGCTTCTATAATGCCAGCGCCAGACATGTGTTCAAAGATGTGATCAAAGAAGTGTTCACATGATTGGCACGGGCATTTGATACTATTGTCACAAATTTGAACCCTTGAGTGCGCTTTGCCGTTCCGTGTCGGTTTTTTAGCGCACATCAAAGGGATCAATGTACAAATGTTTGTGTGCCTGCCACACTGCGCGGGGCCCAGTTGAAGTCTATTTGAAAACTGTGAGCTCAAAGGAGTGATCAAATCTTTGAACACATCTGGCAGGTACAACAATATGTGAGCAAAGTCTTCAAAGAAGTGATCCAGTGTTGCCAACTCTGAATCTCCGTTCCCGCTAGATCGTGACGGATCGTCTATTAGAATTCCGTCAGACAATCATATTTTGGCCCGTCCTGGAGGAGGGAGGGGAGGGGTGTCCAGAGAATTTCAGGGATTCCCGTTTCGGAGCACTCCTATCCGCTAGATACGACGGGAAATCCGTCAAGTTGGCAACACTGAAGTGATCACTTCTTTGAAGACTCACAGTTTTCAAATAAACTTCAACTGGGCTTCGCGCAGTGTGGCAGGCACACAAATATTTGGACTTTGATCCCTTTGATGTGCGCTAAAAAACCGACACGGAACGGCAAAGCGCACTTAAGTGTTCAAATATGTGACAATAGTATCAAATCATCGCGTTCATTGTACATATATTTAAGTATGAACCGGTGGATGCAATAAAATTTTTAGTCATAAGTTGTTTTTAATTGTTTGTCTTGTTTGTAGTTTTTCTAGATTTAAGAAATATATTGTAAGTTTGTACAGCGCCCTTGAGGTGATTTTTTAAAAAAACGGCGCTATATAAATCATCCAAATATGATTATTAAATGCCCGTGCCACACATGTGAACACTTATTTGATCACATGTCTGGCGCCGGCATTACAATATATCTTTCTTGGCCCTCGTCTCTTGAGCAGAGTTGCCATTTCGTGGGGAATTACCCAAACTGCGGGGAATTTTTAAGATTTTTCGAGAATTATGTATTTTGCGGGGAGAACCTTTTTTGTTGGGAAAATGTGGGGATTCTGGGAATTTCTTAATTATCCCAACTATGAAAAAAATATTCACAATAATCGTGAGAATGTACAATAATTTCATTTTCTTTAGCAGAAAATTTTGTGCTTTTAAAGCCCGAACGAAAGGGAAAATCCAGAAATGACTAGATAAAAATAAATGCCAGTTTCAATAGAGTTTTCATTTACTTGAAGATAAAGGAATTTGCAGCTATTGTGGGGATTTTAGAACATATGCATTGGCAACCTTGCTCGTGTGTGGTATAGCAGGGTTCTCAGCTTAGAGGTTTTCCCCCCAAACTTAGGATTTTTTTAAAGTGGGATGGGATTTTTTAGGGGCTTAATTTGTTTGGGTGTATTTTTAGGGATTTTTTCAGCTGGATGTAAACGTTTTGAAAATATCTCAAAATTTGGATTTACGTTTGTCACGGTTCCAATTTCAAACGCAGGTGTCGAACGTTCATTCTCCATCTATAACATCGAGAAAAATAAGCTGCGGAATAGACTCTCTTTTGAAATGTTACAAAGCATGATGACGGTTAGGTTCACACTAAATCGAAATGGTGGATCTTGCACGACATTCAATCCATCTCCTAAAATATTAAGTTTATTCAATGTCAACATGTACGATTTTAAAAAATCCGATTTTTCCCAAGAAAATTAAGAAATATTTGATGTATTAAATAATTTATGAATAATTATAATTAAAAAAACATTACAGCGTATCATTTATTAATTATTGACATGATAACGTCTTGTAAATCGATGAACACCGGCTGCCTGCACGAAAAAGCATGACTCATTGTCACGTTCCACCTAAGCGATAGAGAGGCACGATCGGCTTAGGCGTTCGGCGAGAGCGCGAAACAAGCGATAGAGAGGCAAGATCGGCTTAAGCGTTCGGCTCGTGACGTTAGCACGTAAAATTATCGTCCGTAAACCGACTTTACAGACAACCAAATTTTTGACGTGATAACGTCTTATAAATCGATGAACACCGGCTGCATGCGCGAAAAAGCATGGCTCATTGTCACGTTCCGCCTGAACCGAGCTTACAAGCAAGAACGCGGAACAAGCGTTCGGCCTATGACGCATCTACCTCTCTTCCACTCCATCGTTATTATATGACGTAATCACGTAAAATTATCGTCCGTAAACCGACTTTACAGACAATTTTTTTTTTACAAAATATTATTTTAGGGGTATTTTCAAGTAATTGGCGGGATTTTTGATTTTAGTTTTAGGGATAAATTTTTTTGGGAGTTGGTAACATTGGGTATATATTAGTACCCTTTACACACAGAGTTAGGAGCGGGACGTGCCCCGAGCCACTTAAGGCCGCCGTGCAGAAAAGTCTCACAGTGAACTGCGCTGTAAACCGTTATCTTACTTTCGGTCTTTACTTTTCTGCGCGTAGGCCTGAAGTGGCGCGGGGCACGTCCCGCTCCAAACTCTGTGTGTAAAGGGTACTAATGGGATCGGTTTATTTACGTATATAATCGTGGGCATGGGTATTGGGAAAGGTTTATTCAAAAATATACCAATCCCGGTTTATTTATGATTTAAGCAATTTATGGTATATTCCAGATTAGTGTATTTATGGTATATTCTGTCTCCACCCAAACCATTTGTTCTAAGCGTCCTTATTTATTTTGACACAAACGAGACATTTATGAAACACTCTGCATTACAAAATTTAAGTCTCGCTTTCTTCTCTGATCTCTATCGTAGTTTTACATCACATGAGCCTCATGGTCCACCGGAGTACCGGAGTCCACGGACCTAATTTCAACCTTCATTCAATATAATTGTTCCGAGTTCCAGTCCAGTCATCAATCAGAGTTGGCATCAGTCATCCACCGTTGATCCATGGATGTATTGGTTTATGTACGATTATACGGCTCCATTTGACAATTTGTCGAAGGTATGATGTTCATGAACACTTCGCGCAGCGGCGTCGCTGGAGACGAGCTTATCTACGACTTTTAACTTTAGAATCAGAAGCCATTGATGCTGTATCACTAGTTTCAAGGCGAATTGATACCAGCTTAGGCTCGAGTTTGGAATTTTTTATAACAAAATGCTTGTATGTATGTTAGGAAAGGTAATGAAAAGAAGATATTTTGGTTACAATAGTCTAGTTTTTATTTTATTGACATCAAGTTATCAAGACATAATATATTGTAGTACTTAAAAAACACATGGAACGAATACTCCATCAAAAGTATATTTCACAATCACACTAAAAAAAGAAACAAAGCCAGTGTGCACTGATGCTATTTATACGACTAACATTTATCTACTCCATTCATACAGTGTTAGTATATAAACCAAAATATAAGAAATGTTCCGCCCATTACGCTACATTAACCTAAGTGGTACGATCTCTGCCTGCGCGGTATCATTCCTTGTGCCACCCTCAGGCGCTCCTTCCGTGTCCGCGAGGTCTCTCCGGAGATCGTTACTTATAAAATAATATTAAAAAAATATCCATACAAGAATTTCAGTTCCGTTTTATGAATTTCGTCCGGCACTACTACACATATTTTCTTGATGATACGACAAATGGAATTACATGTAAAATTTGTGAAGTCATGTAAAGAATAATTTAGGAAATTATGAACTATCCCGCGAGCCACTTAAGCACGCTCTCCACGGATTCGTCTGGCCAGCTGGATGTCCTTTGGCATGATGGTCACACGCTTGGCGTGGATGGCACACAAGTTGGTGTCTTCGAACAGACCCACCAGGTAGGCCTCACTGGCTTCCTGCAACAATACACACAACAACATTACACTCTGCTCTATTTTTATTACAAATACTAGGGATAAACGACATACAGAAAAACAACAATGTACAGTTTGTAAACACAACCACATGATTTCTGTTGGTTACTTCCTTTGTTGTGAGATCAACTTTCTCTATGAAAACGTTAGTTTTTCTTAGTGCATCGGCATACTTGTAACAATGGAGGCCTGCTGCCTTCCTAAACTAAAAAGAGATAGAGCAGCAAATTCAAATTGTGTGTGTTACTGTTTGGGTATATTATTGGCAAGTACATAATTTTCGAAAAAGTATGTACTTTTTCTACATGTTTGTACTTGCACTTTTAGAACATTCTGGCATGTGGGTAGGCAATTTTTTGTGAAAATAATCTGCTTAGGGATGTGTTTACATTTAATTTGCCGCTCAGCAAAGCAAATATAAGATTGGAAATATTTAGAAAATTATACGTTAATTTACCTGGAGAGCGCCGATGGCAGCGGACTGGAAACGGAGATCAGTCTTGAAGTCCTGGGCGATTTCTCTGACGAGGCGCTGGAAGGGCAGTTTGCGGATCAGCAACTCCGTCGACTTCTGGTAACGACGGATCTCACGAAGGGCGACTGTTCCGGGACGGTAACGATGGGGCTTCTTCACTCCTCCCGTGCTGGGGGCCGACTTCCTGGCTGCCTTGGTAGCGAGCTGTTTACGAGGAGCTTTCCCGCCAGTGGACTTCCTGGCTGTTTGCTTTGTACGGGCCATTGCTGATCAGTTCTGTAAAAACAATATTGGATTAACGAATAGACCGTTAGGAAACAACACTTGAAGGTACACTCCACCTTCCCATTCCAACTTAGTGACGAAATCACAAAAACAATGCACGAGATATCGGAGGAACTTTCCCAAACATTCAAAAATTGCCACAAACCGACGACAATCGAGTAAATCTTCTATTCAAATCGTGAAACAATCATCAGAGCTTCAATTTGGATTATTATGATACAATAATATCTAATATTTACCTTCAAAAATTCTCGAGTAAATACGGAGAAGCGCGGACACAACGATAGTATGCTCAAGATGGCGACGGATAGAGGGGATAAAGAATATGGACGCTACTTTCGATGTAGTTCATTGGTGTTTCGTCACAGCAAAGCGCTCTTTCTATTGGTCCCCATACAAACCTCCCGCGATTGGTCGGACAACCACGCTCGTTCATTGGTTTAGGTCAAATAAATCCATAGAGATTTTTGGAAAACGACGAATAGACAATAATTTTTACCTGTCCCGCCAAAAGTGCTAATTACGTATACGTTCGTTACGAAAAAACAAAACTAGGTCATATTATCTCTATTATGAATGAAAAATATCCTGATTTTAAGTTAAATGCCTAAAACATTACAATTTAGACTTCACTGCGGTTTTACTAAAAGGTTTCCCGTGTCTTACGATTATCTCTACTAATAATATGTTTTATTATAAAAATATAAAGTAGGTACCTTTCATGTTCTTTACGACTGAATAAAACCACAAAATTTGAACAATTCATCAACTTTCGAAGTAATTTTTCAAGTTCTGTAATTATTTCAGTTCTGTAAAGCAATGATATAAAAACAAAACTTGAATAAAACTTTCACAGAACCTGAAAATTAACATTGAAATTTGATGAATTGTTCAACTTTTGGGAAACAACTGGCCCTTTGAATTAAATTTTCAAAAATTCTTCATTATTCTTAAAAAATTCTCAATAGTCATTTTTGAAAAACATAAACCAAAATCATCAAAACGATATCCAATGTTTTACTTTAAATAATAATGACCAGCAAAAATCACAGGACAATCACAGAGGCACTACTGCTTACTAATATCTAATTGAAACATATTCCACATACATCTATTTTTCCGCATCTTTGTGTACTTGGATTGCCGACTTTTTGAGGGAGAAGTCGATTCAGACGTTGGCCAATGGTTTCACCTCTTCTTCATTCGATAAATGCTGGCGTCCCACAGGAATCGATTCTGTCTCCGACTTTGTTTTTGCTGCACATCAATGACCTTTTGTCATGTGCACCAATTCATTGTTACGCGGATGACAGTACAGTCCATGATAGCTTTTGTTTGACAAGCCCCCAAAGGGCTCACCAACTCCAACAGCTCGGAGGGCTTTGAAACAAAGAATGGACGGTTACCTTAAGAGTGTTTTCTCTTGGGGTAAAAATAATCTCGTTGAATTTAATGTTTCAAAGACCCAATCATGTCCGATTACGTCTAAAAGGGATCGAAATGAAAATCTAGTCTCCTTCAACGGAAGCAATCTTCCAAACGGGCCCTCCATTGATATGCTTGGTGTAACTCTAAATGACCAGCTCAGATATGGGGGCTCCTTCGAAGCCAGAGTAAAGCCTCACAAAAATGTCAACTGAGATGCTGTGTGGAGGATCTTTTTGAGGAGAGGAAGGAATGAAAATTGGTCTTGAAGAGACCCATGTTGTAGGAAGGAGGAAACACAAAGACCGGCAAATCTTTCCACTGTTGCTGCACAAGCTGTTGAACACAAGAACGAGTCAAAGAAGTGACCCGTTCTTATGTGACAAATATCAACTGTGTACATATGAGGGTGGGTTTTTAAGTTTGCGGAATGGGTAGGTAGGTGATTAGTGGGGGTGTCACTAAATTAGGTACTAATTTAGCAACTCATTATTAGTACAAATACCAGGTTTTATCATAATTAGGTCATTAGTCTTTGAGCTATCGTCGACCAAACAAGTCAATCGGTAAGAAATGGTGAAATATCGAGAAAATTGAGTTCCTCGCTGTTATAAACTTTCTTACCAAGCAAGGAAAATCAGTTCAGACCATACTGAAAGAGATGTCATCCGTTTACGGGGACTCTTGTCCAAGTAAAACTATGGTTTACAAGTGACATAACCTCTTTAAACAAGGCAGAGAGTCACTTGAAGACGACCCACGGCCAGGAAGACCCATCGAGTATTCAAAAAGTCGAAAAATTAATATTAGACGATGCCCGATCAAAGAAGAAACAGCTCGCAGAAATAGTTGGAGTATCAGATACAACCATTTCCAAAATTCTTCAAGACCATCTTGGCATGACTTAAGTCAGCGCAAGATGGGTGCCGGGAATGCTCACGCCACCTCACAAACAACAGCGTTTGGAGTGTTCTCGGACATTTTTGGACCTCTGTAGGGAAGACAAAGATGGGGTGTTTGCTCAAATTGTTACTGGTGATGAAACTTGAGTTAATCATTATGAACCTGAGTCTAAACTGGACTCAATGCAGTGGCACAGAAAGGCCCACCACCACCCAAGAAGTTTAAGGTGTCACAATCGGCTGGGAGAATCATGGCGACAGTCTTTTGAGTAAGGAATCCTGTTTATCGATTACAAAGATAAAGGTGTCTCCATAACCGGAGATTACTTTCGCTTCAATCGTAGAGCAATTAAAGGAAGCCATCAAGGAGAAAAGAAAGGAAAATTGACCAAAGGTGTCTTTCTGCACGACAATGCGCCTGTTCACAAGAGCCTTGTTGCATGCAGGCTGTCCTGCAGAAGGTGGGCTTCAGAATTTTGCCACACCCACTCTACAGTCCTGACCTGGCTCCCAGTGATTATTACCTATTTCCAAACTTGAAAAAATAACTTTGTGGGAAAAAGTTTTCAAGTGATGAAGAAATGAAGGATGCAATTTCAGAGTATTTTTTAGAAAGACAAAATAATTTTTTTTTTGGGTGTACATAAGTTAATTGAAAGATCCGAACAATGTATTAGGGTAGCAGGTGAATATTTTGAAAAGGAAAAATAATTTTGGATTTATATTTCCACTCCTTACCCCCCATTCCGCGAACTTAACCCTTTGATTAGTGAGTTATTTTTCAAGTTTTTCTTAATTTTGCAAACGATTTAATTAATTATCTTCTTTCTTTTTTTTACCACACAAGTAATTTTGGAGCTTTTTTTTATTACTATAAGCTTTTTTATTGCATTATAAATTATAGTTGGAAAAATTCAGTGTTTCTTAACGTTTTACAAATAAATTTTTTTCAATAAAGTCGTATGGCAGCACATATGCGGTGATACTCTATCATCCGAGTGTCGCTGCATACGTGTGGCGATACTCCTCAAAGGGTTAAAAACCTCCCCTTGTATGTTGAGCACACGTTTGGCGTGTTTCTCGACTATGTTTGCATTCATAAATTTTATATTTAAAAAATTATATGTTCATTTCGAATTATTATTAAAAATTTTAAACCATATTTCATCACCTTTCAAAAACAGTTTTTGGTTTTCAGAAGTAATCCATTTTTCTGAATGCATTCGAAATGAACGAGTCTCTGCGAAACCTGAAGTTTGAACCGATTCCGTACCCTCCTTACACCCCCGATCTTGTGCCTTGCAATTTTATTCTTTTCAAGGGTAATCATTACACCTCAGATGATGTGAAGGCAGCTGTCAAGTCCTGGATAAGAGAAAAGTCGGAAGAATTTCTCAGTGACAGAATGAAAAAACTTGTTACATCTTGAAAGAAATGTGTCAGACAAGGGTGATTATGTTGAATAAAAATAAGTATACAGTTTCGAAGCTTAAGAATTGTGTTTTAATGTACTTTTTGCCCAATCTTGCTATCTGTTTTTGTTCATATTCTACAGGCATGTGTGCATTATTTTTCAGCCTACGGCCTTCAGTATATAATTTTTTGCGCTTCAATCAATGGCCAACAACAATGGATCACTTTTGTAGCACCATTTTTGTGAATATGAGGCTCTTTATATAATTATGTAAAACAGTTGTGAAAGTATTACAGGATTAGGATTTTGGTATGGGGAAATCAATAAAATAATAAATTAATTTGAAAATTGAAAATTTATTAAAACCTACCTACCTAATAATTTTATGAATGCATTTTCTCAATGTTGCCACTGTTATTCAGATTGTTTGCATATTTTAATATCATAGTAAAATAGTGTTATCTATTTAGTAAAATAAAACACATGATTTAATAAGTGCAAAAAATAAATAATGCAATAACCGATCTGATTATTATTTCATGACAGATCGTAAAACATTTGAAATAGAGATGACAAAAGTTTTCCAGATTGTAAAGATTCCACGTTTAGCCACGACACTTAGGCCAACTACTTTATAATAATTAAATTCTAAACTCTATCTTTTAACGACAATAATTATTAGAAAATTTGTTGGTTCTACCTATCTAACTAAATATTCTGCTTAGAGATTATAATATATCTTGAAATGATTATGCATTATGATTCCAAATTAGTTGGATTAAAAAATATATTTGCTGTTAGCTTCTAGTACGTTCTGGGAAAAGAAACAATTATTAATCTGCTTAGTTCAAGATACCCCCATTAGATAGCGATAATTCTATAAATGCATTGATGAAAAAATAATTACATAAATATTACTTATGCTTTACAGTAAGTATATAAAAATACAAATATAGCTGTGATAAATATTTTGCGCTAGATACATTAATATCTAGATGATGTACAAAACATGATCATACATTTTGTTCAGTCTTCTGATATACAAGTATAGCGTTCCCCAACAGAACTGTACGATGAATAAACCGTGGCGACTTGTAAGGAATGGTTTCGTGCTCTCAATATCAATACAAAGCTTGTAGCTACGGCATTTCATTCTAATATTATTCTGTCGGTAAATAAAACATTTCACCATTCCTATTGCACAAAAATAAACAATTCCAATGAATAATATTACGACATGCATGATTAAACGTAATTAAAACGTTTTTAAATTAAAAATTCACTTTTAAGTAAGAGAGACTTGAAATTTAGTATTTAAGTGAGATGGTAAGAAAATGAAGTTGTAAGTCATAACGGTAATGAAATGTTGGGAATAGCTGTACGAGTACACATTTGTTATAGAGATGAAATAATAAGAGGGTGAAAGTCAACCTATTGCCTATTGCCGGGAGTCAGGAGTCAGAAGTGAGTAGTCAAAATGCCCAAGGAAACACAGTTACAACATTGAATACTCCACAAGTTAGCACATCTTCACACTTTAGATTACAATGCAACGGGGTTAATACAAAAATACTTCTTACGTAATAAAGTCACTTCTGGAAAACCTTTTCAACTTTGCAAATGTTAGTAATACAGTAGTTAAGATGGGGCAAGTGATAACGGTAGAGTTTTGGTGAATGCTGAAGCATCTAATGGGTTCGGAGATCCAACGATATTACAGTACGGCGGTACGGCTCTACAGGACAATTATAATTAGAAAATATTCATTTGAAAATACTACTTACATCTAGATTCTGTAGAAGACTTATATTAATTAATAATCTTAAACATTTTATTGAAAAACCTCTGAAATACATTAGTATTCATTTGTAGTACAATCCCATCTGCCTCCAGCCGACAGTACGGTGCAACGGTTGCTGAACACAACTTCATTTGATCCAAACACTGACAGCGATAATAAAGGAGCAAAAATATCATTCATTTCAACTACATAAATATGAAGAAAAAAATGTTTTCTTAAGTTTAGTTTTTTTTTTTTTTTTTAATAGCTTAAGCAAGTTTATAAACTCTACAAAAAGATATAAAAATATTCCAGGTATACAAAAGCCTAAATAATGATAAATGCCAATTTAATGACCAAGAAAAGATGCTACGAAAAATTTGTAATAATAATACAATAGCCTTTACAAAGTCAACATTCTGATGTCACAGTGTGGAATCTTGTTTATCAATCTTTCCGTAACTTGATTTAATTAAGATATTTATATTCCCAAAATGCATTAATGACATTTGAAGCTGTTTCAATGCGACTCAATTGTTAGTCATTTACGAAATAGGGAGTGAATAAAGTAAATAAATAAAATTGATTTAATATCAATCTTCTAGTTTGGTAATAAAGAAAATGATTAAACGATATTTAATTCTAAAGATACAATTGGTCCTTAAACGACTACATTTGTTCCATATCAAAATATGTATCAAAATATACTCATTTCACATTTCATAAATCAATAAATAATAAGAAACTTTAAACTTACGTAGATTTATATATGTAGTATGTTATAAAAGATGCATTCAAATTGCAAGAAAGATACTCATCTCAAAAAATCGATTGATATAATATTCCAAGAGCTAGATGAATGTGATAGTTCAAGATTTCATCTTTTTTGTTTTTGCATAAACAATAAATTTATTACACGTTGAAGTGCTATTTCAAAACAACGGCGTCACATAAATTTAATGGGTATTTTATGCTTTCAAATTCTACAATTTTAATAAATGCTATAAAAATATTGTTTTCATAAAACAAATGCAGATGTATCGGACAACAGTCTGAAATGTCGCCATCAGGTTGTTTAACACAATAAAGAGTCAAATTCAAGGTCAAGGGAACAAAACTAATCATTAATTGCACTCTTTAAGAACATAGTCAATATAATAAAGGGAAACCTCCAACATTATAAAGGTATAAAATATCTATCTGTGAAATAATATTAATTGTTAGGTCAGGTCTCGAAATGATCCAATACACGGTGGCCAAGTCTTGTTCTGGAACTGTGGAAGTTGGGTACGGTGGAGGGATAGTCAGCAACGTCGCCTCATCTCACTATTTCTATCTGAACACCAATAGTGCTAGTGCTAAGTGTATGTTTGATATTGGTACGTATTGTGAAGATTTCATTTATGATTCTTTTTGTTAATTGATTCATCGCCAATAATGTAAGAATGATTTAATTGATTTTGTCAAATAAAAGAAAAATAGGTATCGCTATATCAAAAAACACCACTTTGGAAACCAGACGATTCAAAACACCGAATTTCACATATACAACATCAAGGAAATATTTTCCAATGGAGACAATACTATATTAAATCACAAGAAACAATGTCAACATCCATCTGCCGTAGCCAGGCTAGCCTACTGCACTCGCACCGTCTCTCCGTCCCACGGCTGAACCCAATCTCTGGGGAATTTCATAGAAAGAGAAACAACAATGCCCCAAGTCAAACATTCGTAAGATCTATATAAAATAAAATAAGCTATTATTTGTGAGTTAATATTTGTATATAACAAAATGCAGCCAATTCATTAAATTGCAAAAAATCACCGCTGTTCATTTCGCACAACCTATTCAATAAATGAGAATTATCTCGGCGAAGAATTTGAAAATGGAGTCCATTATTATAGAAAATTAATATAAAAATGTAAATAAGAACACTGGAGCTTACGGTTGAGAACTCACGGGCGTTTGGCAATAGGGACATTCTTTCTGTGTGGAGGCGCAAGTCTCGCACATCACATAGTGGTTACACGGACCCAGCGTCACCGAGCGGTTCTGCTCCTCGCACACCATGCACTTGGTGGCAGTCTCCAGGTACAACACCTTCTCTATCTCCTCCAGGTCGGAGCGTAGCTGGGCTTGCAGCGACTTGAGCGTGGACAGGGACAGGCCGCGCAGGTCTGACGCTCTGCGCAGACGCTGCAGGAAGGGGCTGCCTTGCATCTGCTCCAGTTCCTGACACAGACTGGCCACGCGGCCCAGCGCTTCCTCCTTCTGTTGTTCCGCCATGGCCACCTTGCGAGACGCCTCCTCGCTCTCCCGCTGCCACGCCTCGCAGGCCCCGCGAGCCTGGGCGATGCGCTCATCCCAACACGCCTGCTGGGCACGAGACGTTTGCAACTCTTCCCTAAGCCGGTTCAGTTCTGACAGATTGTTACCTAACTGGGGACTAATAGAAAAGTTTCCTATGTTATTGTGATTTCTCCCCGGCGACATGTTCTGGAAGTCAAACAGGGCGCTCCCCGTACTGAAGCTGTTGCCTAATTTGTTAGATGTTCCTAATTGCATATGGGAATTGAATAAAGGTTCTAAAGAATGGTCTTGATGAGAGTATCTAGTGTTGGACAGAAATCCAGATTGTAACTGCAGAGGAGAACTAGTGGAAGGGCTAAAGTTGTGAAGGTTGGAGCGCTCGGCCAGGGCGGAGCCGGGAATGTTGACAGGCGCCGAGCTGCCCAGGAGGCTGGCACTCAGAGAATTATTGGTTCCTTGGCTATCATTCATGTCGTCGTTAAATCTTAATTCTGTTAAATCACGATCTAAAGATGCTACTAAACCCATTGAATCTTCTAAATGCAAATCGTCTAATGCATTCCCTACCACCTCTGTGATGAGAGTGGAGTCGAAGGAAGGCAGTCTCTGCTGCTGCTGCTGATGGTGGTGCACAGCGAGGTATATGTTCTGTTTGCGCGCCATCTTCTCCATCGGAGACAGCGTTGGGTCAGTCTCGATGTTCACCAGTTGCGTGTTCAGCTCGGAGCGGAAGTCTAGAAAGACAACAAGGAGTATGTTAATTACACATATTTTTTATTGCATATGAATAAACTTTAATAAAGATTATAGGACAGAAGTTCAGTTCCTGACAAGGAGGAAAACCTTTTAATGTGATGCAATTAATTCTGTAAGTGACTCAAAAATATAGAATGGTAGCAAATCGCTGACATGTCGCAAATATAAATTCTCTTTTGTCATCCGATGTTTCGCATCCTTTACTTATTTACCTTAACCACTCAGCTTCGCTTTTCGGAACAATTCATATAGGTCTCATAGAAATCGATGCGACTCCCTTACTTCATGGTTAGAAATGTAATGTGATCTAAACAGTGTTAGAAAGAGAAAACACCACGCTTTAAATTCAAATCTAAAAGTTAAATAAAAAATAATTAAAATGTACATCTTTATGAAACCAAAGTTTCTAATTATTTTTACATGAAACAATAGGAAAGTAGGTTGACGATAATGTTTATAAACATTTGCCTGATAAAATATGTGTTTTTATGTTTTTTCATTATAAGTAATTTTAGTTGGAAAAAACGTAAGATGAGCTATTTTGAAACATTTTATGTTTGCATTAACATATGTACACGGTTGACATTTGTCACATGAGAACGGGTCGTTTTTTCGACTCTTTCTTGAGTTCAACAGCTCGGCTATGGAACGATTTGCCGGCCTCTGTGTTTCCTCCCCCCTACAACATGGGTCTCTTCAAGACTAATGTTCATTCCTTCCTCTCCTCAAAAAGACCTTCCACACAGCATCCCAGATGACATAAGCCCCGAGGAAAATTATTATCCTCAGGGCCTCCTGTGTGGAGTTAATGTAAAAAAAAATAAAATTGAATATTTCCTAAATTATGTTTATTTATAAAATTTGCAAGCGTATTTCATCACCTTTCAAAAATAGTCCTTAGATTTTGGATGCGTTCAGAGATATTCCATTTAATTTGGATTTTACTGCAAAGCGGAAATATTTTGACCTTCTGATAAAATAGGCACGAGGGGTTTAATAATGATTATAGAAAATATTAACATTTTTCTAAAAGACTTACAGTAAGCAACCAGATAATGATCTATTATAACAGAATGTGATTCCAGGGAGTGTTGAAAGAATATCACAATATCTTGGTCACGGAGTCTGACGAAAAAAAAGTAGATATAAAAAATCTAAACAAATCCTCTGGAAGGATTAACACCCTCCAGTCATTCCTACAAATCAACATATAATCTTTTCTCACAACAAAAACATTTTGAAAGAGTAGGGGCCTATATGGTTCAGTATTTTGTATGTCAATTTATCAAATGGCAAGTTTTGATGCAGAATCTCCGCTGGAAGGAATAATCCAAGCCTACCTTGCATATTGTTGGCCTGGCCTCCCATGGGCCCCAGCGAGTGTGTGAGCAGCGCGTGGGGCTGCAGCTGGAGCAGCTTGTGTTGCAGCTGGGCTCCCGGAGCCTTGCTGTGGGAACTGCTGGAGCCCAGGCTGCTGGTGGACGCTGATTCCGACACCTCGCCACTGCCATTCTGCGGGAAGAAACAGTAAGCCAACTTCAATCACAGTGAGAGAAGTAAGAGTTGATTATTCGGTCAATGAAAAATTTTTGAAGATTAGGGTGAAGAAATGAATTAAGTCAAAATTGAACAGTGGATTTGGAAAGGGATAAAACTAATGCGGTTACAAAACACTTCTTCATGAAATGAATGTTAAATATTTAATACAGTAGTACCCCATTAATTCCAACCCCAATAATTAGAAAAAATGCTTAAAACAAACAAATTCCCAGAAATTTTTTACATACAAAATGATTTTTTAATTAGAAATTCGTAATTGAAAATTTATTTTTGTCTGCACACGAAAATGTTGATTTTTGCAAAATAAAAAAATCATATTATTTTGTGAATCTGAGACAGCCGTGGTGATAAAATGTCGATTTACACATCGTCCTAATTCGTAATATTATATTGTAAATCTGAGTGGTTTATGCTGGAATGTCCTATTTTTCAAATACATATACAGAAGGATATCGACCACAAAATTTCGAGTTACGTGGAAATATATAATATTTTTATGATTTACTTGGAATGTGGGGATTACCGTTGCGGAAAATAGGTATGAAAATTCGATTTACACAGAAATAAGTCTTATTACGAATATACTGCGAAGAACCTACCCAAATTTGAAATTGCAGTTGAGGAACTCAATTTTGGGAGAATTTTTATAAAATTTTATTTTCATAAAATGAAATTGAGAATGCATTATATTGAAATTTGATTTTTGTTGTCACGTGGATATTGAATTAAAGTTAATTATTTTAATATTAATTTCCTGAATGATAAATTATTTAAATAAGCTTTGTAACAATAAGGCTGGTTTTAGTCTCACGCTCACCGTCAGCGCCCATAGATCAGCGCGTAGTTCGTCAGCGCTGAGGCTCAGCGTGGCTCATTTCAGTATCGTACTGACCGCCTTACTGTACAGACGAAGACCAAAATGCTGAGTGTATTAGTTATTGCTGCTTTGTACTACCTATCCCAAAAAATTCGATTCGCCATGACTGTACACGCTGACGACGTCCACTCCGCTCGACACTAGAACGCTCACTGAAAGCAGAGGCGCTCGTGCGATCGTCAGCGCCGACAGCCACGCGGCGCTGACGCGCAACGCGTACAGCCGCGTAGCCATCAGCGCTGACCATCTTGCGCGCTGATAGCTACGCGTCATTCAATAACGCTTCCTAGAAGTTCATATATCTCGACCATCAGCGCCGACGGTGTGCGTGCGGTCGGCGTAAGACTAAAATCAGCCTGAGATCTATTTCTCCATACCTATTCAAAGTTGATCAGTTTGTTGGTCGAGTGGTCAAAAGCATTGGATTCGAGCACAGGCTTAATCCTCTGCTAGTCAAGTCCTCCACTGCACTAGCAACAATTTCTCTTATAATGATGGTAGTAAGAGGAATTTAACTAAATTAAATTTTGTCAGGTTATTCGTAAACCTGGGGATGTTTGTCTTTCTTGAAATTGAAACGAAGCAATTGGGTAGTGGTAGTTTCAAATTCAAGGTTTAAATAATCGCTAAGTTTAACAACTCAACTGACGATTGTATAAAAATGGCATATAATACTCACACTCGATTCAGAGCTCTTCTTGTCTGGCGGCAGTGCGGAGGATAGAATGTCAGCTAAGTTGGTGCCGCACTCCAGCGGGGCGGCCAGCTCACGTGCCAGGGACATCTCTTCTGCTCCGACAAATAGACAATGCATGAGTTATTCAGTAGTGACAGCTGAACAGTCTGACAGAATATGTATTAAATAAATGATCAACTTTACACTGTGGTGCATCAGCACGTACCAGTCTTTGACCAGTAATTCCTGAGATTATTTGGAGTAAGAAATGTTTATGTTTCAATTAAAAATATATATATCTAACATGTTGCAAGGTGCAGTGGCGACGTGTGATAAAAAACATTGTTTTTCATTTCTAATAAAAAGATATCCACATTTTTTACATCAAATAAGTTGAGGATTCGCTGGTTAAAGTCTGTATAGTGCTATTTTGTGATAAAATCACATGAAGGGGTCCCTTGCTTTTTGTTTAAGTAGATAGCCTTTTCTAAGCGGTTTTGTAAAGTTTATTTAGTGTGAATGTCTTTCAATAAAATAAGCACGTTAAATGTACTTTATTAATAAATCTATACTAATATTATAAATGCGAAACTGCGTGTGTTTGTTTGTTACACTTTCACGCATAAAACAATAAAACGATTTTAAAAATTCTTTCACCAATAGAAAGCTAAATTATATGCAAGTACTACAGGCTGTATATAATGGTAAGCTCTGGCGTTATGAAATTATAAATATTAATATATTATATTTATCAAACGTTTTCTGTCGCTAACAAAAACGAGTTATTGTTAAAACAAAACGTTGCTATGGAAACGATGCTGAAATATTTGTGGGCTCTATGCCGGTAGGTACTCAGCCCCCTACCTACTGGTCGGCTGCTGCTCCAGGAAATTCAAATATTAGAATATGGTTGGTTTTTTTTGGACAAACTTTTGTGTTTTGGAAAAAAGGTAAGATGAGAGTTCCTACATTAAAAATATAATTCGTAACAATTATAAAGACTGTACAGTAAATAGTGTTATTTTTTATTATATTTACAAACTTCCACATATTTAAATAAAAATAAATCTCCGAAATGTTTGTAAGCGCATAAATTCCGAACGACTGCACCAAATTGGATAATTCTTTTTTCTTTGAGTTCTAGCATTCTGAAATTTAGGTGGCACGCAAGCTGTTTGAAAACTGAATGTACCGGGAATGAATGTATGGAATGCGGGAGGGGGCGGGGGTATAATTGATAAGTGCAAGCGCTACAGTAATTTCCCCTAATACCATGCGAGCGAAGCCGCAGGGAAAAGCTAGTACTAAATATATTGATGGGATAGACATCAATATAAATAATTACATACTGTTTACACAGTCAAAGTTGGAAAGTTGCCCTTGCACTTGGGCAACGATATTACATCGTGGACGGCAGAGTAAAGAGAGAGGGAGACTCACGTTCGACGTGCGCAAAGGCGCAGAAGACCCCGCGCGGGCAGTACCCCGCCTGCTGCACGTCGTTGCATTTGGTACTCTTGTAGATCTCGGGGTGGAACTGCTGCTCGGTGCGCGTGTGGCAGTAGGAGCACTGGTCACCATTGTCGCAATTGCCCGGCTCGCCCCATTCCTCGCCGTGCTTGACGTTGGGGCAGGGCGTGCTGCGGTACTTGTACTTGCGCGGCGAGCGGCGCTTGTCCTTGCTATTGTGGTACTGCGGGCAGGCGTAGCCCTGGCGGCACAGGCGCGGTGGACGCTTGCAAGCCTCCGTCTTGTACGAGGACAGTACGTAGTTTGTATCTGGAATGAGATATAACATGATAATTTAAAAATAAACTTATTAAATTGATATTGCTGCAACCAAGAAAAAATCATTTAACATCCAAGTCAAAAAACTAATTTTAATTTATAATAATGAATTTTAAATCAGTGGTAAAACAATCTTCAAAGAACAACTGAAGTCTGACAGGAAAAAAATTCCTTTAAAAATCATGCTCATGAAAGTGGCAATTGTATCATTTTCCTATGACGATATATTATAATGTAATTCCACGAAATAATGGATTCAAAAATAGAAATCATTTACAATTTGTCAAAGCTGTAAAAGATACACGTAAAGGGTCTTCCTATAGGGACTTCTGAACTTCGACACTTGATAGCGGCTATATTATTGAAGCGAAATCTGTCAAATTGGCTGTCATTTATTCAGTCTGTTTTGCCAAATCACCATGGACGGATTTAGCATTCAACAGCACGTGCAAATGATAAAATTGTTTAAAATTTAATTAATTGTTTAAAATGGTTTAATGGTAAAATCTCACGTGGAGGTGATGCGAACTGGCCACTGAGATTGTGCAATTTAATTCCGTTAGACTTTTTCTTGTGGGGTTTTATTAAGTCGTAGATCTATGCAAATAAGCCACAAACCACAGTGGCCTTCAAAGCCAACATAACCCATGCCGTCGATCAAATTCAGCCTGATTTATGCGCCAGAGTAACGGAAAATTGGACATTTCGGATGCTCGCCACCCAGAGAAGCCACGGCGGACATTTGAACGAGATGTTATATTCCATACATAATGGCATTGATAGGCCTTTCAAACGAATAAAAATTTCAATGATATCTCACACACACTTTGTTTTATTTAAATTTAAATATAGGAAGCGCAATGAAAGACCCTTTATATATATTTATTAAATAATTGACAGGAATCTTACGATTTCATCATAAGATGGAGCAGAGAATCTGTAGATCCTGAACCCTGTCCACTCAGCGCTCATTCATAAGTTAATAGTAGAAATGTTTTTAAAAACACATGGAAGATAATGTTGTCAGCATATAAATATTTTAGTTCGGACAATATGTATGCAATGTGTCACCGAAAAATCGAGTCGACTTGATGATTTCTTTGATAAGAATTAGTCATTTTATTTCCCATGAGTCATTATTCCTTCCGTATTTCAATTTCTAACACTTGTCCATACAATATACGAGTTGTGTATTTTCACACAAACTAATTTCGTTTACAATAGAAATTTGTGCTTCACAAATTGAATTTTTGTGTTATCCAGAAATAGTTTAATCGACTCATTTTTGGACAAGCACATAATTTATTAATTTAATATGCACACAATTTTGCAGTGCAAGATACCAGTTGTTATTTATAAATGAAATTATGTTTCCATGTTATTGATTACACTTTGATTAATTTGTTGAGTTTGCTTAATTGTTAATTTGATAGATAAAAACATATGTAGATAAACAACAATATGCTTTTGAGATACATAAATGTTCTTGAACGAATCATTGAAACATTGAAAATAATTGATACAAATCTAGAATAGCTTTAGCATATTAGGATAATAATATTGACTTATTGGTACCAACATATACTTCATTTATGGTGCTATAGAGTATTTTATTTCCCTGTTATTATTATTGGAGTATTTACTACCGGGCTTCGTCTGAGTTTCTACACTCTTGATTATGTGTTAAACTCGACCCAAAACCCACAACATTTCCGAGCACGCTGAAAAGGGTTACATAGAATTACCTTGCCATTTAGGGTCCTCATTCATGAGATTTCGTTCTTTATCTAAGACATTTGGTCCGTTAGAAGTGGCTCCGTTGGCCTCGGAGTCGGGATTCTCGATGGCCTGTATTTCCTTGATGTCGTACACGGGTGGCCTGAGGTCATTGTTTCCGTGGGCGAACGCGCAGTGAGGCCCGTTCTTAACGCAGAATCCCCGGGCATCCGTGTCATGGACGCACATGCATGTTTTATAATAACGTAAGTGGTAACGCCTTTCCGTGTCACCCGCTGTTCTATGTAGGAAGGGACATCTGCAATGGACACAAAATTTTGTTAAAAAATAAATGTAATGACTCAATTTGATTAAAATCATCACATTTTGTAGGTGTGTTTATTATGTGTAAAGGTTTTTGGGTTTAATTTTTGTAGAAATTCATGTTGTCTTAATTAAAAGATACAATAAACTCATTTAATCATAGTTTAGTACTCAGACATTTTATGCAATAAATCGATAATGAAATAATTTATTAGTGTTCTAAATTTACCTTGTTACTAACCCATAAGCTGAGGATCGTATGTATTTTCGTCGATATGTTTTATTTAGCTTTTGTTAGGTAACAGGTAAGTGAAATTACTAAAGCGAATGATTGTAGTATCGTTAGGTATTGCAATATCGTTAGGTATTTGTAAACACTGACGATGGAGGATTTTTAGACTATTTTTTTTTTATCACTTTTAATGACTTTTCAAAGCAGGTATTGAAGTCGCACGATAATGAGTTGTCCCGTCACTGTGGCTAGTGAGATAAACAACAGTACTACATGAAAAGAATAATTTTGCAGGCAGTCAAACAGACAGCAACGTTATGCGTGTCAAGCTAGTAGAGATCATGCGTAACTGTGAAAATAATGCTTGGTCTGCAATAAATTCTTAGGGCACCCGCAGACGAGAGACTTTAATTGCGGGCATAAAAATCCATTACAGAATGTAGAGGTGCACACACGAGAGACTTTTTTTCAAATTTGTATGAATTTTGGAATAGTATTACAATTGTCAACGTGACTGAAGTCTCTCGTCTGCGGGTGCCATTAACCTTTATGCTAAAACTGACTATGAGGTAAATAAGGTTTTAAACATAGAATAAAGAATAACACAAGAAGTTCCACGTGGGAGTTTTTCTTAAACCAAATATTTGCATCGGGGTCTATATTTTCATACAAAACAATGTTTTCAGAATTCTAAAGGGATGATGATCTGTGATTTCAGGTGAATATTAAGTGAGATGGAATGCCGGGCGGTCTGGCTAAATGGAACATTTGTTTTCATCCAATTTGTGTGGAAGGCACTTCTGGTGTTATTTTATTTTTATATGAATACTGCACAAGGGTCCCAACTGCTCCTGTCTGGAGCCAGTGAGTCTATGGCGTCCCTAATGGGGTATGTTGTGAGGCTGAAGGTAATGGGGAGGGGAAGGAGATGAGGAAGAGGAATGTGGGAAAGTACATGGCTATTCAGATCTGGTCACCAAACTCAGCTAAAGCCATTTCGTTTCAATTCTGAATGGTGGTCTTACATCAGGGCGATACTAAGAGTATATTCCACTCTGGAACGTGCCGCAAATATACTATATATTATTTTAAATTAATTAATTGTCAAATAACACAAATCAATCAAATAAAATTTATTTGCCACGACGGGATTCGATCCTGCGATCTTCGGATTGCGAGTCAAGAGCCTTACCGCTGGACTACGCCGACCGTCAAAAGTTAATAAAATTCGCCAAATAATAATTTAGAACTTATTAGTTATTTTGTTTATATTCTTATTTTCGTAAAAGTTTCATAATTTGATATGAACTTTAATTAATGACGGCCGGCGTAGTCTAGCGGTAAGGCTCTTGACTTGCAATCCGAAGGTCGCGGGATCGAATCCCGGCGTGGCAAATAAATTTTATTTGATTAATTTGTTATTTCACAATTTATTCATTTAAAATAATATATAGTATATTTGCGGCACGTTACAGAGTGGAAAATGCTATCAGCATCGCCCTGGTGTAAGACCACCATTCAGAATTGAAACGTTGCTGGAAATGGCTTTAGCCGTGTTTAGTGACCAGATCTGAATAGCCAGGTACTTCCCCACCTTCCTCTTCCTTATCTCATTCCCCTCCCCGCTACCTTCAGCCTCACAACATACCCCAATTGGGGATGCCATAGTCTCACTGGGACTCTTGTGCGGTATTCATATAAAAAAATATATAGAATGGCTTTTATCATGCAAGAACATAAATATTTTTATTAAAAATAAACCAATAATTTAAAAAATATAGGTATATATTGCAGAGATTATCTTTATCCAAAAGAAAAAAAATGTTGATAAGAACTAAGATAGGTAAGACAACTGAATTAACACATGACTAAATAATAAAATTGTTAAATAATGATGACACAATTTCTACCATACTCAATGAAAATAATTTGATGGTTAGGTACATTGGTCAATTCAATCTAAATTAGGTAGGTATTTAGTAATAGATTTACAAATAAAATAATGTTCATATTCTAATATTACAAGTATGTACATAAAACCAAGCGGAAGGTAGGGAAAGCCGAGTAGCATAAACCCTTTCACAAAAATTTCCATTGAATTGACACAAAGCTAGCAAGCTAGGAATATTCAATGTCAGATGCAACAGCTTACGGCTACATAACAAATATTATTTTTCGTGAGGGAATTGTACAATTTTGTAATAAACCTCAATGCCAACCCAGGGGAATTAAAAAACAATGTAAAAATAGCGGTAATAACTGCAAAAAACAGCAACATATGCCTCAATTGCGCTGTCAATAAACGATTACTGACATACTTATACGAAAATATGGATTAGGGAGTTTCCGTGAAAAGAAGGTAATTTCAGTAAAGAGAATGGAAATCAGTCCCCTTAAGGTGAATGAAAGTGATGAATTAAGCCAGAAATACAGTGTATCGTGAGCAAACGCCTACAAAACATTGCAAATAGTGACAGCTATCTGGCACTCTACATAACAAAGCAATGGAAGTAGTACTTACTCGTCTCCATCTTCGCAAACTCCCGAAGTTTCGTTATATTTTGTACAATAATTATCAGCGCTATAATTGAAAGATCCGTCTCTCTTCCTGACTGGTCTCCGCCGCCTTTGATTATTAAAATGCCAATGAAAACAAGTGAACGGTCTGTGTTGAGTGCATTTGTGTTGCAAAAATGACGGACACTGCTCGACTCGAAACTCTTTTAAATATCTGCAAAACGAAACGTCATTACAGCTTTTGGCACATTTTAAATCAAGACGTACAATACAATGGTTAAAAGATGATGAATATAATCAGTAATTTAACAAGCTTACTTGTAATGATTTGGCTTTTCTGTTTGAGCTGTCAACAAAGGCTTCGATTCAGACGGCATTTTGTAAAAACTATTGCGTCTCTTGAGCGCGCAGGGTACGCTTACAGGGCGCCAATTAAAATTCAATACTTGGTCACGTGACACACAAACAAGACAAATACTGTACTATAGGATATGAAATCAACTGAATTATCGGCAGTACACACTCTTTATTGAATGGAGAATTATAAAAAAAATATAAATTCGTGGTAAAAAACTGTTATCTTAATTTACGTGGTAAATGATTGGTTGGTTATGGTTGTCTTTTTTGTAGTCTAAAAACAATATCCAACTCAAGATCTACGTATGTCGCTGTCAGTCTCATAGTAAAAGAAAGAGATGGCACTAGTTGTTGTTATCTTCTGTATTACTTCGGTAGTAATCGTAATTCATTGATCGTAAATGAATCGAAATCTGACAAGAATAAATTAATTCCAACTAAATAATAAAATATTACCTTTTTGTTTTTATTTTAATAATAATCACAATGATGAATATTATATGCAATAACGAGATAAGCAAAGCATTTTTAACCAAAGAGAGATTTATTTGATTAAAAAATACCTCCCCACCATCAATAATCAATATTCATTTATAAAAATAATACCTAGAATACAGAATAGTTTGATTATACAAAAAAACATACGAAAAAAAACTTTCAAGTAGGTACCGAAAATGGTAAGTGAAATCTCACAAAAATACAGCCAGTGGAACTCGGGCTTGTGAGGCCAAAAAATTGGGGGAAAGAAAAGAGAAACTTATAAAAATAAAATGTTTAGGTATTCACTGGTAAGAGGAGTAATATTGTGAAACAAATACTAACATTATTCCTCTGTTAATATGTCGGGGCTAACCGATGAATAGACACTTCCTGTAAAAATTCTAGATGTGGAAAAATTCAATCAATATTTGAAAAAAAAAACCTAATTATTTAATATTTTGCAAACGCTGGAAGATGAAAGTCGGAGCTCTTTCCTCAGTTCCGTGGGGATATATATTTTTTTAATATTATGAAATAGGTACCACCCAAGATTCGTAAAAAATGTGTTTAACGTAATTATCTTATATGGGCCTTTTTCAAAAAAATACTCATTGGGCCGCTTTCGAAAGCGTGACGTAGCTTGAAGTAAAACACTGCCACTTGTATTGCAATTAATTAAAATATCCCAGTGATACGTGGACTTCAAAGCTATGTCACAAATTTTTAGCCAATCACCGCACTACCGCCTCGATGAGTTAACCTTGTTAAACGCATTTTATGAAACTTGGGTACTACCTATAAAAGATTTCTAATCTTCGATATCATAATTTTTTTACATCTTGTTTGCTCAAGGAGAAACTGAAATGAAAACAGTTGTCAACGCAATTCGAAAGCGCTACCATGGCAACCTGTTAACAAGGCAACTGAAAAGCAACTGCCACAAAAGCAAAAGTGCTGGTGCAAAACAACTGGTCTCATTTCAGTTTCTCCGTGAGCGAAGGCCTAGAAGAAAGTGTTTTTTTGGATTTTGTAGGAAATTATTTTCATTTTCATATAAACATAATAGGTACTGAATATTTAGAAGAAAAAAACGGTATTTCTTCATTTCACTCATGGTAAACTCCTTTCTCTGCCCAGTACATCAATTTCGTTGGAGGGTTCCGACAATTTGATAATGCAACTATCTGTATTCCTAAAGGTTTCTATTACGTGCTATTTCAGTGGCCTTGGTCCAAAGCAACGCATTCTAATATTTCACCTTTCGTGGAAATTATGGTGGCATTATGTTGGCAGGGCACGTAGAGAGGCTAGAGGACGACAGGCGGACTAGCAGGGCAACTAAGTAGAATGGTCCATACGGTAAGCGTCTTAAAGGTAGACCTCACACGAGATGGGCAGACGAAATAACATTAATAGCTGGTCCCTGCTGGCCGCAAATAGCTCAACAGAGAGATAATTGGAATTCTTTAGAGGAGGCCTTCACCTTCGCCTGAGAGAGGGGTTCTTGCAAACGAATAATTTAATATCCCATATTACATTTTTCAACAAGATTGCATATAGATTAATTATACTTTTTACAACTCTGTAAGATACCTATTTTACAACAGAACATTTTTATGGCCCCCACTGTTTTAAATGCTTCTATGGTTCAACCAAGGTGTGCATTCCATATAGGCACATAAGCACTGCCTACCCTACCTTAGTCCTTATTATCATACCCTTTTTAAAATATAGCTAATATTAAAATGTATAAAATTATTGTAAGAAATCAATCTTCACTTTAAAAACACACGCAATGTTTCTGCTACGATTCGCAGCGCCGGGCTCGTCCCACCGACGCCCTACTGTAGCGGGAACTAAGTATTCAAAATGATCCACATGGTCGTAATGTTGACTTATTCTGCACAAAAACATAAGTAAGGGCGCATTCAAGAGAAGACTCATTTGTGATAATGGCGAAGAAGGCTGTACTTTTCAGTACAAATCACAAATGTAGAAATCAGTGCCATCTGTTGGTATCTCGATGAAACCTGGCCTGTTATCTCAAGCTGTAGGGTAATGACAAATGCTAAGTCTGGAGCATTGTTTACTTGGCAACGCATTATTTAATTGGTTTTTGATTTAATGAAACAAAATAACTTTGTTTAACCTACCATCTTGCAGTCCCATCTTAGATATTATGGTGACATTCACCGCCGTTCTTCCTCCCCCCACTCTTCACTAATCCCTAATTACATCTTCACTCCCACTTCAACACACTTATATTATTATATGTTCACCTAAAATTCCATAATATTATTCTTGTTAAGTTAGTATATATTTTGCTCTGAGGAAGAAACGGTTGTCCCAAAACTGGTTGGTGTAAACAAAAAAATATATATGTGGTTTAACCCGTCAGGCTAATTTGTTCGCTTTTTGGAACAACTCGTATAGGTCACTAAGAATTCGTGTCTCCCTTATTATCGTGGTTAGAAATATGATATAAATGGTGTTAGAAGGAGAACAAACCATGCTTTATATTCAAATTTAAAAGTTAACCTTAGAAACTTTTACCAATTATTTTTACATGAAACGACAGAAAAGTGAGTTGACAATAACGTTTATAATACATTTGCATAATAAAATGTGTTTTTTTTTTAATTATCAGTAATTTTAGTTAGAAAAAACGTAAGGTGAGCCATTTTTAAAACTTTTTTACGTTTGCAATTTTTATATTTCAAAAATTATGTTTATTTTGAAATATAAAATTTGAAAGCGTATTACAGTTTTTAGTTTTCGGATGTGTTCAGAAATATTCCATTTATTTAGATTTTATTGCAAAGCGGAAATATTTTGACCTTCTAACAAAATAGGCCCGAGGTTTGAGGGATTAAACAAAGTTAATATTTTTTCATATTAAAAAAAATATTCTGCAGCACCAATTTTTTGATGGATTGTTGAGATGCATTATTGCTAGGTGGATTAAAAAAATTCAGTACACTGGGTCTTTCTATTGGACCAATGCTGTATTTAATAATTTATTACATAATATTCAGAAATGTGATTGTAAAATTTGTGCAGGAGCACTCTTTGGTGAAAATAGAATATAAATGATGTGATTGAAATAATAGTTTCGGGTTTGTTTACTTGGCTCTTGGCCAGTTGTGACTGCAGGCTTATCAAACGTTTAGTATTTTGCCGTAATTATTATAAATGCATTGTGATGGATGGAGGGGAGGCTGATTTTTGCGTAATAACTACAAAACGTTGTGAGATGTCAAGCTTTATTTTAAAGTAATGACGGGTCTTTATGTTTATACACAATTTATAATATTTATTCTTGCCAATGAAACACACTACAACAGCAGTTTTCCAAACATAAGGTAAAATATTTTATTAATTGAAACAATAGGCGGTAAAGTAAAAATAACATAGATATAATAATATTTACGTAGATGGCATTTTATTAAATATAATATTACCACAACTGTAGGGACTAGAACTTTGACAGGTCAAATAACAGACAAATTAAATTTTAATAAAAGAAAATTAAATTTTGTGAAATAATGTCCTAAACCAAAATATACTTCTGTTGAAAAAAGTTGTCTTCATAAGATCTATGCAAGCTGCTCTATTAATTGCATCAGATTTCCTCACAGTAAAACAGTTATTTCACAAGAAAGCTGCAGTGAAAATACATAAAGTTACAAATTGTAATATTATTTTTGAATTTGAACTGAAAATATTTAGTATTAAAAAAAACCAAGCCTTAAAAAATTAGTTCTAAGATTAACGAACCTATATTAAATCATAAAGCAGATTGGCATTTTATCCATAAATATAAATCCTAATTTAGTTTTTAAGATACAATAATTATTATTCTGTTTCATAATATTTATACGGGATACATATTGTTGCTTTGGTATTATATAGAGAGACGCATTATATTAAATTTCATCTGATTTATCTTCATCCACACTTTAGCATTATCACAATATATAGTAATAATATCTATAATCTGTATGTACAATAACAGTTAGTAAGCTATTCTCATGTATTTGTGATTTACCATGCGTGTTGATAGAATCCATTAAAAAATAACAAAACTATTAATTTATATTTGTGTTATGTTTGTTAAAAATATAAGTAAAATAGAAAGGTAAATAGATTTATACATTTCTTCCGCATAACACTGATTGTTTATTTATTAAAATAAAACGCGCTGCATGCAGGAATCAAGTTCCGTTAGAAAAATTAACTTTTTATAAAATAATTTTAAAATGAGATTCTTACACTTAAAAAAGAAGTAAAAATGGACAATGGACATGTTTACAATAATTAATTAAATCAAACCCCAATACATATTGACATTTTAACACAATGCATTGCTTATGTAATAAAAAGTTTTAATAAAAAAGTTGCACACATAATACTTCTGAATTTAACTATATAATATGTATCATCATTGCGCCTGTAATAGACATTAAGCGATGACATGATTTTATAAATGCCGTTAAGAGTGGAATAATTGGAAACTAATTCTTGTTAATATGCTATTTTATGGCAGCAAGTCATATCAGCGATGCAAAGTTTAATTAAGTGTCGCTTAACATATATTACCGGTGCAACAAAAGCATTATTATAAAAAACCAAAACCCTTCAACCATGATGGAAAAATACAAACTATGGAAAAATGGTTACATAATGTAATGATTCTAGCATTTACTAAATATGTGATGATCAGATTATGTATTTATTAAATTTTAGTAATACATTTCCCAAAAAGAACAACATAAAGCATGTTCGCAAACAAAAAATTTGCTACATCAAATGGCCCGGTAGAATTTTGATCTGCACTCTTCAAGTTTTTTCTGCCAACAATTATTCATAATTTCATACGTTTTGTACTTTATAATTTTGAACACTTAATACTATAAAATCAAGCTTTGTGTTTAAAAACCGATGCATTGGCAGTAAAAAATACTAATTTATTACACACTCATCTTTGTGTGATTATAAAATAATATTTATAACATTTTATGCTAGTTGTTTTAGGCTGTTTTCATATTGGCGATTTAGCAACGCGATTCGGCCGCATACATTGTTTTGTATTAAATCGCGGGGCTATTCACAATAGCGACTCATCCGTGTGATCAATTTACATACAAAATGATGTACGCCGCTGAACCGCGTTAGTAAGTCACCAATGGGAAACTAGTCTTAGCTGTGCAATTTATTTGTGTACCTAATTAATGGATAATACTAAAAAAATCTATATTTACACAAATTATATATATATTTATATTTGCAAAGTTCAACATCCAAGGATATGCATTTTGTAAATAAAATAGCGTAATATCATTTAGTGCATTCTACAGGTAACTACTTGCATAGTGTCACAACTTATAAGAAATAATTGTGAAGGAGGTTTGCGATGAAATTAACCTCAAGAAACAATAATTTTGAATTTCCCGCGTAAATAAAATTTCTGATACATTGAGATTATTATTATTTATCAGGAACATTTTTTTAATTACAATGTCAGACTACTATCCAAATTCAATTTAGAAAGTTTTGCATAAATAGCTATGCGATTCCCTCGCAGTTGTCTTGATGTTTGTCTTGTCTCGAGGATACCAGAAGGTAAATTCAAATTGTTTTCTTTTCGCTTGTAGCTGGACAAATGGTTTAAGATTAATAATTAGTAATGTTTGTTTAGTATTTTTAATAATAGTCTACTTGTCTAAATGTTTGTTGGTTTGACTCAGTGCTTATATTATGTCTTTAACGATAAGGGTACAAAGGAATCTTAAGCTAAAAGCACTTTACAAAGAACAACCTAAGCTATGAGGCCACTCTATTAATGAATTCACTGTTGACTTAACCATCTACCACTAAATATTTTAGAATATAATAATAAGATGCTATCTGCTCGGTTTCGCTCCGGACTCTACGGAAGTATTTTTCCTTATTTTGTCAGTTTGATTATTGCTTTATTCCCTTAGAATAGTATAATGAATCTCTTCAAGTATAGGATAAAGACTTGATCTATTTAACACAAGTGAAATCCAGAGGGTACCGAATTATCGGAATGGAAGAATAAAGGGAACCATATAATCACGTTTTGTAAAGTGTAGTTGTTTGATGTATTCAAGTTTTATGAAAGTATACAAATACTGAGACTAGTAATCTTTTGAATTTTTGCAAATTGCACTTTTCTTTATTTTTGACCCAACATGGGCAAACACCAATCTGATGATTGTCAAACTCATAATTTTTTTTCCCGGACATTCTGACAATATTGGGTTGTACATATATTATAACAAAAAAAGGGATAATTCCTGAATATCGGTACACTTTCCCGCACTACTGCACGGTTAGCAAAACTTAGTATTATGCGGGTAACAATAATTTTTTTTAAATCGGAAACTAAATATCTATGATTTTTTTCTTTCCCGTACGCAATTTTGTCAATATTTGAGATATTAAATTGTCAGAAAGCCCGCGATTTTTCTTTCAGAAATAATCAAGGAAAAGCAGTTGATTAAAAAAACCAAAAAATCTTGATGGCGAAAAATTGAAATTTGCTCATTTTTAGTATCTAGTTGCCAGAGTAAAGCTGCATGCAGTAAGCTTTATTTGACAAGGTAAGAATAAAAAAAGATAGCGGCAGAAATTGTGTTTTCAAAAATGTTTTGGCGGGGGTTTTAGTAACATTAGTAGAGTACAAAATAACTTATTATTTTTCATTCATGGTACGTACATAATATTATGTGGTATGTACGAAGTTACATGTTAATTAATATGTATACATGTGTGTATGCATGCACGATTCTCACAATACTGGCATAGTACTGTTATGATATGAACGTATAATAGCAATCTATTTAATAAAGCTTGTTTTCGCCGCAAATCCATCACCGCATAAGTGAAAACATAATAATATATTAGTATAAACAAAACAGGATCGGTATAAACATATTTCAAATGAGCGGCAATAATTTAATATGTTGAAATCACTACCCAATTAATTGATTATTTAAAAGGAGGATTTTTTTTTTAATTTGTCAAAAAATAACATGATCATTGCCTTGCAAAAAAAATATATTTAAAAAAGTCTTGGTGTTCTGTATTTGAAAAAAATGGCAGATATGACTTACATGGAGACGAATTCGCATTGATATTTCTATAAATAAATTACATGCTTAAGACTATAATAATAAAGTATTCATAGACAATAGAGTAATGTTATTCTTAGCATTAAATAATACAAAGCTGGAAGTTAATGCATTCAGGCAGTGATTTGTATACTTGCTCCGTGAGGTAAATATTATCCAAAAAAGATGAAAATAAAAAATATGTAACACACTTTACAAGATTTACATAAAACGTCAATTAAAAAGAAAATTGCACACATTTTTTTATTGAGATTATTCACTCATTGATTTGATTATTTTTGTGATGTTTTCAAAAGTTCTTACACACAATGTTAGCAAACCAATTCAGTCATTACTCACTCACAAACAATATTATGTATATTATAAATAGTGATGTATTTCAATAATATATTCACATTATCCGAGGTAAAGTCCATACCTACAATTTAATCATTACGCTATTCAATCCAGAAGAACAAATAATTCAGTTGAATTTTCACGCTATAATGCCGCATTATATTATTTTTCACTAACCTCAGTCAAATTTTGAGAATGTGGTGATGAATTATTTTTAAACTAATGCAGTAACGCCGTCCTTTTTCTTTCCATATTGAATGTTAACATCCAAGGCACTAATTAGTTTCACGTCTGCCAAGCCCGAATCACAATACATCACGACAAAACGCAGGCAGCCAACATATTGAATGAATAACCTGAACTATGAATATTACTCCGTTTATTGGATGACTATAATTTTTTTATTATCTACATCAGTGATTCCCAGAGTGGTCCGGGTGGATCCCTAGGGGTCCACGAGAGACCCAACAGGGGTCCACGTAGGCGCGATAAAGAAATGGGGATTCATAAGTTGTGAGTGGGGGTCCGCGAACTGGTTTCGATTTAGACCCATCCCGTCCCCATATCCATATCGCATCCCACCCCCGTCTCATACCCCATTACGCCCCCTCCATAACAGAGCGACTGGCGTACAGCGCACATTGTTGTACTGGTCATGCACGAGATCTTAAAACGCCCCGCGTAGCCAAGGGGGGGGGCGTAATGGGATATGGGTGTACTGTACTACTGGGATGGGAACATACGCCTCCTTCCCATACCCCAATACGCCCCTTCCGTGGCAAATATAATCACGAATACTGGTCCATTTTGCCCCCGTTTGAAAAAGTCGTAGATCTGGTACTGCTCCATTGTGACAGACCACACCTCGCTATTCAATACTCAGTACAACGCGTGTCGAGTTTTGGGAATATGGTAGAAATGTACCATGTAAGTGGTCTACGAGAAAAAAAAGTTTGGGAACCTCTGATCCACATGAAGTACCTTCAGGAAAGTTTTTTCATTCTTTAAAATCGTACACTTCATTTTACTCGAGTTTGAATTTAGTCTTGCTGACGTACATTTTGTGTACTGACATCGCCAGTCAAAAGTAAAAATGATAATTATCCAGTCAACTACTAAAAATCATAATATGGTTGGCAGCAGATTAACAAATCTGGGGATGTTCTAAATTTTCCACAATGGCTATATGTGCCTACACAGATGTAGATGTAGACGTGAAACTAATAAGAACCCACGTTGGATATTATGCTACTTTCAATTCTATTGTGCATTATTATTCAGTTCCCTAAAAAACTTTGCATTGGCAATCATGAAATTCAGAACTGAAATTCCTAACATCTTAAATTTGAATTTCCCTTAATGTAATATAAATTATGTTGCTCGTGTCAGAAAATAAAAACAATTAATTGTTATCTTGATTTCCTTAGGGCTCTATTCCACTAAGCTGTTAATCGCGAGCGGCTGTGGTTGCCGAAACAATGCAACTGAATTAAGCTACTTGGTTGCAGCTGTTTACATTTCAGTCTCGCAATGGTTGTCAAAAAAGTAGCTTGTGTATATCTATTAAGCCATTTAAAACGCAAATGAAAAAATGACTACTGGACACACCCTGCTCTGATGGTCCTTCTGCAAAAGGTGCATTTTACACATTTTATCATGAGTTAAGAAGTTACATCTACACATGTTTTCAGCTACAAATAAACATACGGCTAAAAATGCAGGAGCAGGGGGAAGGACCTAGTCGCTGCGCGCGGCTGTTCGAATCGTTATGTTTCAGCCGCGGCGACTCACAAGCCGTAACCGCGTCATTGGATAGGTATTGTTAAATGCTAACTTCGTGTAAATGAAGAAAGAAAGAAGAGTAGGTATATTCACCACCAACACAAATTTAAATCTCCATGGACATTATAAAAATGAACAACACACCTTTTGCGTCCAATCGTAGGAAACACTTCCTTGCAAACAGGGTAGTGGAAATGTGAAACAAATTTCCACAACAAGTCATCGATGCTACAAATATAAATCAATTTAAAGTTCGATTGGAATTTCATTTGGAGAGAAGAATGGATTGACTTATTGTGAAATTAAGTGCATCAGCAAAATGCTGCCTCCTCATTAATTAATAATAGTAATAAATACGAATCTCGCTCGTCTAGCAGCTTAGTCGAATAGAACCCTTAACCTTTTCTAGGCTGCAACAAATTACAGTATTGTCTTTTTCAAAACTTGCGGCTTTTAGATATTCTATATTTAATGTTATGTGACACAGAGTTGATAAATATAAAAAAAAAACTGTTAACCCAATGGTGTTAACAGTTTTTTTTTTAGTTCGTAATCGCAATTTAGGGTGACTGTTATTATTTAGAATTTGAATATCACAAGCCACTTAGTAATGGTTGCAGTTCTGCTAGATTCGTTATATTAACCTATTGTATGCTAAAAAAATTGATACGCCATCGGGTTAAACAAAAAATTTCAAACTCTCAAAAAACAGGGCAGTCTATTCTTGCTCAGTTCTCCTCATAACAAATGAAGTCAGCTCCAATAAACCTGAGACCTTTCAAAATTTCCATTTGTAAAATTCATCAGCCATAATTAATTTCGACATATTGAACTTATTTATTAGAAATAAACATACAAAAATCTTAAATTGGAAGAAAAATGAGATAACTCTGGCAAGGAATGTTTCAAAACTTCTATTAATAGCAAATATTCAGGATGATAAACATCCAAAAACTTCTTTATAAATGCATTAATTTATTGGAAAAATGATTTTAATGATTTATTGTAAAAATGATTTTGCAAAACGTATTATTTGGTTATAGCCACAATGTTAGACTTATTTCAGTACAATGTGAAAACAGACTTGACCTTCAAAATATTTATATGGCAACATTACTTATTTTAACATGGGTGATGTCACCATTAGTATGTAGTAGAATGGCATGTTTTTGTACATTTTACGGTTTTCTTAATGTCATTTTAAGCTAAAAGTAGAAATTTGTTGGATTATTTTTAGAAAAGTTAACCCATTCCGTCCTGTAACTGTCTCCCGGTCTCATTCTTTAATAACTCTGCTTTGTTCCGACATTTTGTGATATCTGACGAGCAAATTTTTGTTCTGTGAAGTCGGCAAACCAATATTCAAGGCTAAAATTATTACAAAACAATTCAGTACCCAATGGGTTAACTTTTTTTGTCCAAATTTTTAGTGATCTCAATTCAGTAAATACAAGAAATATTCCATGCCAAAATCATTAATTGCAATAAGGAATTCCAGTGAAAAATTGTAAATTTGAATAACCAAATGCATGCCACCCATAGATTATTTGTTGATTTCATACTAATCCGGGTGTGAATGGCCTTACCGTTAACCGACAAAACTGAGGTTCGTATGACGTCACGCATACATCGCCAGATTTCAGTCATTATGGCGGGCTTTGAAAAAAATCTTTTTTTTTGATATCTGAAATTCTTATTGTCAAATAATTTCAACATGTACGAAAAATAAAGCGCCCTATCAGGTGATGTTTGTATGTTATATAAAAATATCTGCATAACATTAATTTGAAAAGATTGAGATTCAAGTTGGCATAAATAATGCCAAGAGATGAAACAAAAGCTATTACATAGTTAATTAATACGGAAGATAAAACAAGAGAAAGTTTCACCCACTTATACCCACTGTATAAAACATAATCTTGAAGAATAGGCTAATATTAACCTTTCCGGGAGTAAGTTACGAAACGCTGGCCGTGCTCTGGGGAGTGAGTTTTTTTTACATAAATAATTTATTTTTATTTTTTATTAAATGTATACTTTATGATAATACGAACGACCCAAAAATTGTAAAAAAAATCGTACTTACCACTGTCAGCTTTTATCACAAAAAATCGGGTTCTGTTTTTCAGGAGTCACAAACCATTGGCACATGAACAAAATAGTAAAAAAATATATACAACACAATTATTTTCACTTAGCACTAATAAAGAAACGAAAATGGATAAAACTGTTAACTATGTACATAAAATATACAATCAATTAGTATTGTTTTTTTGTATGGTAATCAATGAAACACGGGTGTACACAGAGAGCAACGTCACACTCATAACACATATATTTTGTTTCTTTCCTTTGTGGATTCCTTATGGATGTATGTTTGCACACAAAACAACGTCGTTTTGCTTTGCTGCCTTTGCACTCTGTTTGTGGAACTGGCTGTGGAAAGTGCCTTCCTGTAAGCCTAATGGGATTGTCATTGCCTCGCCTACCCCCTGATGATGATGGCCGTGGAGTATGATATTTTTCCACCATCTGGGTTACAAGCTTCTCTTTGTATTCTTCAAATGTCGTCTCTCTGGATTTAATAGAACGATACATGAAAAACGCATTGATTATTGAGATTTCTAGTAATCTGAAAAAAATTTTCTTGTACCATTTTATTGTCTTGCGGCTAACAGCTCCTAATCCTAGAATTCTGTCCACATTATCAACACTTCCCATGTTCATGGTATAGTCCACAACAGCTTCAGGTTTGTGTTTTTTAGCTCCTGTGGTGTAGTCAATTTTTTTTGTCTCAATCATATTATTAGAATGTATATTTGTCAACATCACAATATCCCGTTTATCTCGCCATTTCAAGGCCATTAAATTTTCCGAATTGAATGATATGACATCTCCTTTTCGTATTTTCGTATCCAATTTAGGCATTTGCTTCCGATTGGTTCTTGCTGTCCCACAAGCATTAGTTTTGTTTTCAAAAAGACAATCAAACAAAGCGGGTGAAGTATACCAATTATCTACATAGAGTCGATGTCCACATCCAAGATAATCTTTAAGTAAAGTCATTACTACAGACCCCGATATTCCAACGTTGGGGTGGCTTTCAATGTCTGTTTCACTACCGGTATAAATTATTAAATCCAAAACATAGCCCGTTTTTACGTCACAGCAAACAAAAATTTTGATGCCAAATCTGTGCCTTTTTGAAGGTATATAAATTTTAAAAGAGAGCCTTCCTTTCCACAATAATAAGCTTTCATCAATGCACAAATTTTGGTAGGGATAAAACGTTTCCTTCATTATTTTTCTTAACGGGTCTAAAATGCTCCTAATCTTGTAAAGTCTGTCATTATTGGAGCAATGACTCGCAAAATGGAGATTCCTCAAGATAAGTAAAAAACGATCCTGCGAAAATAGTTTTTTGAAAAACGGTGTCTCTATTATGGGATTATTGGTCCAATATTTTTTGATACAATTTTTTCCAACCAGACTCATAAGAATTATGGTAGATAGAAAAACGTACATTTCTTCCTTCGTAGTGTCGACCCATTTTTTAATTTTTGACGATGCGGATACATTATGTGATGCGGATGTTGCGTAAATGTTTGTTTCTGAAACAATGGTGTGTATAATGTCTTTTGTAAAAAAAAGTTGGAAAAGTTGCAGTTCAAGATAATCATCCTCCAAATTAACATGTGTTTTTATTCCGGACTGGAAATCATCGAATTTGTGCAGTGTTGGAGTAAAATTCGTTTGATCCCATATCCTGGCTTCCTCCCGTCTCCGTTTAGCACTAGGTTGCGACTCTACTACAACCGTTTCCTCATCATCAGTAGAGGAATCATCAGAGAATAATGATAGATCGTCAATAGTTTCAATATTTTCCTCTTCATCATCGCTGTTCATCAAAATGTTGGCGATTTCATCATCTCCTAAATCCATTTTGAGGAGGTTTTTGATGTTTTAGTACACTTTCAATCACAAAAATCACTGTCAGAGTAAAATCACCAAAAATGTCGTAAAATCCGCTAACAAACACAAAACACAAATAATAATGATAAAAAACGTTTAAACATATGAATCACATTGCTCAAGATATCACAAAACCACGAAGAAGTTATTTTAATACGGGTTTACGTATGGTTGGACCACAAGACAAATGTAAAGTTTAAAAACTATGGAATTTACAGGTTGACACACTGCTATTTACTTCGCTACAAACTAAAAATCACGTTAAAAACATAAAATACGTCAAATATGAGCTCTAAAGTACATATATTCGAACAAAATATTAGAAATCCGCGAGACAAACGTAAAAACACGTGCGCGCCGAAATCAATGGTTGAATATGTCTGTTTATGTCCGAACTTGCGCGTGTGACGTCACGCAAAATAAATAACGGCCGATATCTCTGTCGATAATGATGTAAAATATTTGAAAATCGTGTAAAGTTACAGGAATATGCCCATAGATGGCAATACAATGCACATTTACAGAATCGAGGCGCGAAATTTAACTATGCAACGCCTGTCGCTCATAGACGTCCATACTCCTTTGGCGAAAGTTTGTACTGTCGTTCATTCGCGTCCATACTCCCGGAAAGGTTAAATCACTTGGATTAACTTGTATAAAGGATAAGAAGATTATGTACGCATAAATTACTCTACGCAATATAAATGTAAAGGTTTAAATGCATATTTTCATACTTGTGAACTTCTCTAGACATAATATTATGTATAAACTATCATCAATGGCATTTAATTCTAACCCGAAAACTGTAGAAAGCACTTAGTTAAGATTCAAAGCTTTCTACCGACCAGCGGATAATTAGCTTGTAAATTATAATAAATATAATTATTTTAAGATTGTAATTCAGCACGTATCCTGTTCTGTTCGGTAGATATTCGTGAATGTATTGTGAAAAAATATTATCACAACAAAAAGTGTTTAAATCTATTTTCCTTACAATCAATTTGAGGTAAATAGCTGTAACACTTACAAACTACAATTCCACATTGTAATGGCCCAGAGACAAGCTGTTGGTTTTCTGAACCATAGACGCGCACACACACACTAAAGTGAGCAATAGACAACAGCTGCTAGCTGCGTAGGTACTACCACTAGACTGAAGTTCCGTAAGTTGTGAAGACTACTCTTGTAGAATCAGTATCCAAGGTGACATCCTCAGGGCTGGCGAGGTCCACTCTCACTGTGCCGGATTGATTGCGCCTTCTGCCACTGACGCCTGAGAGAAAACATTGGGTAAAATTTATTATTCTTATTTAACCATCCTTAGAAAAGCAGTTTCCTAGGATTGATGAAGAGATCTAGGGGGCAGTGGTGACCTCAGGGGATATTGAAAGTTAGTGAGGGGGCGGCGATGGCAACAAAAGATTCTGTTAGACTAAAATATTTGTCCACTTACTATAAAGTGATGCACTGTCAAAAAAAAGGTAATATAATGTTTCTAAAGGGGAATGCACAGAAGAAAAACATCTTTGAAAAAGGGGGAGGGGGTGAATCAAATTAATTTTAATTCGATCCAAGGGTTCTAATGTGTAAGAAAGAGTTATTGAAAATGAAACAAACAATGTACCCCATGTCTGCTTTCACCAAAGGAAAAATGTAATAATAATTAAATATCTCCCTCACACGTATTATAGAAATGAAACGCAGTTGCCATAGGAATTAAAAAAGCACACAGAGAACCAAAATTTGAAAGTCAAGTTAACATTATTTTCTCACCCTGTCCCCAATTGGTAAGTGTCCAGTGGAAGCCCGTATCGGCGCAGGGCAGTGTCTCCCGCTGACACTCGTCTCCCGCACCTTCGGGGGCACCGTCGTCCCCGCCGGGTGCCTCGGGGGAGCCTGGGCCTCCCTCGCCTGCCTCACCGTCGCTTGCTGTGCCTGATGTGTCCAGGGAGTCGATGGAGGACTCGCCTGTTGCGGCACCCCCGCGGAAACGAGCTACTGATTCTGGAAATAATTCAACAATTTGAGATTTCAATGTTGTTAAGTAGGGTTAAAAAAAAATTCATCCCCAATTTTCAAAATATGAAACAATATCAGTTGTAAATCTTGCTGATGGCCTTCTAATTGGACAACCTTATGGTGGAGTTGCCATCCTATGATGGGATTCCCGTTCTGTCGATGTAGCAAAATCCTGAGTCAAGACTGGTGGCAATACAAGTAACTGACAACAGTGGTAAATTTTTTTTTTTTCAATTTATATGCCGGCAAATAAACCGGGAAAATCTGGAGGAACTCACAAACTGCGTGAGTAAGATAAAACGCTGAATGAAATCAATTCGTCGAATGCGAATATTTTTGGTAATTTCTGAATGAACTAACTAAGTGAGTTTTTTTTTTAAATTTTTTAATACCGCACAAGAGTCCCAACTGCTCTCGTCTGGAGCCAGTGAGACTATGGCATCCCCAATTGGGGTACGTTGTGAGGCTGAAGGTAGTGGGGAGGGGAAGGAGATGGGGAAGAGGAAAGTCAGAAAGTACCTGGCTATTCAGATCTGGTCACTAAACACGGCCAAAGCCATTTCAACCAACATTTCAATTCTGAATGGTGGTCTTACATCAAAATCAAAATCAAAATCATTTATTGTACAAAATTTTCATTTAGTACAAAAGGTATAACTTATAGGTACCTACATCCTATTTCTTCCAGTTAACCTAACATGTTATACAGAAATGAACACAAATGAAATATAAATATAAAAGTGGTGTAATACAAATTGAGTTTGTTTTAATTTATTATATAAACATAAATATAAAAACAGTTGTACCTAAGTGAGGTATTCACTTAATGTGTAATGAGACCTGTTCAGAAGGAATGTTTTTAGTGATGACTTAAATCTGAGTGTATCTGGTATTTGTTTAATATCATGTGGAAGGTTGTTATATACTTTAATGGCCATGTAAAAGGGTCCTTTTTGGAAAATTGTTTTGTTTGCTTTTGGTATTAATAAATTTTCTGTAAACCTTGTAGCGTATTTATGTGTAGAGTGATCAGAGCGATCCTAAGAGTATCTTCCACTCTGGAAAGTGCCGCAAATATACTGTATATTATTTTAAATGAATTCATTGTGAAATAACACAAATCAATAAAATAAAATTTATTTTCCACGCCGGGATTCGATCCCGCAACCTTCTGATTGCGAGTCAAGAGCCTTACCGCTAGACCAAGCCGGCCGTGTCCGAGTGATGCCCGTAGTACCAAAAACTGATTAGATTACTGCGTCTATCACAAAAGCACCAGGAAATACTGTAACTAGCATTGATGTCCAGCATGATGCAGTGTGGTTTGATCATGATCATTTGATTGATCCTTCTAGATGGAATCTGAAATCTTATGTTCAAATAAGAAAATAAAACTAAAACAACAAACTTTTAATCATAATTCAAGATTTCCATCAATCAGAACATGATAAAAAATTAATGGCAAAATCACACGAAAATCAAACAAATTCCCGTAATAAAAATATTGTAGATGCACTGCGAAGTGCCGCCTCTGCCCACATTTAATAACACGAATCGGAAAAATAGAGACAATCCGGGATGGAATCATATTACGGTTGAAGCATATTATGGTTGCATCAAATATCGTCCCTTAGCTAACAACACCGCATAACTTTACAAGAGACGAAAAAAACTGTGCGGTGTTACGAGGCCAACCGACTTGCGCGCTGTCACTACTTTTCGAATTACGGCTTCTGATTGACTGAAATCTATATCAAGTGACCAATGGTTAGACGCGCAATGAGCAGCTCCATCTAAAGGCATTAAAATGTGAAAACCGCCAATTTTCGACTTGAGCGGTGTTGTAAGCTAAGGGACGATATGTAGAATAGAGACGCGCCTCTCTTTCATGGCTCGAGATCGGAAAAACACTCTCAGGGCAGGTTGCCGACGACATGAAGGAAATACTGAATGATTTTCAAAGAAATGAAAAAATGAATGAATTAATATAAAAAAAAAATTACAGTCAGAAATTCAACAGCGAATGGATGGTACTATGTACCACCTCACTAATAAATAAAGGCAAAAAGACCTTTTCTGAATTGAAAACTAAAATGAAAACTGTTCTGTCAAAGGGGTAAGAGGAAATGAAAATATTGCCAATGAATTTCATAACTCCTTTTCTATGGCGGATAAAGAATCGAAAAATCTTTGAATATAAATGTTAGTTTGAATAAGAAGGTAGTACATACTACCACTATCAGCATTACTCCACACATGGTAGAAAGAGCTGTCAGAGAAATGGCAACAGGAAAAGCTACAGGACATAACACATAAAAAAATCATATCTCCGAATTTTAATATGAAAACATATAAACTGATTATAATGCTATTTAGCCAATGAATTCAACTATATTTTACCATTTATCCCATATTTTCAGGACGCATAAAAAAATTATTTTAAAAATCGTAAACTTTATAAACGCTAAATTCTGTATGTTAGTTCCTTTAAAATTGCGGTGCGTGGTACTTATTCAGGTCAACATTGGATATTTTCTATTTCTGTATGTTGTCTATGGCTAGGTTTACACTCGTAAGTTTTTTCCCGTAATTCGCTCGTGTAAGCGATTTATGGCCAAATTACCAATGTAAACGACACCAAAAGTCACTTAACGTAATTTAAAGCAAATTACAGAACTTCTTCTTTCGGAAGTTTTTTGACAGGTCTAATCGCGTCCGCGCGAAATTCCAGCCTTCTTACAGCTTATAAAATCAGTTTGATAAGCTGAGGGACTTTTTGTAAGAAATAGTACCAAAATGCGCCGTTGCGAAATGTCAAAAATCGAAAGACATTATTTGTTTTTATTGGATTTTTTCATATAAAACTAGTATTTATTTCCACTTATTTGAGTTTTCTGAAAATGAGCATCCTTCTATTCAATTATCGGTCCAATCCTTTCTAATCTCAATGTTTCTGTTTTTAAAATTACGTATTTGAATACGTCAGCAGCCGTCAGGTAGATAGCTGTCATTCGGATAAAATTAAAGAAATCTATTAATTTTCGCCTTTGACGGTACAAAAGTGCATGAAGAATTGTTTAATTAAAGCCAAATTCTATTTCAGCACGTTATTTGGGCCTTTTCGTCTTTACTGACAAAATCGCGTAAATTTGACAGTAGCAGGTCGTTGTTGAAAGGAAGCCATCTTACCGCAAATGAATTTACAGATGTAAATGGTCGCATGAGCAGTTACACAGTTCAAACTTCCGAAGAACTTCCGTGATCATTAATTACCACAAGTCAGGTGCATATGTAAACGCTCCTGTGAGTAACCTGTCAAAATCTTACATAATCCGTAAATTTTAATTACGAGTGTAAAGCTAGCCTATTGCCTACTTGATAATCACAGATACAAATATATATTAGAAGACCCAATTTTTAATCATAAACAGCTGTTTGAACATTTTGTATGAAATTTTTTTTTTATAGAATTTGGGTTTGCGGACTGTCAAAACTGAATGCACTAAATTAGGTTATTTAATAAATTTACCACAAAGAACTGATATTTGACATAAAGAGTGCCGAGCACGGTCGTAAACATTGGCACGCAAACATGCTCGAAAACAGTCCACTGGTTAAAAGTATTAACAAAATATGAAGATCATTAATTTTGTTTAGAGCACATAAAATCTTGTCGACTATGAGACATTATTAAATGTACTGATAAACAACCGGAAATAATAAGTGGAAGAACCCTGGTAAGAGACCACCATTCAGAATCACAAGGAATCTACTTTCCAACCTTCCTCTCCCGATTCAATCAGCCCACAACAAATGGAAATTCCATAGAAAGGCAGATGACACACACACCATTTTTCAGAAAAAAAATTATTTTTAATAAAATAACATACCTTGGGTGTTGTCCGACTCAGAAGTGGCCTCTTCAATACCCCTCAATATGTCCGCACAAATATCCGAATCCAGCGGAATGGGTGTCTCGGCATCCCTGTTGTAGATGATCAGCGCAACCGTGACGGGGTGGGGCACTGGCAGGGGCACGGGGGGCTGTGTGGGGCGTGCCGCAGGAGCGGGCGGGGCGCTGCGGGGGCCCGACCTCGCAGCCAGAGGCAGGCGGAACCAGGAGAAGGGGCGGCGGGAGGGCCGGGGTAGAGTGCCCCGCACCCATGATAGCGTCGGGTTTACATCGCTGGAAATTTTAAAAGTACGTTTATTAAATAGTTTTGGTGATATAATATACTTTTAATTTTTTGTAATTCTTGAAATAATGTACGTACGTTCTCTTCTCCTTGGGAGCAGTGAGGAGACGTGACCGAGGATTAAAGGCAGAAACATCGAGGCAAGGAGGCTGGACGGAGATGTTTCCTCGAGGACTGTAAACAGCTCCCAGGAGGTCTGGTCCTCCTTCAACTGTGAAATTTAAATAATATTATCTTCTACACATCAACTACAAAATGTTTATTGGATTATGAACATAAGTGCTTATTAAATTAAATTAAAGTGCTTTAAATTAAGTTTTAAATTTCATACATTTTGGAAACGCAGATCTTTTTCTTCTTCGGGTGATCTCCATTCTTCAAAAAAATGATAACAATCATACTACTAAATTTCTTCTGGTCCTCAGTCAACCGGAATGGTTCCTCCAGACCTTGAAAACCCTTTCAATATCTACACATAAATAAAGAATAGTGTCCATGGCGGCGTGGCTTTGCTTTTTATACAAATTTACAGTTTTATTTATCACTCGACTTTCAAAATAGAAGGAAAGTCACTGTCTTCATGAGATTTAGAAAAACCAAGACCAGCCCCTTATCCCACCCCTTCAATCAAAATTTTGATGCTTATTGATGAAACATTATTTTTGCACACTTGACATTCAAAATAAGAGGAAAATTGCTGACTACGATTTCAAAAAATTCTGAGACCTCAGCTAGTCTTTTAAAATTATCTTGATCACAATGAATCTTCCTGCGGCATCCCTAACTTTTCCATTATTTGTACGACGTTATTTCTCTGTCCATCAGCTTTGCATGAACAAACCATCTAAGTCTCCCTTTCTTAATCTTTTTCACTACATAGCTTACATCGGCTTTGCATCTCTTTGGTCTCCAAATAACACATCTCGTAATACAGTATTATATGGTTATAGTACACACTTACCTCGGAGATCTAATTTCTACTACATATTAGTTTATCAACAGAACATATTGACTGATACACTTAACTTTATAGTTGGGGATGTCGCCATTGTAGATATTTAGGATACAAAAATTTATGGATTAAAAAATAGTCTGAACGTTGGCTAGTTCGTCTTTCAAATAAACATTAAAAAGTGTGAACGTTAAAAAAGTGAAGACATTGTGCAGTGAACCTACATATCAAATCCTCACCGATCTCCGTAGTCTGCACCATGTCCACGTAGCGGGCCAGGCAAACCTGGCTGTGCGGATCTAGTCGGAATCTCGTGTCGGCCTCACCAAGAGGCGTCAGGAAATCCAAGCCAAACAGGTCGGCGTATAGCAGCCCGGCCAGCCCGATCCAATCGTTGGGGCTGAGACCCCTGCTATCCCAGAATTCTTCTTCAGAGACACGTAAGCGGGGGACGATGTTTGTGGGGTAGAATTTTGATAGCATCAGTGCACCTTGCTGGATGGCAATCTGAAATCAAATAAATCAATTACTAAATAAATTGGGTTATTTATGCAAATTTTTAAAGTAGATATCGCCACCAGAATTTGATATTTAGAAATTGAAATTTTAATGAACGAATTTATCAATCAATTTCTCATACAAACAACAAAAGCAGTCAGTAAGTACTTTTAATGGATTATGATTTTTGCCGCCAGGTGCTACTTTACAAAAGAGGGTTCCATTTCGTTGAACTGACAAATCGCATTTGTTTTCTACGCCATTTGAGACAAAGTTTTTGTCATAATAACATAATAATCCGTCAACTTGTTGTGTTCCAATGTGTAATAATAGAGGCTAGTTCAGACTAAGCTACGGTATTTTATACCTTAAGAACAAGAATGCCCCAAGCGATTCTGACCTTGTTCTTCATACGTTTTCTTTATACATATGGGTTAAAATCGCATACCAATTTTTTTTTTTTTTTTTACATTTTGGCGCACAACCGGCAAATCAGCGGTTAAGAGAAAGGAGAGGTTAAAACAAAAAAAACATCAGTGGTATACCTCTAAGACTACAAACCTTCAGATCCACGGTGTTAAGCTTAATCTTGGAGCGGATGGCCTGACTAAGCCCGAGGTTTAAATCCCGCCTTCTCCGTTCCAACTTCTCGTGAAGGGAAGCAATCAAGTCAGTGCCTTCTTTTTCTAGTTGCTTGTACGGGCCAGTCTGGAAATTAAAGCAGGTCATGTAATGAAATTGGGGTAGGTACTTTCTTGTATTTTTCTCATTCATATTTGAAAGTATATACAGTGAAACCCTCTTAAAAAGTTTTCGGGACGTTAAAAGGATGTTAAGGTTAAACGCAACTCACAGATGGCGCCAATTAAACTATTTTAGGTTTTAAACACTTTTGCAAGTTATGCTTTAAAATATTAAGGTGAATTAATTATTTGCGTCCGTATATATTCAATATGAATATGAATAAATAGTTTTGTCCATAAATGAACTCAAATCATTCAAGAACGGCTAACAAATACAATATTGGATTGAGTCACCGAATACAAAATTGGATTTATCAGCCTTTCTTGAAATATTTGACTTGGTTTATGGACAAAACTATTTATTCATGTTCATATCGAATATGTACAGGCGCAAACAATTAATTCGCCTTAATATTTTAAAACATAACTTAGAAGAGTTTAAAGCATAAAATAATTCAATTGGCGCCATCTGTGAATGCGTAGATTATAACGTACTTTCTGTTTAACCAAAGGCGAACTGGAAAAAACGAACCGGAAAAAACAAACTTCTTAAGGGGGGGGTAAGGTAAAAGCTCATTATAAAATTTTTTTTTTTCTAAATGTACAACATGTTGAAAGTATTATGTCAAAATTTCAAGTAAATCAGAGCATAAAAAAGATAAACTAAAGATACAGCATTTCAAGCGACCGGCCGTCTTGCTCTATTCAAGTATATTTTGAGTATAAAAAAACTTTAAATCGATTTTCTCGCAAATAAATTTTTAAAGTCCGTGAACATCATAACTCAAAATTTATTTGACCAATCTTTTTGAAATTTTGTACACTATTTTTATACATAAATCAACTGGTAGTGAGTGACGAAGAGTTTTTTTTTTGTTCCATTTTTTTTCCATTTTATAATAACAAATTCACCGAAAATTTTAGCAAAAATCACATTTTTGACTTCAACATGCTGCAAAAAAAAAAAACGCTTCGTCACTACCTGGAAAAACATATCACCTTTTAAACTCATTTCGATTTTTTGTTTCAAATGATTCGTTAACAAGTTATGATGTTCACCGCATAACATCTTTTTTTCTAGGCGCCTCGGGAGATTCGCCCTCAAAGGACTTATTTATTAATATTTAAAAAAAAAATTTTCAAAGTTACTTCAGATGTCATAACTATAACGATAATATTTTTCACTGGAGTTCCTTATTGTTTATTATACTTTTCCTTATTGGATATCTTTTTTATTGTAATTTAGTTTTGTTCATATGGTTTTACAAACCTTTGCAAGTTGGACAGAGAATGGTCCAAAACAGGCTTCGACAAATTGTGCGAAATCTCTCTGCGGCTGCGTAACTGCAGCTTCCGTCATCTGTTGAAAGGCTGCTAGCTCGTCTAGCTCCATTCTTGACTCAAGCGCTGCTAATGATTGCTCCGGCCTGAGGAAAAAACATCACTTTAGCATTGACATCCTTGGAATGAAAATTTGAAGTGGCGAATAATAAAAGGGGCGTAAAAAGGTACCTTATTTGGAAATAGTAATCTTGAGCAAGTCCTGGCCCAGCTGTTCTCTTTACGAAGGCGCTGTCACAAGATGGAACCCGTCCCCTCTTTCTGATCACACATTGGAAGAGAACAGCATCCCAGGCTAGCCTTATCCAATACCGCAACACTCCCACTGAAATGTATAAATTATAGATGTATTGGGGGTAGGTACTGCTATAAATACTTTCGACTTCTAAGTTTAAAAGATTTGGGCGGGTACCCATTAAATATTAAGTCTGCCTAATGGCAATACATACCAACATTATTGAATTCCAATTTTTAATTTTTTTCTTGCAAAATAAACAGTTGAAAATTTTCTCCGAAATAACAGTGAAATATGTCATAAGATGGTGGTGTAAACATGAACTAACGCTATATCTTTATATTTTAATCTGGCAACCACGCCTACTATTGTAATGTCATATAGACCATAATGCCCTTCTTCTTCGCCAACTTATACTTGTTGCGCTATATTACATTTTAGAATTTATTGATTTAAGTTAGAATTGCTAGATAATAGAAGTTATGCTCACTTGTAAATAATATAAAAGCTGCCACAGGACACAGAACAAGGGCCACAAAAACAGCAGCGATGGGTTGGAGACATCCCTGTATTAGAATATTCCATATCACCGCTTCCAATATGATGAAAAATCTGAAATTTAAAATGGTTCAATTATTTTATCAATTTTACATAGAATTGTTTGATAATTAATAAAATTTAAGTTAGTTTGATAATTAATAAAATTGGAACGCATATTGTAGGTCGAAAATGAGAGTGGTGGACTTTGGAAAATTTTAAGAAATAAGTTATTGACAAAAAGTTTTGGTAATCATCGTGCGGCAGAAGGTGTGGCATGCCACTCTGGCTATGATGGCACCATTTATTGACGTAACCATGCTATACTACTGGGGGGTTGCGCTGAAATATGTCATGGTGACAAAGGAAATTGCAGACTGGTTTCCTGGCCTGTCTCTCGTTCCAATAACAGTGTTAAAGAGTAGCTTAACTAATCATGCAGTTGGTTGACTGTATCCTTACTTGTTCCTGGCCCTTGGATCCGGACTGTCCAGGTCATACACCAGCAGCATGAGGATGTGGAGGATGAAAGTTACCACCGGCATCCACAGTGGGACGGTGGCAGCCGCAGCCAGGCTAAGCAACCCGGCGCCGAGGCAGATGATGGGGAACAGCACGAGGATGCAGAGTGTCCCCAGGGTGCCCTTGATCATGTAGTTCCACACCCGGTTCATGTGCCGCGTCAGCCCTTTACCTATGAAGCCTGGAAAAGTATAGTTAATAAATTAGTAATCTTTATTCCTTTTGACCTAACCATTTCGCAGCAAAAAGAATATTGGATGCGTTCTGTACCTGTATCTGGTTTTGTTTCAAAGTGTGTTCTTGATTTGGATATGTGTCTCCATAAAGATATTAGTCGGGAACAAGCTGTTGGTGTGACACTGCTTTTGCGTGGAAACAGCGTACCATTAACCTGGAAAAGGAAAATGGATCAAAAATGTTAAAAAAAAACATTGTAAAATAATTTTATAAAATTTTGAATTATGTGGGAATTTGTTAGTTCTAAATTTGGCTTTTCATGTCCCTTGGATTTCTAATTAATGGGGTTCTACTGTATAACCTTTTATCATTTATTACCTGAGAAAGTTCAAGATCTGGCATGAATGGTTCTATGAAGAACTGTGGGAATTTGTTAGTTCTAAATTTGGCTTTTCATGTCCCTTGGATTTCTAATTAATGGGCTTCTACTGTATAACCTTTTATCATTTTTTACCTGAGAAAGTTCAAGATCTGGCATGAATGGTTCCATGAAGAAGAGTGCCCTGAGGGACACGGGTGAACACCATGGGATAACCACACCAAATAAAAACATTGCATTCCAGCTCCATGACCAAGTCCTATAAAAAGAAAGTTAAATAAATAAAATATATTATGACTTTTTAATTGTACCTACTTGTTTTTCATATCAAGGGTTAAATTTTTTTTACCTATGACAATAATTAATCCATCTCCACATCGGCCATCTTGTAGTTGTCGTTCTAGTGATTTCTTTTTCTATAAAGAACACGGGTTGGCTGGGGTCGCTCCTCGGCGTCACAATGCTGGTGATCTGATTGGTCAGCACGGTGGGAATGGCCTCTGATTGGCCCTGGAAATTGCGCCGAACGATCCAATTGGCCGGGAACCAAATCTGCGTCATCCATTGAAAGCTGCGCGTGGGCGTTTTGACCTTACGCAGCTCTTTGAGCAGCACAGGTTCCCTCTGTTGGAAAATTATATGGCTGTTGATTATCATATTTCTAAAATTTAAACCAGTACCTACTTAGAAAACATTTGATTTTAATTCTTAGGTACCTAGTTACCACTCTACCATATAAGAAAAAAAACAACTTAAAGAAATATATCATATGTTAACTTTTAACATTTCAGAAGAATGAAAAAAGGCAGGCTAGGAAGAAAAGGGTGATAACATGGCTGATGATGGTAAGGAAAATTTGAACCATGATTTTTAAAATTAAGAGCAAAAAACGATAATACTATTTTTATATTATAACCCTAAGAGAACCAACCACAAGAATTAGAGGGAGTATGGCATCCCAATATTCGGAAAGGGGAAGAGATTGGAGAAAAAGAACCTGTTTTTTTTACATCTGGCCATAGCTAAAGCCATTTCAATCATTGTTTAATTACCTCTTTCATGAAAGCAAGGTCTCTTTGTATAAAGTAAGCAGCTTGAGTTAGTCCATGAGCTGTGCACAGGGCCACGGCTTCTTGGTGGGCGTTCCAGGAGTTCTGATTCACAAACAAGTCTTCTGCACCCCTGGAAAAACAAATTATAAAATAAGAAATAAATCAACATTTGAAATGTTCAACTTTTGGAATATGTACATCTCAATTCAATTGCTATATGTACATAATAAACTCTTAAGTTTATTATGTACATATAGCAAGCTTTATCTGTTTTCATACTCTTTAATAGGTACTCCTACACCATTTGCAAACTGGCATCTCATTCATATTTTCTTTATACATTTGCTTTAATTTACCTAAAAAGCAAGAGTTTAAAACTGTTTAGTAGTAACTAACCTAAGTTTAGCTTCAATCCACGGTTTAATCCTGGACAGGACTGGGTGTGTGTGTTCCAATCGCTCCCTTAATGTGTCCTTGGTACGATCCAGCTTTCTTTGCACATTGTCCACAGCCCTGTAATAAAGTATATTAAAAAGTTATTTTCATCATCACTGATGTCAGAAGACATAGACATGGTAATGCAAAATCTGAGTATCATTTCGACAGACTGGAGGCGAACCAGACCACAATGGCTTGGTGACCACACCACTAGCCACCAAGAGGGATCAACTACGTCTTAAAGGAACTACGACAACATTCGTTCCCTAGCCGACGGCAAGTGCACATCGATATAACAACACCCCTTGCAGAAAAGTAAAGTTCGCTAAAGTAAGGTAACGGTTTGCAGCCCAGTCCATTATGGGACTTTTCAGCGCAAAACCTGAATGTTTGTTTCTCACTGGACCACCTGAGCGTTCATTCATCTTTACTGAGGTGAATAAATTTTTAAAACATTCTCAAGTGTCCTAAATACTACATTTTGGAAACAAGCCAAATTTTTTTCCCTCGATTTGGGTTTCTCAATTACGTGTGTTATGGAGCAAGCAATTCACGAAACGTTATTTGTAAGCAAATTTTATTAGACCAAATAGTGATTCTACAGTGCGAGTAGCCCATAGACAGTTGGATTTATCTATTGACAAATCACTGAAAGGAACACGCCCATGCCACTTCCCCTGATATGTGCAACTTGGTTTGTTCCTCTCACCCTTATGGGCAGGTCATCTTTTCTTTGGTCATCATCATTATTCACAATTTTGTGACAATTATTTTGTACTAGTTTATCATGAATATACCATACATCTAATAAAGGGGAATAGGGTAATCAGGTTGTGATTTTGTGATTGGAGATATTGGATAATCTTTTGGCTATTACTAACCTGTGCATCATGACAGTAGCCTGAGCCTGACGAACCAGTAAGTCGGGGATTCCAGAACCGAGGGTGACCAGTCCAGGGTGGGAAAGGACACTGTTGAAAACTCGCTGGAGATATTCTCTCATCACCGCCTCTTTTACTTCCTAAAATGTTAAATACAATTAAAATATTCCTGTTAATATCACCAATTCTATATAAACAATTTGATTATGTTTCTATTCATCCACTGTTTTCGTTGGGCAACAAATGTTATTATGCAGAAAGATGTTAACTTGGCTGACCATAATTTGGTACAGGAAATAAATAGTGCTGCAAATGACACTGATCATACTCTCATTAATTCATTTTCTTGTGAATCACGCGGTGTTATGAGGACCACCACCCACTTAAAAGTTGACTTACTCTTTCTATGTCCTGGTCAGGCATCTTCTGCGCTCTAAGTTCGGCTATCAACCTCTCTCGGAAGTGGAGGAACCAGCCTCTGGTCTCCTTCTCCAGGATGTTGATCAGGATCGGCAGGGCGCGCCTCATTGTGTCACGTTTGAAGAGCCTGAAAAATTAAGATTTAATCAGACTTTTTTTGTAACATTTAAATTAATGTTTTTAACCTATGTCTCTCATTAGGGTTTAATACGTGTAAGAGATTAAAATAATAAAACTGTTCACAAAATATTATTGTTAGATAATGCGGTTGTAAACATTTGTTAAGTTCAAGTTCAAAATTTGTATGAAAAAAAAATTCATATCAATTATGATTTTAGATTTTCATGGCCACGGTATTATTTGTTTTTGGGGTGTTATGCGGTGTTGCGCCACCTCCTTCTTTAGCCAACGTTTTGAACAGCATTACATCTGCCCTGACGTATTCATATCAATATTTTTCCATTCGCAGTTTGTTAACCTTTTTACACAAAAAAAATTTATACTTTTTTTTTTGCTTTTGGGACCATACTTCTTAACCTTAACATGTAGTGATTGATTTTTAAACTTAATCTGTCTATATATATTAAAAAAGGTGTCTGTGGCTTGCGGGCTTTGTTTTTTATACAAATCTACAGTTTTATTGACAGAAATTCGAAAAACCACCCCCATCCCCTTTTCCCACCCCTTAAAGCAGAATTTTGATACTTCTTGATAATAAGAAAATTACTGTCTACATCTGATTTTAAAAAACCTCTGCATAAAGCCCGGGCAATGACGGGACTTTCAGCTACTGTTTAATAAAAATATAATAATATTAGACATTACCTTAAATCAATATGGCCACCTTGTGGTGTCTGGTAGATGTATGGCACAGCACAGGGGGGACGTGAACATTCGCGTTCCACCTCAAACTTCTCCGTGGCGGCACGTCTCAACTGACGACGTACAAAGTTACACAACATGGACAGGGCCGTACTGTACTCGGGCTGTAACATACGCACATCATTATCATTAGTTATAATTATTTTGTCATTTTGTTGATAGCTCTGTTGTAATGTGTTCCTCTTTCTTATAAACGATGCGTGAAACGGAAAGAGAGTTTACACCAAGTCATAAAATAAAATAATTTACAACAGTCATAAAATTTAGGTGAGACCTTTTATTTTTACAATAGCTGTTTTCGGGCAAATACAAAAGGATTAACTGCGGAGAAACTTACCCTGCAGACCAGTTCAGCCACCAGGTAGCGGCATCTTTCTTCCTTGATCTTATTGTCCAAATTGTGAGCGAGAAGTGAAGGCATTCCAAGAACAATGTCCAGCAATCTAGGAAAGTGGAGGACATATACATGGTTCAGTACATATAAAAAAGATAAAACCCTTATTTTAGAGGTAGACAAAATTTGGATCAATAACTTCCCTTTATGATCACATAAATGGTGCTATAAAAATTAGGAATTTTAAATATAAGTAGGACTTTACTTTGTTCCAGTCAGATACAAGCATCAGTAATCATTCTAGATTTAAATATCCAGGTTTTCAATTTTTATTTGATTGAAACGACCCATTAACCACTCCGACCCCTATGCGTGTTTACACGACAATATAACAATAGAAGTCAAGTACGATGTGCGTGTTTTCACGTTAACGCGTGTGTTCCCACAGAAATCGTTACAACTCCGTTATCGTTCTAGTGACAAAAAGTAGCAGATCCTTAATAAATCAAGCTTCACATCTCTATTCAAAGTTGTCCATAGAAATAAATAAAAAAGACTTATTGCAAAGCGGAAATAACACAAAGTTTTTATAAATCTGCCAGTTCGTTTAAGACATAAAACCTACACAATGGCAAAATACCTGAGTGGTTAAAAGCCATCAGCAATTTAATTGACTTTTAAGTCTTTTCTTGACAAACCCAATTTTTTCAGTAACCGGATAAAAAAGAACAGTGACGAAACAGAACATAATAAAAGAATTGTTTACATTAGGTTTAGTTAGTTTTGTTTATTTTCTTTAACAATCTCTTTTGTCACCGTTTTGTTTTGCAATGGAATAATTTTTCTCCAGTCGTTTCTACCTTCAATTAACTTACTTTGTCTCTTCTAATTTCTTAAGGGGTGTTTCACCACCTCTGAGTAAACTGTCAATAAGCACCACTTGTCGAGTAAGATAAATTATCTGCTACACCACCTATTGAGTAACGCTACCTATTAAGCTTCACATCATTAAAATAAGTTAATTTGCTTTATTATTTACTTAATTCTTAAGCTTAGACAAAAAGATGTGCACATTTTGTGGATGGTTTATGTTTTTGTTGGATCTTTTGTAAAACATTTTGTCGCAGGAGACCGGCCTTAAAAATAAAATTATTTTCATATTTCTTTTAAAATTTAATAATATACACAAATTTCGACTACCATCATATGGACATGTGCCTTGTGTGGTAGTCGAAAAGTATTTAAAAACTTGTATTAAAAAATTAAAAAATAAGTTTTACTTGTTTACAGCCATAAAAGTTGCTGGATGAATAGTTATTCGAGGTAAATTTTCGATCGCACTGGCCACGCTCAATACAAATATTTTTTAGAAAAAACTTTAGATTCGCCTTAATGACTATTAAAGACAACTTTCTGCATTCGGGGTGATGGAAAACAATGCACTTAAATTTTCAACTGCGTAAACCGAAATTTAGTTCCCGCACCGAATTTGCACGGCCATTCTGTCATTTTGTTCTGTTCATTCTGTTGGTATTCCTGATACTATATGCAAGTAGTTCGTATGAGTTCGTAGCCGACTTCATACGTAAACATGATATGTGCGTAAATATAAAGACAAACATAATTAATAATATTCAAATACAGAATAGGTTCTAAGCAAGATTATTTTTACTTAAAAAAAAAAATTTTTACATTGAAAATTTATTTTTTACTTAAAAAAAAAATTTTCAATGTAAAATTTTTTTTTTTAAAGTAAAAATAATCTTGCTTAGAACCTATTCTGTATGTGAATATTATTAATTATATTTGTCTTTATAATACTCACATCTCATATTTACGTATGAAGTCGGCTACGAACGACCCTGCTTATATTATCAGGAATACCAACAGAATGAACAGAACAAAATGACATATGGCCGTCCAAATTCGGAACGCGAACTAAATTTCGGTTTACGCAATTGAAAATTTAAGTGCATTGTTTTCCATCACCCCGAATGCAGAAAGTTGTCTTTATTAGTCATTAAGGCGAATCTAAAGTTTTTTTCTAAAACATATTTGTATTGAGCGTGGCCAGTGCGATCGAAAATTTACCTTATTCGATAGTTGATTCGAAGCTGGTGAAATACCCTGAAAGTCAAATAACAAACCTAGTGAGGCCGAGTAGCAGGGACTTGAGACTCTGCTTGACGGAGAAGCGGTCGGCAGTAACGCGTGCGCGGCCGGTGACGATGAGCAGCGTGAGCGCCCGCGCCGCATCCTTCAGCAATGCCTCATGTGAGCGCTCCGTGCCCCGCTGCAGCAGCAGGGATAAGCGCCAGCGGTGCACCTGCCCGGGGAAGTTCAGCGAAGCCACTTCAAATTCACTGCGCGGCCAGATACAACAGATTAGAGACACGTTGAGATGAGCAGTAATGCCTAGTAGCCAATAGACAGTGAGAAGTTAAGTAGTAACTAAATTGTTTAGTTAATTTTAAGTCACTGGCCGCTTTTGGACAGTGGTAAGTAGCAAATTACAGTTAATGTGGAGTTCCGAGCACAGCATCAGTCGGCATCAGTAATGCTGTGTACGAACACGCACCCATACATTTCAATAGTGAATTATACTGTCACGGCAATACTGATGCAGCGTCTACTGTCCCTGTGCTCGGAATTCCACCTTTAAATAGCAATTTAGTTGACTTGATTGAAATCTTCTCTATTTTTTTCATTAATTAGCGCCTTCAACGCTGCGCACATATCATCACAATTCAGTAGGGATTATTGTCACACTGTTTGAACAAGCACACAACCAAGTTTCACCACCAGTTGACCCTCTGGATCACAAATGTGCTAAGTCACTTGAGATGAATTGTTCGGGAGAGCAATTTGAAAGTTTTGGCAGCCTTTAAAGGTGTGGACATAGTGCTGTTGTTTTCTTTGATTATTATAGAATTGGTATAAAAATATGGACTTGTGACGAGTGTGCCTTACAGGATGGAGAAAAAAGTGTTGTTTTCTATCAAAGTCATTTTTGCATTTTAGTGAACATGGCTCCTTTGTGCTGAAACAGGAAATATAAGAGTTTATATAATAATTTAATCAGTTACTTATTGCATGTATGGATGGCACTTATCACTTTTCTCAGGACAATGATATAGTTACTTATCATCAATGACGTTGGCACTGGCTACATGTAACCTAGCCATTATTGAACATATTAAACACGGCCTTATGACTACTAACGGGATTCTGCCATCTCAGGAGACACATGCAGATATTGGGAGTGGAAAACACCAATAGATGCAGGAAATGTGAAGAGGATGAAGAGACTCCGATTCACCTATGGTGCCAATGTCCTGCTCTGGTGGGAACTAGGCTCAGATACCTGGGGAGACATACAGTAGAACCAGAAGACATAGCCATATATCCAGTGACAACCCTGGTGAACTTTATTAAAGGGACTGGGTTGTTATTAAAGGATTGAGGTAAAATGGGAGATAGCACAATGGGCCTATGGCCTAAGTGCTCACGGGAACTACTTGTAAACCGTCTTCGCCGAAACCACCTCAATCAAAAGACCAGTAAAACATGGGTTTGTTATGCAACATCTGAGAGTAGAGACGACTTATCCATAACATTGTCTCCATATGCCTCTTTCAATTGTCTACGAATATTGCAAGGTCACATTGAGAAATTTAATCACAGCTCTAACTTCACAACTGGCGGCATTCTCTATTTTCTTGAACATTATAAACACTCACAGAAATAACACAGTCAATACCAGCAAGAAGTAACGTTGCACTAAGACAGCTGAAATACCACTGAACGTGTTAGTACTTATCCGGCGACTACTCTATTCGCCAGCGCTCCGCACGGCGGAAACAGGTACTACATTCCGGGTGACCCTCGTAGTAAAAAAAATTATGTTTTCTGGGTTACTAGAAGGAAATTCCAAAATGTCGTGCTAATGTACCGAACCGTTATGCCTCACGGTGATATTTTATAGCATATTTAATATGTAAAACACAGACATGTGTAAATAGTATTTGATTTATGAGAGCATTCGAATATTGCTTTCTTCATTTTCTCAAAACATAGTATTTGGAGATGTCTGACTAATCAATGGATGATTGACATATGAGTTTGTACAAATTATTTAGTAGGCTTTTTTATATCAGAATAGAGATTTTTATGAAATTCGACACTCAACTAAACGAGTTATTCAATCAGTGTAATATGGATTTTCCTGGGCATGCAATATCAAATACAGTGTGTAATAATACTTAGTGGACTACCATTTCATTTGCTTCGTGTTGGAATATATTACAAAATTTATAAAATATTCATATTGAAAATTTAAAAACACATTGTTCTTATCATGCGATTATAAACACAGTATTTCAATTAATTTTTCAAAATCAAAACTATACATACACCATACATCATTATGTAAACATTAATATTTATAAACATGCTCTCAAATACAAAAGGTTCTCTCAATTATTGAAGTCAAAACAATAACATTTGGTTCTAAATTTGTCATCATCCACTTTATCATTGAGTAAATTAGTCCAGATACACCAAATATTGCAAATGTTGCAACTTCAAACATATGAACCATTCAAACTTGTGAAATATCAAATAATCAACATAACCATAAAAGTTCTAAAATAAGAACTTATTCAGCAAACGCAAGTAACGGAAGATCTCATGAGGAAATTTATCTTATTATTATGTAATAACCCCCTTGGTTGTAGGTAGACATAATTCCCTATTCTGGAATTGTGTCAAACTTCTCCCAATGAAATTTCAGAAATATTCTTTTTAACGCAAAATTTCTAAAATAATGTTTCAGTATTGGAATTTATTATGATATAAATAGATAATTTTTTTATGCTGATTAAATTATTAACCACTAAAGCGATAATAATAAAAAAAAACACATAGAGCGAACGAGATTCTTGGGCGTTCAGTTTGGAAATTTCCCGCCTGTTTGTTAACCTGAAAATTTAATTTAATTTAATCACTTTGAATTTAAATTTTCAGAAGTGCCCGTCATAAGTTGACATGAGACACCTATTCATAAAAAGGAAAAGTATTATTATACACAGACTGCAGAACGTGGGATTGTTGCATTTTTTTTTTAAATGTTTCATAAAAGGTAAGTAAATTTGGCATATTATGGCAACTAATCGCTCAAGACGTTTTGCAAAGGTGCCATAATATGTCAAAAATTGCTCGAGTGGTTAAAGAAGAAAATTAAAGAATGATGAAGATTTTTACAACGAATTGTAATTATTAATAATTGAATAATTAATCTTTCTCATCAGAACTGTCCGATCGGCCACGGCCGCTGGGAGCAGTTGATTTGAACTGGAAGAGATCATTGACATTCTCGTGACCCATCGTATGTGGCTCTGGTTTAATTAACTTGGATTGCTTTGAATTTTTAATTTAATTTTCAATAGTAGATGGGTTCAACTTCAATGTCAAGTCGGCATTAAAGTTTGGGGCAGAATATTAAAAGTCATAATAATTGCACATTCAAACACCACATGTATTGGAATAACACAGCGATTCTGAGGGTTGCCGCGAGATAGCTCAGTGGATAGAGGTGACAACACCCTTTTTTGTGCGTTTTTCTAATGGATATGATTTCATAATAATTAATACTGATTCAATATTATTTAATTGCGCTTTTTCATGTATTAAAATTTATATGGGAACAATTTTTTTAATAACAGTAAACCAGAACGATGAATTAGTACTAATAAAACCTAACATAGGGAAGTAAGTAGAACATCAAAGTATATTTTCAAAAGGCGCTCACATAGTTATGTATTAAGTTTGGCAGCCACTGTCATTATAATAACTATATCATCTATGTAAGTTCAATACCGCGTAATGAGCCAATAATTTTTTTTCATGCAGAAAAAATTTGTACAGTAAATACAATTTTTAGTATCATTTCACCCGCCCGCTAGGGGTGTTTCAATATACATTATTTATCGCTTTCAGTTGAACGGCACAAACCGCATTGATTAGTGCATTAAAATTTTGAATTTAACCAATATACATTAAAGTCAATACCGCGAACGAATCATCCCACCATAGAACCAAGCGAGACCACGTGTATCCCTGGATCCAATACAGCATAAAAATAATCCTAAGGCATTATCAATATGTGCCACATTAATTTTGCAAAGACGCAAACGATAGTAAATTTTTTTTTCCAATTGACTGAGCGTAGCAAAGTCCGATTTTAACTCGTCCGTTTTGCATTTCATCTGTTTGTGCATTCTGTTTTCAAAAATCTGCTGCATCCTCTTTATTATTCAATCAAGTAAAGCTTGACTGAATGGCTAACTTTGAATAGGTGGCTAATTGTAACCATGGTTCAGAAAAGATTATTTTTTTCAAATTTGAAATCACCGTGTTTATTTTAACTTTCTTATTCTCATTTTTTCAATATTATGGTACCTACCTACCTGAAGAAAGTTTGCAAAAAGAAATGTCATTGAGATATTTACATTTCTTTGGACAAATTGAATAATTCTTTATTTGAAATTTAAAAAAATGTTACATAAAGTATGTGGTTTTTAATTAAGTAGGTAGGTATTTAAGTACCTATTTACAAATCTTATGACTTCAGAGGATATTTTGGTTTTGATTTATAAAATGAGAAAATTAGAAACATACTTTTGGGATACAAGGACGATTGTGCACAGAACTACCAGTATAAAACAGAAAAACAAAATAAACTGTATTTAAATATCTTCTCTATTGAGAAAATTGTGAGGTTTTTTACCCACTGAACATTTTGACAAATGGTTCTTCCGTGGCATTGGACTTACACCGACGATACGACTTCTGTGAAGTATTGACAGTGGATTTCATAGGATAGATACTTAATTACTAATTTCTGAATATAATAACTAATCAGGAACTAATTTTAGGATAACATACATTCGGAGGCAGTGAATACAGAGGGATGAAAACTAATTAAACATTCATGCTGATGCCAACATCTTGATTGCCGTGATATTATTTAGCATGTTGAACAAAAAGTAAAAGGGTAGAAGATCCTAGAATATATAAGATTTAAGAGAAAAAAAATGAGAAAGATTTTCTAGATCTTTTCTTTGGTTTAAACAGATTATAATATTATCTTAACTATAAAACATAAAAACTCCGTAAAGGTGAGCATCTGACACCATGAAATCTGAACAGCACTTTCAGTCTGAGATTTCTAGGACAATGCTACTATTTTCAGCTCACAATTTAATTTTCATCACAATATGAAAAATTCATAAAATTGTTAAAAAATCAGACTAGACACAATATTAAAAAAAAGTTCAATAAGAAAAAGGGTGTAAAAAAAAACTAGCATGATTTTATACGTGTGGATAATTTATTGATCTAGAAAATCTTGATTTTCGGGTTAAGGAAAAAGTGCAGTCGTAAGGTTATAAAATTAACCAAAGAAGAGGGACACTCCTTACTTAGCCCGATAATAAACTTATGCAATGTTTACTAGATGTATGAATGAATATGGATTTGTGCACAGAAAGCAAAAATAAAAACCACATGTTCACATGATTTAAATGGAGAAATAAACAATGATAACAGTGAGATGGTTAAAGTTAAAACATTTGGGAGCCAACCTACCCCCTTCGACGAATAGATTCCAACTGTATAGAATTTAGCATCTTGGACTTTCCATACTTTTCCTTGGGCAGGCTTCAGGGATGGCAACATTAAGGGATAAATTTCAACAAATTCCAACGGTGTTGCCAATGTTAATTATTGGTTAGAGGGGCAGGTGTGAATATGACGCATGTTGGGGTAAAAATATGTATGGAGAAAAGTAAGCACTTGAAAACTATGCTTGTCTGATGCCGGCACTAGAGTGATAGTGAGCATTACAGGGGAAAAAAACAATTCTAAACTGGCAACATAATAATTAAATCTGGGAATAATAACATGATTAAAAATGGGGAGCATAATAATTGTGACAAAGAGAAAAAACTACAAAAAATTAATAGTTTTTTTGTTTATCGAGACTTAATTTAAAACTAACATTATCTTTCTTTTTAAGGAGATATTTTAAGTTTATAGCTACTTTTCTATTCAGTTATACAAGTTTAGACATTATATAGAACTTTTTTTTATTGATAAATCTTTACATATTTTTTGTCAGGTAAGTAAATAAAATAAATCAAAATCAATAATAACAACTCAATGAAGCAGTTAAAATCAAAAACTTCATGTAAAAATGAAATTGAAATCTGCCTCAAATCAATATCCAATAAATTTATACAAATTTGTGTAGGACGAAAAAATAACAAGACACACAAACATTAATTAAAGTGAGCATTAAAACATCACTCAGCATAATCTAAAAATGAATATGCATCAAGCAGTATTCGTAAGTCGTCAAGGATTAAAGCAAATTTTAGTAGCGTGTTCTTAGATTGAATTGATTTTCTAGTGGGATCCTTACCCTCTCTCTCGTATACACTCTAGCTGCTTGTGACCGAGTCTCCGAGGTTCGCCCCTTGCATCGGTGGCGACTGCGTCCAGCTCGTCAAATGACGGAGCCAGGAACAGGTCCTGGAGGTTGGGGCGCTTGGGGCGACCATTGCCATCACCGCTGGAGCCTGCGGAGGATGGCAACACTGCGGAAAAGGATTAAAATAATTAATTTATAATCAAATTAAAGGACAATGAGAAGAAAACTCCCCAGATTTATTTTGCTACTCAGTGTAAACATAATCAACACCACCTTTTATGACATTATAAGACAGTTACGATGGGGTCTTTTACAAACACAATTTCGTATGGTGACCGGACAACTCGGAATGAAACCAATTCAGAACTATCTCAGATAAGTCATTTAGAGGGATAAAACAATATATTTTAAAAATTGGTGAAATAGGTTACGTTAGGTTAGGGTTATCGGCTAATTTAAAATTATTTTTTTCATATCTTTTAATGACTTTTCAAGGAGGTGTTGAGTTGACTTTATTCTCAGTTGGCATGGAACCATTTCGTACATGGCGGGTTATTATTATTAATTTACTCAAGTTATGTATCGTGTGTTCATTTAATAATGTTCTATTAAAGTTGCTGATCTAACAATAGAAATGCTGTCATTTTCTTTGAATTTATGTTAAATATATTCACATGCCACCCGGTAAATATACAGAAAAGTGGGATACAGTTAACACACTTTTGAAAAAAAAAAAAGCATTTTGTCTCAGTTAGATAATTAAGCATTTTAATAGTTATTTACAGTGACCGATCGAAGGTTCAGTTTCGGTTTCGGCAAGTTTCGGCAAAAAAATCTAGTTTCGGCATCAGTTTCGGTTTCGGCAGAAAATCTGCCGGACCTTTAGCCGCACCGAAACTCTGCGTTCGTGAATTATCGCGCGTCATTCAGCTGATTTCGGGTGAGTTCGTGGCTCATGTGTCACCCGCCATCATCAGCTGAGTTCCGGTCCGGCGTGATTGTGATTGTGTTGTGAGTTTACGTGTTATTTACAAACTTCAATTATTGTTTTTATTTCATTTAACATGTGTATTAAGAATGTTGTGATTGTAAAACCAATTAAAATTAAAATACTCAATTAATGAGGTCCTTCTTTTACAATGCAAGTGATGATTATAATCAATATTTATTGATAAATTTTTGTTCCAAGAAGTAGTTAACATGTTTGTTAGTTTTTATAATTTTTGTTTGTTTTATAGCAGAAATATCAAAAAAATAAATCATTATAGAAGAAGATAACACTTATAATCTAAATGAAAATATGAAAGAGAACAAGACACAGAAAAATAGAAATAGACAATGGTCGCAACTGGGACTCGAACCCAGACCTCTCGTCTAACCGGGACGTGCGCGTTAACCAATTTCGCTATTGCCACCTTCGGTCAAGAACTAGTTGAAGATAATATTGTTGATTCTAAAATATTTGAAATATGAGATTGACAAATATGACGGTTTGACAGAAGGTGGATCTTTTTTTTTTAAGAAATAGCTAATAAAAAGCATTATTTTCAAATAATATCAAATTTTTGGCAAACTATACATAATATAATACCATTGCTAAAAATTTTCACAAAATTACCTATGGGGAAAGTCTTCCAGTGGTACAAAAACTCCTCCGCAACCAGCTTGATGTTATTGACAAGCTGCTCCACCTCAGGCGGAGCCCCCACCAGGTTCACATCAAACTTGATTGGTTGCTTCTCAGGCTGCTGGGGGCGCTCCGGGGGGAATAAACTGCTAGGTCTTGCTCCTGGGGTCTCAGAAATAGAGCGGTTAAAGATGGACGTCGGTCGCGCGGGGTTGCCAGCCCCATTGTCCGGCCTCATTGTGAGAAGTACTTAATTCTGCATCTTTAGAAACTTGAAAAAATAATTCATATTCTTTTCAAACAGCATTTCCTATCATAATTTTACAGATTTAAGTAGATACTTCAAACTGAGTTTTTTCCAGCTATACTATTTGTGCGCTGCTATTTGATTTCAAATGCGAGCGCCATGATTTATTTATCCTTTTGTATAAGTTGCATGTTTTGTTTGTTATATTGTCACTCAAATTGTTTGGAAAGAAGTAATAACATATTGGTGTATAGCGAACACTTTAAGTATGTTGAGGTATCTGAAACAAGGGAAAACATACATTAGGAAATCAACAAAGAAAAAACAAATACTTGGAAAACAAAATAAACGGCCTATTTTTAAGAGAATTCACAAAAGATATCGTAGTAGGTATCATTATGTATAGTTTAGAATATTGAATAAACAGTTGATCAGTTTTTAAAACATATAGGAATTTTTACATCACAAATTTTTTCCATTTTCTCTTGAACATGAATGATACTCATAAATTACACTCACACACGTTCAAGGAAAACAATAAATTATTTTAGAACAATGCAACAATATATCATTGTTAGCGAAATTGTGTATTATAGTGAGTTTTATATTGAAGAATGAATATTTATACATGCAGACAAAAAAGTTAAAGATTAGCATATTAATCTCTCGAGTTATGTCAAACTAAACCTGACTCCTCTTTCAACAATGCAAGAAATAGGCGAGGAGTTATTTTAAAATGGCTTTTCAAAACATCATCATTACAAATACCGACGGTGCCTGAAGGCATCATTATACTTTTTTAATGTCAAATACTTGAAATTGCGCTGACATTGCTTTATAAAAGTATTGGCAGCTCCATTGAATTAATACAACAACGGTTAGCTCTACTGAAGATGATCACCATCAAACTTATAATAATTTATTGATGGAGGCAAATAATAAAATTAGAGGAGGTATCATAAGTTGAACATAATAGTAATCACTAACAATTTCACACCGTTGAACAATATTATTATTTGTATGCTAATTAGATACGTTTAGAGTAATCCGAGTTCCGGATAAACAGTAGTTGCCGTCGATAACAAGAGACATCCTCCTAACCTCAGCGCGAGACGTCAACTTTGCAAGATGACAGAATTATAATTTTCATCAAAGATAAATTAAGTTCATTCGCTTTTATTCAAATATCACAACAAAGAATCAACTGAGATGAGATCATAATTCAGGAAACTCCAATTTTGAAGGCAATTATATACTAAATAATAATTTGTGCAAAGTAAAATGTACTGGGCCGTACCTTTTCCATGTTCAACAATAACCACAAAACTATTCAATATACTATCACAGCTCACATGCAAATCCTAAATAAAAGCGACGTATAAAATGTTTGCGTAAACGGGTACACGAATATAAACTAATTTTTGTTCTGTAAATCACTTTATTGAAAATCCGACAGCCCGAAAGAAAAAATTAGTTCTGTTTTGCGGATTGCGGACAAAGGAGGTGGTAGGCGTTTTCACATGGGAAGGCATTAAGACACTATTTGGAATTAAAATGAACTCAAAGTAAATCAGCCATTTTGATATCATAACGATGTCCTAGTACAAAATTCCAGAATTAGAGACATCTGTAGTTCAATAGAATTTCTAAAGAAGATTGACGATAAAAAAGATTCCTACAAATATTTATTTTTAATATATTTATCGCGGGCTTTTCCTTCATTGTTTTGAAATTTTGTTATAAAATGAACTTCTCAATAAAGGTATAATATTAGTTTATAAAAGAAAAACATTTTCACGAAAAGTGTAAAACAAAGTTTAAATCGGAATGTTTGCAGAATTTTTGCTTATTACTTGTTTTTATAAATTTATTATAAATAAATTTTTCATTACAGACTTTTTGCTTTGTGATAATTAAATCAAATAATATTGCCGATTACTTAAATTTGATTTATTTAAACAGGAAGAAAATATTTCCGCAATATTTTTTATTGTTTAGACCCATTTATAACAAAATTTGTCCTAATTACATTTATTTACTGGATTTACCTTTCGAGTGTTCGCAATTGGAAAAAGGTCTAATTATTTTTTTGTTGAATTCAAAGCGGGAATAAAATATCGAGACAGAAGGATCATTTTCACCTGACAAAAACCACAAGTTCGGTTGTTTCCGAGCCGCTGGTAAATTTTGATGTTTGTAATTTACAAGATGGCGGTCAGCGGCGAAGCGAGTGACATAGTATGTTGACAAATAATAAAAAGACTGAAATAAAATGTCCAATACTCCATCGACCCGTAAGTACGGGGCGCAAAAAATTAGACTTACTAGTAAGTATACTAAACAATAGTCAATGGTGATCCGATATGTTTCAAATTTGACAAAATTTTGGTGTTCCTCACGCTAAACCAATATGGCCTTATATTTTGGGACCTAAATATTACACCCTCTCCTTATCAAAACTAACATAATTTGTTTATTTTCTTTCAGTATTGTGCGCTCGGAATCTAGTTCGCAAAGATTTGTTTCGTAAGTTGAATTTTAAATTTATATTGAACTTATTCTAAGCTGTCAGAAGAAGTCTGCTCAGTCGACGAATTTGACTTTTGACATGTTAAAAACTTTTGAATTCAACTGAATTATCACTAGTCCTTGTTTGTATTCATAATTTTATTTTCTTTACAGGTTTACCAGACCCATTTGCCAAAATTTCTGTAGATGGGAGCGGGCAGGTTCATTCGACTGAAACTGTCAAAGCATCCTTAGATCCGAAATGGAACTCGCATTACGATTTATATTTGGGCAAAGGTGACGGTGTTACAATAAGGTAAGTCCGATATTATTCCATTTATGTCTCATTATAGTTTTGAATGATTTGATAATTAATGTTTTATTTAATTTTTATGCAGTGATGTCATCAATGACAACAAGTGTGTTGGTGAATGTGTTACTTCATTAACATGCTTCTCTTGATGTTTTACATTATTATGTATTCAAAACATAAATGTCAACACATCACCAAATCGTTGCTTGTTATTTTTTTGTGGAATGCAATACAAATTTTAATAATGAATATACTTATAATTTATTACATTTTATCACAACAAATGAAGGAAAACAACTTATTGATTATCACTCAGATCTATCTATTCTTCAAAAACCACATTTTTCTATGATTTCAATGATTTGAAAGTTGATTAAAATTGCACAATTAGCAACTGCTTATATATATTATGTAAAATAACACTATATATATAATCAAAAGGTATAAATTTCTTCATTAAACTAATATACATTATCATTTTTTGTATACCATGATAAGTCAACTAGTTCCATCACAAAGTTATTAAATTCCAAAATAATATTATAAATGTACAAAAATATAAACAATAGTAAAGTAGTCCTAGTAATCGTATGTATGTCATTGACGATCGTCCTATTCCTTCTCTCGTTTTTATTGTATGAAAAAGACAAGATACTAGAACAATGACGCCACATTTAACCTCTCTGGGAATAGCATAGTTCCTAACTCTCGAAATGAAATCTTATGGCAACATTATATATTATAATCCAATCCCATCAAAAAAGGGGGGAATAAAAAATAATGAATTTTGAACAAAAATAATAATAGACGAAATATCTAATATTATCAATAATTTTTTTAAGCATATGGAATCATCGAAAAATCCACAAACGTCAAGGATCTGGCTTCCTGGGCTGCGTCAGAATTCAGGCGGCCACCGTTCAAAGACTAAAAGACACAGGATGTAAGTAGTACCCAATATCCTTATCTGTGTCAAGCGCACTACTTCTCTTTCATTTATCAACTTCCTGACCGTATTGGGTACCTACCTAACTGTACTTTATTACTATTAACTGCTGGGGTTTTTTAGTGCGGCAATTTCACTATGATGTCATTTGAATAGGTCAGTTTGAAGATTGGAAAGATAAAATGTATTGTTTGGGATTTTCCTGAAATAAAAAGGCTCATTTTATTTTCAATACGTATTGTATAACTTGACTAAAACTGATGCACTCATTTTTCACTGAAAAATTAAAAAAAAAATCAACCGCAAATAACATTGTCATTTTTCTACCTTATTAAAAAGTACCTACATAGCAGGAAGTGTAAAAGTTAACCTATTTAAAATTTTGTAAGGATCATACGATCACCGGACTAGGCATGTGTCCATATTATGGCAACTGAATTTAAATTATTGTATTAATGAGATTACACTAAAGGTTTTTACTTTGTGAAATAAAACAATAACTTTGTATAAGAATATTATTTTTATTTGTAGTTTACTGATTTCGCTAACATCTACACATAGCTTATTGATTCGCTTTAAATTTGGGAGGCGGATCTGGGTACCGCCGTCCCGGGAACCACTTATTGGATAACCAACACCCCTGTTGTAGGTAGCCCCAAGTGGTTCTCTACGTTTGGTGAATTGCCCGGGATCGTGGGGTGAGGTTTGTCTAGTACAAAATTATTTTATTTGCCCACCTACTGCATGGCGGGCCGGGTCAGGGGAGACTGGTCGAGGGAAATCTTTTGACCTCTCCAGCCGAACTCTCGACCCACCGCAGTGGGAGGGTGGATTCATACGTGTGTCACTTCTGGACACATTGACCCCCAGATTCCTACCCACCCCTCTTACCTTTTTACTCCCCAGAACTTCCTCTCCTTCTTTTCCCTGACAAACCCTCCACACAGCGTCCCCAAAGATCACGTAGGCCCAGAGGGAAATTGTTTTCATCAGGGCCTACTGTGTGGGGCTTATGTAAAAAAAAACGTTCCCAGTTGGTTGTAATCTGGAAGTTATTTCATAAATAATGCCAAACCACTATGTTTTCTACGAATATAAGATATTATACATCATTTGCCCAAAGCTAGTTCTAGGAAAAGAGTTTACATTGCTTTACAATTCGACTCAACTCTTCATATTGAGGAGGGTGCCGTTTGTTTGTATCACTTGACCCTAATTCTGAGAAAATATCCATAGTGTCAATATGTATGGAGAATGAATGATGAGCATGTGTAATCCTACAGTTGATTCTATAGAGCACGCGGTAAAACAGATATAATATGCTCATTATAGCAGATTAAGCAGCTGAGAGTATAAACTATCCGATACATTATGAGTCCGTTTCTGTTGTGCCTTACCTTTTTCAAGTCGCAATCCCCTTTTATATAAAATGTACATAGTAATGTATGTAATAGCAAAGTGATCTGTGATCCCAATACTTTATTACAAACCTTCCTCTTAGCCATCTCCTTCCCCTCTCCAATCCATTCAGCATTACAACATCTTTAAATTGGGGATGCCGCATTAATCTTTGGGATATTGGAATTCTTGTGCAGTATTCACATGAACGTTTTCAGAGTGTGTATATGTATATATGCAGTGGCGTAGCTAGCCCGGCCGGTACCCGGGGCGGATAGCGCAACCTTGGGGTGTAATGGGATAGGGTGGCACGGGTTCTAACAGAATATTTACCAAAACGGACAGGGCAAAATGGGATAGGGTGGGACGGCATATTTACCACAACTGCAGGCGGCAGCCATTTTAATATTTTGAAACATGATTTTTGTGATAAATCTAGACCAACTTTTTTTGACCTCTAAGACCTGATGTTTTTTCAAATAAAAGTAGCAATAACTATTGAAATAAAAAACTAAAAAAAAAAATCCCCCAAATTTCCATATAATAAATAACTGTTATCAAGAATAAAATATGTTTTACCACTGCCCCAGTTATAATTCAGATCGAAAGAGTAAAAAATAACTTTTCTGAACACAATTTTTTTTTTTTTAGAAAGTAACGATTTTTAATTTAGTGGTTGGCGACCCCCAGAAAACTCACCATCCAAAGGGGTCCCAATTCACAGATTGAAAAGACAAACATGTTCTGTGTTATTCCAGAGCTTCTTTTATTATATTTTAGATATTTTTAAGTTGATGCTGTGAAATATGATAATCAATTTTGTTTGTTTTTTTTCAGACCAATGTCTGGAGCTGTGCAAGGCCAGCGCGGGGGACACAGAGGCTGTTCGGGGGCAGATCATCGTATCCCTCCTGTCCCGGGACGGTGGCTCAGGGGGGCGCTCCCCCCTGGCGGTGGTGGGCCCTGCGGGGGACCTCAGGCCTCCCACCCTGCCATCGGGATGGGAGGAGAGAACCACTGGCAGCGGGAGGTAATCTTAACTATTATAATTGCATTCAGAAATTGTAACTTACTATTTGCTGAAGCTATTGATGCTACTGATTGCTAGATATAGATGAATCTCTATTTTAGTGAACATTTTCCTTCCCCACCATGTTCACACTAATTCTTACCTTTGTGTGCTGCCATTGCTGATAGCCACCATAGATATAGATGAATCTCTATTTTAGTGAACATTTTCCTTCCCCACCATGTTCACACTAATTCTTACCTTTGTGTGCTGCCATTGCTGATAGCCACCATAAAAAAAATATCGTTTCTCTGAGCTCTTCTTGGGAAAATACATATGGCAGATTAAATGCTATTTTTATAAATACAGAAACACATCTGGTATGGACGATACAATTTACAAAAACCTGATTTTGCTACAAAAAAAAAGTTATTACGAAAATGGAATCAGTTGACCGTGGTGAAAATTTAGCATCGGCACACCAAGAGTTGGAGGTTGTGCTGTTGTATTGAATTGTTGATAGCCCGGTTGGTAGGATGCTCGCTCGGTGCCATCAGACGGATTGAGTTCGATACTCACGGTGGGTACTTAATCCCTTTTCAGAAAAGTTTATGTTTGGTGCGCTATTTAAAAGAAAATTGTAGTTTGAGCTGTAGTCAACAAATCTAACTAATCATTTGAATGTAGCTAATAATTTTTTCCTCTTTCAGGACATATTTTGTTAACCATGTGACCAGAACAACCCAGTGGAACCGTCCCACCAGACCGGCTGAAGAAACTGAAACATCTCCGGTTACTCCTCGCCACTCCCGAAGTAGCTCCCAGGGGGCCCCCGCCCCTGCAGCCCCCGCCTCGCCTTCCCCTCCCGCAGCCCCCATCCACCGCCGCAGCCACAGCAGTGCCAACCCCTCCTCAGATAACAGCCTGTCTCTACCGGCCCCATCGGCAAATCCGCAATCGGATTTAAACATATCGCTCCCTTCTGAAGTTGCCGCAAATGGAACCAACAATCCCCCTCCACCAGTTAGTCAGAGCATCCACAAGCTGAATTCAATACAAAATTATCTGGAAAAGAAAACCGCAACTGAGATGAACAAAGTCACCGCCGACAAAACTAGCAAAGAACCAAATAACCGATTTTCAAACGGACACATTGCGGACGATACCACGCAAGTTCCGACTTCGAGCGCGAGCAGTTCCACTACGATAAGTCCCACGAGTCCGAAGAATTCTCTGCATTCCGAGATTATGAACGCAGTGCCGAAAGTGGTGAACAATGCAAAGTCGCCGAGGAATTCGTTGATCATTCAGAACGGGCACAACGCTCCTGGTCCTCCCGCCGGGGCTATTGTGTCCACACTGGCCGACAGGGTTCCCACTGATGACGTGTGGAAGTTGAACAAGGTGAACAGTGGACCAGTCTCTCTGCCGAGTCCGCAGAGGCCTGAAACTCTGGTGGTCGATACACAAACCACTCCCTCTCAACCTTCAAGGTATGTTATCTTCAAACAGTGAAACTCTTAAAAGGTTTTTTTCAAAGGACCCAAAAATGCTTCTTACGTGTTGCAAAATAGGCTATTTTTTATTTCAGTTTTCATAAGATCAAAAACAAAACTTCTGGGAACCTTATTAAAAAATATTAATAGATTTTTCTGTACACTTAATTTAAAAAATCTTTTTCATACACATAATATCAGGCGCATGCATTCCATATATTCCAAGCCCCGCCCACTTTACCATTTTTGATTTAAATATCAAATAATATTAAACTTTATAAATGATGTATCAAAAAATTTTAAATAATTTAATTTAATTATACATTATATATATAATTAAAGATTATGTATAATTAAGGATTATGTATAACTAAAAATTATGATTATGCATATTGTATATAAATTTTAATTTTATTTGATATTTTAATGCCTGTGTCAGACCACGCTAAAATGCGCGCTATACTTTCCGGTGAGATTACTTGGCGAGAGATATGCTGAAATAGGCCAAGCCCAAAAACGCTTGCTACTTTATGGCATAGTCTGACAGTACCTTAAGTGGAACGTTCGCGCGGCCCGTTTCATACAAATCTTAATTTTCTGTGGGTATCTTCATTGCAATGAAAAAATATTTTTTTCACTTTTATGCCTCTTTAATTTAAAAAAAAAAATTAGGTTACACAGCTTTACAATTCCACCATGAATTATATTTTTAGTTTTGCCATTTGAACAACAGTGGCGCCCTCCTATATTTTCTACTTTTATTTGACAAACTGTATTTCCATTGTTTTTCAATGAGTGACCTAAGTTTTAATTCTATTTTCAGCCGGCCTCCGTCACTTGTACTGTCGTCTCCGGTCCGTGGTGAAGCTCAGCAAAGGCGTTCCTCCCACCCTGTCGGCCAGCCCGGAGGCCCCTGGCAGGAGAGGCGGCGCGGGGGTAGGACGGGGGCCACAGCCCTGCCTAGCACACCGGGGGCGCAGGATCTGCCCCCTGGATATGGTATGCTAAAATTTCAAAAACACATACTTTGTTGATTTTCTTCATAATTTTACATAAGATAAAATAAGTTTCTATGTATATAAAGTGTTCTGTGGAACCAGAAAACTTCACCAAACATCCGATGACAACCCCGGTGAGCTTCGTAACCCTTTCGGACTGTATGTATATTTACAAATACAGTTGATTCTGCTTAATTGGGAAACCGGTTTATTATTATTAATTATTAACCCCTCAAATGCCAGGAAAAAACGAAAAAATTTCAACTTTAACGTAATATTTTGCAGGTTAATTTTATGCTATCTTATGTAATATTTACTGAAACACATTCCTTGAATACTAAACTATACATAAAATCAATATTACTTGCGTTTATTCAATGAATTTATACTTTTTACTACTTTTCAAATGCCACGGGAAAAAACGAAAAAATTTCGCGATATTTTGACTTTTATGTAATATTTTGCAGGTTAATTTTATGCTATCTTGTAATATTTACTGAAACACATTTCTTGAATGCTAAACTGTACACAAATATAACATTACTTGCGTTTATTTGATGAATTTATACGTTTTACGATCATTTCATCGACCGCGATGCGAGACTTGACAGCCGTGTCATCTGACAGCCGAGCGGCGGGAAAAAGTTCCAGGCCGTGTCATAAACAATTTCAAAGAAAATATATCGCTGCTCTAGGTGGGTTCACGGTATCTTATACCTTATGAACAAGAATGCCCCAAGCAATTCTGACCTTCTTCATACGTTTTCTTTATACATAAGGGTTAAAATCGCATTACAAAATTATTTTTTAGTGATTATTTTGGCCTGCGCCGATGGTACGCCAGCCTACGAGCGGCAATCTAGCGGTTAATAATAAATAATCAGGTTAGATATCTTTTCTTAATTAAAATAAAGTGTCTTTCTTGGTCAGAGATTGTCACATGCTTTTCGAAATTGCTCCAAATTAGTAGTATGGTCAGGGGTACGCGCTATCAAGCATTAAAATCGCCGAAATATCGTCAGTTTTCTTCACCTAACTTGAAATTAGTGTTAAAATAATATGGTTTTTTGCAGTGTTGGATAATTTATCAACTTTACTTACTATTTAATTATCCATTCTAGAGGTGCGCACCACGCAGCAGGGCCAGGTGTACTTCTACCACATAAAGTCAGGAGTGTCCACGTGGCACGACCCCCGCATCCCCCGCGACTTCAGCCCCGCTGCCCTGGCCGCCGACGCCCTGGGGCCCCTGCCCCCTGGCTGGGAAATGAGGCAGACCGCTTCAGGGAGAGTAAGTACCCCAATTCCATAAAAATGTACCGAATAGGAACTCTAATATTTAGGTTCTTTCCCCATTTTTATTACATAATATTTTCCCCTATTATTTATTTTAGCTAGCTCCAGTAGCGCCACTGCTTAGCTCTCTTTTCTATTGTGTTTGTCAATAAAAGTAGAAATTTATTCAATTGGAACTAAAAATCTACCAATATAATGTTTAATAATGTGAGTAAACATTATATCGATAGCTACAATACTTCAACATTCACAATATTAACCTCATTTTTAATTATTAAAACATTATCTTTGTTTCCAGGTATACTTTGTGGACCATAACAATCGCACTACGCAATTCACCGACCCCCGACTGAACTCCCAAATCCTCAACACGCTCATCTCCAAACAACCGCGAACGGGGGCTGCCGCCGCTGTCACCCCGTCAAAACCCACCACCACCATGACGAGCACCACATCTGCAACCACCAGCGGCAGTAACAACACTATGGCAACGATATCATCTCCTGCGACTTCTTCGACCACCTCCATTCCAGCCGTTTCAGCCAGCCAAACCCCGAGAACTACAATTGTACCTAGGGTGGATGATTCAACGACCACCCCGCAAGCGAGAATAGTTCCCAATGTGATAACGTCTGCTCCGGCGAGTGTTAATAATGCGCCGGGTAACGCTTCCATGCCGGAGCCGAGTCACGGGGACTTGCCGCCGAATCTTCAAGATAGCAGTGACTTGCTGCCGAAGTATAGGCGAGATCTGGCTGCCAAGATGAAGGTCCTAAGGATTGAACTCCTGGCCATGCAGCCACAGAGCGGACACTGTAGACTGGAGGTAATTAATATTTATTTATTTTTACACATCAACTAAGCCTTTTTTTAATGCAAAGATGTATATTGTCCTCCGCGTTAGAAGTTCACTTGTGTTGTGATCAAGATGGATAAAGGCAAGAATTTCGATCATGACCCAGATTTACAGTTGTCTGGCTTTTAATGCCTGTGTCAGTCAGCCTGTGGCAGTTCAAATCAGGGTTCAAATAGTTTCCATGCATTAATAATACAAAATCATCTTTCTGCTCTCACACAATTAAAACTGATGTTTTTTTTTATTAATTTACATTTCTACCCATTCTAGGTGTCTCGCGAGGAGATTTTCGAAGAGTCATACCGTCTGGTGATGAAGATGCGCGCCAAGGAGCTGAGGAAGCGACTGATGGTCAAATTCCGTGGGGAAGAGGGCCTGGACTACGGAGGTGTGGCGAGGGAGTGGCTGCACCTCCTGTCGAGGGAAATGCTCAACCCGCAGTACGGCCTGTTTCAGTACAGCAGCGGAAGTCATTATACGTTGCAAATCAACCCAGACTCTGGTATGTCTATTTATAAATATCTCTCAAACTTTGGTTGCGATAATAATAATGAGTATAAAATTTGCTCAGTCTTATCTATCCGTAATTTTTAGATTATCAACTATAAACAGATTCCCACATGTGTTGTAGAGTTTTGAAATAATAATACCTTTTTTCTAGTGCCCTCTCCTATTGGAGGTTGACTTTTATCACCCTGCAGGCTGCAGCTTGGACGAACTACATTATTATTATCCAAATTATCTTTTTTTTTTTACTGTAAAAAAAATAAGACTAGATGCCATTTTGCTTGTATCATATTTTTTATTGTTAGAAAAGCTAGTTTATGATCTTATAAACAACAAAATAGTCAGTCGATTTTCTGTGTATTTATGAATTATTAATTATAATCTTTTGTGATATACCGATTTCCAGGCGTCAATCCGGAGCACCTTTCGTACTTCCACTTTGCGGGGCGTGTGCTTGGCATCGCCACCTTCCACGGCCACCACCTGGAGGGGGGCTTCACCACCCCCTTCTATCGCCAACTGCTGGGCAAGCCCGTCACCCTCGGGGACATCGAGGGGGTGGACCCCGAGTTGCACAGGAGCCTCACCTGGATGCTGTGAGTTATATTAATATAAATATATTCATACATCATTGGCGCTGCAACCCTTGGATAGTCTCTTCCACTTCCAGGAAACGCTCCTATTCCTGCTAATACTATTACCTTTGTTTCCCTTCAGTTTGCAGTGTTGGCTGCGGTATTGGCCTCCACACTGTCCACCCACCTAAACATACCGATTTTATACTTTTTCAAGCAACCCGTGCTCTAATATTACTTACAGGCGCTATTTAGGCTTTTGTGTTTACTTAAGCAGGTGGAGGTTTTCTATAGTGCTCGCTTCAACATAATTCAAACACGTTTTACTTATATCGGATCATAGTTTTTATATTATTCAATTGTACATGATCCAATTTTATATGTTTTACAATGTTGTTTGTTTATACGGAACACATTTTTTCTACTTGACGTGTTGTCAAGCTAACTTAATTATTTTTTAATGGAGCAAAATTTGAACGACTATAATACTGGCACAAACATTAAAGCACCAACCTAAAGTACTTATATAAAAAAAATTACGTCAATTTTAATCACTTACACTTGAAGAAATAATTGTTTCGGTCAAAAAATTGTCATGTCGGGGCCATGATTTTATGTATTTTTGCAGGATGTACTTTACTTTGCTGGCTGCATAGAAGTAATTTGTCAGCATTAGCGGTACCTAATTTTCTACGACAACACGTCTGTATCGTGAAGCATTCCTTTATTGATTGATTGTGTTGGTTGTTAAATGCGGTGCGCATTGGAGAGTGCAGTGGAAATTTAGTCATAGGCCTATTGTGCTATCTCCCGTGTTTCACTTTATTCCTTTGACTGTAGGCCATTTCCTTTAACCATTTAAATGCCACGAGTTTTTATGGATGAAACTGATGATTTGACTTTTGACGTAATATTTTGTGGGTTCATTTTATGCTATCGTATATAATATTTACCGAAACACGTTCCTGGAACATTAAACTACGCCTACAAACAACATTACTTGCGTTTATTTGACAAATTGATAGGTTTATCGATCTTTTCTTGACCCGCGGCGCTCATAGTTTGACAGCCGAAATCGCGGGAGAAATGACATTTGGAAAGTCACAGAAATATTCCCAAATAATTATTCGAGTGGCTAGGTGTGTTTCTTATATCTGTTACGTCAAGAACAAGAATGCCCCAAGCGATTCTGACCTTGTCCTTCATACATTTTCTTTATACATAGGGTTTAAAATCGCATATCAAAAAGTTTTTTTTTTAAAATTTTATCTGGGTATAGGGCGTGCGCCGGCGCGCAATTGGCAACCAACCTGTTAATGCAGTTTACCAAGGTTATCACAGACTGTTTGTATCCTGGTTTCACAACATGGTATTCAACTGACTATATTATATCTTAGCCTTGATGTATCAAGATAGGATATTGCCACCGTGAATCAATGAGTATTTATTAACACGGACTCATAAAACTCACGCTATTTAATTTTGTATTATGGTGAGATTTAAACATTGTTAGAAAGAGAATACCACACATTGTATTTACATTTAAAAGTTTATAATAGGCGCTCCCAAAGTTTTTAAAATGTTCTATGAAACAACATCTAATTAGAAAATTATTTGTTGAGGCTTGCAAATTTTATAATAAATATTTTTCTGTACAATGAAACAAAAGTGAAGTGATAATAACTTTTATAATACCTTTGTCTAATTTATTATGATTTTAGTTTCATATAAAATTGTAATTACAGTTTATATGATCGGTAAGCGACCGTAAGACCATTCTAATTTTCGTGTTCATACTAATTTTGTGTTCAAATTTTAACATTTTTAATTGCCTACGTTGATTTGTAATACTAAAATGAAAGAATGAAAGAGTCTTTCATCTGCTTTCTAGAACAGTATTTTATTTTGAAATATGTTAAAAAACAGCGATTCTATTTGAAATTGAATATCAATCATGATTATGTTCATAAGTTTAATTTACTACCAATCTTTCCAGGGAGAACAAGATCGCTGGCGTGATCGACACCAGTTTCCAGGTGGAGGTGAACACCTTTGGAGTCCTGAAGGTGCACGAACTGAAGCCGGGTGGCGGCAGCATCCCTGTCACGGAAGACAACAAGCGCGAGTATGTGCGCTTGTATGTCAACTACAGGTTCATGAGGGGGATCGAACAGCAGTTCTTGGCTCTGCAAAAAGGTACGCTTAAATTTTCTAATGTTACAGAAATCACCATTCATTGGATTAATGTTAATTTTAAAATTTTGAGATTAAACTAATAATTTTTTTTAACCCATTCTTGAAATAAACTGCATTGTAATTTGCTAATTTTTCTACGAAATTGTGAAAAACCGAAAACCACAGATACTTGACAATTGTTAAAAATTTTATATTATAGGTAGGTAATTTATCGCTTTTATGAATTCTCCAAACTAACTCTTAAAATTTTAAAAATGATATTGACACTTGTTATAGACTTTATCGAAACAGAGTTACAAACAGATAGACAGACCCATGACCGAAATTAGTATTTTTAATTAATTAGCGAGGTTAGTGAAATAACCAACAAACTGAGTTCTGGTGTCATAAAGTTTGCCCAGTTTTTCTTTCTGAAATTTTTAGGTTGACAAATCTGTTTTCAGTTTGCGTTGTTTTTTAAATCATGAGCTAAGTTAAACTATTATTTGACTGACAATAAGACAAAGTGCCATATTGTTTGTACCACATTAGTAACTGCTAGTACCAACATGTATGTGTATTCTTTCAGGTTTCTCGGAGCTTGTGCCGCCCCAGTTTCTGCGACCCTTCGACGAGCGAGAGCTGGAACTGATCATCGGCGGAATCTCCTCCATCGACGTGTCGGACTGGAAGCAACACACCCGCCTTAAGCACTGCACTCCCGAGACACCTGTGGTGCAGTGGTTCTGGCAGGTTAGTAGTTTTTTTTTTTTACATCCTCCACTTATTTTATCATCGGAAACTATCCAAATCTACTCTGTTATTCTGTTAGGCTGGATTTACACTCATAGGTAAAATTTATGGCTTACGTCATTTTTTGATGTTATTCACATGTGCATTTACATATGCATCCGACTTATGGTAATGCAATTTGCAACTTATCTGTTTATTATGATCTAGTTTATTTGAGCTTTGCTGCTGTCAATTTTACACAATTTTGTTAATGAAGATGAAAGGGCCCAAATAAAATGTTGGAATAGAAGTTGTCAAATAATTATCCATGCACTTTTGTTCCGTTATGAAGAATGGACCAATTAATAGCAGTTTATTATTTACAGTTTAGTATTCTTTAATTTTATCCGAAAGGATAAAATTAAAGAATAGAAACTAGACTACTACTAACTACTTTCGGATAAAATTAAAAAATATTAACTAGAACTATTAACAGGTCGCTTGCCGTTGGCGCGCCGGTGCGCACCCTATAGCCGAATAAAAAAATAAATAAAAAACTTTTTGATATGCGATTATACCTTACGTATAAAGAAAATGTATGAAGAACAAGGTCAGAATCGCTTGGGGCATTCTTGTTCTTGACGTAACAGATATAAGAAACACACCTAGCCTCTCGAATTATTATTTAGAATGGTTTCTCTGACTTTCTAAACGTCACTTCTCCCGCAATTTTCAACTGTCAAACTGGGTGCGCCGCGGGTAATAAAAAGATCGATAAACCTATCAATTTGTCAAATAAACGCAAGTAAAGTTGTTTGTAAGTGTAGTTTGTTGTTCAAGGAACGTATTTCGGTAAATATTACATACCAGAGCATAAAATTAACCCACAAAATTTACGTCAAAAGTCAAAACATCGCGAAATTTTCGAGTTTCATCCGTAAACACCGAGGCTTTCAACCGGTTAAGACAGCAACCAACTTCAAATTCAAATACATCAATATTAGAAATAGTAACATTGAGATTAGAAAGGATTAGATCGCTAATTAAAAAGAAGGATGCTCATTTTCAGAAAGCTATACTATCTGAAAAATAAATGATATTTCTTCAGTTTTCAGAATCAGAAAAATTTCTTTCCGTTTACATTCGTTGTCGTAGTGCTTATTTGAGTTTTATCTAGTGTTATTTATTGTTTTTGGGAGATAACAATGTACTCCACTTATCCTATTCAGATTTTAGTTCAAATAATGAAAATACTAATTTTTGTAGGAAAAAAATCTTACGAAAACCTGTTTTAATTTTTGGCATCTTGCATCGGTGCATTCAGGTATCATTTCTTACAGTAAGCATCTCAATTTATCAAATTGATTTCATAAGCTGTGAGAAGGCTATAAGATCGCGCGGACGCTATCAGACCTGTCAAAAAATTATGCCTCTTGTTTTAGAATAATGTCTGACAATTAATTAGACAATTTAATTTGTATGTAGTTAGTTTTCTGCATGTACCATGAGAGATTTTCTTTATACATTCAATTTATCTGGTTTAGGCTGCGTACACATGCATGCGAACCGAGCCATGAATTATGCGAAAGGAACGAAGTAACTGCAAGTGGCGTTTCATGCCGTTTGCTGTTGCTTTATTCCTTTCCCATAATTCGTGGTTCGGTTAGCGTCTCGCTACATGCATGTATACGCAGTACCAATTCAATGTTAGTAAGCCTCAGTAAGAAACTCAGTACAAGCGGGAAACCGGTGAATATAAATAAACTCTCGAGGTCTCAAAGTCACATTCTTTTCAGATTCACTTTTGTGGGAGCCAATAATTTCTTTAAACATTATTTTATTTTTCCCATGACAGGCCGTGGAGAGCTACTCAGTAGAGATGCGAGCCCGTCTCCTACAATTTGTCACGGGCTCCAGCCGCGTGCCTCTGCAGGGTTTCCGCGCCCTTCAAGGTTCGACGGGGGCGGCGGGCCCCCGCCTGTTCACCATCCACTGCGTGGAGGCACCTCCCAACAGCCTGCCCAAGGCGCACACCTGCTTCAACCGGATAGACATGCCCCCGTATGTGACGCACCGGATACTCTACGACAAACTCACGCAAGCCGTCGAAGAGACTTGCGGATTCGCCGTTGAGTGATCTGACTATCTCCAAGTATTCTCCGAGTGTTCAACTATTATCGTCTTTCTCAATTGTCGCGAAATATATTTCCAAGTGATCTATGTCGTATTATTTATTTGGGTGATTGTTTTCCAAATTTTGTATTTTAGTCAATAATGTTTAGTAGAATTATTATAAATTTATAATGTACGATCACTCGCGATATCAATTGTATCATTGACTTAAATCTTCGGCATAATAGTTTTCTTTAAAAATTTATATTGTCTCCTTACTTTTAAGATCTCGTAAGTCTGCTTGAGAAATATTTGTGGGCAAAAACAAAATATACCACCAAAATCTTTTTGAAAGATAAAAATACAAAATATCGAGTTGGTTGCTGAATTGACAAATGCATTTGATTTTCACCCTGGCCTCGCGGGTTCAATTCATCTACTAGTTAGGGGCCCTATTTCACCGGGACACCATGGCGGTGCAATCAGTGGGGCACCAAACCAAATGTATTGTGTTGCTCTGTGGAGGGTCGCTCACCTGGTGTCGGCTCAGTGTCGCCACAGTTTGGGGGCCAACACCAGAATCGATGCGTGACCACAAGTAAGGCTGCTCACTCACTTGGACAAGGTAGCCCGACTGGTTGTGCCACTGTGATGTACCGGTTAAATTTGCGCCATCATTGCAACATCTTCCAGCTTGTAATAATGATACTAGGAGTTTTTCAAATATTTCAGGTAATTCATAATCCGAGAATGTTTGTCTTTCTTTAATAATAAAATTGGTATCATTATGTTTTTTCCTTGAAATTATTTGCAAACAGACCTCATAAGTCTTAAAGTGAAGGTGACCATAGACGATAAAGAGTTTTGCTTATTTACTATCTTCATTCGCATCACAAAGTTCTATTTTTAAATTATTTTTTAATTGTCTTTGTAATAAAATAGCCGAGGATAATAATATAACTAAGTACTATTCGATATTCTTGTGAGAAGAGTAAATATGTAAAAATAATAATGTAATGTAGATCTCATTTTAGCATGACAGTTAGAAGTGAGATGTCACATCGTTTAGCACTCGAGAGTTGAATGTATCGTGTTTCATCAGGGCACCCTTCTTATACAAAACGTGACCATTTCCAACAATTACAATTTTCACAAAAATAATATATCGTTTTTAGTTTGTGCTGCGAAATTTTCTATTCTTATATTATAAAACTTTTAATGTGTATTCCAAATAAGCTGTATATTATTGAATTTATATTCTGTATTTATTGGAACCTATTATTATTAGAGTATATTTTTTTATGTGCACTTAATTGATAATGGGGGTGGAGAATGCCTCCTTTGGTGGGCTAATTGGCGATGGAATTACATATTATATCAAATGATTTCTGTGTTCTGTGTAAATATCTGCATAGGCAACAGTCTCTGCATCCTTCATTGATAATATATTTTATTTGTACATAATCTAGATCTAAATTGAAGTGATAACCATTATGCCTTGTATTATAATTTTCAGTCCGGTTTGGATTGTGTATCTTTATTCTGTAAATTTATGAAATGATATCAAATTTTTATATCTTTTTTTGCAACTAAGTCACGAGATTTCCTATTTATTTTCGGCAGAAAATTGAAAAAAAAACAATCGCTGTTTAACCCCTAAGGGCCGGCCCCCTGAATTTGCATGTTGAAGAATCATGCCCACGCACGGTAAGAAGCATTGCAATTGAAGTATCGACCTGATACATCCATTTTTCCTTCAGTTATTATTCCTACCAGTTTAGTTAAATACAGAAATAAAAATGTCACTAGGAAATTTACCAAGTCTACGCGTTGGCCTTGACAAAATTTTTGTTTAATTTATTGAAGTTTCTTGCCGGCCTTTATGGGTTAAACTGATTTTTATTCAATTAATAAATAATTGAGGACATGCAATTTTTAGGTAAATGCATAATTTTTCTTTCTCAATGGTGTTCAATCACAAAGCCGAGTTCATGTTGGCATTTATAAAATAATTTTTCATTCTAGAATGAATATGGAAAGGCAATTCAATAAAATCAATATATTCTGTGCCTTTTTATCAAAATATTCAATAAGATTAGAGTAAAGTTGTATCAAGTAGTAAAGTACAGTAAGACCTATTGTGAGGATAAGGAAAGCTAGTGTTACCTGCTGAAGATTGAGTACATTTTTACTATTTTTAAATTATCTGAGGCATATGTTACTGTAAAAGCCCGTAAATTGGTAAATCTTAGGTTTACTAGTAAATGTTAAGATTTGCCAATGGACTTTTGCCATTAAAAGTTGCTAAATCTTAGAATTTACTGTGCAAATCTTAAGATTTACCGTAGTATGGGCTTTTACAGTAACACATATAATTTTCAGTTTGTAATTTCTTCAAAGTTTAATAAAGTATTTAGTCACAATAATTTTGTACCTACTCTAGAGCAAAAAATAATTGAACTTAAATAACAATTATAACATTATATTAGTTTAATCCAGTGGTCCCCAAACATTTCTGCTTTGTGACGTCCTTGCTAAATCCAAATTTTTGAAAGGCTCCCGTGTCAATTTTTAAAAGCATCCAATGATTTTTTTAAGGTAAAATAAATAAATAAAATTTTAGATCAGAAAAAACTTATCCCTAATGCCCGGTGCACACAAGGTTAATATTTCAAGCCAGGATAGCAAGCTATTGCTGGTAACCTAGTAACTTATAAAACTAGTCAAGTGTAGACAGAACTAAATTTGTTTTTAACCTAGTAAGCTAGCCCTCAAGACAGAATCGTTTAATAGGATGTGGTTCTATTATTTGAGCTAGTAGCGCCCCTCTTCACAAGTTTCTATCCTAGCTTTGTATTTAGCTTCATGTAGCCAAAGCTAGTGCATGATCGGCCAGTGCACGGTGACGACGTGCTGTATTTTTTCTGACACAATTCTAAAAATGCCAAAACTTAGTAACGGGATTAATTTAACCTGTCTAACGTTGGATGGTATTTGGAAAAGCCGTCCGCAGAGTTCATAGAAAATTATTTAAAAATAATTCAGAGTAGCTACAATAATCAAATAGTACTAGATTGATATTGGCGCAAGCGATTCTGACCTTGTCCTTCATACATTTTTTTTTAAACAAGGGTTAAAATCGCATCGGCATAATAACGACCTTCTACGTTTAATGTTTTTTCTACGTAAGCTGTTCATTTTTCCCTACAGACAGACACCGACGTGGTTGCCGTAGTCACTGCAATGATACTGGCTTGAAATTTCCTAACATTGTGGAGACCGCTCTACTTTGTGCCAAGCCAGGATCTTGTCAGGACAGGACGCCGGCATACTAGCTTGCAATCCTGGCTTGAAATACTAGTCTCGTGTGCACCGGGCATACCAGTAAATGTTAAATATCAGCAAATTCAACTATGTGCACACTCTGGGAACCACTGCTTTAACTCGTCTCATGCCGTTCGATCACCGGTGATCAATCGACGCAAACCAAAATAATCACTAAAAAATAATTTTGTTATGCGATTTTAACCCTTATGTATAAAGAAAACGTGTGAAGAAGAAGGTCAGAATCGCTTGGGGCATTCTTGTTCATAAGGTATAAGATACCATGAACCCACCTAGAGCAGCGATATAATTTCTTTGAGATTGTTTATGACACGGCCTGCGAGGCTGCGCGTCGCCCGGCTGGACAAAATGGCGGCTGTGAAGTCTCGCGTCGCGGGCGACGAAATGATCGTAAAACGTATAAATTCATCGAATAAACGCAAGTAATATTGTTCTTATGTATAGTTTAGTATTCAAGGAATGTGTTTCAGTAAAGATTACATAAGATAGCATAAAAATTAACCTGCAAAATATTACGTAAAAGTCAAAACATCGCGAAATTTTTTCGTTTTTTCCGTGTTATTTGAAACGTAGTAAAAAGTATAAATTCATTGAATAAACGCAAGTAATATTGTTCTTATGTATAGTTTAGTATTCAAGGAATGTGTTTCAGTAAAAATTACATTAGATGGCATAAAATTAACCTGCAAAATAATACGTTAAAGTTGACGTTTTTTCGTTTTTTCCTGGCTCGTCAGGGGTCACTTGACTTCTCCTTTTTTTTTTTACATAATTTACACTCACTTCCAAAACATTTTGGTGCAATAAGGTCTGTAAGTATGTTTAAAGTCTGGCTATTTTTTTTAGAACTATTTAATTAGTAAAATCGAATATATTATTATGAATATTAAAAACCTTCCACCTCAATTTCTCACTTAACACTTAATTTCTACACTGTTATTAAAGTAGGCAATGAGTAAATTCAGTTTGTCATAATAACTATGATATAAAACGATACGTACTTGTTCAGCTTCTATCACTGTCCAGCAATCAAAGACAAGTTGTTTAATTACATATATCGCAATAAATAAAATAAATTTAAATAGGAAAAAATAATTATTATTAATGATAAAATGTAGCACAAATATTTTATAGTTAAAGTCAAATGATATTATGTATAAAATATATTATATATTTTTCTTCACTATTAGGAATTATGTGTTTGATTATTTTTATATGTTTATTTTCACAAATTATGTACATATTTTACATGTTTAAGAATAGAAAACTGTTATTCAATATAGTTAATTACATATTCCCATTTTTCACAATTAGACTTAAAATGGCCTAAAAATCAATACGTGCATCATTTTGAAAACATTCTCCAATATTTTGTAGTCAGATTTATAATTGATACTATCACATTGTGTGTTCTCTACAAGTAATTACTAACATTTTTTATTTACAATTTTATTTCATTTATGATTTCAAATTCATAATAAGTTTTAGATATTGAAAAATAGTATATTCACCTTTATAAACCATTTCTCACTTTTGTAAATTAACCGTTGTTCTGCAAAAAGAAATACAAATTTCGTAGAAAAGTTATTCAACAAACACCACTTATATATTCCATAATAAACAAAATAAAACCATAACTTGAACACTTCTACACAATTTTGTAGAATAGTGTGTGTATAAAATTTTTTAATATGGAATCTCTTTTTTTTACATTATTAATTTGTCGAGTATTATCTTTGATCCTCGAAAAACTGTTGTGTATTCATAATCCGCCGGCAGAATTTTGTTATATGTAGATGTATTTTCAGAAATTCGCATAATCCTTAAAACATATTTATATTTAGAAAATATTGTATCTTGAAGCATTTTATCAACTTCTATCCCAGTGAAAAATCTATATCATATCACAAAGTTAATAATTAATTTAAATATTTGTTACGTGTAGAATTTCTATTTACTCAAAGAGCTTATTATATTATAAAATTACGTACATTCTACTTCGACAAAGTTGTAAAAATTTAAACAAACTGTTACATATATAAATAATTGATGGGTTTTTGTGTGTGATACTCCAAGACATAATAACTTAAAAAAATCAAAGAAATACTATGAGAGGGATGTTTTTCATTCTGCGATTGAATAATAAAATGAGAGCGTTTGAGCAGATGGGCTGAGGTTTCACAGTCTTATTTTCAAGACGGGAAGATAACCTAAAAGTACTAATATAATTATTTTTAGTGATACTAGTGTATACAGTGAAACTTTCTTAAGAAGTTTTCCAAGGACAAAGAAAAAATACTTCTTAGGTGGGAAAACCTTGTATGCGCGATAAATTGGGCCATTCAGTCTACAAACTTAAGCATGAAACTTCTTAAGAGGGTTTCACTGTATATATTATCTTTCCCTATTTTTTTTCCAAAGAAAGACACTTTTTACGCATACTCAGCCAGTTTTGTCAAATTCAAGCATAAAAATGAAATAGCTGTTATTTTTTTTTTATTCAACATTCCAACATACTGTTGTTTGCCGAGGTTTTAACACTACAGGCACACATAAAAAACACAAAGAATAACCAAAATTCTCCGTATAAAATGAACTATTTTTAATTTTTTTTTGTTTGAAATTTGTATAAAAAGAGGATGGAGGCACACATATATTATTATTATCGCTTTCACAATTCTGTATAAAACCTATTAGAAGTAACTTTTTTTTGATTTACGTAATTAATTTAATTGAAATGTATATAGCCAGTTGTTTTTAATGTGTTATGAACCTTTGAGTTACACTTAAGCCATCTTTTATTAAAAAACACCGTTATAAAAAGTTGAAATATCAAAAAAAAAAGTCATTTAACCGTGACACATAATTATTTAATTACTTGAGCTGGGCGTTGAAAAATATATGTTACAACCCATGTAGTGTCTGTATTGTTATACGAATTTGGCTTTTTAGCCTGGAGTTTGTGGGTTCGATTCGCATTGCAGTGTAAATGTATGGATGTAAACAAAATGATGGATCATCAAGTTGAGTTGGCCGAGCCAGTCGAGAACTCAGGCATTGCTTGGTAACTCATCTCTCATTAAATATGTTGTGTAATGCTTGAAGTGATTCTTGTGTTGTTGAATGAGGACCAGAATTTAGGGCCCAGAAGTGAGAACCCAGGCTGCCCGTCTGTATATTATTTTGATATGGATTTTTCCGTATATATATTATGTATGTACGGGCATTGTCAGTCGGGGTGTTGTGATGTTGATTGTTAAGTTTGATAGACATTACAAAGATGACTCTAAAGCTGTCGCAGTGAACTCACCGGAAAATAATAAATATCTGCTTATATGAAACTCCTTGGTTCATTATATTACAGTGAAACCCTCTTAAGAAGTTTCGCGGCTTAAGAAATTTGTTTTTTTTTTTGGTCCTTCAGCCCAAAATTGGCCCAATTTTTCCCACGTATAAGGTTTTCCTATTTAAGAAGTTTGTTTTTTACGGTCCCTTGGAAAACTTATTAAGAGGGTTTCACTGTATTAATTTGACTGGACCTATTTTTATATTATTTTATTTTTATTTTGTATGGATTGGAAGTGTTCGTATAAAGATAAGTACTCACATACAACTTTGCTCAATGTTTTTACCTTCAGGTTCAAAAGTCTTTTATCACCAGACATGTTTGCTTTGAATATAAACAACAGACATGTTTTTCAAAGAGTTTTATGAATTTACTGGAAGGCAAAGTCCTGAGCAAAGCTGTAAGCGAGTACTTGGCTAAAGATCCCATTAAGCATTAAATTTGACATAATATTATTCTTAGATTAAATGTTTATTTTGTGATTATTATTAAACCTTTATAAAATTGTACAGTATGCATGATGTGATATTTATCTAATTGACTGCTCCGAATTGAATATTGTTAACTCAAGCTAGCCAAATTTTCAGAAGTGTCTTTTTCCATCCACATTATTATTTGTTGATAAGGGCATGGTCTAAGCAATTCCCATAAGCTCTCAGATTATGGGCCTGTTGTGCTATCACCCACATTTCACCTCATCCCTTCAACAGTAGTCCAGTCCTAGACCAGTCTTAACAAAGTTCACCAGGGTTGTTGTGGCATTTGGCGATGTCCACAGTATGGTTTCCCATCTTGTCAGAGTTCTTTTATTTTTCTCTACAGCTATTTTCAACTCCCAATAATCGCATGTGTCTCCTGAGATAGCATTGTCCTGCTAATAGTTCTACTACCTCCCCCAGTGAATTTCTATTCGTATCAAGTAATTTCCTGACTCATTTGGGGTTTGGAACTTTTACTAGCACTTGCAATCGTCTAAATCCGGACTTATATTACTTATTGTTAAACTCTATCAATATCTTTTAGGACATTTAAAAAAATGGTATGGTTGGTTTTGGCGCAATTGAATTCGGAGCAGTTGTAATGTTTTAAAAGACATGGAATTGACTGTAGATGTGAGGAAATACTCTATCGCTAACATGTTTGAAATAAATTATTCTATATAGTTACTGTTTATGATAGTGGTCGTCCAACAACTTTACTGTTCTTTTTTGTTGTTAAATTTTTTAGCTCTTTCCTTTACATATTCAGATGATTTATTAGCCGATTTATCAAATCAAAAAACAGTTACAGGTATTCAAAAACTTTCAATAATAAATTGATAACATATTAGGTTCGAATTTACAGAATGGGGTGACGTCAATTTCTGTTGGCGACTGCTAATTTATGGTATTATGAAAATTAGTTTGAATAAACGAAATAAAAAATAAAACATCTTTTTTACTCAAATATTATAATATTTATTTATCTATTATTTTTTTTGAATTTTTCTTAAAATTATTTATTGTCTACAAAATTATTTATATATCTTGAAAATTATTAAATCACAAAATGTTAAATTTTTAATGTAATAATTTATTGTTTTTTATTTAAAAATGCCATTTGAGCAAGAGAAAAACCTTTTTTTTGCCTTCACCTGCAAGTTAAACAAAGTTTGTATTTTCAAAAAATAATAAGTAGTTATACTTTTATTATTAAATTAAATACTTATTGAAAACAAAAAAGATGATTCAGAGCAGAAACCAGATCTAACTGATTTTTAAATAAATCCCTTAATATTTTTACGAAACTATAAAAATGTCAACAAATCTTTTTGAATTTGCCGGCGTTTTACTTACCAGCTTACCGGTACTCGGCGCCGACCTATTGCGCCTCTCGAAACAGCGGCTCCAAACAGAAGCGTGTCGGCGCGCGTTTACCGAAACCTGTCGCCTGCGCGCCGGATTGATTTTTAGTATGAAATACGAGGTAAGTGGGGCTGCGAGCGCGAGCTGAAAGCTTACTGGTTACACGCTCCGGCTACCATGGATATCGAGACATTGATTTCGCACGTTTATATGAGACGCCCGATATGGGATAAGAAAAACAAGCTACATTCAAACAGACACAGCGTAGAGAAATGCTGGAAAGAAATAAGTATTCAAATGAATGGAGATGGTAAGTTTATCTCAAGAGACTATTTTAAATAATGTTGAAGTTATTATTTCACATTCATTATGACACGGTTATCGAAATATTTACTTACAATGACGTTAAAATGTATTTTTATGTTCAAATAGAAGTAATTAAAAGTAATCCATTTCCCAACGTTTCAAAATTGTTTTTTTGACAAAACATCACCGATAACAAAGATATGTCATACGGCCGCCATATTGTTTGTTATTCAAAAGCTTCCGGGAAAATCGAAAGATGGAGATATTTAAGTCCATCAATTCGTTTAGCGCCATTGGTGTATTTAATTTGAAAAATAGTTTTAGATGTGCTAATAATTATGCTTATATTGATTTTAATGATATTTATTTTAGAAAATGCACTTCGAAAGAAATGGAAATACCTACGAGATCAATTTGCAGTGGAACTTGGAAAACTCCCAGAGTCACGTCCTGGAGAAATTACCGCGAAATCAAAATGGCCATACTTCGATTTGCTTATTTTTCTACGAAAAATAGTCAAGGTAAGACAGACCAGAAGGCTGACTCATGCCGTGGATGGTATATTCGAAGATGTCAAAGAATGCCAACCATTGTCCAGTATGATTAAAGAAGATAAAACGCACGACAACTTTTGTTTTGAAGAGGTAAGTATTGACCAAATTGGTAATGAGGACGGCGACATTGAATCAAAAATGAACGCTAAAAGACATAATTCACAATCATCGTGTACCACATCGTTCAAAAAAAGATGCCCCCAATCAATAAATTCCAAAAACGATGCATTTTTAAAGAATCTTCACGACATGACCAAAAACAATGAAAAGGAATCCGACGACGATGAATTGTTTTTTCAAAGTTTACTACCTCACGTTAGGAAAATTAGTGTTTCAAAGAAAATGAAGTTTAGAATACGAATTCAAGAACTTGTCGATGAGTTTGTGTACCAAGAACATACTCCTACTTTCTCATCTGTTCCTCCCCCCAATCCTTATTCTACACTTTCTTCATTTCACAATACGTAAATACAAATATTTATTTTTAACATTTATAATATTTAATATTTATAACGTGTAAGTACGCACAAATACTTATGAATAATATAATTTATATAAGTATTTGTGCGTGTTATTTTATGAATAATATAATTTATATAAGTTTGGAAAGTAGGGGCTTAATTTTATTTTTAAAAAGATGTTTTTTTTTAAAATAAATTGATGCACAAAAATTCTTAGATTTTTAATTTTTATTGTAGGCACTTACATTATATAGATTACACGAAGAAAACAATTTTAAAGACCATGTACTGCGTAAAAATAACATGGTTAATGTTTAGTAAGGAACAATGGACTTACATTTTTTGTAAGACATTATGAAGAGTTCGCGCACGAAACTAACATGAATTATATTTCGAAAAAAACACCACTGTTGGTTATCAAACATGGGAAAGGTTTCCTCATTCCCTCAGCCTTTTTGAAAGCCTCTCAAAATAGTAGAAGCAATAAATACTTATTTAGGGCACATCATCACTAGTTAACGGATGATGACATCGACAGGCCGAGGCGAGCCCTGAGCATAAAATGTCACGTGCTCAGGTTCTGCAGTCCACAGGTTAAAAGAACGCTCTTCTTAGCTTTTTGTGCTACCTTGTGATGTGAGCTCTGGGCCAATTTCAAAAAGGGAACCATGGCAAGGCTTCGGGTGCAATACAATAATGAATACCTTATGATGTTCGGACTTCCCAGGCACTGACCGCAGTGACTCTCGATGTTCACGGAGGGGCGAGTTCCTGGATTTGTAGCTCTCATAAGAACCAGGGTGGTAGGACTGTGGAATAATGTCGTCATCATTATTGGGGAGAAACGTCATCGTCATTGAATCCCATCTGATTTCAGGATCGACCATCGATGAACATTGGAGAAAGATATTGGCCCCCACAATTCTCGATCCGATGGACCAACAAGCGATCAATAAATGATTTTATTTTTAAATTTATTTATATTCATTGTACCTACACGAATTCTTCACCATATTCTGGAATGCAGACCGTTATTATTTTTATTTACCTTAAATATTAATAGTGTCGTTGAAGAAAGGTAAGTATCTATATAATGTACGCAGTAAAAATATGATTTTCTCAAGAACTTTGAAACCTGAAAAAAATCTGAAAAAGAATCCCTTCACTTTTCCATAATTTCGTCGTTTACGATTCAGACGTACGTAGATACCTACATAATATTATTATCTTGGTATTCGGTACTCGGTAGGTACTGTTTTTTTTCTACCAACGAAATATGAGTAAAAATAATCTATGGCTAATCGGCTTGATGGTCACACTTTGTATCTGACGGAGCCGAACAAAGCAAAAAGAAGATTATTAAATGATTGACAAATTCATCGGACTGGATGTTGAAAAGCATGACCCTGCCTACGCCGACTGTGACTACGTAATTTCATTGATATTCAAGGACAATGCAAAAATGCATGTGGATGTCCCACCTAAGCTCGTCAAATCACAAATGGTCTTCACATTGAGAAATATAGTGTGGCGCTATAATTTTACGCTAATATAATTGCAGGAGGCAACACTCCTTTAGTTAGGCAAGTAGGTAACTAGTAACCACCAATCAGAGCTGGATGAGGAAATTTTTTGGCACCCATTGGAAAATGCGAGCTCAAAGTAAGGTAAAACTTTATCAGAAAGGGTTGTTTCGGGTGTATATTTTCACCTAATTCATTTTTTTTTCTTTTTTAAAGAAAGATAAACAATCCCGGGTTTAAATCGATTAACCAGATCAGATCAAGTTACATTTTTACTTGCGCCCTACCTGTAATTAGCGCTGCCCTATCTTAAATTCAACTCTGGCTACGGCCCTGGTGGTTGGAAAGTACCTGCCTGGCTTTTCAGTATGGTTACTAAGCAAATCAAAAGCTCTTTCAAGCATATTTTCTATTCTCAAATTTCTATTGCTATATCTGTATAATCTATATTACTAATCCAAGTTCTCAAAGCTGGTCTTTCACGACCCTAGAGTAACATCGCGGAACACAGCAGTCGTATTATTAATATGTATATATATATTTTGAAATAAAAATTTTAATATATTTTTTTTTGTTTTTATTTACTTTTATTTCTTTTGTACAAGGAATGTGTGTATGTCTTGTGATTTTTGGCCCTCTTTAGAAATGACGCCTAGGATGTTCTAGTATTCCCATTCTTGCTGCGCCTCTGTCCGCTCTACCGCTCTATCCATGTGAGCAGACAGCAGAACTGAAAGGCTATTCCCTAAAATTTGTGATAAGAGATCGTTCTCCCGCGAGAAGTGCTGTCAGATTTGTGTGATTTTCTAGGGCTGTTATTTGCTTTTTCTATCGACCGATGTCAAAATTTCAGCTGTGAGCTGTCACGTATTTTAGTTTGGGTCGTTTTAAACACGAATTCCTGCAAGTATGCATGATTATTTATTCAGAAAATCACACAAATCTCACAGCACTTTTCGCGGGAGAACGATCTCTTATCACAAATTTTAGGGAATAGCCTTTCTGGAGCAAATTAAACAATAAACAAAATTATTTATTCTCATATCCATTTATGTAAGATGTTGGAATGCAGGACTAATTTAGAATATTATGCACGCGATGCTACGATGTCGCAGAACAACATTGAAACAAAGGTCATGAGATCTCCATAAATTTTCAGGTGTTGTTGGTGTAGTCAATTTATATACCAATCAAATATTTTGTGCAGCAATGTGCCAACAAGGTTCACTTAATACAATTTAGGAAAACTATTGGTAGTTAGGAAAACCGACATATCATTTTCTTGGCATGATTAAATGTTTTGCAGTACCAACCCACAAGGCGTAAGTACCTACTCGTTGTAATTTATTTGCTTCTAGTGCCATTATTACAAGTACTCGCTCGCTCGCCTTACAAAAATATGGCCCCTAAGTAAATAGTAAGGAATGTAACCTACTGCATATGTTTATATTGGAGGTATCCAGGTAGGTACTAATCTTTTCTCATTTTATATACTTCGATGCAATAACGAAACTAGGCTTGGTACCCAGCGCGGTAACTCATGGTAACAACCCCATATCAGACTTTCTCCATATTGGTTCCGCGACTTTTCATCCCGCGACAAAATATCCTCCGACAAAATATCCTACGGACAAAACATCCCCCAACAAAACATCTACTAAAACCTAACCTAACCTAACAAAAATGGGAGAAAAATAATACATACATCCTGTAAAGACAATAAATTATTGTTCAAAAATAGTAAAATGTAAATGTAAAATATGATTAGGATAGGTTAGGTTTTAGAAAATATTTTGTGGAGGATGTTTTGTCCGCAGGATATTTTGTAGGAGGATATTTTGTCGGTGATATTTTGTCGCGGAATGAAAACGCGCATTACCCTTCGTATCAGACCGATATCCTGATTGCTTTATGCTATATGCTCATGTGACGTCCTCGTTAATCATGAATCCAGAATATCACTAAATATAATGGCAATGCAGCCGTGACATGAACATCCCATCTGGAAAACGTTAGAATGCGAGGTAAGAACTTCAAGAACTTTGAAGTTATTAGTTTAAAACCAAATATTTTTAATATTTTCACTACTTCAAATCTCTGTTATTTTGGGGATCCAGTATGAAGTATCTTCAAGGTGTTTCATTTGAAACTGCTTTAATTACAGCTTCAGATACACTTGGAAATGGACTGTAAATACTAACCATGAAACGAAACGAAATAGTGTTTGCTGGAATTGGGAGATAATAAGTGTAGGTAAAAACAATGGATGAAAGGAAGAAGGATAACCAATCAATTACCACTGAATCTCTGCAAAGGAGCACACAACACAATCACAAATATAGTTAATATATATATATAAAAACAAGCTGGGGTACCCGGATTCACTCAGGGAGTTGACATGAGATTGAACTGACGTTCGAACCCACGACGCCGACGGATCTTGCTTTATATACCCCTACCAAGAGGTGGCCCCACTCATACAAAAAAGGCTTCGAATATTCCAGAACATACCACAATTTTTGAGAGTGTTCTGGAATGCTCCACAATGATCTGGGATGTTCCCGAACGTTCCAGACTTTCCACAACATTCCAGAATGTTCCGGGATGTTTTTGAATGTTGTGAATGTTGTGGAATGCTCTCGAATACTCTCGAATGTTCTGGACTGTTCTAGAAATTTCTAGAGGACGAAACTTCCAGCCCTTATATCTTAAAAAGCACGCCCTTAGGTAAAAACGAGAACCTTCTTCATGGATGGGGGATAGAGGGCAATAACTCCCCTGATCGTGCCGGGACTCGTTTCTAAGTTTTAGCGGGACGCACATTTTTTTACACTTTCTTTTATAATGAATATTGATTAAGGATGATCTTGGCCATATGATTGTCCAGATTTTCACTCAAAATTTGTTACATTTTTTTTAAACTACAAAATTATTTATAAAAAATGCAGTAAATGAGAGTAAACAATCATACTAGAAGAGTGACTTACATAACCAGTACAGTTGTATTTGTTGGGAGTCACCCAAAATACGTTCAAGGGGCCCCCACATCCTGATAAAATGGCGCCACTGGATCAATAAATTCTAAAGCGACATGATATTATTAACGCTAAACAGGTTTAATTTAGGTTATTTTTAAGTCAGGCTAGATATTTTATTTATAATAGATGTTATGTGTAATACAATTAAGTTGATACATTAATCTTATCACGATATAGCTACAATCTAGCTAGGCTTACTTCCTACAAAATATATTTTGATTTAGGTACAAACGATGTTTTGTATTTTAGGTAGTTCTTGTTTACGGAAAAAAAAATTCTCAAGTCAAATACATAATTAAAAAAATTGTTTGATTAATGAAAAATTATTGGTAAAAATGTATAGCCCACCTCACGGATAACACGGACTTTCGTGTTTTCGAAGATCGATGCACGAATAATACGGAATATTCCTTTTTTTAATTAATAGACAACCAAATATGACATTTGTCGGAAGTACCAACCTTATAAAATAAATTCTCGTAAAAATAAAAACAAAAAAGTACCTACTTCGAATTATTCCTGGGTTGAGATTCAAGCTGCGAAAGCTGGATGTCATGATCATTTAGATATACATCCCAGGTTTTGAATGGTTTGTTTGGCAAAGCAGGGTTTTTCTAACGGGTGTGTGTAATTATTCTAATACCTTTCTTTCCATGTTCTTCTGTTAAAAATACGGGTTCAAACTTGTCAATAATGCATTCACTTCATAAAATGAATAAATTATTGTTTTATACGGCAATAATAATATTTCTATGATCGGCAGCATTGATTGATGATTGTTGTCTATGAAATTTAATACAAAAAATCACTGAATACCAGATTGTTATTAGGTTTGCTATTATCAAAATCTCAAATAAAATTACCTATTCACCATGAAAATTTGATTCGAATATCTCTATATATAGATACAGATGCTTCTAATAAAAAACTACACATTTACAACCCTAATATAACACTAATTAATAAAGAAAGGAAAATGAAAGCCAAGAGTCTAATAAAATAAAAAATAATAAAATATTCGAAAAGCAACCATGCTCCCAATCTTAACTTAAATACATTATGAATTATTGTATTTTTTTTTAATACTTGTAGTAAATTAAACGAAATAATTAAAATCTGCATTAACTTCCGTTATCTAATTTCAAAAAAGACGATACCGGTATACGATACCGGTATACGATACTCCAAAATTAATACATATAGACAAAAATATCACAATGGCGATATATGAATTTATTTGAAAATTTGGTTTTTCAAATTAGTGTCTTGGATAAATTTATCCAATTTTTTATTTCAAACGAGAAAAAGTGCGATAGTTTTGTTTAGATACTAAATTTGATTGATTGTTCTTATAATACACAAAAATGAATGTTTGTAATATATGAAAAATGACAATTTGTATAAAAAATTGCAATAGCTGGCATGCGAACTGTTGAGGGGAACGCGGCGGGAGAGGAAAAGGGAAATGGGAGAGGGGTTCGCGGGACGGGGGAGCGGTAGAGAGGAGAGAAAGGCGGGGAATGTGGTGAGGGAAAAGGGGGGTAGGGGGGGGGGGGGGAACAGGACGAATGGGAAAGGACACGCAGGGAGAATTTTTTCCTTCATTAAGTGGCATTGAAACGCATGCCGGGAACTCGCTAGTATTTGATAATTTTCACAACACGCAACGCATACATACCTACGTTTCAATTTTGAACAATCAATAAATTGGTTCAAAGAAAACGATGTGGTCGATGAGTTACGAGTATTTTGCTATGGCATCACCAACCGACCAACTGACTGCAAAATTGACCGTGTCAAGCTGTAATTACTATTTGTGTATTTGTTGTCTCGGTGTTGCCAGTGTGCTGTTATGCCCACAGCCCTTAGCTATAAATCAAATGACATTAGCGTCAACCTTTTGTGCAACCATGCGTTTCCGACAAATACATTATTTTTAATTGAAAACGATTAACCAAAATTGGAAGGATTAACCTAACGGAAACTGAATTCTCGCATGGCTATTTTTTGTGTGTTTAGTAATTAAAACTATGAAATCTCCCACAATCGGGATTATTGGAATACTATTTAAGCGAGGACTTTGCATTTCTCGATGTTCACTCTCGTTCACTCTACTTCACTCTTGGTTCACACTTACTTCTTATCACGTGCAGTCTACACGCTGCACTTTTTCGCTAATTGACACTGTTCTAATTATAAGTTCGATTATACTTACTTCTTAAATAAAGTTATTAATCTAAATCTTCCAAGTTATCATTCCTACACGGAATTTCCAACTTACCTCAAGACATCTATTATCTACATCTGCATACATCAATCTACATATCTGCAGATAAAGTACTTCATCTACAAATCCATCGACTCCGGAGAGAAATTCTCGAACACTGCTCGCAGCGAAGGAGTTAAATATTATTTTTCTGCGTCCTTCGACCGAGGGTCGTAGCAAAAATTGGTGTCAGAAGTGGGATAGCAAAAAAAAAACGCTATCAGCGATAGCACAAGCGCTATCAACAGCTACGGATAGCTGATATTTCTTCAACAAAGGATCTTCTGTGACGACGGAGGACTCCATCTCCAATAAGGACACGAAAGACTAGTTTGGCAGACATTCTCCTCGGAGAAATCTTTCCTCGGAAAGCTGGTGCGGCTCTCACCTGAAACCCTGTCTACCTCACGACATCGACGGAGCCTGGAGAAGAAGAAAAGGCGACAACGCAGACAACGGAAGCTTCGCGCAGTCCAGCGTCTACGGTGAACTTCAGTTCTTCAAGCAGCCAAGAATCCGATCCTGTAATTCCCGACACGAGCACGAGATCTTCACTCCATCTTACTTAAAATGAATTGGGCACTCCTATTACTACTGTGAGTACATAAAAATTTTTGTCCTGTAGAAATTTTTATCCTTTCCTCCCAATTCCTCTTAGACAATGTTCAATTAGCGTAACCATTTTTCTTTTCACTTTATGTACCGTGAACCGTACATAAGTGTAATCTTTTTCTTCTTACTATTTGTATCGTGAACCGTACATTAGTAAAAACAAATATTTTATCAAAAATTAAAAACATTTACTATTTCTTTGAATATAAAAATAATCTTCATAAATTCGCGTAGCAAATATTAAATTCATAAAAAAGAAACGTATAAATAAAAATAAAATTCTTTAGAAGAAATTAATTCCAATAAAATTTAAAAATTATCTTCTTAATTTCGCGTAACATAATCGAATTTATCACAAAACGTGTATAAATCGCTAAAATAAAATAAAAATTCTTTTATTAAAAATAATTCCAATAAAAATTCAAAAATGACTACTACTTCAGTCTCATCAACTAATTCCACATCTAATGAAACAATCTTACCTTTACCTGTATTATTTAAATTCATAAAGCCTTATGATGGTAACAGAGAAAAACTCTGCGCGTTTTTAACAAATTGTGATAGAGCTGTAGCTTTAGCCACACCGAATCAGCAAAATACATTACTTTCTTATATTCTTACTTCATTAGAAGGACAAGCAGAAGTTATATGCGCAAACCATGTAATCAATGAATGGACGGAACTAAAAGATCTTCTTAAAAGATCATTCGGAGAACGTAAACATTATGCACATTTGTTACTTGAACTTCAAAATTGTAAACAATCTTATAACGAGAGTATTTCTCAATATATACTTAGAATCGAAAATTGTATCAAAAATTTACTAGTATCAATCAATCAAAATAATAAAGATCCTGCGGAAATGTTAGGCAGAACTGCCAGCATCCAAGAACTCGGTATGCAAACATTTATCTATGGAACTAATTCATCTATAGCCACAATATTAAGATCCAGAAATCCTAAAGACTTAAACGAAGCATTTACAATCTCCCTAGAAGAAGAAAGAATAAATAAATTACTTAATTCATCCAAAGTTAATAATAACGTTATAAAATCATGTTCGATTTGTGGAAAATCGGGACATACAAACTACAATTGCTTTAAAAATAAAAATAAAAATGATAATTTCGACAAACGTAAAGTAATGTTCGTAAGAAATAATAATTATAATAATAATTATGATAAAAATTTTACCCCAAATTCGAAATCTAATTATAATCAACCATTTCGTCCAAATTCAGGACAATATTTTAATAAAAAATTGTGCAGGCATTGTAATATACCTGGTCACTTAATACAAGAGTGCAGAAAATTAAAATATAAAAACGAAAATACTAACTCTGCATCTCCTAATAATAATAATTCGTCTTCCCAACCAAGGAAATATGATTCGAAAGTGGATCATTTTAACTCCCGATCTGCAGTAGAAACCCGAGCCGGTCTGCTGTAAGTCACGAGCCAGTCTCAAGGAGTATTAGAACATTCCAAGTCAAAAAAAAAAAAAAAATTATTTATTATATATAATTGCAATTATGCCTTCTCGTTTAGGTACGTTGCACCATGTGATTTTATATGGTTACAATACCTGCAAATGGTATTATTTTTCTGGCATTTTATTGTCAACACATGGGCAGCCGTACCCCTCATCAAGACACAGTTCTTGGCGACGGTCTTCCGTAAATTCGGGCAAATTATTGAGGTAAACGGCATCAGTAGATCGAAAAAATCGATCGAATCACTTGGAATTGCTCAAATGCATTCCATGCTAACAAAAAAAAAAAAATTATTTATGCAATTATATATTATCCGCCATCTCGTTTAGATACGTTGCACCATGTGATTTTATACGGTTACGATACCTACAAATGGTATTATTTTTTCTGGCATTCTATTGTCAACACATGGGCAGCCGTACCCCTCATCAAGACACAGTTCTTGGCGACGGTCTTCCGTAAATTCGGGCAAAATTATTGAGATAAATGGCCTTAGTACCGTAAATTCGGGCAAAATTAATTAAAAAAAAATGGCCTTGGCGAAGTACCGTAAATTCGGGCAAAATTAATCATCTAATCGAAAAAATCGATTGAATATCTTGGAATTGTTCAAATAAAAAAAAAATAAAAATAAGTCTTCAATATGAGACTATTATTCACGATTTCCACACGATGGATAGTGAAATTTAAACCTTGGGTACGATGAAATTTTAGGGAATGACTTTTGAAAAGAAAAAATTAATTTTGAAAATGATGACTTAATAATAAACGACTTTTGAAAGCAAAAATGCTAAAATTGATTTCGAAAATAATTATTTAATAATAAATAATTATGTTATGAAACTACGTGTTTCAAATTCTAATGAGCATTTGACTCCTATTTTTATCCTATCTCCAAATCAGAAACTCTTATACAAATTGCTATTTTAAACCCTGAATTAAAAGAAGGGAAAACCAATAAAAAATATCTATTGGAGGTATATATAATAAAAATAATAATAATATCTAATAATAATAATAATAATGATAATAATGCTTAATAAAAATAAGAAAAATAAAATAAAAATTATATTATAAACAATAAAAATGCTATAAAGCCGATGCGTCTATCGTATCGCACTATTTGAATTCAACAGACAAATATGTTGATATAAATTATATGACAGTCTATTTCTATTTAGACCCTATTTCTGAAACGTTTACCATTTAAATAAAAATTAAAGCGATGACGGTAAAAAAAAATATATATTAATAAAAATGTTAATTATGCTTTAACTAGAAGCACTTGTTCAAAATACCTATCTTATGTACCAAATGATAATTGTAAAGATCTTTTAAAACCAGTATTAAATATTATAAAGAAATGTAAAACTAAATACGAATCGATAACACATCTTGTTTCCAACAAACGCTCAAAACGCGGTTTAATTGATGGTGTTGGAAAACTATTCAAAGCTGTTTTCGGAACGCTAGATTCTGAAGATGCGCAATATTATGACGATGCGATTGAACGCGTCATGTCTGATGATAAAGAAATTTATAATCTTATGAAAGATCAATTACTAGTTACAAAATCAACTCTTACTAATTTCAATACTACACTTGCTAAACTGAACTACGACGAATATACTATGAATAAAAACATTATAAAAATAAATAACTATTTTAAAGAAGTCCATGATAAAAATAATTTATAAGAAATTAAAAACGTACTTACTTCTCAAACAAACTCTTTATTCGAGACAACAGAATACTTTTATGATCAAATTGACTCTTTAATCAATGCTATTTTATTTTCTAAACAAGGAATTTTACATCCAGATATTATTACTCCTCAACAACTATATTTCGAACTTAACTCGAACATTAAAAATTTACCAAGCGGAAAAGAATTCCCCTTGAGTTTGAAACTTGAAAACATTCATGCTTTAATCGATGTATCAGAACTAATTTCATATTATATTGACGGTAAACTAATCTTCATAACGAAGTTACCTTTAGTTACATCACAAGAATATAACCTATTTCATGTAGTACCTCTACCTGTTCCAAATATTGATATCCCAAATACCTTTTCCTTAATTATTCCTAAACATAAATACTTAGCTATTACAAAGGACAAATCTTTTTATGTATACCTTGATAATCTTAAGAATAATTGTAAAACTATTACTAATGAAAATTTTATATGTAAGGATCTAGATGTTTTATCAACTTTCTCTGATCCAATATGCGAGACGATTTTATTGTCTGCTTTTATTAAAGAATTACCTAATGAATGTTTCAGTAAAATTATTAAAGGCAACATACTTCTATGGCAGCCTATAAGAAATAACAAATGGATATTTACCTATTCTCATCCATCTAAAATAACTATCGATTGCAAAGATAAAAATAACATTTTTGATATTAAACTATTCCACACTGGAATATTAACTTTAAATCCTAATTGTAGAGCCTATGCAGGACTCACACAATTAATTGCGAAAAGTAATATTATTACCGAATATGCAAACCCTGTTTCAACTTTAAATATTGTCGAGGACAATTGTTGTAACATGAAAAAATATAATTAAACACTTAATGAACTTGAACCTATAAATTTAATAAATTTGCAACATGATGACCTTAATTTGGCATCTCATAAAATCGATCAATTCAATGATGATCTTAAATCATATAATTCAAGACCACTTACGGTTAAACATTCATCAAAAATTCAATACAAACCAATTCATCCGATTGGGATGAAACTTTGGGGACTTGATGTGTGCATGCCTGCGATGGTTACTAAATGTATATGCTGGTGAACTCTGGCGTTATGAAATTTGTATAAAAAATTGCAATAGGTGGCAAGCGAGCTGTTTGAAAACTGAATGTACTGGGACTGAATGTATGGGATGCGGGAGGGGGAGGGGAACTAGGGCGGGGGGTTCGCGGGACGGGGGAAGCGGGAGAGGGTAGTGGGGAGAGGGAAGGAAGAGAAAGCGGAAGGGGAACGGGATGAATGGGAAAGGTCATGCAGTAAGAAACAATTTTTTTTAAGTGGCATAGCACTGCATGCCGGGAACTCGCTAGTTTAAGATAAAAGCTCAATATTTATTAATACAGATAAATAAATTATCTTTTTTAAATTGAATGGAATTCGTTTTTGCGTCCTACGTAACAACAGCTCTAGTTGCCAACAAAAATGTAAATTAGTCAGTTTTTAGCTATCAATTTTACATTCAACAAAAACAAAAATAAGTATTACACTTATTCATCATTGGAACCATTTACTCGTATGTACATCCATCACCATCCGTGTAAGTATCTGATTTTCCAAATTTTCTTTATAACTGCCACCGCAATGTTTTTCCTAGAAAATGCCACAGGTCTTGGTTAATTCCAGTAATTATAATTAATTGTAACAACCTACTCAAGATGTATAAGCATGTATACGAGATTTCCCCAAGATTGTACACCTACCGTCCTCACCTCAGGTGTTTTCATAATCATTTTAATTGTTAGGTATCTATTACCTGTATTAAATTTATGAAACAACGCGATCTCGAACATCTTTGACAAAATAGAATATCTAAAAATAATGAAAAACAAACAATAAAAATAATCTATTCTTATTTTTTATGAATATATTTTTTGTTGCATACTTCAAATTTATAGGATAAAGCCTCGATGACATTGAGCGAGTTTACAAGCTACTATCTGGGAAATCACTATCTGTTAGTAAACTCGCTCGGTGTCATCGTATTACGTGCTAACTAGCAGATTGTGAACAATCTACGAAAAAAGTTGAAAGGTGGTCAACGTTACTCGCTACTCGCTCAAGATGGCGGCCTACCAACAGCTGATTTCGTAACTGTCAGAATTAGTTCGCAGAATTATTAATTAGTAATTCTCGCTATTGGCTATTGTGTGGCGCTAGCTGCGAGCTCAAGTTTTTTTATAAAATGTTATTTTAGCTGCTACTGTCGCTACTGAGCGAGTAGACAGTTTTGTGTGTCAGTATGACAATCTCACTCATCGATTCACCCGCTTTTAATCTTACCGGCTAGTAGCTTGTAAACTCGATCAAAATAATCGAGGCTTCATATGTTACAAACAAGTTTTTTTATAAATAGTAAAAAAAGGAAGTATAAAATTGTACAGGATGTTAAGTGATATCCTTAAATTAGTTCCTGACATTATTTGGAGTAAAAAGTATGAACGAAATTTTGGTATCGGTGACATTTTTGATGATTTTTTTCCAACTAAAAATGTAAAAAAAAACAATAGATATTGGACGATTGGGGTCAGAGTGATGGGTTGGTCGGTTACACGGCACGGTGATCAGTGACGACATGTGAAAGAAAATTTGTTTTGTTTGATTTTGAAGAAAAAAAAAATTTACACGCGGTGGAAGCGAAAAACTTTCAGAAAACTAAAGTAGATAAGAGTGGGGAGGCTACGGAGCACCGCACAAATAAAAAATTAAAAATCGAGTGCAGTTCACAAGTGGTAAAAGCCCACACAATCTCAGTCAATCTCAATCTAGTTTTGCAAAAACAACCCTCTAGTACTGGGGTCCAGGATTTATACTAACAGAACAAAGCTTGCCAGCTAAATTCTGCTTCCGCTTAACAAAAGATAGCTCTCCCCACTGGCATGACCATTGGCAAATAGTTCATGCTATCGGTGACGGAGATAACCACCAAGAACATATAAACTAAAATGTTCTCCATGATAGTCGAGTTTTTGAACCATCTACGAATCAGTCCGAAGAAATGTGACACAATATGCACGTCGCATTGTTTAATGTGGGTATTATAAATATTCCCGATCCAACTATTTATTCTTTAATCATGTTTTGTTTTGTCACAGTAAGTAAAGGTATATATTTTTGCCCAACTAAGATAGGTATAAACATTTTGTTGATTGTTTACAGTATTCAATTTAGGAGGCGGGAATGGGTACCGCCGCCCCGGGAACCTTTATTGGATAACCAACACCTCTGCCATAGGTCACCTCAAGTGGTTCGCTACGTTTGGTGATTTAGCAGGGGTGCCCGTGTTCATGGGGTGAGGTTTGTCTAGGTCTTGGAGGCGGATGACCAGGACACACTGAACCCCAGATTCCTATCCACCCCTTAAACCCTTTTCCTTCCCAGAACTGTCGTAGGCCGTGAGGGAAATTATTTTCCTCAGGTCCTCCTGTGTGGAGCTCACGTAAAAAAAAAACTCCACGTGTTCTCTTTGTCTTCTGTTATTATTCTCGAATTACATAATACACAAGTCGTACCTTATCTAATCACTTGTAAATGCAAAACAACCTCAAACCAATCTCCAGCCCTGCTATTTTCCCTCCAATAATAATTCCTTTCCTTAAAAAACCCTCCACACAGCATCCCCAAAGATGACATAGGCCCTGAGGGAAATCATTTTCCTCAGAACCTCCTGTGTGGAGCTCATGTAAAAAAAAAAATCGCCTGTTAGAGTTTGGTATATTTTACATCTCTGTAGAATAAATTTACATTTAGGACGGGTTGTTTCAAAAAATTTGATGGATTCATCAAATATTTGAAGTTAATTTTCACGTTCTGCGTAAGTTATATTCAAGTTCTATTATTACATCATTATAGACCAGTTGATTCACAAAACTGAAATCATCACAGAACTTGAATAGAACTTACGCAGAACGTGAAAATTAACTTCAAATATTTGATGAATCCATCAAATTTTTTGAAACAACCCGTCCTTAAAAAGTGGAACATCTCTAAATTTTTAGGATAATCTAAAAAAGTAGATTGCCATGGTCCTACTTTCCGGGTCGTTGAGACTCTCATGCGGAATCTCAATAAAAAACCACGACAATGATGACCACAGCAAATAATTCTGAGATATAATAAGGTTCTCTGTTTCAATTGGTTGTAAAAAAATGCGGAAAATGTTTCTAATTGGATGATTATTTTGGGAAAACCCGGCTTGAGCGTAATGTGGTTTCGATGGCCATCTTTCAGCTGATGAATATCCGACAAGACAAGACAATGGAGAACTATTAACGGAATGACAATGGTTCGCTAAGTGACCATGAAAATATTTTGCATCTACATGACAAACTCAGCCAGTAAGTACCTACCTACGTGGTCATCATCATGGGCTATAGTTTTGAGAGTTGTTAGTTGTTATGATTATATAGTGGTTGCCTACAGTTTCAAATTTGAGATATTTAGGTAGGTACTTTCTAGGAAGGTTTTCGTTTCGCAGTGAATGTGTTCTATTTTAAAGTTAAGTAAACAAAATAATTGATAATTGAGAGATATTTTTTCATTTTTTTTAAGAGTTTCTAGGTTTTGTTTACGTGGATCATAAACTTTTTGAAGTGCAAACTTCTTTAGGACCGTTGTGATTTGAAACTTGATTGAAACGGAAAAGCGACAATAAAAAGAGACAAACACATACATCGATAAGATTTAGCCTGCGGGAGAATAAGATATACTAATCGGTCTCCTCTTTGTGGGGTGCTTTGTAGCCCACCCTTGTCTACTTTAGTTCTCTGAAGGTTTCACTTCTACCGCGTGTGAACTGCACACAATTTATTTTGTAGTTTGGACCTTTAACGAAAACCAAGAATACAAAATTTTTAAGGAGCTCATCGCTGGAGAAGCTTTAATAGGGATTACGCATAACGACTCAATTATGGATTTCTGGTCCTTCAAAAGCTGATCTAAAATTGTTTTTCCCGAGGCTTCCCAGGCAATACATTTAGGTTTCGTATTTTTTGATAAATTCTTAAAAATAAACTTGTTATTCCACGCCTACAGCAACAAGATCATAGTATTATTTATCAATCAATTCAATTTAATTGTTTAATAGGAAAAATATTACAATAACAAGAGCAGAGAAAACACACAGGAAAACCGATCAATATATTTTCCCGAGACGTAATTTAGAGAGATGGGAAGAATGGAGGGACAAAATGAGAGATAATATGCTTAGGTAATGTAGGTATCGGTGGGTGAGTAGCGAGGTAGGTACTCAGAAAAACTCTGAATATTCGGTTTATGCTATTGCAACCCAATATTGTATTTGAATGCCTTTAGGCCTTCGCTCACGGAGAAACTGAAATGAAACCAGTTGTCAACGCAATTCGAAATTTGTGAGCGCTACCATGGCAACCTATTAACAAGGCAACTGAAAAAGCAATTGCCACGCAAGCAAAAGTGCTGGTGCGTTGACACCTAGTTTCATTTCAGTTTATCCGTGAGCGAAGGCCTTTACTTGAAAGAATCGAGTTTGTATACGCAAAAAAATATTTATTCATATTGATATTGCATATGTACGAGCGCAAACAAATAATCCACCTTAATATTATTTTAAAGTGTAATTTTCCAAAGGTGTTTTTCCCTAAAATAATTAAATTAGCGACATCTATGAACGAGCAGATTTTGAATAATTTTAAGTTTACCTTTAACTAATAACTGACCGGTCAGTGGCCGAGTTGGCATCGCGTTTGTGTCTCACCCAGGCGTTGTGTGTTCAATTCCTCAGCTGGCTAAGTCCTCCATCACGACAGAAACAACGTAATCTGCTTACTGTCAGGTTACTCGTAACCCGGAAATGTTTCTCCTTCTTCAAAAAATTAAAATCTGTAGAGAGAAAAAGAGAAATGTTGAAATCAAGAACTACAGCTCATGAATTAAAAAGAAATTAATTAATTACGTAAGAATAAGAAATTTATTGTAAGTAAGAACATGGTTCCACTAGGATCCCAAATTTCAGTGGGATCATTGCAATAGGGCCTACTTGTGGCCGACCCCAAGTGTTACAAAGCGCCCGTAAAACGATGAATTTTCTAAAAATTGTTCTTTTGAAAATTTTTTCATTGATTTCATGTTCTGTACACGAATTTTTTGTACACGAAAAATTTCAGAAGTGAAGGAATTTCGCCCACGTTCCTCCTACCCCTCCCTTTCTCCCCCCCCCCCCCCCCCCAGATTAAACATAGGTTTCAATAAAGGAGGTACCTACTTATCTAATTACCAAGTTATAATTTTTTAGAACTAATAACATTTCAATTTATTTACCGGCGACGACTAAATAAATTCCCACTTTCCCCGAAATTATATCAATTAACCGCCTAGGTACTTAACCGAATATTTCAAACTTCGCAGCCACATATACGATCTGGAGTAGGTACTAACTCCGTACTAAAACTTTTCACATTACTGTGATTTAGGATTTCATTTGATTCGGATTGGATTAAATTGGATTGGTAGGTACCTACATCAAAACATTATTAACGCTATTCCGTATGAGGGCATTACAAATTTGCTCCCAACCTCTTTAAATATTATCAGTTGTCTGGGATCAACTGTCTGGGAGATCAAATTAGGGTCAAGTGTCAGGGGAATCTTTTTTTTGCATCCTCACATCTAACAGTATTGCCATGATCAGTAGTAAGGTCGCTTGAAATGGCTTCAGCCATGATTGAGGGCCAGATCTGAATAGCCGGGTCCTTTATACTTTCCGGGTACTTTCCTTTAACTTTTCTTACCCATCTATTCCCTTTCCCACTCCTTTCAGCCTCATAACATTTTCTAAAACATTCTCTTTAATCGTCTACTTTACTTCTGGATATTTTCCCGTCTACTGGAAATCCAGCTATATTATCCCAAAATTTAAAAAAGATCACGAGACAATTCTAACTAACGACCAATATGCATACAATATGTATTATCTATAATTTTTGAATCTTTAGTTCTGGATTAAATATATCCTACACTAATACAAGTAATAAATGACAAACAACATGGCTTCATCACAGGGAGATCGACTACAACAAATTTATTACTTTCCAAAGCTATACTTTGGAGTATTTTTCTAAGGATAAATAAGTTGACCGTACATTTACTGACTTCACGAGGGCTTTCAATTTTTTTAATCTCACTAAGTTCTGATCCGAAAAATTCTTGCTCTGGGAATCAGAAAAAATATATTAAGTTGGTTTAGTAGTTGCTAATCTGGTAGAACCTGATTTGTGAAAATGAAATCTTGCATATCAAAAATAAATTCCGCCACTACGACAAGGATAGGATAGGATAATTACTGGCGTAATTATAATAACTAGTGGTCGCCTAATAGTCGAAATTCGACCATAATTAATTTAATGTGTAATGTTTTTTTTTGTTTTTGATTTAATGTATTTTTTATGCATAATTTAAAAAAAATATTAGCATTCTGCTTAATTTTGTTTATAATAGTTTGGTAATTTGTACAACGCCGCTTTCGTGAAAAATCGCCCCAAAAATCACCTCACCATCAAGGGCGTACTAGAGGGTACTCATCTTGGCCCAGTTTTATTTCTAGTTTCATAGCCTTGGTAACAAATATTTAAACGATATGGTGTAGCGACGGTTGCATTTGACAATAATTTGAACTTGGTAAACTTTAAATGCCGTGCGACTAACCAGATTATAAATTATAGCTAACAGCAATTTTGTACGTTTTTATTAATATTTTCTTTGGAGAATATTGGGAGTCGATCTATTTTCTTACCTATTTTTTTAATTTATTTATTACACGCCCTAATGGGCTTGTAAATTCTTTGTTTATAAGTTAAGTAACACGGTACTTTTAAATACTTTAAAACTAAAACGTAAAAGAAATTATAATATAATGAAAAAATGCAACAACAGTAGCACATAATACAAAATAAAATACATTATTTATATAAATTATATGTTACCTGAATATATTTTGTTAATTGTAATATTGTATGTTACTTATATTTTTAATTGTAATATTATATGTTACTTATATTTTGTTAACTCTTTCTTTTTATTGTAATTTTTCATAAAAATAAGTACGGCAGCCCGTTGAGCTTTTAAAATAAATAAATAAAGTAAAAATAAAATTCGCCAATAATTGGGGACGCCATATTCCCACTAGATCGGGAAAGTGGGATTATCTAGCGGTATTCACTAGAAAAAATCTACAGTAGAGACGCCCCCGTTTGCAAAGAGAGTTATGTATAGACTTGTTAGATTTTCGTTGCGACTCCTCCAGATAAATTGGTTTTGTTGTTTATCCCGTGTTTGTCGAGAGATATTTTTGTGAATTTCTTTAGATCAAATATTTTTGTGTTTCCCCCCTGAGAGATGACCAAAAAATAAAAATTCCTTGCAATAAATATCTCTTGTATTTTACAATATTTTTTCGTCAAGTCTAAAAATATCTATTCAGAAAAATGTATTTTTGCTCTATTTCGCTTACCGCCGAGAAGGTTTTTCTCCACCATTTAATTATATGTATACCTATATGGAGAAAAGAGAAAATGGAGTATGATATTTATCTCGAACGGAAATTGATAAGTACCTACCTATCAATTTCTATTCGAGATAAATAATAACTTACTGAATTGAATGTTTTTATATTGATTTGCTGGAAAAACGATTAGGTATTAATTATTTCTTTAACTAATTTTTTCACGGTCTATTTATTTCTTAAATCTGCCAACTTAATCGTTAGAATTCAATGCAAATAATTATCAGACAATCGATTGCTGACAGCCTTCGATTGTTTATCATTGTCTGTTATCCTTTTTTAATTGCAAAACAATTCACGGCCTTTTGTTTTTTCCGAGAAATTAAAGCGAGAAATAAAATCTGTGGAACAAAAAAAATCACCAATGACAGTTTCGGAGGTGAAATTGAAATAGTGCTAAATGGTTCTCCTCGAAATGTTCCTCGAAATAGATTTAGAAGTGTTTGGAGACCAGATCTGTATAGACTCTACTTCCCTACCTTCGTAGGGAAGTAGAGTCTATAGAGCTTCGAGGAAGACACTGTGTTTTACTCAACACAGCAGTATTGTGCTCCTCTATTGACTATCTTCTTATCCTCCTCACTACCTTCAGCCTCAAAACATCAGATGATGTTGTACATTGACTCCAGACGATTGAGATAGGAATTATTAGGTAGTATTACATAAGAGCTATTAGGTAGTATAGGAGTTATTAGGTAGTATAGGAGTTATTAGGTAGTATAGGAGTTATTAGGTAGTCAGTGGCGGATACCCACGGGGGGCGCGGGGCCTTGCGAGGCCGCCAGCGCGCACGCTATTCGTTCGTTTTTTCGTCATTAGACTCTGAGTCGAATTATCGAGTAGTTATACTTTCTTATGCGTCATCGTATTTTATACGTTTCTGTCTGGCATATAGATAGCTAACCTACGAGAAAAGTCGCGGCCATTCTAGTGATCTCGATAATTTTTTTATTACGATAAAATTAAAGGTAGCTCAAGATATCTTTAGCGCCGCCCCCCCCTTGAGTTTTTCCTGTATCCGCCACTGGGCTGCATACATAGGAGTTATTAGATAGTATTGCACAGGAGTTATTAGGTAGTATTCCATAGTTTTTAAAATGGTTAGTAACAGATTTGCAGTGTTTAAATTTGGGCAATATTAATTACGATCTCAATATAAAGCTCGTTTGGAACAATATCTTCTCATAATATACGTTCTTCCATATTGGTTCTAGGAACCCACTTACTAGATTTTGACGTCCTCCGTGGTCGTGGGTAAGGCTTTCGCGAGTTTGAATCCCGGCTTTCACAAGTAAATTATGTCACAATTTATTAATTTAAAATAATATATACTAGATTTGCGGCACGTTCCAGAATGGAAGATTTTCTCAGTATTCAGAATTGAAACGTTTCTTGGAATGGATTTAGCCACGTTTGGTGACCAGACTTAAATAGCCAGGAACTTCCCCACCTTCTTCTTTCCTATCTCCTACCCCTCCACACTACCTTCAGCCTCACAAAATACCCCAATCGGGGATGCGATAGTCTCAGTGGCTCCAGATGGAAAAAAATTGGAACTCTTGTGCGGTATTCACATAAAAAAGCACAATTTTTAATAACACGAGTGCTTAATATGATAAATGCCTCCATATATGATAAAATAGTCTTCATAATTAATATTGAATATAAAATTGATTGCATTGTCTTGTGATGTCATCAGACCAGCATTCAAAAGGTATGCTTAGAATAATTCAAGGAGTAGAGTAAACAATCTGATCATACAGTAGAAATAATGATAATACTCGTTAAGTATTTAAATATTTAGCCATATAACATGAGTTTACTTTAAAAAAATGTAGTTGTCAGAGTAAAAAAATAAAATAAATAATCAGCTAAAGGTAAATATTTTTTACTAATAAAATGTAAAGGTGTTGGAAAGGTACTGATCTTCCTTTTACCTCTCTGTTTACAATAGTGTTACAAACTTACCGAGTCATCATTCGTGTCTCTGGGATTTCCATTTTCAGATTTATTTTTCTATTCGTGCTCTGTATATTTTATACAAGGTGTATCAGGTATCAGCACGTACCCGGTATTTATAGTACAAAATGTAGATGTAATAATGCTGTCCGATGACATATTTTTTGAAGTCAGATATACATGGTGTAATCAGTGGCGACCTGTGATAGAAATATATTTTTGGTTTTTAATTAAAAAGATATATGATCGAACAGCTAAACCACATCTGCATTTGTTACTCCAAATTTATTTATTTATTGTTTGAAATATTTAGAGAATGTTGACAATTATTACAATAATAGAATTGCCGTTGGGATGCACACTTCAATTAGAAATGTTCACAGCATGAGTAATCAATGTTTAGTTGTTACTAGACGAAAATGCTTGTAGTGATAACGGAAATAATGATAATCAAAGTGAAATATAAAACAAATACACACATCTTTCCGGTTCGTGCTGATTTGGGTTGGCAATACCGCGGGATTGCGGGGTAGAATTAAAAAATCCTGCAGGATCTGTAGATGTAAAGAAATTTCCCTAGACGTACAATACATACCATCACTACATGAGATGCTCGCTGCTCGAATATCCAAATATTCGGAATCCGCGTGTGCTGTGTTGCGAACAGATCCGTGTGCGAATTCTGCGTAAAGCAAAACGTTCAAAGCAGATAATAGAGTTAAGATGCAGGTAATAGAGTGAAGATTAAAAAAAAATGTTTATCTCAACATATTATTTATTTATATTGTCCATTATTCTCAACCCAAGAGTTCACCGCTGTTGTGGAGGACACTATTCAAGGGTAATTTGATTTAGTAGTGGAAGAATTTAAGAAAGGTAATAAAAATTATTTTTTTTAAATGCCCCGATGTTACAGCCTAAAGGGTACCAGAAAAGGAAGAAGAAACGAAACAAATTTATGGGTGTTGTCGTTATCAATTTATCGCGTTGCCAGGCTTGGTTGAACTTAAATTCTGACCAAACACTGACAAAAAAGGAAGTCTTTGATTCCTTAAACCTTAGATTGATCACCCATAGCAATCACGAGAACAATTAATTCTTATTTTGTATTCACTTCCTAGTTGGATAAGCTCAGTTTATTTTTTGTTAATTTAAATCTGATGACAATTGATGGCCATCACAAAACAGCGTTTTTTCTGATTTCCGTCATTGTATTATTTTTAGAAAGAAAAAGTTAAAGTTTGTTATTTGTATATACGTGAGCAGATTTCACAAAATTATTGAACATACATATTTTTTACTGTTTTTTTCATGCTGACAGATACGGTACGGTACGGTTGTACCACTTCGGACAGGAGGAGGTACCTTTTTGTGTTCCGGCGTCAATCAAAAATACCGTTCCTTCCCTATTTCCCGATTTCTGGTCTCCAAAATAATATTTGACTAGGAATACCTGCTTTGAAGATGAGTAGAAGGTAGGTTTTGAAACAGCTTAACTACACAGCAAGTTAAGCCAATTTGTAAAAGTAAGATGGATCAAAGAAAGGAATCAGCATTGTTAGCATTGGGGTGAATATACTTGTGTTCTTAATGAATGCACTCTTTGTGAGATGGCCGACAAAGTCAAATATGTTTTTTGTCTTCGAAATTTAGACACAATGTAGGCTGTTCATCAGATATATATTTTGTTTTCAACCTGATCGATTAAAAAAAATATCTAATTAAATGAAGACAATATAAGCGAAACTCAATCGAAAATCTGAAAACAGATAAATCAGAAAAAGATATTGACACCTCTTTAATTAAATATTACAATTTGAGGTTTTACTCATAAAGTTAAAATAAAAATTAAATAAAAAAATGTCCACTGAATATTATCTTATTTATCAGTGTACATTATATTATTCTTCAATTATTGTAAATTTAATAAAATGGATTAAACTAAATAACTAAGGATGATCCATTTATAGTTAAATTTTTAGGTATCTATTTGAGTATTGTACAGGAACTAATTATTCTGTACATTTTTAATGAAATGAAATTAAGTTGATCTAATTATTTTTTCCTCAGAAATAACTTCAGCTTGTTCCTTTTTTTGAAAAAAAAATGCGTAGGTACCTACTTGAATATTATGTAGGAACTATTTATTCCCTTAATTTGTCATGAAATTAAATTAACTTGATAAAATTATTTTTTCCTCAACTCATCAAAAATCACCTCAAGGGCGCTTTGCCTACACCTGGAACACAGAACAATTGAGCAGTCAAAAATGTTTTAATTTAATTAAATATTTGTTGTGGCCGTGAAGCTGGTCGCGAGTCAGCAGAAAATAAGTCGTTGTCAGCAGAAAATAATGAGGCCATCGAAAGAAATTATTATTTACAATACGTTCCCAACTCATTCTGTAGATTGCAGATTGTGATGTGGGTTGGTTGGTTGGTACGCCTGCAATTGGTAATTTAATCTTCTTTCAGACTTGAACTTCTCACAACTATTTTTCTGGAATTCTGCTGCTAACCAATCATTCGTTCTTTAATTCCATCCGTTTGTTCAGCCACAGAAGTCACCGAAGACAACAAGTTGCCATCACATGATATTGGAATGGTGAGGTGTTAACCAGTACGATCCGATTCTTCTATTTGTCATAATCAAGTATCTGTCAGTACCTAGAGCATTAGTCAAATAAATTATTAATTTTATTCTATTCAGATTTAATCTATTAAATATAAATATTTAAGCATTTGAATTATTCTATTTTCAATTGCGTCATTAAATATTATGTTTCAGACTCAGTTTTCCGCTTTCCGATGATAATAAAAATATCTGTTACATAACAAACACGATATTTTAAAAATATCTTTTTTAAACGATCCCAAAAACATAGTTCGATTTTAAAAAATAAGAACAGTGCCAAAGAAAAAAAAAGTTATAAATGTAGATAAACATAGGTAATAAAGAAAAATACCTCACATAATATAAAATATTATAAAAATAATTCATAATCAGTTCGTTCATAGATGGCGGTATATCGATTATTTTAGGATGTGATTTTAGATCTTCATAAAAGATTTAAAAAAAAATCATTTTAAAACCATCTTCATTTTAAAATCTACTCTATAATTTCAAAAATATATAGTAATTTGGGAGGCGGATATGGGTACCGCCGCCCCGGGAACCATTTATTGGATAACCAACACCTCTGCCGTAGGTCACCCCATATGGTTCGCTACGTTTGGTAACTTAGCAACCCTTGAATAAACCTCATCCTTTGAATCTGGGCACCCCGCCCGGATTCATAGGGTGAGGTTTGTCCGGGTCTTGACGGCGGATGCGTCGGCCCACCAGCTACATGGAAAGCAGGATCGGGAGAGAATGGTTGAGGGAGTCTCTTTGACTTCTCCAGCCGTACTCTCTCGGAACATGTGGGAGGAACTTGCACCGCAGTGGGAGGGATGGATTCATACGTCCATCACTCCTGGACACACTGACCCCCAGATTTCTACCCACCCCTAATACCCTTTTCCTTCCCAGGACTTCCTTTCCTGAAAAGACCCTCCACACAGCATCCCCAAAGATGACATAGGCCCTGAGGGAAATTATTTTCCCCAGGGCCACCTTTGTGGAGCTAATGTAAAAAAAATCACATCATTTTTTTAATTTGATTTCTTTATTCAATTGGTCGACATTAACGTGCACGATATACGATGCCCAGTATTTAGACTATATTGACTAGCGAAACTGAAGCTTTTATGGATACTTTTATACTGCAATAGGGTTTACTTCACTGTGCATCCGAATTAGATCGTTTTACTAGCGAAATAAAATTCGAACGTAATAAATTCAATTCATTCGAATTTTACTGACTTTTCGTACTACTCGTAATACTGGCTTACTCGCGGTCGATGGATAAACTTCAATGTCATTAATAATCTCTTGAAGCAGAGGTGGGGAATCTTTTTGCCGTCGGGGCCAGTTGAACGTGTGTTATATCACCCGCGGGCCGCACTTGGATTTTCGGCTGATCGGGGCAGGGGGCGGGGTACGTAACCTCAAAATATTATTATGACAAATACAGGCCAGAAGCAATGTACATAAATTGCGCAATTAGAAATTTATAACTGCACTAGTAAAGCGAGAATGGTTTCTCTTGAATTGTGTCAGCAGAGGAGTTCCCATTTCGATTTTTTACGCTGCGTTTAGAACACAAGACTGGTTTTATTCGGTTTGATAAGCATAATAGTCGGCAAGCTTAAATAATGGTTGCACACGAAACAAGCAAAGACATTTCTCCGAATTTTGCAGCATATGTTGTGCATCTAGAATTTAAAGCTTAACTCGGAACGTGATAATGGTTTCCTTGAATCCACGACAGGTTATTTATCCTTACATTCTGAATACAAAACTAGTTTAAATTGAAGAGTAAACCTATATGCGACGACTCGCTACAATTAATACATCCTGAACATGATAATGGTTTTCCTCCGATTCTGGCAGCAACTAGAATTCTGAAACTTTATTTCGGTAGACGACCCTACAACTAAAACTTTTTCGTTATACTCTGAGGAAAACCTACCTTAAGAGTGAATATGTGTGTGAATCCCCAGCTTTAATTCGTCTTACATCCATGATACGTGAAAGAATATTGCTGCATATTGTGTGAAACTACAATTTTAACTCAACTCGCTATTGTTCTGGGAACACTATCAATATGCGTCGGCATTTCCGGATAGATCCCCATCCTCAACGGAATTTTAACAGATCATTCAGAACATGAAACTGGTTTTAATTCAAAAGTAAAATTTTGCGTGAGTCCCTAGCTTTAATTAAAACTACACCCAGAAAATTAATTTGATGGTCTGCAACTAGAATTTCATAACTGTACTTCGAATATGAGAATGGGTTCTTTCGAAAAGCGTTGGAAAATAAATCCCCGATTGGATTTTTATCTATACCTTCTGAACACAAAACTGGCGTTCACTTAAGAATAAATCTGTATGCGAGTCTCCAACTCAAATTGGTATTACACTCATAATAATGTTAATGGTTTTTCTACAAAATTTGAGGCTGCAAAACGTTTCAGCAGATGAATCCACAACTGAAATATTAAGTTGACATCTGAACACGAAACTGGTGCACGTAGGAATGAATCTGTATGAGTTTCTCCGGCTTTAAAACTCAACTAAATTTTTACACTCCACTCAAAAAGTGCGAACGGTTTCTTTCAAAATGCGTCAGCAGATGAAACTGGAATTTAACTTTGTTTTTGAAACCCAAAATTGCTTTTAATTTGAGTGAATCTTTGAGCGAGTCTCCAGCTTTAATTATTAATGAACCCAGAACATGAAAATGGTTTTCACCTTCTATTATAGCATGTCGTCTGCAACAAGAGTTTTATAACTGCACTTAGAACACAAGAATGGTTTCCTTCTAAATGCATCAAAAAATGAATCCGCAAATGGATTTTTTTCCACGCATTCTAAATACAAGTCTGGCTTATAATGAATATGCGCCCATCAGTCCATCGCCTTAAATTATAATTGCAACTATTTTTATAATTGCGCAATGAACACAAAGATGATTTAATTTTTAATTTAGATAACCTAAAAATATATTTTAACATACCGTGAAAGAAAGCATTTCTCGTGCTTTGAGTGTACAATTTTTTTTTTGCAGTTCTTTTATCACGATGCACCAAAATTGCTCGCGGGCCGCACCAAAAAGCCTCGCGGACCGCAGGTTCCCTATCCCTGTCTTAAAGCATCATCGATCTCAGTTAGAAATAATATATGGAGTATGGACGTCAAATGCTCTGTTAGAATTTTACATTCATCATTGTCACCTGTGAATACCGCAGTCTATCAACATTCAATAGGGGTACCTGGATACCTACTGTTACACTAATTAATATCAGACAAACGTAAGTCGTTTGTTATTCGAAACTTACGTGACTGTTACCCGTGCAGTTCCGCTGAGTTGTTCCTGAAGATTCAGGGTAAAGTTTGCCTTGATTATAGCCAATGTCCAATAGAAGAGGTCATAATGACGGCTTCCGTATACGAAGAGTAGGGCTCTTGACTTGCAATCCGAAGGTCGCGGGATCGAATTCCGGCGTGAATAAATTTTGGGATTAATTTGGTATTTCACAATTAATTCATTAAAAAAAATAAATAGGTATTTGCGGCACGTTCCAGAGTGGAAGATACCTTCAGTATCGCCCTGGTGTAAGACCACCATTCACAATTGAAACGTTGCTTGAAATGGCTTTAGTCGTGTTCGGTAACCAGATCTGAATAGCCAGGTACTTCCCCACCTTCTTCTTTTCAATTTTCTTCCCCTCCCCACTTCCTAGCCTCACAACATACCCCAATTGGGGACGCCATAGTCTCACTTGCTCCAGACGGGAGCAGCTGGGACTCTTGTGAGGTATACATAAAAAAACTAAGAAGAATTCAACAGCTCATGAGTCCTGCATTGGTTTTGTATTTTACAAAGATTGTTATAAGACGTATATATAAATAAATTAAAAATAAAAATATTAACATGGAAAACAATGTTTTCCTAGAAACGGTTAAAAATAACGATGTAATTATCGTTTAACATTACAATTATTTAACCTTGAAAACTAGTATTGTCGAGATTATTCAGAATACAATTGATGTCAACATCTTTGACGTACCTTAGCGGTTTAGCGGTTAAATCCTCGACTACGAATCCAAAGGTCGTAGGTTCAAATCCAGGCTTTTAGAAAATACAAATAAAAAAAAATTGAAACGCGATATTTACGTGTTACGAAAAATATATGTTGGCGTGATAGAGGTAAGTATATATTATCTGCGACAAGTTCCAGAGTGGTAAGTACACTCTCAGTATCACTCTGGTGAAAGACCATCATCCAGAATAGAAACTTGGATGCTTAGATCTAGCCAGGTACTTCCCAATCTTCCACTTCCTCATCTCACAACATACTCCAATTGGGTATGCCGCCCAGCGGGGTCAGATGTTTCAATTTAGTTGATCAACTCGATACTTGAAAGCGTATTGACACATTCATGTGTCAATATGCTTTCAACACATTCATATGTCAATATGTCGAAGGCCAGCGTAGTCCAGCGGTAAGGCTCTTGACTCCCATTCCGAAGGTCGCGGGATCGAATCCCGGCGTGGCAAATTAATTTTATTTGATTAATTTGTGTTATTTCACAATTTATTCATTTAAAATAATATATAGAATATTTGCGGCACGTTCCAGAGTGGAAGATACTCTCAGTATTGCTCTGGTGTAAGACCACCATTCAGAATTGAAACGTTGCTTGAAATGGCTTTAGCCGTGTTTGGTGACCAGATCTGAATAGCCAGGTACTTCCCACCTTTCCCTCCCCACTACCTTCAGCCTCACAACATACCCCAATTTTGGATGCCATAGTCTCACTGGCTCCAGACGGGAGCAGTTGGGACTCTCGTGCGGTAATCATATTAAAAAAATGTGAACCTTCTCTCAACAAAGTTGAACAAATTTCAAACAATTTTGGTCGTTCAATCAAAGTTGATCGACTTAAAATTGAAACTTGTGAACCAGCTAATAGTCCCACTGGCTTCGGACATTTTTGTGAAGAATTCACATAAAAAAAAATTACAGGCCATTACTTCCCAGTGAACCTGAGCCACAAATCAACACTATGTGTAGTTGTGTACAATTTTTCATGAATTCGAATTATTTTAAATGAAAAATATTATTATTGTATAATAACGAAGTATGTCGCATTGTTGTGGATTCACAACGCGTCGTTTGCCAATGACAAAACATCGGTGTTTTTGTTTGTCAACATTCAATGTCAAACTGTAGCGTCCATTACAAGTGGCCTTAATCATAATATTAATCAAGGCAAATATTAGCAAACAGCAAAACATGCTAATGGATGGTGAAATGCTGAAAAGAGAGTATTGTTAAATTATACCTTTGTCAGGTCACGAACACGGATAATAGAAACAAGGGAAATGGACCATTAATAAAAATGTTGCCAACATTATTCATCCATACTTATTTATATATTGTTTCTTATTACCATATACTTTTTTAACTTTTATTATTTCCTTAATATTATCTACTTAATGTTCTTATTATTATCGAATTAACTTTATTATTATTTATTTACTCCAACTATATAATTTATTTACGTTTATTTATTTACTATTACAATATATTTATTTTTTATTATTATTTACTCATAATATTATAATATATTGTCTACTTAATTTACTTATTTTTATTGTTGTCTTTATGTCAGGGTTAAATCTTCCCCACAGGAAAGAATCAACCCTTCCACACACCTTTCCACAAATGATCATCTAGTCAATCCACGCTATGCAATTGCATTGTATAATTATAATAAACACAAAACAATACGAGCACAACATGTCAACCTACCAGAAACCAAATGGGAAAATAATTCACCGACTCCAGATATTTTCATATCAGAGGGTTCGGCTCGATAGAACTCCTAACTGGACCGATAAATCCTACTGATCCCTCAATATAAATATTTAAAAAATCTTTCGTAATCCTACATGAATTTAATATGACTGACTTATGCATTTTTATTTATAGATTCTTTGACAAATCTAATAAGCCTAAATTTTGAATGAGAGAGCTAGGTATAATGCCATTTATAATTTATTTACTTACTATTACGGAATTGTTTATTGTTATCTACCTGTTATTATTAAGATGTTATTATGTACCTATCTTCATTTTTTGTCAATAATTTATTTATTATTCGTACTATCATCCCCATTGACCTAGGTCGAAGATCATCCCCCTTGTCACTGTCATTATGGTTACCCTGATGCATCTGATAAGCTAAAAGGTTTTCCAATAAGAGGTGTTATTTTGAATAGCCTGCTATTTCGGTAGATATCACTTTTGAAGCTGTCATTTTTTGACATTTGACAAGTAAAAACTACGCCATTAATAATGAAACGATACACGCTTCAACAATGCATTGAAATTATTTGAATATCAAAATAACTCCTCTTATTGGAAAATCCTGTATTACAGATACCTTACACATTTTTAGTTTAATGTTCCGATAACTGTATTTAGTGTTTCTTTGGTAGATGTATTATTATATTTTGATGAAGTTTAAATGTATGTTTTCTTTTAATTCCACCATTGTAAAACTGCACACCGCGATACAGGATGCCCTTTATTTTCCAATAAATAAATAAATACTACTGCACGCATAGCGGGGCCCCGCTAAAAAAGATTTCTTTCTACGCACTAAACGCGTAATTTTCACAGGCTACGAAGCTTTGATAGTCCGTGCAAACTGAAAGTATGCCTGCCGTAGTTCGGCGACAGTCAGCACGCTTACATGCAATATCTTCCTTTGTATCTATTATCTACGACCACGAAACACGGCTTATGAGACTTCATATATAAACTATCTACTATATTCTTTTTTACGTAATATTGTATCAGAAAAATGGGAAGAGGCTCTATCAGCGGTATGCCTCTTAGTTCTGTGAAAATTTACGGACTACAATTCACCGCGGGAAAAATTCTCCTCCCACAATTCACCGTCCACAATGGATAAAATATTTTTCAATATTCATTCCAACATTGAAAAGCTTCAACGTGAGTTCCTAAGATATATCAACTATGAATTGCATATTCCCGTACGAAACATTGATTATTTTTATCCCCTGGATAAAATGTCCATATTAAGACTTTCAGGTAGAAGAATATGCACAGATTTAAAACTATTACATGAAATACTGCACCATAAAATTGACTTTACTGCTTCAATTAATCAATATCCATGTTCCCAAAAGATCTTGCCGACATTTATTGCCCCTTTACTTTAATAACACCAGGACACTGGCTTATCGAAATTCCCCGTTTCCGAGACTTTAGTCTCGGGAATAAATATTCTGATCTGGGAGATATATTTCACCGTAAAACTAATCAATATTATCGATGTTTATTCTATTAATTTTATTTTTCTAGGCACAAATAGACCTTCATATTTTATAATGTTTCTGTTTTATTAAACATGAGCACCTGTGTGTTATAGAATAAAGATTATAACACTAGAAGTATCTTCCGTACAAATTTGAATGGAAACAAATGTGCCACTTACAACCCCTTACCCTTTGTTTTTAGACTATTTAGCACGCAGTCTATCTATCTTAAACTTGACTAATATTGTATATCCCATCTGAATTTCGTAATCACGATGAAACGTATGGAAAATGTAGGCCGAAATTAGGCCTATAACTGGATCACGAAACATGCCCACAAGACACTTCTTGTGTTATTGTTTATTCTATGAGTAAATCTAATTTGATATCGTAGGCGCAATAAAACACGTCGTTGGCGTGATCTATTAGATTTTTAAAAATTTAATTTATGTTCTTCTTTTCTTAAATTGTTTTATTTTTTAAATATTTACAATCGTTCAGTGATACAAACAACATGTAAAATATAATGTGAAAGCCCTCTAGGGCGTGTAATAATAAAATAAAAAGTTCTGAAAGGTGCTAAGCACAATATGTTTGTATTATATTGATTGATACTTCAGAAAAAAACACTTAAAAAAATTGCTTATCATTTAATAATTAAAAAATAATTAGAAATAATAATATCTCCGAATTTGCGAATCATTTAATAGAGTCAGGCCATAGCTTCAATAAAGAAAAAAAAAATTTAAACATTGCAATATAAATTCATACTTTAATCTTTGCGCTTTAGAAACGCTCGAAATAAACAAAAAAATTAAATCTAAAATTAATTTAGTGAATAAAATAATAGCGCCTTGCAAATCTCCTTTACTAACCATGTTTCCGTATAATATTGACTCCTCCCACCGCTTTCCCCCTCCCCCCAAAATTATCCCTCCCACTACTCCCACCTAATTTAATCTTTGGTACTTGCATTTAATTTTTAAGTTAGTTTTAATTCTGCTCGTGAATGATACGGTTGTATCGAAACCGGTCGCGGAAAATTTAAATTTAAGTAACAAATGTACATTTAATAAAACTCTTCAAAAAACAAAATGTCTAGAAATTGTTACATAGTTAATGCCCAAGAAATACAAAAAATTTTCCCCGTGAATTATGGTCGATGAATTGTGGTCGATAATTTGTGGACGGCGAATTCACCAAATACAACCTCGTAAACATCCCTAAGCCGAGTGGCGCCTAGAGCAACATAACTTTTGGCACAAAATAAAGTTAGACCATCCCTCTTTTCCGTGTAGTTGTAGAATCTCTCTTAGAACCGTTTATTAATAATACAGATTAGGTGCCTATCGCCTATCTCCTGGATTTTTCGCATTAATAGGTACAATGTGAAATTTAGGTATTATATGAGAATCAGAGGCGCTCGTTGGCCTGTTCACTCGCCTGTTCTTTATTTATTTTTTTAATTTCATGCCCGGCTGGGCTTTTAAATGTTTATTATTTTTTCTTAACATAAAAAACATCTAAATAAGTATAACATAAAAAAATAAAAAAATACTCCACAATGCGAGATGGAAAAATAGTAGATTGGGAGCGGTAAAAAATAAATGAACTAAGTCGAAACAAAGCTAGGCAGTTTGTTTAATTAGATTTGTTGTTCTGATTTCAGGTTTATATTCTACTAATACCTGTTTGTATTTAGTGATTTATAAGTAAATAATGTCAACAACATCTTTACAATTATTTCTCAAATTACGTATTTGTCGAAAAGAAGTACCTATGCAATACTACGCTATGACGGAAGAAGGAGATATTTTTCAGAAATACTGTTTCCTGGAATCTACTTTATGAATTATTGAACAAAATAACACCATTATTTTGTTTAAAATCAGTTTATATCGAAAATAATCGTATTTATCAATTTATTATCTCGAACTCCTGGTAAATCTAATTACAATCGGAGCCGGAACATTGCGGAAATCAAATTATCGACAAACTACACACGTACACAGATTCAGCTGGAGAAAACCGGAACGCCGTTCCGGTTCATGAAACGGAATGGTCGTTCCTTAAGAAATAAAAAATCTTCAAAAATACAGAAATAAATAAAAATAACCCCCACCCTCTCTTAACATGTTTTGAAAAATGATTCTAAAAACCATAAAAAATATTCTAACTGTGACCCTTCCTTTGCTGTCCTATGTTAATAAAATGACACTAAGGCTAATTGGCATGGACTCTCACCAAATAATGTCGAGACCACAAAACAAAAAATCCCTAATGTGATCTATACCGATTTTAAAGGAAAGTAATGTCATTAAATACCCATTCGTTACAGACCAATGAAATAGATTGTAGTATTTTAAAAAGAGAATTTCGGTATGTGAAAAAGTTTAATCATTTTCTTACGGTATTTATAATAAAACTTTATTTAAAGAAAACTGACCTTACTTCGGGAACACCAGTCACAACTCACGTCTACCGGTTCAACTTTTCAGTGGTGCCAAAGTGGCAGTTCCAAAAAAGTCACAGATAGTGTCACGCTAGGTGTCATCTTAGAAGCTTGAAAAAGGTAACCGAAATTACTGCCATAATTTTCTCACTCAAGTTTTCCATACTGAGAATTTCGCAATTCTAATGGCAGCTAGAATTGAAGGTTTAAAAATCAGAAAAAAATCTATAAATTTTGACAATTAAAGTAAGAATCAGCGAAGTTGGAGACATTTCAGAGATGTTCCTTTTATACAAGGCTGGGCACAAGGAAGTCGACGACAAAGTCTTATTTGATTTTGAAAGATATGGGTAATAAGAAAAAGCTTGAGCAAATTGGTATTCGATCTATCGATTTTTGGAAACAGCGTTCCGGTTGCCAAATTTGTTGAATTCCGACACTGCGACAGACACAAGTCTGCCATACCCACCCCACCTATTATAGGAAATGGAATGAGACGAGGAGGGTGCACTACCATTCACGTTATACAGGATTAGGAAAAAGCCAATTCTTCCATTTAAAAAAGACTGTAATCGAAAGGCTTTTTTGCCAGCGCCACGCAGTTAACTAAATAATTTCTTGAAACTGGAATTCATTTAGGTAATGGATTTTAAGCAAAATCTCATCATAATACACAAAAATAATTAATTTGAAATTTTCAAAGGTATAACTTATACCTAACCTATTTGGCTATTCAAAATGTAAGTTATCATTACAGGGACGTTTGAAAATCCACGAATTTTAATTAGAAAACCGAAAATAATAGAGTAAAAACTAAACACCTAAAAACAAAGACCAGAGACGAAGGTGAGATTGTATTTCTTTGACATCTTCTGCAATTGGGAAATGCTTGTTTGTGCTTTACCATGACAGCGAATTGATTTCTTGTATATAGACGGAAGACCATCTCAATGTCGAAACAAATGGTTCTTACCATGTTTATTTATTAACCCCCGACGCAAGGAGCGGTGTTATAAGTTTGACGTGTCTGTGTGTCTGTGTGTCTGTGGCATCGTAGCTCCTAAACGAATGGACCGATTGTGATGCAGTTTTTTTTGTTTGAAAGCTGACGTCTTAGAAATGGTTCTTAGCTACAATTCATGAAAATCTGTTCAGGCGTTTCAAGGTTGTCAGCCTTTTTTTGTGTCGGGGGTTTCTTAAAATTTTGTAAATTTTAATTTATTTTGAAATTCACGCCCGCCTGGGCTTTTACATGTATTTTTTTTACAAAACATCTAAATGTGTATAACAAAATCAAAAAAGAAAATTATAAACAAGAACAAATTTAAAAACAAAATCCAAATTAAAATCAAAAGCATAACCAAATCTAAAACAAAAATACAGTCAAAAACGAATTGAAATAAAAACAAAATACTCCACCATGCAAGATGGAAAAACTATAGACTGGGAAAAGTACAATACATGTGAAATACGTGGAAGTAGAGCTATGAAGTTGGTTTAATTAAATTTGTTGTTCTTCTATCTGATATAAATTCTACCATGACTTGTTTATATTAAGTGAAAAGGTCTGATTAACCCAGTACTTCCCAACCTTCCTATCTCCTTTCCCTTTCCACTACAGTCAGCCTCAGAATGCACTCCAATTGGGGATGCCTTAGTCCCAATGGCTTAGAGAGATAAGTACAGTTGGTACTCTTGGCGTTATTCACATTAAAAAGTGCATAAGCATAATTTTAAATGATCAACTGATATCTTTATAAATAAACCTTTGCCAAAATTTTAAATACAGCGCCAATTTTCCTTCATAAATGTTAGACAATATTTCAAATTATTGCTCAAAATTCTCATCTTTAATCTATCTTTATGTAATATTCACAAGGCTATGCACAATATAATAAAACATTGATCAATAAATCCAAGTGCACGGCTCTTCGTGTCTCTTGTGCGATGGTGGAATTGCTTATGCAATATGAATTGCATATTGAATGTAATCTTGAATAGGTAATAATATCGCCTTTTCATAATTCAAATGCAAGACCGACGCCACCCTTGAAACTTGTTAGCAAATTACTGTCTATTCGAACTTGTATCTGTGATTCGAACCATGATCTTGAAAGTTGAACAAAAGCTATCATCCGTACATTTCACTTTATTTTTATTTTTATGTGAGGGCCGCACAAGAGTCCCAACTGCTCCCAACCGTCTGAAGCCAGTGAGACTATGGCATCCCTAATTGGGGTATATTGTCTTGGAGGGGACCCACCATTTTCCCAACGGCTGTGTGAGGAAACTGATTGTTTAACCACCTTAGCCGCCCATGTCAAGACTCTATTTTTTTTCAGTAAAACCGAAGCTACATTTATTTTTAAACGAATCTAGACCCTCCAAAGTCCCTGCATGCATGATTGTTAGTAAGAAGGAAAAATGTATGCATACTTACATTTGCAGTAATTAACAAGATAAAGACACATCATAGATGTGTTCGCCTGTTAGTTCAGCATCTAGTTAGAGTGAAATAACAGGTGTTGAGTATGATTCAAAGAAAATATATAAAAAGAAAGATATCGGGGGCAGTTTGTCCCACTATCGCGGGGCAGTCCCGGCGAGAATGAGCGGGCGAGCGGCCTGGACGCAATGTGCCCAAACACCCGCGTCCCTTAGCCGCGGATATGTTGTACTGTTGAAGCTGATGATACTGGGAAGGAGACGGGACAGAGAAAGGAGGAGAACTTCCTAACTATTAAGATTTCAAACACGACCAAAGCCAATTGTTTATTTTGTTGCATATTTCTCATGGTTGTAAAGTAATTATAACTAAATTCGATATAAATATTTCACGTGGTTGTAGAATAATTATTACTATATATGTATAACCAAATTCTTTTCGAGTTACGTACTAAACATTCATATTGCAAATCATTGACATTTTCGTGTCATATCCTAACCTAACAACCTCAACCAATCGATTTTATTACTTTAACTTAACCTCACAAAATTCTAATTAAAAAACTATCAAACGGTGAGCTCTAGCATCATAAAATATGAACAGATTTTTCTTTCTGGAATAGCTAAACAATTTGAGCTTTTTTCAGGTTGCAGTGTCATTTCCATCGTGAGTAAATAACAATAAAATACGTCATAACGTTTGTTCTAAAATATAATTTGTTCATCGAGAAAATAGATTTTGGTAAAACACTAGTAACAACACTAATATCAGGACCAAGTCAACAACACTAATAAAAAAAATAAAAAAATCAATCCGAAGGTCGCGGGTTCGAACCCGGCGTGCGCAAATAATTTTTTTTAGATTAATTTGTGGTATTTCACAATTAATTAATAAAAAATAATATATTTGCGGCACGTTCCAGAGTGGAAGATAGTCTCAGTATCGCCCTGGTGTAAGACCACCATTCAGAATTGAAACGTTGCTTGAAATGGCTTTAGCCGTGTTTGTTGACTAGATCTGAATAGCCAGGTACTTCCTCACTTTCCCCTTTCCCATCTCCTTCCCCTCCCCACTACCTTTAGCCTCACAACATACCCCGATTGGGGATGCTATAGTCTCACTGGCTCCAGACGGGAGCAGTTGGGGACTCTTGTGCGGTATTCGTTTAAAAAAAAATTCGACATTCGGTTGTACCTAGATTGCATGCGGTTGGCAGAACTTTCACGAAAGCAGTAGATATATTCAACTGCACGGAATATAGTTATAAGAAGGCTTACATACCTCAATAATAATAATAATCAATGTTAGCATAATACAGTGCTAATGCATAACAGTGATCTTGAAGTAAAATACATAAGCTATTTAAATTCTACTGCATTTAATTTGAATAGCTTATTTTATTTCATGATCACTGTTCAGAAATAGAAAAAAAACTGTCCAGAAATAAATACTGTTCAGAATTTTTTTTAATTATGTTTATCACAATTTTGTTAAGGCCCGAGCAGGGTTATAAAATAAATAAATAATTAGTACCAACATATAGTAAAATAATCATTCAATTGAATAAAATATACAAAAAAAGATTTATCTATTATTCCGCAATGCAATGTTACCATGATGGACATTGTTACTTGCTTTCGTATGAAGGTAATTTTTTTTTCATATCCCAGATAATAATGCTTTTATATATTTCAAATACGTCAAATACCAGTGTACATGATGAAGCCATACGAAATAGTGCAAAATCATACAAAATCGTGTGTTTTTGTTTTGAAAATTTGATTGCTTAGAAGTATTATAGATGCTTCAATTAAATACTGCGTGTAGAACATATCTTGGCCCTTAAAAATATTTGTCATTTTTTTATAAGTCTTTTAATAAGCCTAGAAAAAAATAAAGTATTAGGTCTATAAAAAAACACTTTCAAGTGCAAACTCTCCTACTTATAAACCCTTTTCGAATATGGTTTTATTATTTAATGTAACAAATTCAGTTTGTTTTATGATAATCGCAAAAAAAATTATATTTATGCCCGATATTCACAAAATAAAATATGCATTTTCGCGTTGTTATTTCACAATACGGCCGACAGTTGACGAATTTGGTCTTTCAGTCAACCTTATGCAGTCCACCCAAGGACTACTGAGTTGCCACACCCATGTTGCATTAGTTCAGCCCCGGACGGAGCGGGGAATAGACATGTAGGCTCCGCGTCGCTTGGTTCCGTGAAATCAATTTTAAATTTCTTTTTTATTACATTAAACAATGCGGAAAAAAGGAGTTAATGTTTTTTACAGGCCTTTACGAAATCAACCTATAAAAAAGAATTCTCAAATACCTTTTCTAACTTTTCTAAAAGCTTTTTATTAAGTATTTTTAAACTCCTCCCGTAAAGGGGCGTGAATTCGGATTTCAATTTTTTCCTGGACCATTGGATCACCTTGATTTGAACGACAGTAAAATTGTAAATTTTATTACATGAACTCTAATATCACGAACATACGAGTACATAACGGTCAAATGTCAGATACATAAGGCGTCGTCCATTAATCACGTGATGTTTTTTAGCAACTTTTTTACCCCCTTCCCCCCCCCCTAGTGATATGTGGTGAGGTTTTAGACTACCCCCCCCCATACCCAAAATCACGTGTATTTTTTTAGTACAAAGTATTTTGTGTTATATTTTTGTTTCGCATCAGCCCAAAACTCATTAAATTCTTTCTTACACTAGGTTTTTCCCCTTTTTATACTCTGCAAATAGGTCTTTATACAGATCTCCTGGTTTAGACATTGTTCCATTGTTTCAAGGCAAAACATACGCGGCAACGATTTACGCATGTATTTGGCGTCAAAATCACAGACTTACTGGCAACTGGTGAGCCGAGAGGTTGTCGCAACGCGCGGGGAAACCGTTGCCTGGCAACGGTGAATCAAGGCCACGCGCCGCTGTTTGGTTTAGAAATCTTGCGTTCAACGAAAAATAAATACACGTGATATCTAATAATACCCCCTCCTCCCCTCCTTGCGATATTTCGTGATTTTTTTCCGAACCTCTACCCCCCCTTTGGAGCCTCACGTGATTAATGGAAGACCCCTAAACATAATGTATGTAATATTATATTTAGCTTGCTTCTCAAATAATCAACCTTCTCCCTGATAACCTAAAATTCGAAAAAATAATGCTGTAGATTTTTACATCTGCAATATATTTCAATCACAATACACGTACATTTCTAACCAAATCTCCCCTCGTACATTTCCCACATACCCTATCCAATTTTCCTAATTTAATTACGATATAAAATATTTATTACTTACTCTGAATTGTTTAACCTAATTGCTTTTATTATTATTTATCATAAAGCATATAATGTATAATTGCAATCTGTAAACTTCACCCGCCATAACCAGGGACATCCCTAGCAGGGCAGATGAAATAATAATAAAAAATGTATAAATGTACAATTTTTTTGCACGATAAATAGAAAAAAGTAAAATATGTTGGCATTAGATATTATTTTATGTTCATGTCAGACAATTTTACACGTGTTACAATCAAACCCAATATCAAACAGCTATGCAAAAACGAACATTCTAAAATTTTCTGAATATCAATAGTGATAAATGGAGACAGGTAGGCACCAGTGGCGTGCCGTGACTTTTATTGTAATTTAGAAAATTAGGTTTGCGGAAACAGTGTCAATAATTTTTTTAGAAAGTAGAATACTTTTTAAACGCTAGGTACATGAAATAAAGAATAATAATACAAGACGTGGCTTGTGGACGTATTTAGTGATCTAAATATAAGCTCAATTTGGGCCTACGTTTCTAGGAAAACGTGTGTTTCACTATAAATATGAAATTCAAATGGGAAGGCAATATATAATTTCAGGGAAGTATAAAGGGGCAGGCAGGGTGCCAAATAATCTAGAACCAAAAGGGACTAAGCCAGTGGTATATATTTTTTTCATTAAAATCTGCATGCACTTCTAGTTTTCTTCTTTATTCTGTGGTTAGATAGAACACGCTCGTGGTAGTTCAATTTTATTATAAATTTATTGAAATTTCATAAAAACGGGGTACAAATGTTGGTACTGTTTTTACATTATGCAAAAAGTATTCAGTTATTTTTTTAGTTTCTTTTTTCATCATCTACACATATTTATTAATAAATTTACAACTTACCCTGAAAGAAAAGAAACCCTGATCAAAGGCCACATCAGGCATTGTATACGTGTATAATGTACACGATGTTGTTATAATATAACAGCAATTTAGTTGTATGTAGTATTAAATATGTTTTATAATATTATGCAGGTAAAAGGATCAATGATTGACAAGGACGCCACCGTTGGTTCTGTTGGTTCTGTCCACACGAAGCCCCACACGAAACGCGCTGAGCTGCTCCCAGCTCATAAAGTTTAAAACTTTAAAAATGTCTTCTGTAGAGGTTCTTAAACTGACCATAGTAATAACTTTTTAAAGATTACAATCATAATTCGGCTAATATTTAATGACCGGCCAATTTTCTTTTGTGAGCGTGATTTTTTAAATGTAAAATCATATTTTATCCAATGATTCACTACGATTTCTGAGTAAGAGTAGCAAAGATGATTTAATTAATTTTCTAATATGGTAACGTAGAACCTTGTTGATATGTACATATATTGTAGGCACTGCAAGTTACCACAACCACATTTTAGTATTACATACGGTGTAGATGCAAAACGTTCTGACACATATATTTACACTTTCCAGAGTGTTGACATTATTGTGACTATTGTCAGAGGTGACAGCATAAATAAACCAAACCGCACACGGTGACAGATGATTACAGTTTTGACTAGTTCGCAATCAGAACTTCATCCAAACAGAGAATAGAGATATTATATTTAAAATTCTCTGTATACCTTATATATCGTATAACCTGCACGAAACCGTCTCTAGGAAACAACTCGACTCCTGGTCTCCACCTGTTTCTCTTATCTAAACACTCTTTCATCCTGCAGGTTTATTAAAAATAAGCTAATTTCATGATCGACTTACTTTCTTTCATGCCACGTCTCCTGTTCAGCGAATCCATCCCACTTTTACAATCTTTGTAATTGACAACTCTCAGGAAAGGTAAGGTCGGGATGTTACCACTAGATATCTTCAAATACAAAAGAGTAAAATACTGAGTGCAAAATATTATTCCAAAAACAAAGAAAATAATCCAATATTTTTTTATTTTTTATTTTAGTGGCGTGTAATGACTTTTTAGGTGGTAATTATGTGCCTTAGGTACCTACGCAGGTATAAATCATTCGCGAATTTGAAAAAGTTTCTGTATTATAATATGCGAGCCTGGGGCGTGTAAATAACCCCAGAACTCTCTGAGCGTAGTACTAAAAATGTGATTATGAATTTACCTTGCGCGGACAAAATATCACAAAAAATAGCAATCTGACATAATCTCAAGGGAAAAAACCGAAACACTAACCTTTGTATGTTGATCTCTGCAACGTGGGAGACCCCCCGTAATTTCAATCCACTTAAATTAAGATCAGTACAATTTTTTGTAATTTTGAAATACGCATAAGTCAGTTGTCAACTTTACACAACTAGAGTAGAAATCACAAGGAATAGCAAGATATTCAAACCATAAGATGATGTGACAGTTATTTCACATGTCACTATAATATTTTTAAATAAATACATTTAAAACTGCATTATTTCTCTAAACGGACAAGTGAGCGCCATCTTTGATCCACTGTAGCCGATCATGACGATTTAGCAGTTTTTTCGAAAAATACATTTCAGTGTCGCTGATAATCCAAAGAGACCGCCAAATTCACTATTCTTGCAATATAAATGTATTAATTATTTTTTAGAACAAACAAAAACAAAAAAAATATTTCAATGCCTAACCAATTACATACCTAAAAAATATTATTATAAAAAAAAAACAATGCACGCCACTATAGATCTACCCTCAGAAAATAACAAAAATGCTCTTATATTGTGAATAATTCATCATATGAAAAACAAGACATTTCTCACGACGCTTTAATAATTCAAGAACACAGTACATAGAGCTTGCTTCCCAATAAGACATCTGATCTGTCCCGGTGTTGTGAAGAATAATGGGAATGGGGTGACTTTACTGACTTTAGTTCGGTGAAGGTGGTCCAATAGATATTTAATAAGATCGTGGTTATTCTGCGATATCTCCCTTTGTATTCCTGTCACGGTGGATTTGTGTCACGGGCTTTTCCATTATTTTTTGTGTTTTGTTTGCACATCTCTACTTGACACTCAGTCCGTTTGTTTTTTCTGTATCACCGGTCGATGATCTGAGGATGATGATAAAAATGGTCTACCAGTATCCTCGACGCATTTTTCATTTTATTTACATGAATATTTTAAAATGATTAATATTAATATTAGGATAATTTGTACAGCGCAATGCTTGTGGCTTGTCACAATGATGCGAGTTTATATTTTTTGGGCATAGACAAGCAAGCATAGACCAAAAACATTACGATGAGTGGTGATGTTAGATAAAACGTAGCATGTAATGTAAAACAATTATATAAATTACATAAAATCGTTATAAAACAATTATTAATTGTTTTTTGTGTTCAGTTTGTAGAAATTGATTTGATTTTTTTTAAATTTATGTAAATATAATTTAATGACATTATTATGCTAATGTTATATTATTATATTAATAAGTATATAACATTTATTATAACATAATAAAGAATGTTTTTTATTTATTAGATTCCATTTCCAACAAAATTCACTTTCGACAACTGAAAATCACACGAAGGCATAGACAAGGAAGTAATGTCCGCCGGAGACGGCTGATCCCAATATTTAGTATGTTCCATAATGTACAGTTTGTGTATTGCAAATAGTGTACTTTTTAATGAAGGCCCTTTTTTTACTTTTTTAGTCCGCTAATCCCGGAAAAAACCCTTGATTCTTTACGAAAGTTTGTCAGTTTGATAGATTCTCCTATCTTAACAAACGGATTTCAATCTTTAAAGCACATGCGTCGGGTGGGAATGTTGTCCTTGTTCTAGCGGTATTTTACCGGAAGATGCTCCGATAAATTAATGCCATTGATTAATTCTGCACACATTCGAGAAACACGCCAAACGTTCACCAAACATGTGTACCTACATATATCGCTTGCTGAGGATTGGTTTGTACTCCTGTATTTTTAGGTTTTTTTTAAGCCGTGAATTGAACTATATGTTAGTTCATTCAAAATTCAACCAAATACGTTGTTCTTTTACTTAAAGGTAGAATAACCCTTGTATTATTTAAAAATATTTATAGCAATTATTTTTAAATAAAGGAACCAAAATATAATTGTTTGAAAATCAAAAACTTTTATTTTTCAATACGAGTTTTAGTGGACATAGTACAAACCAATCCTCAGCAAGCGATATGTCACTTGTTTGGTGAGTTCACCGGCTCGGTCGTGGAATAATTTGCCAACCTTTATGCCTCCTCTCTTCTACAAAATGGGTCCTTTCAAGACTCAATGTCATTCCTTCATGTTCACAAAAAGACCCTCCACACAGCATCCCCAAAGATGACGCAGGCCTTGAGGGAAATGATTTTTCTCAGAGCCTCCTGTGTGGAGTTAATGTAAAAAAAATAAATAGGTTTGCGTTGAATCTGAAATCGTACCCCAGCCTCCGGACTTAAATTCAGATGCGCGGAGCAATGAATTACTAAATCCACACGAGTAGTAAAATACTACGTGTTATAACGATATGACGGTATTGCATTTTTTGCATACATAGTAATACGAATGAGTAATTCACAGCCTGTTCTAATATTATGTGGATAGACCAATATGCATCCGGGTCATGATTCTACATCGCTTAAGCCGCATTCAGACGGCAATAAAAAATTAGCCCGCCATCTTTTTCTAGCCAATGTCAGATAATTAAAAGGTCGTTATTGCTGACCACGGCGATAGTAGACTTAAAACTTGTAATGTTTTTCAATCCCCGTGATTGAGATTACTTGAAATGTCTTCGGGAAACTCCAATAGAGATCGAGGTTCGTCGAGATTAGAAGTCTACTTTGTTTAAGTTTTCATATTTAACTGAATCAAACGTCCGACCTATTGGATTTTCTAAACTGACAGATAATTAAAAAGTCGCTATTGCTTAATGTTCTAAACTGTCAGATAATTAAAAAGTCGCTATTGCTGACCATAGCGGTAGTAGAGACTTAAAACTTGTAATGATCTTCAATCTTCGTGATTGAGATTACTTGAAATGTCTTCGGGAAACTCCAATATAGATCGAGGTTCGTCGAGATTAGAAGTTTACTTTGTTTAAGTTATCGTTTTTAACTGAACCAAACGTCCGAAATGTCTTCGGGAAACTCCAGTATAGATCGAGGTTCGTCGAGATTAGAAGTTTACTTTGTTTAAGTTATCGTTTTTAACTGAACCAAACGTCCGACCTATTGGATGTTCTGAAACAAGAAAATCCGACAATGAGGCAGCCCAGATACCTTTCGTGTATCATCGGCTATTTCCGTAACCGTTCGTGCATTCGACATGAACGGCGACAGTCGCCACTCTTCCAAGGTACTATTTAACTGACATCTGTTGAGACTCCTCACAACTACATATAACAACATAGTTTAAGGGTGATAAAATTATCGCCACAAAACTCACTGACGATGACAACGAGATGAATTGACGACGTATTTTTCTAGCATACTGACTGGAAAAATACGCCGTAAAAATATTTTTTACTCCTATCTGAATGAGGTTATGCATAAAAAAGGTTTTATAAAAACAAGGTTTTCTAAGTGTTAACGAATTAATAATCTAATTCCAGTATCTTTGATTCACTTTTTTCGCGATCGACTTATTTAGACAATAGTTATTTATGTTCTAGGACGTTAGCTGTTTATTATTGAAGTGAAAACATCTTTAGCACCGTTGTGATTTGAAACTCGAAGAAATGGAGGCCAGCGACACTAAAAATAGACAAACACATACATCTATAGGATTTTCCCATCGAGAGAATGAGATATCAATTAAATATTTATTTATTGCACGGGTACTCGGTTCCAACATAACACGATAAATCGACGGTCCCACGTAAGCCTCCTTTAGTATAGTGGAATAAAGCGCCCGACGAACTTAGCGGCCAGACATTCAGAGGACCAATGATCGAATCCTATTAAATCCCAAAAAAACAAGCATTTTTATTTTTGTAAAATCAATATTCAATCTTCAAACCACTCCAAAATGAACAGGCAAAGAAAATACAAAAGAAAGTGACATCTAGCGACTCCGAAAAAGTAAACACAAATACTAATAATATGACCAAATATGTAGGAAAAGGTGCACTGGAATTCGACGACAAAATTATGGAAAAATCATCCTCCACATTGATAAAAAAAGCGCTTCGTAGTCTCCTCACTCTTGTCTACTTTTGTTTTCTGAATGTTTCACTCCTACCACGTGTGAATGGCGCACTCTGATTTTTTGTTACTGCTTATTTTTAAAACTGTGTTTACCAGTCTGTATACTTCCTCAGACTTCTTGGGTTTAACAATTTGGAGTGATTAATACCCAGACGTCCCAGACTGATATCCTAAATTATTTATCATTCAAATTATTACAATTTTAGTTTAAAGAAAAATCTTCAATTCCACAGTTGTAGGAATTTGATCGTTACCTTCGAGAAAATCACTCTTTTTTTCTCGCAATGTTGCAAGTGATTATATTTTTATTAATTGCTTGTTTTATTATCATCAGCTTGAGTGTCTTGCTTATCGACATTTATAATGATATTATCGATGAGTCATGTTCTTGAGTCCCATCGGTCTTTTGTAATAATTCATAGCGATAATTGTTTAATAATTCACCGCCGTATTAATGAATCGTTTAGTATGCAGTTGCACATCCCTAAGAAATTTAGCTCTGCCATGACATCACCAGCCTTCTCCGGAGGTCGGACATTACGTCATCACTCTATTGCGATAGATTACTCCCATCGACCAACTTAATTTAATATATCGATTATTTCTCCCTTTCTTGCAGATCACCGTACAATATACCGAATCGCAACATTAGCCGGACAGACATACGATCAGACTATAGATAAATCTATTTTATGTCACCAATGTGGACAGAAATATGGTATACATATAATTATTTTCTCGTAAGAAGCAAGTACTTTGTGGTTAGAGTTATTATTATATCCTGATGAAGCTTGGTCGAAGGAAACCGGTAGATATATAAAAAAGAATAAATTCGTGGTTTAAATACGAAGTGTTTTATTCTTTTAAATATAATTATTTTCGTTATTTGTTTTTGAGGTGTTATGACGTGTTGCGCTACCTCCTTCTTTAGCCAACGTTTCTGACAGCGTTACAGTGTCCATCATCAGGGCAGATGTGTAAAGCTGCCCGAAACGTTGGCTAAAGAAGGAGGTAGCGCAACACGGCATAACACCCCAAAAACAAATAACGAAAATACTTTTGGCCGTGAAAATCTAAAAACTTATTTAAATATAATCCATACTAATATTATAAATGCGAAACTGCTTGAGTTTGTTTATGACCTTTTCACGCATAACACAATATAAAGACTTTAATAATTCTTTCACCAATATAAAGCTAAATTATATGCGCAGATTACAGGTTGTTTATGATGGTAAGCTCTGGCGTTATGAAATTATAAATATTAATATATTATATTTGTTATACGTTTTCTGTCGCTAACAAAAGCGAGTTTTTGCTAACGTCAGAAAAAATCTTTTCCATGGAAACAATGTTGATATATTTTTGTTATTGTTTTTGGGGTGTTATGCCGTGTTTCGCTACCTCCTTCATTAGCCAACGTTTCGGACAGCGTTACAGTGTTCATCATCAGGGCAGATGACACTGTAACGCGTGACATAACACCCCAAAAACAATACTAAAAAAACAAAACTCGGCATAACACCCCAAAAACAATAACAAAAATACTTTTTGGCCGTGAAAACCTAAAAACATACCTAATGTTGATATATTTTTGGGCTCTATGCTGGTAGGTAGGTACTCAGTCTACTGGTCAGCTACTACTGCAGAAAATTCAAATATTAGAATTCGTTTTTTTTTTGGACAAGCTTGGAATAAATGTCAGATTTGAGTTCCTGTATTAAAAATATAATTCGTAACGATTATAAAGACTGAATGATAAATAGAGTATTTTTTTATTATATTAACGAACTTCCAAATATTTAAATAAAAATAAACATCCGAAATGTTTGTAAGCGCATAAATTCCGAACGAATGAACAAAATTGGATAAGTAATTATTTTTTTCTTTGAGCTATAGCATTATGAAATTTAGGTGGTAGGAGGGGTGTTTGAAAACTGAATGTAAGGGAATGAATATATGGAATGCGGGTGGGGATGGGGGTGGGGTGGGGGGGGGAGATAATTGATAAGTGCAAGCGCTACAGTAATTTCCCGTAATACCATGCGAGCGAAGCCGTGGGGAAAAGCTAGTTAATTAATAAATGAGGCGTAAATTTTGTGCAACCAAAAATAATTGATAAACAACCGTGTGTAAAAACCTTACTAATTAACAAAAACGACCGAACCGATATTTTACAGCCATAAAACGTTATACACATTGTTTATATAGCGGAAGAGTAGCATTTGTTACAAACTGGAAATTTGTTGAATTAATCGAACTTTGGAATATTTCCAAGGTATTTTAATTGAGCTGTATATTTCTTCTTTTTGAAGATGTCGTTTCTTCAAATACATTTTAAAAACTGGTTTAAAATGCCTTTTAGATTTTTGTGCCTGATATAAACTTATTTTTAAATTAGAATATTTTAATTTCAATCATGTAAAAATTTGTTGAAAAAAAGTATATTTTTTACTCTAAACGTCGAAAAATTGTAAAGAGTTGAAAATTGTCGAAATTAAAATAAAAAAAAACAATAATTTTGGATTCATTGTATGCGCAACATAAACATTGATTTCTTGGTTTAATATGTACCTATGTATGTTTAAGGCATTTATGTTATTAAAAAACATTACTTTCATGAAACCATTACAAAATTCACGTGGTAACAATCAATAAAAAAATAAATGTCAGATTTATTCCCTCTTTTGAAGACGGGAATCTCTTGTGTCACTTTGCCAAAATGCAATGTTGGCACTTTTTCGCAGCTCAGATAAAAACATTTTTTATTAGTTAGAATTCAAAACAGAGCGGGTATATTCAATGTGATACTAAAACACCGTTTAACGATTGTGATTTTTTTATTTATTTATTAGTAAGGCTGTTAGTAAATAAAATAAATCCACTCGAGGAGTGCTGAAGTGAGGCCTTATTTTGACCTGGTATGCAAGAGTACTCAGTCGAAAAATCGATTTATTAAATAAAAATACATGATGTCATGTGGACGTAACGAATAGCGCTAGCCCATTGATTATGCACGGTGTCCGGAAACTAGTGGTACATGTGGGATATTGGTAAATCTAGACCACATAAGGCATAAAGAACCTGAATAATTTTTTTTTTTGATCTAATTTTTCTCAATTTGTCGCAAATACAGGGTTATAAATTTTTTTAAGCTGAGCATGCGTATTCACTTCAACACATTTTAAAAGACACTAAGTAGCTGATATCAACCCCTTGACGACTGATATTTTGTCCTCAAAAATTGAAACTACATAATAAAAACAACAACGTTATTTAAAAAATATTATCTATAAGTAGTTTTTAAACTCTAGTTTTTAAACTTTTGTAGGGATATTGCGCATTTCTCTCATCTTTATTTTTGTAAAATAATATTCTTATGTTTTTCCCTATTTATATGTTAAAATATTTGTACATGTTTTTATCTGCTGTTAATGTCAATTCGTGAGGAATAGTTTGGATGCAGGTGAGTTGTCTAGTTGTAGTCTTGAGAAAATTTTTGTCAATCAACATCTGTATCTGTGTTTTCTCCCTAATAAATAAAAAAAGTAAATAAATAACACATTCATCCCATAAATACAATCAACAAAATTCAAAATTAGGAAGATGAAAGGTTTCACTTATTATACAACTAGCTTTTCCCCGCGGCTTCGCTCGCACGGTATTACGGGAAATTACTGTAGCGCTTGCACTTATCAATTATACCCCCAACCCCCACCCCCTCCCGCATTCCATACATTCATTCCCTTATATTCAGTTTTCAAACATCATGCCTGCCACCTAAATTTCATAATGCTATGGCTCAAAGAAAAAAATAATCCAATTTTGTTCATTTGTTCGGAATTTATGCGCTTACAAACATTTCGGATGTTTATTTTTATTTAAATATTTGGAAGTTTGTAAATATAATAAAAAATACACTATTTATTATTCAGTGTTTATAATCATTACGAATTATATTTTTAATGTAGGAACTCTGATCTGACATTTATTCCAAAACTTGCTTGTCCAAAAAAAAAACAAAACATATTCTAATATTTGAATTTTCTGGAGCAGTAGCCGACCAGGGGGCCGAGTACCTACCAGCTTAGAACCCACAAATATATCAACATCGTTTCCATGGAAACGATTTTTTTTCTGACGTTAGCAAAAACCCGCTTTTGTTAGCGACAGAAAACGTACAACAAATATAATACATTCATATTTATAATTTCATAACGCCAGAGCTTACCATCATTTACAGCCTATAGTCTTCGCGTATAATTTAGCTTTCTATTGGTGAAAGAATTTTTCAAATCGTTTTATATTTTTACACGTGAAAGCGTCATAAACAAACTAGAGCAGTTTCGCATTTATAATATTAGTATGGATAACAGTAATTGTTACTCTGTTATCGATTACGTCTACATTTTTTTACAAATAAATTTCTTATGTAAGAGTGTATATATATGTGGAAATCCACTCCAAACGCGATGTAGATTAATCAGTTTTCCTACTAAGATTTGTACCAGGAGTTTCCGGATGCGCCGTAATTTATATAAAACATCAGCCATTGGTTAGTTACGTAGCGTTACAGGTTTTTAAATATGTACTCCTTTAATTAAAACGGTAGCTACCTACTTAGCTTTGATTCTAATCGACTAAAAATCTGTAATTATTGACCCATAAATCCCCCTACTTTAGACTTTAATTTCAGCTGTTTTGATATTATTGTGGTTAGATCATTCCATCGTTTTGGCAGTTTTAAAAAAGTTGAAATATTCAACACTCGTCTCTGAAAATAAAAATGACTCCACATAGAACCAAACCTCTTGAGAAATAAAAACGAAACCGCCTTGACTCTGGCACTACCACTATGTGAGGTTACTGAAGCGAACAAAAGAAGATTTATGGTGATTTATGATAAACTGGCAAACACCGAAGGAGAATTTGCTTTTTTTCTATTTCAGACCGATGGGATAATGAACCCGACGTAACAAACACGTACTTTCATGTACACGTTATGGATGTGGATATAGAGGGAGTTCGAATCATCACAAAAACGGGCAAAATGCTATCTATAGGAGGTCTGTTTATCTGTTGTATACACTGTCATCATTACATAGTATGAAATGAAGTCGCCTTTGCTGTCTCTACGCTTAGATCTTTTAAACTATGCAACAGATTTTCATGTGGTTTTCACTAAAAGAGTGATTCAAGAGGAAGGTTTATATGTTAGAGAAAAGCCGAGAAATTCAAAGATTCAATTCAGGCAGCACGCAGCGGGCTGGCAAGCGGGCGGTGTGATTTGATATATATGCAAATTAACAGATGGCGTTGGTTATAAAGGTTGGGTAATGGCCTTGTGTTTTGTTAGCCACAGCAACATGTGGGTCTGCTAGTTAATGATAATTTCTCATCAAATTTCGGAATGTTTTAAAGATGCTTGAAATGTTTTATATTAGATTTCTATATTTTTGAAGGTGCCGTAAAAACACATACCATTTTAGAATAAATTAAAAAACTTTTTTTTTTAAATTTTTAGATGTGATATTTAATTTCATTAAAAATGAAGATAATCTTCAATGTGATATTTAATTCGTTTAAAAATTGCAATATGATGATGAAAAAATTGAATTTTTAATCAAAACCTCGAAAACAACAAAACAATTCCAAAAACAAAGTCCTCTTATTTGAGAAATTGGTGTTGGAATATCTCTAATTGAAGGTATTTAAAGAAACTTTTACTTCATTTATACCTCGTTCATAAAATAAACCAATTTAAGATTGCTTTTAATTCCCAAAAAAAAACTCGCGTTTTGAACGCAATGCACACAAGAACTAAAACATTTATTTCTTTAATAAGGGTCATCCATAATAATCTGTAACACCATATGGGAGGTGTGTAGAGAAGTGTGACAAGGGGTATGAGGGGGTCATCAGCTCTGTGGCGTCACGTGTAAAAATCTAAATTATTAAAACGCGAAACTAAAAAAATAAAAAATAAAATTTTCAATTGCTGTTTTGATTATTTTTAGATGTAAAATTGCAAAATATGTGACGTCATACAAGGGGGAGGGGGTCTTACAAATGTGAATCGTGTGAGGTAATTTATAAATGGCCCCATACACGTTTACCAAAACATGTATTAGAAATTTAGGTTATAAAAAAATCACTTTCATGAAATTTTTATAAAATTAAAACCATAACCGCTACGTGTGACCATTTTCTGACATAAGATCAATTAACTACATGCATTTATTGTACAATTATTTTACTAAAACTGAAGAAAAATAACAAAAATAAGTTAATACGAATTATACAAATTATTGAATTATACGAACATTACGGTACATTTACTACTTTACAAACAAAAACACGATTTATGTAGAGATTAAAATACATAAATTTCTGTCACCCAAACACTGCGAAGGGCTATCAATAAAATTGAGCTTTTGTGCGTGCATGGGTTGCAATATGCGGTGTTGCTGAATTTAAAAAATTAAGTTACAAAATTTTTTTTTTAGTACCAAATCGAATCTAAAATATAAGTTTTATTTTTTTAAAATTTATTTATTTATTTTATAAATCAACAATCCAGTCCCGCTAAGCCAATTGCAATTGGCTTGACAGCAGGTGCTTATAATTACTTACAAATATATTTAAAGTTATAATTTACATCTTTTATCTACAGTTTAAACATTTTTTCATAAATTTTATCATAAGTATCAAAATAAATATTCTTTTTCCAATAACCAATTTTTCACCATATATTTAACCTTATTCATAGAATTATGTTGCTTTATATTGTCAGGTAATAAATTAAATATCTTCGGTATGTTGTATTCAAACGTTCTCTGTCCGTACTTATTATTAAATTTCGGAACTATTAACCCGTCGTTACGCGTGAATCTAGTGCTATATTTATGATCTAGTTTCTCTTTATGCTGCGGGGTAAATATATGCTGAATTATAATTTTATACCATAGTATTGCCTTCACAGGTAAAATTTTTGCACTCTGAAACATCAACGGAGTATTGTGTCTTTGTTTGAAAATGTTAGGGACAACTAATAATTTTACAATTGCGTTTTGTACAACTTGTACTTGTTTCAGGTTGGTAACAGTAGTATTTCCCCATAATGTTAACCCATATCTTATTATTGATTCTGCTAGTGACATATAAATTATTTTAAGTGTATCAATTGATAGGAAAAAATTTAATGTATACATTCTGCTAGCAATTGATCTGAGTCTTTTACAGGTTTTTTTAATATGTTTGTCCCATTTAAAAAAACAATTCACTGTAACACCAAGATACAGTAACTAATTCTCTAAGATATTCAGTAACTAATTCTAAGCTTTCACAATTACAGTTAATTAGAATATTTTTGTGGATGCAATTAAAGTTATGAGAAATAATATTAGGATTAAAATGAAATTTGGCATTAGGTAATCTTATATGCATTACTTTAGTTTTTTTAGCATTTATTAATAGCCCTGCATCATGTGACCATTTACAAAGTTGATTAAAGTCAATTTGTAAGAGTTCAATTGCAATTTTTAGATCTTTGTGTGATATGACCAATGCCGTATCATCTGCGAATACAAAATGTTTTACAAAAGAGAAAAGTTTTTTCATTATAGTTACATAGATTATATATAGTGTAGGTCCCAATATGGAACCTTGTGGAACTCCTGCAGATATATTTACAATGTGTAACTTAAACACATTGGAACAAATTGAGCTTACTTCGGGCAAATATAAACGCCCACAACACACTTCTATATCTTATCTTTTCAATGGTTTACACTAATTAATAAATTGACGTCGGTGTGTCATATTTTCAGTTGATTGATGAGTCGATTTGAAACAATCTTCAAGTTTATCATCGAGACTGGTGGGATTGATTGATGTTGGTTTTTTTGGCTGAAGACTGAGGAAACTGAACTACTTTTATTTTGAAAAACATCTGTTGAAATCCACAAGAATTAAGTAGTTCTGTGAACAGTATACTTCGCATCCAAAAATATGTCTCTAATTTTCTCTTACTTAATAAATCAAAACCAATATTTCCACCGAAATCATAAGATTTGCAAGTAAGTACTTAAATACCTACGTACCTACTTGATTATAAGGCAAATATATTTTATGTAACATTTTTTAAGATTTCAAATAAGAAATTAAGAAGAATATATGACGCAAATGTGAATGGTAGAAGTCGGGGACGCCCGAGGAAGACATAGCACGATCAAGTGAATCAGACAATTGAGTCGGGCCATGTCAAAAGTCAGAATAGTAGAAGAGAATAAATGAGACGGTGTATGAATGTGAGTGAAGCAAAGAGTGTTTGCCAGGACCGAGTTGTTTGGCGGACCGTCCTCTCTGCCTACCCCTGCGGGGAAACCCTGTGTGATGGTTAGTTAGTTTAGTTTTATTTATTTTTAAATTTATTTATTTGTTAATATGTTCTACATAAAACGGTTATGCACCAATATATTATATACGGAGAAGATTATGAATTTGAGGTAGAATATGTACCTAAGCGTAAAATGCCAAGAAATTTGATCAATAGGTATTTTACCAAACTGTTGCTGTCACTGTCGCTCTTACTCCTCCGAATACGGAGCGAAAGGGACAACTGCTTCTGCAAAGGGTCTAGCTTGTATACCGAACGTCTGTTGATAGCGTTCAAAGAAGGCAATTTTAACGCTTTTTGGAGGGTCCTAACTCCTATAAGAAGTAACTTATCAAAAAAATCAAATCTAATCGTTAGCAAAACTTAGCTAGTGGTCGATATGTATATTTTGCTAAAAAATATTTGCACTAGCATCAAAATCCAGAGAGGAAATTACAAAACGCCATCCAGTTTCCTTTTAAACTAGGATTTATAAGTAGGCTACCTAGAAATTTTAACAATATAAAGTGTATTAAATTTTTAAATTTTGCCTATGTTAGAAGTCAGCTTGAGTACAATTCTCCCATCTGGAATCCACATTATAATACTCATGTACAAGCTGTTGAAAGAATACAAAACAAATTTTTACGTTTTATAAATTTTAAAATGGGTATTCCAGCAATTATGTTAAACCACAACACTATTTTAGGCGATATGAATATACTCAAATTTTCAGATAGAAGAATTTTCACTGACTTCGTATTTCTATATAAAATTCTAAATGATTGAGTTGATAGTCCGGTATTGCTTGAATTGATAAGCTTTCGGATTCCTTTACGTAATACTAGAAGTCAGGATTTATTTCAGTGCAGAAATTCTAGGACTAACTACCATATGTATTCCTCTTTGCCCAGAATACTAATGGAGGGAAATAATTATATCTGGTCTGTGGACATCTTCAATTTTTTTTTTTTTTTTACATGAACTCCCATGAAGGCCCTGAGGGAAAATATTTTCCTCCGGAAACTATGTCATCTTTGGGGGTGCTGTGTGGAGGGTTTTTTTTTAGGAAAGGAAGGAGAGGAGAGTTCTGGGAAGGAAAAGGGTTTAAGGGGTGGTTAGGAATCTGGAGTTCAGTCTGTCCTGGTCATCCGCCTCCAAGACCTAGACAAACCCTCACCCCATGAACCCGGGCACCCCTGCTAAATCACCAAACGTAGCGAACCACTTGGGGTGACCTATGGCAGAGGTGTTGGTTATCCAATAAAGGTTCCCGAGGCGGCGGTACCAATTAATTCATTCCCGCTCAATTTATTCCCGCCTACCAAATTAATTTATCTTTGAACAAATATAAAATATTGTTATTGAGGCAGTTCAGTTATGTACAATAAATACTGTATATTTCTAACTATGCTATATATGTAAAAGCCCCGAAAAATGGCGTTTATTAATAAATAAATAAATTAAAATTTGAGCTGCTGCGCTCTGTTGATGGCGCGTTCTTAGCATAAAAAACTGAATGGGAACTCCCTATTACAAAAACATAATAATGGGCATTTATGTCTACGTTATCGTTAGAACTCTAAACCATCGTATTATTTTGAGTGGGTTGGCATTGCATTGACGATAGGAAAGTTATTAGTTTTATTACGTTCAGACGATGAATAAGTACCTTTATATAAATAAATGCTCATCTGGCAACTCTAAAACACGACTTTGTAATGGAAGCTGGTACAAAACATGTTTGCTTTGATTTTTTATCACAGGCCACACCTATTTACTATAGACTTGTATTCCATTGGAATTGCGAGATCTCATCTCTTAAAACCTCGAACGAAACTGCCCAAACAATTTAATCACATAGACCGTAACGTCCAACGAACTATAAATACACGTTTTACTAGGCGTTCCTTTGTTAGTCCCATTATAACCTCTCCCTCTTTCTCATAAACCACGCATACAATAGAAAGAGAAGTTATATCTGAACTATTAGCGGCAGGCCCGTTTTATAGGAGTACATCTCGAAGCAACAGGTCAAGGTGTGCCCACTTTACTGACCCAATCTATTAGAGTTGTACAGCAATAAAGAGAAATGTTTTCGTCTCAAATTGTGTTCGATATGTTCCGCAAGCCGCAGATAAAGCAATACATAATAATGTAACAATTTTAAGGTTTGGTAGCAAAATAAAAACTCAAATAACGGCCCGGGGCAAATAAATTGATTTATTAGAAGCACGTGGAAAACTTTTACGTGGGTGCTTGAAAACGTTATTGAATAAAATCGATTTGAGGATTTGTTGTTTGAAGTGTTCGCTTCAAATATTAAGTAATTTGCAGAAAAATAGAATACAGGATACACGTCAATGGTGGCGTTGTAATATACTAATAATAATAAACAAATCACATAAAAACTGTTAATTTCACGGTTAAAGAAGGTTGCTCAATTTGGGAGGCGGGAATGGGTACCGCCCCCCCCCTGGGAACCTTTATTGGATAACCAACACCTCTGCCGTAGGTCACCCCAAGTGGTTCGCTACGTTTGGTGGGGGTGCCCGGGTTCATGGGGTGAGGTTTGTCTAGGTCTTGGAGGCGGATGACCAGGACACACTGAACCCCAGATTTCTACCCAGCCTTTAAAACATTTTCCTTCCCAGAACTCTCCTCCCGTTCCTTTCCTTAAAAAACCCTCCACACAGCGTCCCCAAAGATGACATAGACCCTGAGAAAAATTATTTTCCTCAGGGTCTCCTGTGTGGAGCTCATGTAAAAAAAAGGTATTTTCATAGTCATTAGTCATTACTCATTATAAAAGCGTAAAAAGCAAATGGTTGTAGATCTTGTAATTTATTGAATGTACGTTATTTGTCATTTTTACATTGTCGGATGAACAATGTCGGATCGGCTAAAAATTGATAATCGACGTGTTGGCTTTAATGAAAAGAAATGAAATGCTATCACAACAACATCATATTTTTTATGTTAAAAACAGTAAAAATGAAAAAACGAAACTTTAAACAGCTCTACTGTAAAACTACAAAATCGCACATCCGACGTTATTCTTTGAGACCGTCGACATATTCTAATCAATTTGTAAAAAAATGCCACTAGGCAATAATACATCGTGTAAATTATTGTTAAAATAATGTTTACTAGTAATTAAATTAACTTAGCAAAATTTCAAACGCCATGTGTGCCAACTATGTATTTCTACCTGTCACATAAACTAATGTGAACAATTTTAACCTACTTTGTGTCAACTCCCATATTTTATGCAACCTATATTTTGTTTCTTATATTTTATGTTACCTGTATTTTGTTAACGCTTATGTCTTATGTAACATTTATAACTAGGCTAACTAGAAACTTTAACAATATAAAGTGTATTAAAATGTTATATTTTGCTTATGTTAGAAGCCAACTTGAGTACAATTCTCCTGTCTGGAATCCTCATTATAATATGCACGTACAAGCCGTTGAAAGAATACAAAACCAATTCTTAAAAACTTTTAAAATGGGTATTCCAGCAAATATGTTAAACTACAACACAATTTTAAACGATATGAATATGCTTAAATTGTCAGACAGAAGAATTTTCACTGACTTGGTATTTTTATATAAAATTCTAAATGATTTAGTTGATAGTCCGGTATTACTTGAATTGATAAGCTTCCGAATTCCACTTCGTAATACTAGAAGTCAGGATTTATTTCAGTGCAGAAATTCTGGGACTAACTACCATATGTATTCCTCTTTGCCCAGAATACTAATGGAGGGAAACAATTATACCAAGTCAGTGGACATCTTCAATTTATCTTTGAATAAATACAAAATATCGTTATTGAGGCAGTTCAGTTATGTACAATAAAATGTTTTTTCTATGCTATATATGTAAAAGCCCCGAAAAAGGGCGTTTATTTATAAATAAATAAATAAATAAATTTATTTTGTTTTTAACATGTATTGTTGTATTTGTATTTTGTCAACTCGTTATTTTCACTGTAATTAAAAAAAAAAAGTTGGATTCTATGTAAAAGCCCAAAGTAATACATAAATGGGATTCTTGATTAATTAAGCATGAGAAGGTTAAATAGTAAATACGATATGAAACAATACAACTGATACCATGAATTATTTTTGGGGTATTATGGCGTGTTGCGTTACCTCCTTCTTAGCCAACCTTTAGGATTAATAGAGTGCATCGTCACAAAGAGTCTATCTGCCGAGTTTTATCTCGATCGGATGTCGGAAAGTGCTTTAACTTCCACTTCCAAGTTTCCGCTTCAATCAAACATTCATTCAATCAAGAAAATAAAAGTGAAATTCAAATAGATATATTTTATAAAAATACTTTGTCGATTACAAATACTATCGATTTCGGTTAATCGGGACACTCGTAGAAGAAAGAATTCAGTGGGGACACTCAATATCTTTGCATAGACTGAAGTTGCGAAATATATATTTTAAATAATTGACAAAGCCACTCGTCCAAAGCGAAATTGGTGAATCAGTAATCTAAGACCGAGAAACAAGAGACAATCACCCGGAAATCCCACGGCGTTCAAAACGTCACAATTATTTGTGGTTGTGTTAACGGAAACAAATATTTATTCTTAATCCATACGTTTTGTTAAATTGATTACTCAACTAAATAATACTTACACATCGCATTAATCATTAGCCGTTGCTTAAGTAAGGTTAAGTATACAGATGAGGTTAAGTTATTAGATTAGGTTACGTGGGATCACTACACAAACACATCATTTCATAAATTGAATCCACTCCCCTCGTCTCGTACACTAAATTATTATTCTCAGTTACATGCAATATAATACGTTGTCACGTATAATACGTTATTATTTGAATAGTGCTGATTTATATATGATGAATGAGTTTAACTCTCGATGTGCAAAATAACTTTGGTTCGACGGCTGATAATTTTTGAAGTGAAAACTTCTTTAGCACCGTTGCGATTTGAAACTTGATGAAACGGAAATGAGCGTCACTAAAAAGAGACAAACGCATACATCTGTAGGATTTAACCTGCGAGAGAATGCGATGGCAAAATATTTATTTTTTTCACGGGTACTCGGTTCCAATATAATGCGATGTATCCACGGTCTCGCTGAAGCCTTTTTTTGCATAGTGGTATAAAGTGCCTGATAAAACTCAGCGGTCAGATATACAGGGAACCAAGGATCGAATCCTACGAAATAAAAACAAATTGCCCCACTGGAGAGTTAAAAAATACTTCATCTCTCGACGCGACCCGCCACGCAGAAGGTGGGCAGACGCATCCGCCGCCAAGATCTATACAAAACTCACCCTATGAACCCGGGCACCCAGTCACCAAACGTAGCCAACCACTTGGGGTACCTATGGCAGAGGTGTTGGTTATCTAATAAATAGATCCCGGTGCGGCGGTACCCATACCCGCCCCCCAAATTGTATTATACCTAATTATATATTTTATAATTAGTTAATTGTGTTATTTACTTCCTTTACATACTGTTATTACACATTGGATCTGCCAGTTCAGTTGTAACCTCTCATTTTGTTAATGTCATCAGCATTATTACGAGTATGCTTCGATAAAATCAGTGCATCTACAAAATCTCATCGATTCACACACACACACACACACACACACACACACACACACACACACACACACACACACACACACACACACACACACACACACACACACACACACACACACACATACACACACACACATACATGCATAGTAGAAAAACGATAACAGGTTCATTTAAAATATAAACGAAACCCTCCTACATAAGAAAAAAAGAAATCACAATAAACGATGATCCGAGAAGAGACTACCGAAAATATTATTCAAGTCGTGATGTTCTTACGTATCCAATAGCCATTCAAAGCATTTTTCCTTCAGTCTATTTAGTCTGTTTAATATATCATTCAAACATCATTTCACCGCGGTTTGCACCTGAACAAATTTGTTTGCGCCAGTGTGAAATATTGACGCTTTACGTAAAAATACGTTGCGGATTTGCTTCAATGTCGATAATGTTATTTTGTTTGATATTACTCATCTATGAAAACTTATTTTGCGAACAAATTCTTTACTCGTGACTGTTTTGTTTACTTTCCATCGTATTAACAAAACTTGAATTATTGCTTTTGCCGAATATTCTGCAGTATAAAGGTGAAATTGAGGTAAATCATAATTTTTTTTTTTGTTTATTTTGATTCAAAATGCCTGAACTGAACGTAGTACTTCTGGTGTCCAGCTTTGGACATAGCGATCGTCCAGTTGATTAGTCAGACATCTTCAGATACTAAGTTTTGAGATAATGAGGAAAGCATTATTCGAATGCTCACCATAAATGAAATATTATTCACATGTGACTGTGGTTTACGTGTATTAAATATAATAACACCGGGGGCAAAACGGACCGTAACATACATATGAAATTTTGAAACATTAACATTTTGTTTTCTGTATTATAATTGACTTAATGTTGTTTATGACTTATCTGAGTATTGTACCTATAATGGCAAATAAATAATGTAATCTAGATTTACTACGATTCAAAGTATGGACTGTATTCAATTTTATTTTGTCGACACAAATACGGGATAGTAAGGTGGAATTGGACAGGATCCGACTCACCCAACGTCGTTTGGCGGGGACGATAAATCCTCCGTCTTGGTCGATCTCACGGTCCTGAGGGACATCACTAGCGGTAAACACTGCACAAGCACCTGGGAAAACAAGAAAATTCCTGCACAAATTGTCTATGATGGTCGATATGATTAACAACTAAGGGAATAAGGTCACTGCACAGCATTTAACAATAGACTGACATAAATTATTGTTGTCATTTTGTTCACTAGTCCGGGTATTGTCGTCAGCTCGGGAAAGGTTTATGTGGGTACAAAGGATAGGTGGGAATGTACAGGAAAAATTTATATTTGCGTTAACAGTATCAGATAGAAGTATATATGCACTTTTATATAAATTCATACTTAATTCAAATTTCGTTTTTTTTGAAGTGTTCGAATCAACAGGACGATCGATAAGTCTCTTTAAATGTATCCAGTTTTGTCGAATCTTGATTGCAGTCTCCTATCTTAGCATAAACTGAAGATTCAGCTTAGCTCATTACGTAAGCGACCTCCATTTCTTTTTCCAATCATAGACGCCATACCATGATATTGAAATTACAACTTCCATCCGTTGACTGCGTCACGTGTCCAGCATTATCCCTCTTTGTGTAGAATTTGTGACGGTAATGCCAGCTTCCTTTATCTTGATTTTAGACTCCACTTTATTTCTATATCGCAAGGAAACACCTATTATTTTTTCAATCATTTTTCATGTGGTGGATTTTTTTGTTACAACGATCTTGATGAGATTCTGCGTTCACGGTCCAAGGGTGTGTACCTACTTATAAAATTTAGTGAGTGTTCAAATTATTAGTCACAAAAGAGTTTTTACTTATTATTTATGAATTAAACGCTTATAAAGCACCCGTAAATTTGTTGCTAATATCGTTGATAAACTTGCTAGAAAAAATACCCACAGTTCATTTAATGTTGAGCAGTAGTAATGTGGAGCAGTTAGTTGTTCAGTAAATGTCGAAAATTGTAAATGAAGCCGAAGTTACTGTTTTTGCTAGAATGCATTCAGAGCACACAAAAAAATTATAAAAAATGTCAAGCTGTAACCAACGTTAATAGAAGTTCAACTAAATATTAAGAGATTTTTCTGAATATTTCGTATTTTATTTTTATTTTTTTAAATTTTTATATTAACTCCACACAGAAGGCCCCGACTAAAATAATTTCCCACAGGGGAATGCTGTGTGAAGGGTCTTTTTGAGGAGAGGAAGGAATGAAAATTGGTCTTGAAGAGACCCATGTTGTAGGAAAGAGGAAAGACAAAGTTATTTTGCTTTTCCGCAAATAACGCATTATTTAAAATTAAAAAAAAATGTTTATGATTGTATAAGAAATACTTACTTTAAGTAAAAAAAACAAATAAAAGTAAAAATTTCCTTACTAACCATCACGCCATTTTCCCGCAGGGTTAGGTAGAGAGGATAGACCGCCAAACAAATTGGTTTTGGCATACACTTCTTGCCTCGTTAAATTTATCCATTGTCTCATACATCTATTCTGCCTCTTGACATGGCCTGACTCAGGTATCTGCTTCACTTGGTCGTGCCACGTTTTCCTCGGGCGTCCCCGACATCTTCTACCATTCGCATTTGCTTCATATATTCTCTTTACAATCCTTTTCTCGTTCATTCGCTCTACATTTCCAAACCATCTGAGCATCTTTCTTAATATCAAATCTCATTACGCTTACTCAGCATTTTTTGCGAATCTGCACGTATCTCACACGATCATACATGTATTTGCCACACATATGCCTCAGAGATCTCATTTCTACAGCATTTAGTCTACTTTCATCCTTCGTCTGCCAGTTGCAAGCCACACTGCATACATCAGGGTAGGTATCAGCACTCTATTGCGGCGACTAGCTTCGCGACGGCTAGCTTCGTTTCTTTGGACAGTTTTTTGTTGGCGCCAACGGCGTTCAATCTTCCATTAATGGAGTTACCTGCATTTATCCTTCTTTCAATATCTCTCTCAGTCTTCTCATCTCTCGTAAACATACTTCCCAAATATACAAACTCATCCACCTGCTCCAAGTATTCACAGTATTTAAAAATATTGCAGAGCTACAAACAGTACGAACTGATGATAGTGTAATGTGTAACTAAAAATTTGGACATTCATTATATATTAAATACACACTTGTGGAGGTGTTAAACCTTCTTGTTTTTGAGGTTATGGCTATGTGTGCAAAGCATTTAATTAACACCAAAGGATACCAACACGAGTTCTTTAAGATGAAGCCATGCGAAATAATGCAAAATCATACAAAATCATGTATTTTTGTTTTGAAAATTTGATCGCTTGGAAGTATTATAGATGCTTCAATTAAATACTGCGTGTAGAAAATATCTTGGTCCTTAAAAATATCGGTCATTTTTTTGTAAGTCTTTTAATAAGCCTAGAAAAAAATCAAGTATTAGGTCTATAAAAAAACACTTTCAAGTGCAAACTCTTCTACTTATAAAACCCCTGTCGGATATGATTGTATTGTTTTATTGTTTAATGTAGCAAATTCAGTTTCTTTTATTATTATTTACAAAAAAATGATATTTACGCCCGAACTTCACAAAATAAAATAAAATATGCATTTTTGCGTTATTATTTCACAATGCGGCATGCAGTCGACGAATTTGGATATTCAAAGTGAACCTTATGCCGTTCACCCAAGGACAACTGACTCGCCACACCCATTTTGTATCGGTTCGGCCCCGGCCGGAGCGGGGAATAGACGTATATTATATAATAAACATTGCGTAAAAAACGAGTTAATGTTTTTTACTGGCCTTTACGAAATCAACCTGTAAATAAAATTCTCAAATACCTTTTCCAACCATTCCAAAAGCTTTTTCTCAGGTATTTTTAAACTCCTCCCAAAAAGGGCCGTGAATTCCGATTTCGATTTTTTCCTAAACCATTGGATTCTTAAACGTACGCATAGAAGCTGGGAAAGAATTATGATTTTAGGGTTATCGGCTAATTTAAAAATATTTTTTTCAAAACTTTTAATGACTTCAAGGAGGTGTTGAGTTGACTTTATTCTCAGTTGACATGGAATCGTCTTAGACAGGAGCTATACTGAGAATACCTTCCATTCCGGATTCTATTGCTTTAGAATCTGCGATTTCTGATGCGGTTAAATCTGAATCGTATTATTTTGCACATTGTGGAATCAGATACAAGCTGTTGCATCACTGATATATTCGGGTTATCGCAGGTTATTACGGGTTATCAGGGATCAAACATCAATATATATTTAGGTAATGATAGTGACTAATGATGATTGACGATTGCATACGTTAAGGTACTAGTACAAATATGGATAAAAAATATTATCGAGTTGTTTCATAATTTTTTCTATTTTGGTAACACTAATTGAGTTCTACGTCAATATTAATATTTGGCTTTCATAATTATTGGTATTCAACATACAAAAACATTCTCCCTGATGTGGTTATCTTCAACCGTGACGAAAATAAATAGAAAATTTCAATTCAACTTTTATTCATATCCCAACTAAACCAAATTACTTATTATGTAATGAGATATATTATGGAGTAGGGTTGTAATTATAAACATGTAATACCCGTAATATCTTATAAATATTGTTTATTTGTTAAATATGTAATAGATTAGTGTAATCAATCTCAAAATATGCTTGGTTATAAATATATAAGTATATAAGTGAGTTGTCTATGTATTGCTTTATTGAGCACATGACATGTTGGAAACTTTCAAAATACCTACTTTTCACCCTAAAGAAGGTTTCTGGATTATTACAACCACATGACAACACATCTGAAAAGTTTTTTAATCATTATAAAAACTCTTGTATCAAAAATGTCACAACTTGAGAATGAAATTTCGCAAACCATCGATTGTTTAATCAAAATTCAATTTTCGAATAAACTCTTTAAATTAATGAATTTACTTGAAGTACTACTACTAAGTATGTAAGTAAGAATTATAAGCATTTTAAATAGGTACCTGTGTTAGGTATCAAATTTGATCGATTGTTCTTATAATAAACATAAAAAAATATTTGAAAAATTAATATTTTGAAATTGTAATAAATGGCACGCGAGCTGTTTGAAAACTGAATGTACTGGGACTGAATATATGGAACGAAGGAGGCGAATTGGCGGGATGGGGGAGCGGGAGATTCCAGAACATTCTGGAATGTTGTAAAATGTTTGGGAAAAGTCTTGAACGTTCAGGAATTATTGTGGAATACTCCAGAACACTTTCGAATGTTGCGGAATGTTATAGAACATTATGGACCATTCAAATCCTTTATTGTATTAGTGAGGCTACCCATTGGTAGGGGTATATAAAGCAAGATCCGTCGTGGGTTCGAACGTCAATTCAATCTCATTTCAACTTCCTGAGCAAAGCCGGGTACCCCAGCTAGTTAGGAAATAAATAATAATATAATTTTTTTTTTAAATTAGCTCTTCACAGGCCCCGGGGAAAATAATTTCCACCATGGCCTATATCGTCTTAAGGGCAGCTGTGTGGAGAGTCTTTTTAAGGAAAGGAAGGAGAGGAAGCTCTGGGAAGGAAAAAGATAAGAGAGGCGGGTAGGAATCTGATGGTCAGTGTTTCCAGGAGTGACAGATGTATGAATGTATGTATGAATCCATCCCTCAGCGATTTGGTGAGAGAGTCCTTCTGGAGAGGTCTAAAGATCTCCCTAAACTAGTCTATCTCAGCTGTTGGATAGATGCATCCAGCCTCAAGACCCGGAAAAACATCACCCCGTGAATTCGGGCACCCTTGCTAAGTCACCAAACGTAGCACTTGGAATGACTTACGACAGAGGTGTTGGTTATCCAATAAATGGTTCCCTAGATGGCGGTACCCTTACCCGACTCCCGAATTGCAAGAAGCCTCGCTAAAACAAAAAAAAATGATAAAACTCAAGAGAAGTTCATTTTACGTATCTACCTCAAAAAAAATAATATTTTTACATGTTTTAACTTTTTTTTAATGAACTTTGACAGTCAATCATAAATCATAAACTATTTGTAACTATTATGAAATAGAGTATTGACTTTATTCAAGGGAAAGGTTACTTAGTGGGAAGAACATATTATCTTACTCAGATAGCATTCTTTATTCCACGACAATATCAGCATTGTAATAATCCACTACGCTTTTGTTGAGTCAGTAATAGGTGTTTTTCTCTTAATATCGACAATAACACATCTCGATGACGCAAGTACTCTATGCCTTGTGTACTCTCTTGGTTAGTACCCGCCATTAGGCGAGGGTACTAACTCGTTTGTGATACATATCGTGATCGGACTATTTTAAAATGACCTTTTCTCACGGGCCGCTCCTTGTACGCAACATAAGGAGTTACGATTCTGTGGAAAAGTTATTTACCATGTCTTTAAAACTGGACACACATGGCAGAGCCAGCAAGCCGATTAGACCCGCTCCGAGCCAAAACCGTGTGGTGAAACTCAGGTGGCTTGACTTGGTTCGACGGCCTCCGCATGATAAGAATCAAGAGGTAAGAGGTGAATCATTTAAATTTACTGAATTTAAAGCTAATTTTCTTTATACAAATAGAACGGCGTCATTTGTGCCTCCCAATTTTTACCTCATGTGGGTATTTAAAAATATTACCTGGCTATTTTATAGACTTAGAGGTCTTGTATTTCAACGGTAGGGAAAAATTGTTACCTAAAAACCCCACTAAAATTGCACGTTTTCATCATCATCAATCTTCATCTTCAGAACTAGTAGGACTAGCAGCCGATGAAAATATATACATACGTGTCTGTTTGTGTTATGTATGGGAGGGAGGCGGTCATGTCCTTTTATTTGGAGTTATTCCGCATTTAGCTTCGGGAATGAGGAAACCACGAAAAACCTCAACTCGATGCTTGAATTCATACTGAGCGGATTTTGGCATGGAGGAAGGCGGTCATGTCCTTTTATTTGAAGTTCTTCCGCATTTGCCTTCGGGAATGAGGAAACCATGAAAAACCTCAACTCGATGCTTGAATTCATACCGAGCGGATTTTGGCTTGGGGATTGCTTACATAGTAGAGCATTGTTTACAACGATCCGTTGGCACGGAGATTTGCCACATACGGCAGAGCCAAGCTACGGAATATCGGCTCAGTTAGGTGGATTTTCAACTTGCCAAATTTCAAGCGGAGGCTGTCGTTTAGCCTATACTAACAGGAGTCCATTTAGCGCGTTGCAATCTTGGACACACCACAAAACAAACGAACCAAATGGCAGTGTGTCTAGCCAAAACTCATCGTGTGTGGGGAACTCCAATACACAGCGCGGCTCGGCAAGCTCGGCTTTGCCGTATGTAGCGAGTCCTCGTCCGATGACACGGCAACTCCACCGCGTTTGTGCGATCACCGAGCGAAAATCCGTTCATATGAATTCAGACCTCGAGTTGGTCGGTATGAATTCTTCAAGCGGACATGATATTGCTGTAGAGTCCCAACTGCTCCTAACCATTTGGAGCCAGTGAGACTATGGAAATCCCAAATGAAGTATGTTGTGAGGAGAAGAGGGAGGTTTTGTGCCTACACAAAAATTGTCGGCTTAACTGTGTATCTGTCAATAAACGAAATTCGAGAACGAAAACATAAATACTTAAAAGATTTTTGTTAGAAATCAATCCCCATGAACTAGTAGTTTTTTCAGGTTTCGAAACCCTTAGCGTAAAGATTAAAGCCTTGGCGTAAAGATTAATTTTGTCGAGCATGCTTCAAAGCAATTCTTTGTTTGTTTTTCGTTTGTTATGGTGTTGAACTTCTTGGTTGAAGTTAACGCACAGAATACATGCTACAAAGAGTATGCTTCAAAGCATTTTTTTTGTTTGTGTTTCGGTTGTTATGCTGTTGAACTTCTTGGTTGAAGTTAACGCGCAGAAAACATGCTACAAAAAGCAAGCTACAAAGCAATTTTTTGTTTTTTTTTCGTTTGTTATGCTGTTGAACTTCTTGGTTGAATTCAAAGTACAGAATACAGTTTTTCTGACTGTGAGTTTGTTTTTCATCACACGATACGAAAAGATTACTGACATTAAATCATTTTAAATAAGTTAAATAAATTAATAAATTTTAAGTAAGCTTTAAATGAAATGTTCAGCGGCGTCGATGTTTTGTAAGGAGCGTCCATTCTTCTTCTTCAATTCATGGGTAAACAACACGTTACTACAAAATTTAGATTGTTTGTAAAGTTAGGCGGATGCAAGTGTTTCGATAGGCACTGAAATTATTATATATTATTTTATTTAAACCAGGGCTACAAAACATCCGGTGCAGGTATCGGATGTGTCTAAAAGACGTAATGAAGGAAGCAAACAGAAGCCTTTTTGTTTGGAAAATTTATTCCAATGTTTTGTTGGAGATCGTTTTTCAGCTGTCAAAACTTTGCGAAACCAAGAATTTGGAAGCTCTGGAAAGAGAGGACTATACAAGCAGAAAAGATTTGAAGTCTAGTCTGGGGAAAATAATTCCCCTCAAGGCCTGTATCATCTTTGAGGATGTTGTTTGGAGGATTTTTTAGGAAAGGAAGGAGAGGAAGTTCTGGGAAGGAAAAGGTTATTGGAATGGGTAGGAATCTGGGGGTCAGTGTATTCAGGAGTGACGGACGTATGAATCCATCCCTCCCACTGCGATGCAAGGCGATGTTCCGAGAGAGTATGGCTGGATAAGTCAAAGGCACTCCCTCAACCACTCTCTCCCAATCCAGCCTACCATGCAGCTGGTGAGCAGACGTATCCGCCACCAAGACCTGGACAAACCTCACCCCATGAACCCAGTCACCCCTACTAAGCCAAACGCAGCGAACCACTTAGGGTGACCTATGGCAGAGGTGTTAGTTATCCAATAAATGGTTCCCGGGGCGGAGGTACCCATACCCGCCTCTCAAATTGAAATTGGCACATCCCGGGTGAATAGAAAACACAATAAAAACTATCATGTAAAAAATTTACCACATAATATAAGGAGACAAAGCCGTGCGGAAAACGACCAAGGAAATTATTGATGTATTTTTTATTTATTTATTTCTACATTATTTCCACAAGGGAGGCCCCGAGGAAAAAATCCCTCAGGGCCTACGACATCTTTAGGGACGCTGTGTGAAGGGTCTTGAGGTAAAGGAAGTTTTGGGAAGAAAAAGGATGGGTAGAAATCTGGGGGTCAATGTGTTCAGGAGTGACAAATGTGAATCCATCCCTCCCACGCGGTGCAAGGAGAAGGGTCGAAAGATTCCTGCTGGAGAGGTCAAAATGTCTCCCTCAACCAGTAGCACCCGATCCGGCTCTCCACGTAGTAGGTGGGCAAAAGTATCCGCCGCCAAGACCTCACCCTACGAATCCTTGCTACTAAACATAGCATACCACTTGTGACCTATGGCAGGGGGTATTTATTGGTTATCCAAAAAAGGAAGGTGGTAACCGCCTTCCAAATTTATAATATTGCTGTAAGCTCCAAAAGTTACTTGCTCTAGGCGTCATTTGGCTCAGTGGGCCACAGTGGGGACAGCTTTCGTAATAATTCCCATAATTTCTCTTCGTCAAACAATGTAAATTGCTGAATAGTATATCATTCATTGAGGTATAATCTCAATGATTATGTATGAAATGATGTTGCATGTCAGGGGATTGGTGTTCCATATGTAAAAGGTACTCGGTAAAAATACCGTAACGAAGGGTTGGTCGAATGCTTGGGGTGGTGTATGACCTGAATTTTTTTTTTTTTTAAATGAATACCGCACAAGAGTTCCAACTGCTCCCGTCTGGAGCCAATGAGACTATGGCATCCCCAATTGGGGTATGTTGTGAAGCTGAAGGTAAGAGAAGAGATGAAAGAGATGAGGAAGCGATAGGTTGGGAAGCACCTCTGAATTCAGATTAAGTCACAAAACACGGCTAAAGCCATTTCAAGCGACGTTTCGATTCTGAATGGTGGGCTTACACCAGCAGACCTATTCTCTATCTTTTCTGAGAATGAGATCGTTCTCCCGCGAGATCGTTCTCCCGCGAGATCGTTCTCCCGAGAGATTTTCTACAGCTGTTAAATGAATAAATAATCATGCATAATTGCAGGAATTCGTGTTTAAAACGACCCAAACTAAAATACCTGACAGCTCACAGCTGAAATTTTGATATCGGCCGATAGAAAAAGCAAATATCAGCCGTAGAAAATCACACAAATCTCACAGGACATCTCGCGGGAGAACAATCTCGTTCTCACAAAAGATAGAGAATAGCTCTTCAGGGCCATTTTGAGAGTATCTTTCATTCTGGAACGTGCCGCAAATATACATTATATTATTTTAATGATCAAATTGTGAAAATCAAATAAAATTTAACTGCGCACTCCGCGAACTCCGCATCGCAAATCAAGTGCCTTGCCCCTCGACCACGGAGAACGTTTGATAAAACTGTACTATACGATCAAAACTAAAATACGCTTCTTTATCCCGTACCAGCAAAAATACATAGAATTAGTGGAATATGGAGGAATACTCCAATTACTGAAAGAATTTAAAAATGTTGAGAATGCACGATGAGTATCCCCGATTTATGCATCACTCATGCCTTCTGAGACGCGCTGCAATAGTCCCCATTTTAGGAGAATGGGGCCCTTTTAGTAACAGCATTCAGAATAATAAACCATTTTATTGACAGCCCATACTTCCATGCTATAAAGTGATAGAACGGATGTGCTGTCCCAGCATAGTATGACAAGAGATATATTGGTGGTGCTAAATGATATCTCTAGGTCTATTTTAACACATTCAACAAGGCCTTGAAGGTTTTGAGAGTCATTTTAGACAAGAACTGTAAAACATAATTATTGTTAAATTTTACGTAGACATTTATTTATTGTAACGTTTCTAAGATTTCTAAAATTAGAAAGAGCGTAAATATGAATAATTTTTTTTAAATAATCAAAAAAATATTTTTAATTGACCCATTACTAAACTTGTTCCCCTTGTAAATTATGCCCTATTACACCACTCCCCCTTCCTACCGTTCCGTTGACATCTTTTATTCTGTCTATTGTTGTAATTAGTTTTAAGTAAACCCTGACGAAGTGAGCATTGCTCACGAAACATGTCGGTTTTTTGTAAACAATAAACGTGGTTAAAACTAAGTAATTTATTAATTTTGAATTAAAATGGTGCCACAAAATAAGTTTGCTGTGTTTAATAAAGTTTACAATGAATATTTAACTGGGCTAGACGCCCGTTCTTTAGGAGGCTTTAAGTCATTCTGAGCCCCCGAGTCGCTAGACTGATGGTGTCTGTTATGATGGGGTTTTCCTTCGGCTATCATCGGAACCGTTCGTACATTTACATTAGACACGAACTACGATAGATGGTACTGTTCTAATATAATACTTAACTGATATCTGTTGGGACTTCACAAAACTTCATATAACTATCTTTAATAACGATATCTATTGAAGTATGTTGAAACTACATGATAAAAGCCTCGATTACATTGAGCGAGTTTACAAGCTACTAGCCGGTAAGTTTAAAAGTTCGGGTAAATCGGTGAGTGAGATTGTCAAGATTTTACACAAAACTGTCTACTCGCTCAGTAGCGACAGTAGCAGCTAATTTGGTCGACATTTTGTAAAAACTAGAGCTCGCGGCTAGCGCCACACGCTAGCCAGTAGCGAGAATTACGGCTCCCGCGCGAACTAATTCTGACAGTTACGAAATCAGCTGTTGGTAGGCCGCCATCTTGAGCGAGTAGCGCGTAAAGTTGACCGCCTTTCAACTTTTTTCGTAGGTTGTCCACAATCTGCTAGTTAGCAAGTAATACGATGACACTGAGCGAGTTTACTAACAGATAGTGAATTTCCCAGATAGTAGCTTGTAAACTCGCTCAATGTCAATAAATTAAATTTATCAACGTTAAAAATTACGTCCCGGATTTATTACGTATATGCATACCGTCTTCAAATAAATAATAATGGAATAAACATTTTACAGTTACAAAAGTTTTCACAGATTATTTCTTCTCATAAACTACTCCCTTTGAAGCGGTTACACACAAAACAGCTCGAAAAGGTTCTCTACCCCTCGCAATGCAGATTACTGACGAGGAAACTCATTCGTCCATTTTCATGTGGGTTGACCACTTCAATGGTAAAGTTAGTTGGTCCCGTCCTACAAATAAGTTCACCGAGCTCTATTGTAATGTTACTACGCCTTTCTATGCAGTGAACATTAGATATTATACATACAGAGGGTATGGAACCACGATGAAAGTAAGTTTAAAAATGTTAATTTCAAGATGGCCGCTCACTAGATTTTTGGTATTTCTGTTTTTAAGTTAATTTTGTTTTTGTTTTTAGATTTGAGAGCTGTGTAATAAAAAGAGGCTGACAAAATGACTGCCGACAAAAGTAAGAATAGAGCATCCTCCCCGAGAGCCCCAAGAACGATGCTGTGTTTTTGCTTATGACGGCAGATAAGTTGAAGATGGACACATGCTCAACTTTAACAATGGATTTGTGGGATTGTATTGCTATGTTTTTGCTTATGACGGCAGATGAGTTGAAGATGGACACATGCTAAACTTTAATAAATGGTTTAGTGGGATTGTATTGCTGGGATGTGATTAATATTTTGGGCGAGTTCATCAGGTCATTCTTAATATTTTGGGCGAGTTCATCAGGTCATTCATAATATTTTGGGCGAGTTCATCAGATCATTCTTAATATTTTGGGCGAGTTCATCAGGTCATTCTTAATATTTTGGGCGAGTTCATCAGGTCATTCATAATATTTTGGGCGAGTTCATCAGATCATTCTTAATATTTTGGGCGAGTTCATCAGGTCATTCATAATATTTTGGGCGAGTTCATCAGATCATTCTTAATATTTTGGGCGAGTTCATCAGGTCAATCTTAATATTTTGGGCGAGTTCATCGGGTCATTCTTAATATTTTGGGCGAGTTCATCGGGTCATTCACTTTTATTTTTAAGCTTGAACCTCAGATCCTTGATTTTCAGGTTTTTATTTTTACAGGAATTTTTATTTTCAGGTTTTTATTTTTACAATTTACATTTTTACTGAGGAAAATTATTTCAATCATGGCCTAAGTCATCTTATGCGATGCTGTGTGGAGGGTCTTTTTAAGGAAAGGAAGGAGAGGAAGTTCTGGGAATGAAAACGGCATGAAGGGTTGGTATGAATCTAATTCCATACAAAAGCGTGCTTTCGAAATTAAAATAGGATGGAGATCTACGATTTTAGGTGAGTGTAAGTGAGACGAAACGCTGGGGGTTTAGACTAAATGGATCATTTGATTTCATTCAAATTTGTGCGGAAGTGTAATATTCTTTATTTTATGGGTACATATATCATAATATCACAGACTGTTGTGCAGTATTTACATAAAAAAATTAGAGTGTGTAATTCGCACGTGGTAGAAGTCAAACTAAAAAGTCGCTTTCTTTTCTTTTGCCTGCTTATTTTTAAGTGGTTTGAGGATTGGATATTTATTTACGAAAATAAAAATGTTTATTTTTTTGGATTTCGTAGGATTCGAGCTCCGTTAGCTCGATGTCTGTCTCTCTGGGGCGCTTGGATTTGTCCGGCACCTTATCCGTTGCGCTACGGTAGGGTCGAGCCAAGGTGCGAATTTTTTATTTATTTTAATATTAGAATCGACGCGCAACGACCCGTCATATAATAAATAAACAAATATTTTTATCCATTCAACTGTTCAAAATCACTAAACTGGCTCTGAGCACTAACAGGATGTATCAGAATGCACCCGAAAGTAAAACGTTATGTACGGTAATTTTTTTTCTCAATTAAATTTTTGAAGTGAAACTTCTTTAGCACCGTTGTGATTTGAAACTCGATTAAACGGAAATGACACTAAAAAGAGACAAACACATACATCTATAGGACTTAGCCCGCGAGAGAATGAGATACAATGAAACCTTATCTACGAACAGTACCCGCGAAGCGTCAAGCTGTCCGCATTGGCCGCTTTGATTATGAGCTCACTTATCAAGGCTCCTATTAGTTGAGATTGTGTGGAAGAAGTTTCACTTCTTCCGCGTGTGAACTGCACTCGATTTTTTTTCTCACACGTCGCCATCGATTACACTGCCACACGACTCAACGGATAACGTGATACGCGCTCTGTCTCATGTGTACGGTGCTACTGGAACCAGATAGAACGCGTATCGTGCTTGAAGGAAATATTTTAATGCTCCATGATATCATGTGATGCGTTAAGTTGTACTGAAGATGGAAATTTTTCTTTGATATTTTTTATTTGAATGGAACAGCTAAATGAAATCTATGTTTTACTCCAAATAGCCTTAGGAATCACTGGCTAAAATATTTCGGTTGCGTACTGATGCACAAATATAAATGGATTTAATGAAAAAATCGGCACAACTTGGAGGGCGTTTGTAAAGACAAAGGTTTCTGGTATATTAAATTTTGAACAAAACAGCTTCCGCAAACTTTCTAAAACTAAATCTAAAAATTACACATTATTTAGAAGTTTTCGTCTTTAATTTTAATAGTACGCCCGGTGCAGACTGGTTGGTAACGTGAGACCCAGTCACCCTGTGCCATGCCATCGTCGTACGCCAGGTCAGTGGAACCCCTATTATGTGAACGCCCAGTGCTCCAATTAGTGGCTACATTATTCATGTTCTGACCAGAAATAAGTAATAGCTCTACACGAAACACGGCAAAATGGTATTACAGAGTGAACCTTGCATGAACTGAAAAAAAAAAACAAAAATTAATACAAAATTGAGCAGATCCGTGAAAAATCACGCGATCTTAAAATTGTAAGATTTTAGAAGCTCCAAAAATATACTTGCCTCGAAATTTACCTTTCAAACGATCACCGTTAGTAAGGTATGTTTTTAGGTTTTCACGGCCAAAAAGTATTTTTGTTATTGTTTTTGGGGTGTTATGCCGTGTTTCGCTACCTCCTTCTTTAGCCAACGTTTCGGACAGCGTTACAGTGTCCATCATGGCAAAGACTAAGTTTCCTCTGGAAACAGATGGAGTATATAAACTCAGCTGTTCCGGATGTGACAAGGTCTATGTAGGCCAGACAGAACGATCTCCAAAAGGATTTCGGAACACTTTCGTGCTTGTAAACTTGGCCACCCTGACAAATCGGCAATCGCCGAGCACTTAATCGAAACCGGCCATTACTTTGGATTTGTTCCTGAAGTCCTGGGAAGACCCAAAACTTACAGAGCACGCCTAATTACGGAGGCAATTGAAATCCATAAAAACCCCATCAATATTAACAGAGACGACGGAGCTAAGCTCAATAGTTCTTGGTATACAGTAATTGACGGCTACGGCTAATTGATATCGTACACCGATATCACTGAAGGCCGACCGGGTTCATGTTGACCGCCGGCCAAATCTTCCTGGATGAGGTTTTTCATGGTTTCCTCATTCCCGAAGGCAAATGCGGAAGAACTCCAAATAAAAGGACATGACCGCCTCCTTCCCACTCCCAACATAACACAAACACACACATATGTATTTATGCTTTCCAGTTTGCTGACGATCAAGAGTAAATGATGACCAAAAAAGATGCAATTTTAGTAGGGTTTTTAGGTAACAATTTTTCCCTACCGATTAAATTCAGGACCTTAAGTCTATAATAAACGAGTAAAATTTTTAAATACCCACATGAGGTAAAGATTGCGAGGCGCAAATGACGCCGTTCTATTTGTATAAAGAACATTAACTTTAAATTCAGTAAATTTAAATGATTCACCTCTTCAAGGAATATAAGAATCTAGTAAATCAAAAAAAAAAAAAATCAATATTATTTGCTCATCTGCCCTGATGATGGACACTGTAACGCTGTCCGAAACGTTGGCTAAAGAAGGAGGTAGCGAAACACGGCATTACACCCCAATAACAATAACAAAAAAAACCGTTAGTAAAGTTAAAAATTACGATATCTGTTAAATATTTAAACACGTAAAATACACATTTTAAATATACCTAAAATTGTTAACTAATTAATTTTAAATTAAATAATTTTGGTATCTACTTCATCCTTTGTCGGAATTATTTCCATAAACAGTTCCATTTTTTTTTTTTTCAACGTTATAGTGTTTATTTATTTATTGAGCAACGCCCTTTTTCAGGGCTTTTACATATGAATCATGAAACAATAAAATCTTTAATGGTCTATATCTTATAATTTAAAGCAAAAATAAATAAAGTAGCTCACATATGTACTAGATATTTGATAAATCTTTGGATTACAAAAATAATTTTTCAGTTTGGTTGGGTATTTTGATCTCAAATACAAAATTAAGGTTTGTATGAAACTGGTCGAAACGGGTCGTTCAAACGGTCCTCTTCCTACGCACGCAGTTTTTATACGAAACCCTAATATTAATTAGGATTTATGAAGCGAGGACTTTATGGGCATGCTCGAAACCTTCCAATAAATAATAATGATGATCACTGCTATCCTCGGGGAAAAGGCAAGGTCAGTACTAAAGCAGTTCTATAAAGCCTCCTAATCCTTCAGAACGTGGCGCTTCGAATCAATATCGTTATGCTGACGATCGCTATTAATATTTAATGATTTTCAAATAGAAAAGAAAATTTCTTGGAATATTAGTAATACTCCATATGAACACTCTCGGTTACCTTTTTATGGCAAAGTTGTATGATTTATTGTTTTGAAGTTTAATTTGTAAAACTCTTTTTTTAAAATTTTTTTTTCATATTAAATAAATTATTAATTATTATAAAAAAATAAGTGCTGCTGATTTTTTTTTAATGTAAATACCGTTCAAGGGTTCCAATTGCTCTCAACCGCCTGGAGCCAGTGAGACTATGACACCCCCCATTGGGGTATGCTGTAGGGCTGAAAGTAAGTGGGGTAGGACAAGAGATTGGGGAAGAAGAAGGTGGGGAAGTACCGGGCTATTCAGATCTAGTCACTAAACACAGCTAAAGCCATTTCTAGCAACGTATCAGTTCTGAATGGTGGTCTTGCCCCAGGGCGATACTGAGAGTATTTACCACTCTCGAACGAGCAGCAAATATACCTTTCGTTATTATAAATGATTAAATTGTGAAAATACAAATTAATCTTATAATATTTAAGTGCACGCAGGGATTTGAACTCATGACCTACGGATAGCTAGTCGAGAGCCTTGGCCCTCTACCACGGAGGCCTACAGTGTAATTATTATTTCTCGTTAGAGCTAATCACACAGCGGAACTTGTTTATAAATAATCTGTTTTTTATAAATTGAATAAACACATTATTGAACGTATTTTTTCAGCCAGGTTCCCGTATAGAGACCTAAGACAAAAATTTTCGCTTTACGCGATCACTATTTTCAATCGCTAATTACACAAAATATAATTAAGTAACCCCCGAGGGATGTGCGGAGAGGATGTACCGCCGAATAAAAAAAGTATAAACAATATTTTCATAAATCATAAATGCATCAAGGAAAATAAACACGAGTATACCAGAAGTACCAAAATTACAAAAAAGTCGACACTCCTTTATAAATTCGTTTGATATTCATACAACTTATTATTAAGGGTATTTTTGAAGTCGATTTTACGTTTGAAATTTGCAAATAATGCACAAAATATTATAATTTTATAGTAAACTAACTGGTTCCTGGCATGCGTTGCTACGCCATTCAAAGAAATCAATTGACTCTCCCTTCTTATCCTTTCCCGTGCGTCCCCGTTTCCTTCCACCTTCCCGCCTTCCCCCTCCCTCATCTCTTCCCTCTCCACGAACCCCACCTCCCCCTTACCTTTCCTCCCTCCTGCAAAAATATATGAAATACACACATTTTAATGTATACAAATTTCATAATGCCAGAGCTTACCATTGTATACAGCCTATATTACTCGCTGATAATGTAGCTTTCTATTGGTGAAAGAATTTTCAAAATCGGTTCAGATGTTTGGGAGCCTATTCAATGCAAACAAACAAACAAACAATCAAATCTTTCCTCTTTATAATATTAGTATAGATATGATTTTGGGGGCCAAATAATAATCTAGCTATGTTTTGCAAAACATTCAATCGGCCGTAATAAATGTTTGGTAATTTACAGCAAACTATTCATGTTCATATTTATAGAAACACTAGCTTTTTTACCCGCGGCTTCGCTCGCATGTTATTAGGGGGAACTTACTGTAACGCTTGCACTTATCAGTTATCCCCCCCCTCTTTCCCCTCTCCCGCATTCCATACATTCATTCTCGAAACATTCAGTTTTCAAACAGCTCGCGTGTCACCTAAATTTCATAATAAGCCAGAGCTCAAGAGTAGTAAAAAAAAAAGTTATCCAATTTGGTTCAATCGTTCGGAAGTTATGCGCGTACCAACATTTCGAAGATTCATTTTTATTTATAAAGATAGATATTTATTAACTATGACGCCTGAAATAAAAATAAATAAATATATCAACATCGTTTCCACGGCAACGATTTGTTTTCTGACGTTAGCAATAACTCACCTTTGTTAGCGACAGAAAACGTATAATAAATATAAAATATTAATATTTATAATTTCATAATGCTAGAGCTTACCATTGTATCCAGTCTATAGTCCTCGCTATATATAATGTAGCTTTCTATCGGTGAAAGAATTTTTTACATCTTTTTATTGATTAATGCGTGAAAGCGTAACAAACAAACTCGAGCAGTTTCGCATTTATAATATTAAGTATAGATCAACAAAGTACTTCTTTTTACTCTTATTATACTTACACTTATTGACTCCTTTACTCTTATTATACTTACACTTATTGACTCCTTTACTCTTATTATACTTACACTTATTGACTACATAAATTATTATTTTGCACCCACTTAAATCTTTCATAATCCGTTTATTATATTAACATATATGTAATTATTATTATACTCCTAAACAACTTACCTATACTTATGAATACTTAAAGCCTCCAAGACGTTAATAAATATATAAAATCTAAAAATTGAAAATCTTATATCAGCTTTGCATTCTTTGCAAATCTCCAAATTTCCCCCACCATCATAATTGATTTTATCACACATATACCTCAGGAATCTTTTCTCACTGCAGTCAGTCTACTTGCATCCTACTTCTGCCAGTTCCATGCCTCCCTGTCGTACATCAAGGTAGGTACCAGAAACATCATTTTAGAGTTGTAGATGCAAATTCTATTAGTAGATATATATAAAATTGCTTGGTAACAGCCAGATATTTCATCACCTTCCTCTACTTCTCCTCCACCTACTTTATTTTCTTATACCTCACAATATTTTCATCCTCGAGTGCTGTCATGGTTCCACTAGCTCCGTGCTGTGGGAGTCATTTGTGATGTCACATAAAAAGATGAAACAAAAGTAACAATCGTGAACAGGTACGAGATACCAGATATGGTACCCCTTTTTTGCACATTCACTCAGACTTCCCAAAATTCAAAATAGTGGTGAGATAACCTTGCTGACTGGATCATCTGGAAAGTTATATTTGTATTTATAAAATACGTGTAAGTTTCTAAACAAATAAGCACTGAATTAATTTTTTTCTGGTATGGGTTTATCCATCCGTTCTTCTCGTTCCCCATCCCCATTACTAATCCCAAAATGAGGTTGCCATCGTCTCACTGGCTGCAGTAGAAGACGTGTTGTGTAGTCTCACATGAAATGTTAAATTAAACATGACTAACGCCATAAAAGTGACAAGACGAGCAATGGGTTAGAACAGGAACACGATAAAATAGTGGCACAAGCATTCAACGTGCACGAGTAATAATTCAAAATTTATTTATTTTAGGTCTGGTACAACTTCATTAATGAAGCGTTATGGGTTCAGTTTCATGCCAGACGGTAAGGGCTGTAGAGCTGGACATACACTACGGAATCAACGAACCAAATGGCCCCGCGCCGAGCCTTAACATTTCGTGTGGGGAAATTCACACCCCCGCATAGTTAATAATTTGAGGTATCTAGCGTAACTTTATTATAAAACCCAAGGTTTCTTTCTGGATTCCGTTTTATTTTAATTGAGTACCTAAATGTCTTATTTTTTTAGAATAAAAAAAAACAAACATTTTTGCTATTTGCGACGTATGGCAACATCGCAAATACTCACTACCTCGAAACGCGAATGAGTAATTTTATGTCTGTCGAGTTTGGATCTCTCCGCGGGTCGACATATGTAGGTCATCGTGATAATCCAAATATAACTACTGTGATTTTCTGAAACTTTATGATGGAATCTAGGAAACCAGGTGATTATCATAACTATTTAATTTTGTTTTAGTTTGATAAAAAATATTGAAGTAAGGATTTTTCAAAATGTATTTTTTCTTTAAGTTTAGAATTCATCGAGACTTTAAAAAATGTATCCGAATGTATCCTGTAATTTTTTTTGTTTTCTGTGTTAGATGGATATTAATGTGTCAAATTAACTTTAGTTTTGTGATGTACAGTTATTTTGTTATTTTTGGTTTACTTTAACAACTTTTAATTTTTCCAGCACTAAGGCAATTTTTGATATACAGATCACAAATATATATACTCGTTTACAAATTTCATAACGCCAGAGCTTACCATTATATAATAGAAACACTCTTCTGCTAAAATGCAATGTTCTGTAAAAATTTTGAGTCAATCCATCGATTACTTTCCGACATTTGCGAATGCGAACATACGGAACCTAAATTTTTATATATATAGATTGCTGTAAGTATTTAAAACGACTGCACCAGGTTGAATCGCGCATTTTTTTTTTTAACGGTTTTTTCATATAATGATAATTTGTATTGTCCCAAAAACATACTAAAATAATAAAGTTACGCTAGATACTCCAAATTTGGACCGTATATACAAATGGCTTGTTGCCAAATGGATCCGATGTGTGTGTCCAGCTTAGGGATGGCCACCTCTTGCCTGAGTTAGCACGTGACGGGAACACAGATCGGGATGCTGTGAAGGTATTTGCTCTCATGTGCCAGAACGACACGCAATTACCTGAAAATTTCAGGCAAATAGCGGTAAAATAGGTGATGTAACCACGTAAGAAAATATATTATACGGCCGGCACCTTAAACCTGTTGAGTAGGCGTAGACAGGAGAAATTATTGAGCACCGAGGGGTGGAACATTGATGAATAAATTATGGGACTTATGGGACGACAGATAGGGTAAAGGGTAGTTTCCAGAGTAGAAAATATGTTTGGTAAATGAGAGAAATTTATTTGAATTATTTATTGAGTCCATTTTTTTCAAAATGTTATGTGTATAATTAATGCTTTTATTTATTTTTATTTTATATTTTTTATATGAATACCGCACAAGAATACCAACTGCTCCCGTCTGGAGCCAGTGAGTCTATGGCACCCCTAATTGGGGTATGTTGTGAGGCTGAAGGCAGTGGGAAGGGGAAGGAGATGGGAAAGAGGAAGGTGAAGAAGTACCTGGCTATTCAGATCTGGTCACCAAACATGGCTAAAGCCATTTCAATCAACGTTTCAATTATGAATGGTGGTTTTACACCAGGGCGATACTGAGAGTATCTTCCACTCTGGAACGTGCCGCAAAAATACTGTATTTTAGTTCAAATGATGTGATTGTGAAATAACATAAATTAATCAAATAAACTTTATTTGCCACGCCGGGGTTCGATCCCGTGACCTTCGGTTTGCGAGTCAAGAGCCTTACCGCTAGACCACGCCGGCCGTTAATTTGGATGTGTTTTGAGATTTTCACGGCCAAAAGTATTATTGTGATTTATTTTTGGGGCATTATGCCGTATTGCGTTAGCTTCCTCTTCAGCAAACGTTTCGACAGCGTTAGTGTCCATCTGTAATCGTGTAAGACGTGAAATCTGCCCGGGAGATGGTCATTATGGTCAATGTAACGCTGTCTGAAACGTTGGATAAAGATCGAGGTAATGCAACACGGCATTACACCCCAAAATTAAATCACCATAAGGTTTTATTTCTTTATTGCTGGTGGAAGTGAATTATAGAGCTTAGAGGAGGTGTATTCATAGTTGATCTGTCCAAAAGCAACTTTAATTCCGGTGTATTCATAAATTCATTTAGAAAGACAGCAAGAAGAACTGGACCGTGAAACTAGCCAATAAATACTTCTTATTATCAAAATATACATCTGATAGTCTGTAGCAACCAAATACCCCCTCAAAAATTGTCTGAAACCATTCTCCCCATATAAAGTTTGCAATTAAAATATTATTTCAGCTTATCAACAATTTCGCAAGCCAGAGCTTTTCGCACACCCCCCACAGTGCCCTCGCACACCCCCTGTAGGTCCCTTGCATACCCCTGGGGTACGCTTACTGCCAATTAGGAACCCCTGGCCCATTTGGTACGGTAAAAGTCTTTATTTTTTATAAATGGAATCCTTTAGTAATTGCGCCGTCATTTTTTACAAATAAGCATAATTGTACGGTTTTATGTTTCGTTCCGAGAATCTGAAAATGTTTGGTTTGTTTACTAAAACATAAAAGCGTTGTAACATATTTCATTTTGCTCTCCACACAAATTTGTTTGATTGGCTAACACAGCTACGGACAAAAACTAATGTAAAAAGCATGGGGGATGAAAAAAAATAGTTGTAATTTGAAATGAGTAATATGCAATGACTAAATAAAATACCCTAAGAAAGTAATTTATTTATTTATTTATTGTTGTTATACGCCCACAGGGGCTTTTACATAGATTATAAAATAATATTTAAGATATCGAGGATTATACATACATAGAATTTATACCAAAAGTTATAAAAATGAAAAAATTTTAAAAATATACGGGTAGTTTTTGAAGAATATAGCGTAAAACCGTGAAATATTTGAAACAATATAACGTTTGACAATAACAGAATAAAATATAATATAAAACATTACAATAACACATCAAATCGTTAAATATATTATACCCACGTTACAATAATTTGTAGGATTTCACAAAGTGTTGGTTTAAATTGCATTTTAGATTAAAAAAGGAATCAGCGAATATATCTACAATTTCACCAAACTTGTTGCCTAAATCATGCATATCAATAAGAAAGGACTTAGCATATCAATAAAACACTCTGTTATACAACAATGGCGGCCAAGATGAAACTAATATTTATTACTCATATATATAAAATGAATAGTAACCACGGAATTCATTTGAATGTAACGCCATTTTTGTATGACCGTTTGGATATAATTTTTAGAATGTATTTGAACGGAATGCCAAGTCCTTCTCTTAGTTATTTGATTTAGTCATTGGTAACACGTCAATAATTAACAGTTACTGTAGTAAGCGAAACACATATTTTTTCTTTCTTTTTGTTTTCTTTTTTTCTTATTTCATTTTTCTAATTTTCCTTTTTCATTTCCTTTTTTCTTTTACTTTGCTTCTTTTATCTTTCTTCCTTTTTTTACATATTTTTCGATTTTAATTGTTGTCTCTTTTTTTTACATATTGTCTTTACAGCTGTCGGAAGAAAACGTGATAAAAGCAAGTATAGATGGTTAATAATTGCACAATAAACATTTGCAAGTCGTCCTATTACAGCCACGGACAAAGCAAATTTGGTGCTTGTCAAATAATTGCAAGACGAAACATCTTATCATGAAGAATTGTAAACCTAAACAAAATACGACAATGAAAAGCCCCCCAAAGGAAAGACGAAAATAATAATTAATAATGCCAACGAAATTATAATTAACGTCACGTGGAAGTATGTCAACATTTTCATGAATAACTAATTAGTGGTTCCGGGAAAACATTATTATGATAATTTTCGATAGGAACTTCCTGCTTCCATTTGCTAATGAATCGGATATTCTCGTTATTTTTGATGTGCGTCAGTTGCCGACGCTTGTGTTTAATATCCGGGTAGTATGTCCAATGTCCTACGTAAGAGAATAAAGTATTTATGGATACACCATGTACATACCAAGGGCCGGCCCTGAGCCAAACGGCGTCTGTAAAATTTTGGCGCCCCTTGTCAAAACGGTTCCATGCCAACTCGGAATGAAACCAACTCAGAACCATCTCAGATAAGTCATTTAGAGTGATAAAAAAATAATTTTAAATTAGCCGATAACCCTAACCTAACTTAACCTATTTAACCAATTTTTTATTTATATTTTTTTATCACTCTAAATGACTTATCTGAGATGGTTCTGAGTTGGTTTCATTCCGAGTTGGCCGGTCACCTGTCAAAACAAGTAGACGCCTAGGTAGGTGCCACTGTAATCATTAATATTTGGATGATTTGTAAAGAAACGCAATTTTTTAAGTGTTATTGCCTTGGCAATTCAGCGCCCGGAGAAAACTGCTTCAGTTGTGCCCGTGTGGGGTTGGTCCCAAAGATATTGAAATATAAGTGATGTCCCAGCGGCAGTTTTTACTGGGTGGGACTGTGTTTCCTGGCGTCACCGGTATTGTTAACCGATACTACTGTACACCTTTAAAAAATTAACTAAAAGAACGAATTCGTTCCGTATTTTCTTTCCGAATTCTTTCAAACTACGCTCAACATAGCAAATCTCTTGTATTCCAAAGTCTTTGGCTGGCCCGGTATATACACCATGTTTCAACCGTCCCGTGTTGAAAACTCGTAGCTCCAGGAAAAGATTAATATAAATCTATGGAAAAAATGTTCAAAAAACTTCTCATATCCAAATAAAATATTTTCAATAAATTTACTCCGCTAATAATAAAAGCTGACAATGAAAGTATGCAACACCCTCCGCGCTCCCGTGTTGCAACGACCTGTGTACGGGCGCCAATAGAAATAAATGGAACGGAGTGCCCTCGGTACCACGCCTTCTTACTGCACCCTTCTTACTAAGACTGATACTTTACAGTAAGCATTATATCACTACAATAGTCCCCTATTGTTACGCCAGTTTCGAAATCTGTTTGACCGACTGTAACGAATGATTCACTATGCACCTAAGTACGTTCCCGAGTATTGTAAAGCAACCATCCTAATACAAGTTATCGTCAACTTTCAAATAAAATATTTTTTTAACAATACTGGAAAAACTGTTCTTTTCGATAATTTTCTACAATTATTTTTAAAAATAAAATGTCGTGACACCTCCTGAAGCTTCGGGTTATTTATTTTACACACTCTTTACAAATATAAGACAAAAAGTCCCGATAAACTACTTTTAAGCAGTTTGTCTAACGGGTTCTTTACATTTAAAAATCTTATTATAGTGAGGTAATAGTTACAATTTTATAAAATAGAAATGAAAATTTTTACAGAAAAATAGAGGAAAGAAAAATTGTGAAAACATAAATAACAATTTTAAAGTCTGTAGAATAATATGTCATTGTAAGCTAATACAAATTAATTCTTTCAGTAAGCCAAGTCCTCAGTAAATTCATTAATTGTTTGTTTTGGGCACAGTTTTTAATTTCAGCAGGTAACATATTTAAACAACTGGGAGTCATGTAATTTAACGTTCTTTGTCCATATTTATTTGTAGGCTGAGGTACAATTATTAGTCCTTCATTAAAGTTAAAGCGAGTATTATGGTTGTGTTCCAGCCTGTTTACATATAAAGGGTTATTTATGTCATTGAAGAAGAAGATAACACTTATAATCTAAATGAAAATATGAAAGAAAACAAGACACAGAAAAACAGAAAAAAAAAACAATGGTCGCAACTGGGACTCGAACCCAGACCTCTCGTCTAACCGGGACGGAGGTCTGGGTTTGAGTCCCAGTTGCGACTATTGTTTTTTTTTTTTTTTCTGTTTTTCTGTGTCTTGTTTTCTTTCATATTTTCATTTAGATTATAAGTGTTATCTTCTTCTTCAATGATATATTACGTTGATGGGAATAACCTTCAAAAGTTATAAAAAGAGAGTTTTTCTCATAAAAAATTGGTTATTTATGTGCTGAAATATAATTTTGTACCACAGAATTGCTCTCACTAAAAAAAATTTGAGACTGATAAAAGTATGGAATATTATACCTTTCTTTGTAAAATTTTTTTTCAGCTAATAATTTAACCAATGAATTTTTCACTGATTGTACATGGTCGATATTTGTTTTACAGGAAAATCCCCAAGCTGTTACTCTATACCTTATAATAGATAAATAAATTATTCGAAGTGTGCAGATAGGAACATTTTTTTTAGTTTATACAAGTTATTTAAATAAGTACTACAAGTATCTGGAGGTTAATGCTGGCAGCTCTTTTCACAGATCTGTTGAACATATTGTACCATGGATTCATCCGAGGCGAGATACAGGCTCGGATCAATTTTCATCTCAGTCTGAAAGTGGCCTCGACCTCCACCCCTACTTAAGTATCTACCACTACACTCACAGAAGCTCGGAGCCTTGAATCTTTGAGTGGGAGGAAAAATTCAATACTTGGTCTAGAGTACAGATGCACTTCCAGGAAAACATTTGTTCTCCAATGGAGTGCAAGGACGGGAAACAAAACATAGAACTAAATGAATTTTTTAATAAATATTATAATAAAAATTTAAGTAATTTTGTGTATAGAACTTTTGTAATGTTCGAAACATATTATTGTAACAAAACTGGTTTGTTGTTTTATCATGCATTATTTTATTTCGCAATGTTTTGTTTTTTAAAAGAAGAAATAAATTTAATTAAAAGAAATACACACTTCAAATACAGAATGATTAATGAATTTATTTATATTGGCATCTGCTTTATCGCTATTCTGGATAGTTCCCACAATAAGTTCCAATTTTGAAAATCAAAGCAAATACCAGCAAAAAATATTTTTAACCAATTATTTTAAACATAAAAAATAATGATATGATTTAAAAAAATGATGATTTGATTTAAAAAAATGTTCTATTTATTTAAAAATAATTGCACCCCACGCAAGCATTAATGCAATTTAAAGAAATGGTTTGCTAAAGGAAGCCGCAAATATATGTAGAAAATAATCGCCAGCAAAATACCAGTAAGTTATATTATAGATAAGTAGGTACTTTATCGCTGGTATGGATTTAAAAAAGATTATTTTTATAATATTTAATAATAATTTAAAACAAACATTACCTAGTTCCAAATTTGAAATTGTCACTCAAACGTACGGATGCTCAAGGGCATTATCTACTGTTTAATTATTAGGGGAATACACATTTTGAGAGGGAAACAATGTTAATGCCAAGTTCACACGAGGACAATACAGAAGACAAGACAATATTGTCCTACCCCAGCTCAGTGAACTCGGTCAAGGTAAAAATTGCTAGGCGCAACGACGCCGTTCTATTTGTACAAAGAAGAGTAAATTCAAATTCAGTATTTAAATGATTCACAATTCATGGCTTATAAGAATCTAATAAATGAGAAAAAAATTGTCCGTGTTCGTCTATCTTCAGGAGAATATCTTCGTTCATTGTCCTCTCCTCCACACTGTTAATCACGCTAGGACGACAGGTCCGGAGCTGAAACAATACCATATTGTCCTGTCCTCGTGTAAACCAGGCATAACAGTAGGATTAGAAATAGTTATGACATTTGTTCAAGGTTTGAGAAATGTTTTGTGGAAATGACGGAAATATTAATGCGTAATTTGAACCTGACAATGTGCGGTAGAGATTGCCTCTCTCCCCCAATTCAACACATTGCGAATATAATGTTGAATTATTAGGAAGGCTTCATGAAAGGTTATATTGGTACAGAAAGGGGCTGACTGGGGTTATCATTACACAGCAGCGTACAAAATTAATTCATTAATTTGACTGAATTAAGCTCGTAAATGAAATCGATAATTTTTTTTTTACCAAATGTTAAAAACGTTTCATATTTATGATTAGAAAAAATTGGCTTCTTATTTTCCACGTGGCTTTTCCACTCTCTTTTAATATAGACGTATATTATACTCAATGTCACCCCTCCCAAGAAGCTCCACTTTAGGACCAAGGGGAAAATATAATCAACTCACCCCTGGATACTTCACCCTCCGTATTCAACCCTTTTGGAAAATCTCCCCCTCCCCCTGCCTGTGAAAAATGATCAAAAATGTTGTTTTAAATCGATGAGTTGGTAGCCAACGATTATGTTTTAAGGTGACACTTTGATTTTTCGAATAGTTTTTCATGGACGGTGCTAGTTTAATTATTTTAGGAAAAACCTCTTTGCTAGTTATCCCTTAAAATGTTAAGATGAATTAATAGTTTGCGCCCCTACATACACAATAAGAATGAACTGTTTTGTCCGTAAACCCATGTACAAAACATCGCACATTGCACTTGCAAGATTAGATTGAATCCCCTGTACAATATTGTATTTGTGAGCCTTTTTTCAAAGAATTAAGTTTGTTTATGGACAAAACTATTTATGATAAGGCTCTCGATCGCTAGTCGAGAGCCTTAACCCTCGAGAAAGAAGTACGAGCATGTATGTCAAATATATTGATTAATTATTTTAAGGCATAACTTGAAAAAGTACTTTTTCCTGAAATAATTAAACTAGCGACACGTATGAAAGATCAGATTATGAATTCTTTTAAGTATCACCTTAAATATTTTTCCACCTTTGTTAAGTCTCCACCAAATTCTCGACGAGCTCCCCCATCACTAAATTTGCAAGTATATTTCTGACTAAAATTTCTACTCCAATTCTTTGCAGCTAGAAATGAGTTTTTCATCATGAGCTTCCAAGCATTGAAAATGTAAAAAAAAGAAGAAAGGGAGATATGGAAATACGAAAGTAAGAGGGAGCGCGCTAATATTAAAAACGACCATAACTAAGCGAAAATATTTAATTAAACACGACTCGTTTAAAATAGAGCAAAACTCTTGAAAAATGTGTTTTTAATAATTTTCGGAGCATACTTCGCGATTTTTTCTATCGAGAGAATTTAATATAATTACCATTTCGGCTCCACAAATGTCTTCAAAAATAACATTTTTTTATGAACTTAAAAAACAGAAAGTGTTTGAGAGAAATATATTGTAAATCGGTAAAAATGTGGAATTCGTAGGCTTGATTGTCAAAAATAAGACAAGAATCCATATTGTTTCCTTGACATTTTTTTATTGAAAAATTATTTTGACAATCGGGAGAAGACGTGCGGTTAAATCGGCATAATTATTATAAAATCCTTAATCCTGATTATACTGTATGAATTATTTATTTCGTTCCATTATATTACATAACCACGTTCCACATAACATAACCTCGCTAAAAGATCGCATTTCTAAGAGGAAGCATGATATTAGCAGTACCATTCACAAAACCATATATATTCTCGTACGGTAATATAAATTTTATCGCCGTAATACTGTGTAATATACCGTTTATCGACGGTGTTGAAAGTAGGGGAAGAAATTCATTCCCTCTATGGAAGGGCGGATAACTTCGAAGCTAGATATACTCGTAGCACCAGTTCCGTGGTCGTAGGCAATAATCATTTAGCTACGCCCGGCGTAGCGCACTCGTGCCAATAATTAAATCGCTTGCTTGGCCATTAATTCTTGATGTTTTCTATTTTAGAAATGAAATCTGTCTATATGCATGGATTAAAAACATTATTTTCAGTATTGTTCACATTTTCAACATAGACTTGAAGGTCTAATCTAATTGTTCAGAGTGGTAAATACTCATCGCTATATTTAGTGCGCAAATATCTATCTGAAAAGCCAGGTGCCAACCTTCCTCTTCACATCGCCTTCCACTCCCCACCCCATTCGATCTCACCATATTAACCAATAATCATCCCATCTTGGCGTTTGGGACTCTTGTGCTGAAATTGATGTAGTTTTTAGAATACTAATTTCATACATTACAAATAATAAAAATAATTGAATAATTTTTAGAGCGCCGTTCTTGTGAAAAATCCCTTCAAGGGCGCTGTACAATTTATTACGAGTTCCTAAGCTCTATCCAATTTTATTTTTTTAAACATTTCCATAAATCTTAATTAATTTAACTTGTTGGTATTCTAATATTATTAGTCACAAGTAATGCATAAAAAAGATATAAACATTAAAAATGCTATTTCAAATTAACCAGAACACGAAAAAAAGTTAAATTTCTATAAAAATATGTCATATTACATTTAAAGTTAAGTCGTTCGGTGGTTTTAGGTACCTACTAGAATGCAGAAAAAATATAATTAGGAACTCCAATGAAAAATATTACGGCTCTAAAAATGTATTCATATGGATTAAAAAAATGCTGATTATGAATATATAAGTTTTATTACACGTAGAGTTAATAAATCGTCATTTAAAAACAAACAAAACACCATCACATTAAAACACACTGTTTGGTTGGCACGACTGAATCTGTTGTTCTGACGTCAAGGAACCAGTCCACAAGTCAACATTTCATTGTGGTTTTGTATGAATATTGAGTCAATGAAACTCATGTTTTGTTTGTATTCAAAAGATTTTGTTTCACATTGTTAACGGAATTGAAATATTATAATTAAACCCGGACGGAAATCGGTTACACACAGATAATCTTCCCAAACCTAGTTGTTAAGGAGATGATTACTTTATTCTGGATTAATACTGACTACGCAAGTGCGGAATTTTGAAGAATAAAATTATATGGAGTGTAAAGACATAGTTTGCTATGACAATTACTATAAAAATAAAATTATATGGAGTGTAAAGACATAGTTTGCTATGACAATTACTATAAAAATAAAATTATATGGAGTGTAAAGACATAGTTTGCTATGACAATTACTATAAAAATAAAATTATATGGAGTGTAAAGACATAGTTTGCTATGACAATTACTATAAAAATAAAATTATATGGAGTGTAAACACATAGTTTGCTATGACAATTACTATAAAAATAAAATTATATGGAGTGTAAAGACATAGTTTGCTATGACAATTACTATAAAAATAAAATTTTAATTATGTGATAAGTTACAGACCGTTTGAGGTTATGATCGTGATGCCATATTTGACATTTTCTTTACAATAATGTAAGGGATTTTTATATGCATATTATTACAGTCGTCATCAGTGAATTATAAAAACCTAATACAATGGATTTTGTCGTAGTAATGAAGATTTTGGAACACTGCTAAATTGTTTATCAGATGCGTTCAGGAGATTATTTTTGCACTTTGGTGGAATACAATATCAGTGCTGATGAGTTGCTGCCATTTACCTCGTGTTCTTCAATATTTAAGAATAAAAAACGTCTCGACTGTCGATATCACCGTACAAAAAACAGTGCTTTTCACAACCACAAATTTTGTGCGATTTCGGGAAACCCAAAAAATTAATACTTGGAAAATTAACTGAAACAATACAAAAAATTTATTCTGGTATTTAAGTTTGAAAAAATGAAAAAGAGACTGAGTTTCTTATTAGAGACAGAAATAGTGCTAAAGTAATTGTTTCAACTGTACTATTTCGGTACCCATAGTTGAAATGGGATTCAAAAGTTTGGCCTTAGCCATACCAATAAAAACCTACTGTATGTATATTTTTTGTGTTGTGTGAAAGCAAGCTACAGGTTTTCAGTCTAATGTTGAAATATAAAAAGTAGATATTATAAATCTCGGCGGCTTTGGCGTGTAATACCCTCGCCTGTCTACCTGGTGGTTGTTCCATCTTATCTAGTTCAAATAAGTATAAAGATACGTTTACCCTTTACGACATGTTTTTATAAGATGTCAAAATACACCTACTGCCATTCAAAACGAGATCCTTACTAGTTGGATGCAAATATTAACATCCTGATTTAGTGTGGAGTCTGAAAGAAGTGTTCAAATGGGAACTCTTGATTTTGCAAAGGAGTTTGAGCCTTACAGAATCGTTGTTTCGCTATAAAAAGAATCCGGGAGAATTTATTTATTTACGATAACTATAGCTCTATACACAAAATAGTTTTTTTTACGTAAAATGGATTACACAATAATAATTGTATACCTATACAGTGTAAACATACGATTTAATTTAATTAGAATTTACAGTTTTGGAAACAAAATGTAAACTAATAATAACTATTTTCAAAGATATTTGTGAAATGCTTTTTTGTAAGTTCTTCGATGCTTTTGAAAATATCTGCTACTTGTGCATATTGATTACGTAAGCCGTGTATGCGTGTTATAAGGGAGTTCATAAACGAATTGGTATTTTCATGATTGTTGCAGTGAAAGATCTTTTTAGTTCGTGCAACATTAGGAACACGAAATGAAAACATTTGCAATATGCAATAAAGGAATAAATGATTTTAAAAAGGAAAATACCACCAAATAACGCAGTTACAATTTATAATGTCTAAATACGTCTTAAAAATTTGTGCTGTATTTTTTCAATAAGAACATGAGTGAACATGCGGTGACCAAATAGGTGAGTCATACTCAATTTGGCTTCGGACTAGTGAAGTATGTATATAAAAAGCTTGAAGTCGTTTATTTTATTGGACTTTTGAGAGATTATTCAGAGTTAAATCAGTAGGCAATTAAAACTAATCCTTTCAGCTAACTTAGCCTATCGACCGACGTATAAAACAATTTTCATATTATAATGCAATATAATTTTCTAAAAATTTCATTTAAAAATATGGAACAAGCAAAATAAATACTTTGGTAAACTCTGGTGCTTTCTTCTAGATCTAACCTAAGTACTCACTTATAACAAATCTTAACATGTAAACATGTACAATATGACCTTAGTACGGGGTACCCCAGTATGGACACATTCTTTTGTGAAAAATTGTATAAAAAAAATAACGAGTAACTTTTTAAGACAATTTCTTGCCGGCAATCTTTTTCCGTTAAGATTGGGCAAAATTGTCATAATTTCGAACAGGATTAATATTAAATAATTTCGTTAATACTTCTAAGTTTATAGAAGTTTGGTGGAATTATTGCAGGAGATCGTTTTTTTAGTTGTGAATATGGCTTATACATTACCTACGGCAATCTTGACGGGACACGACAATATTGGTGACCAACACCTTGCCCTGCAAGATCATTGATGGGCAAAACAATTGTTCAATATTAGCGAGAGTAACTTCCCTTATCGAAGATTTGGTATCTTTATTGTAATCCTAATTCTGCCCCATATACCAGTCAGCTTCGAAGCTATGAATATAAATATCACAAATTATAATTCTGAAAAATAATCAACATTTATTTTTGTAAAAGCATTCGTTTCGTGCAACCCCTGCATTTTCTGTATCAATGAACTATGTGATTATTTTGAGTTAGTCACGGCGCTGCAGGCTGCAGGTTAGTAGTAAATATAGGGCACCCGCCGTGTTTGTAGTATACAGAGTAGTATGCGGCTGTAGGACCATCACTAATTCCACGTTGTTTGTAGGTAGTCGGTTGCAGCGGAGGAACGCGGCACAGATGTGAAAATAACTACAATAGCTGGCCAAAAATACCATTTTGACAATAGGGTAATTAAACAAATGAGATACCACAGAGTATACTGTAAAATCTTTGAAAGTTTTTCGTTGATCTCAGATATAAAATTTACATTGGAATCGTTATTAAAAATGGTCTAAAACAATAAATTTATAAATGGTTTGTTATTGGATGAAAGTGGGTGTGATTCCCGCTACCGGCCGCTAACGATAAAGCCTCAATTATATTTATTTATTTATTTATTTAAACGCCCATAGGGCTTTTACATATAGTGCAGTACATGTTTTTGGAAAAATAAGAAATACATAATATAATATAAACATAATATAAATATAAGAAACAAAATAAAGATAACATAAGATATAAGATATACAAAATATAGATAACACCAAATATAATAGTTGACACAAAGCAGGTAACATAGAATATATGGTAAGTAAATTAATGTGAGATTGTTATTTTAATTATAGAGGGAAATACGATAGGATTGTCAATATTTATGTTTGTAATTAGCAAACTTTTTTAAAGTATTTATTACGTGTTTATCGAAACATAGCTACCATAATATTTCGATTAAGGTGCTATATAGTGCATGATATTAATAGATTTATTTTAATTGTTCTAATACACTGAGTTTAAATTTTGACATCGATTGATGACGATAAACGTCTATAGAGGAATATTTATTTCCGAGTATATGAAGTCTTTGCAGAGGAGAGTTAACAAAATAATTACTAGCAGAATTAGTTACAAGGTAAATCGCATTAGAGCGAGTATCACGCGTGGGTATTCTCAAATTAATTTTACTGATTAAATCAAGGGCGTCCAGTCTGCCATTCGAAATATTAAAAAGACAAACTAAATCACTCGCTATGCGCCTTGACGCTAAATCGCTTATATTAAGTAATTCCATTAAATATACATAATTTAGATCTTCGACAGGTATACCGAGTTTATAATTAATAAATCTTAAGAACTTATGCTGTACTCTTTCAATTCTTAGTTGGTGTGTCTTATATAATGGAGCCCAGATGGTTGAATTGTATTCTAAATTTGATCTCACCAGCCCAGTGTACAGCAATTTAAACGAATTTAGTGATTTAAATTCTTTAACCGTCCTCTGGATGAACCCCAGACTTTTCATGGCCTTGTTAGTTATTACATTAATGTGAGGAACAAAAGTTAATTTACTATCAAATATAATACCGAGGTCCTTGATTTGATCTACTCTTTTCAGGAAAATGTTGTTGATGCTATATTGAAAATTAATGGGATTTTTGATTCGCGCAAAAGTAATTGTTTGGCATTTTTCAATATTGAGGAACAGTTCATTAAGGGCGCACCACTCTTGTAACCTCACTAGATTTGATTGTAATATACAGCAGTCGTTAAGATTCGTAATTGTTTTATATATTTTAAGGTCATCCGCAAATAAGAGTATCATAACTCCTTCAAAGATGGTAGTTATGTCATTTATAAATAAGGAAAATAACACTGGGCCCAGATGTGACCCCTGTGGAACTCCGGTGAATATTTCGAACTGATTTGAAAAGTGTGAATTTAGTTTGACTGATATTTTTCTTTTGTGTAGATAACTTTCAAACCATTTCAAAATATTCCCCGTTATTCCTAAGGATCTTAATTTATGTATGAGAATTTTGTGTGAGACTTTGTCAAAAGCCTTACTAAAGTCGGTGTATACTACGTCAGTTTGAACATGATTGTGCATACTATTAAACAATTTTTCCTGATAGATCATGAGATTCGTAAGAGTAGACCTGTTTGCCATGAAACCGTGTTGTAGATGTGATATAACTTTATTAATCTCAGGCGAAAGTTTAGAGAGCAGTGCAGATTCGAATATTTTAGGGATTGTCGACTGAATACATATGGGTCTATAGTTAGATACATCAGATTTATCACCTTTCTTAAAAATAGGAGACACAAAGCTTGTTTTCCACTTTTCCGGAAAGGTGCCAGTTTTTATAGACAAGTTAAAGATTTTAGTAAGAGGATAAGTTAAAACTGAACATTATTGAGCGAGTTTACAAGCTACCAGCCGGTAAGTAAAAAAGCGGGTGAATCGGCGAGTGAGATTGTCTACTACACAAAACTGTCACTCGCTCAGTAGCGACAGTAACCAATTCGGTCAACATTTTGTAAAAAATTTGAGCTTGCTGCTAGCGCCACCCGCTAGCCAGTAGCGAGAATTACGGCTCCCGCGCGAACTAATTCCGACAGTTACGAAATCAGCTGTTGGTAGGCCGCCATCTTGATTGAGTAGCGAGTAAAGTTGACCAACTTTCAACTTTTTTCGTAGATTGTCCACAATCTGCTAGTTAGCAAGTAATACGATGACACTGAGCAAGTTTACCAACAGATAGTGAATTTACCAAAAACCTGTTAACTCGCTCAATGTCATCGAGGCGTAACTGTCGCTGGGATCCGGGACTTCTTAGAAAGGTTGGCGGGCGTGACGTCACAGCCGTTTACCATAAGATAGCATTGTTTTGGTGACAATTTGGCGGCACGTGTAATATAATCAAAAATATAATAAAATACAAAAATAAAAACCTTATTCTGCATTGAAAAAAAAAACGTCTCGAATCCGCTGGAAAAAAGGTGGTAGAAAATTTTAAAGATGCTTATTGTGATCGAAAACAATATATATTTTTTGTTTAACACCATTATTGTTCTTTTTGTGTTCTCTGTTCTTAGATTGGCTATCGTTTTACCTCCCTGATGTCTGACATGGTCTGTAATGACAAAGAATTAATAATATGGAAACTATATTTATTAGACTGGTTGGCCCAGCTTTAAAGCTGCAAATAGTACATATTATTGACACAGAAAACAGTAACCTGGTTAATGTAGAGTCATCAACTAGACGTAGACAGTCCTGTTAGTGGCTGATTTGAGAAATGCATCTAGTTAGCCCAGATACAATGGGTTCAATTCTTATCTTAGCCAAGTCCTCCATCATTACACAAGTAACATCTTAATAATAATAATAATATTTGGATGATTTATATAGCGTCGTTTTTGTGAAAAATCACCTCAAGTGCGCTGTAAAAACTTAAAATAAATTTACAAAATCTAGAAAAACTACAAACTAGACAAACAATTAAAAACAATTTATGACTAAAAATTGCATCCACCGGTTCATCGATCACCGATACGAAAATATATGTACAATGTCTCGACCAATGAACGCGATGCTGCCTTAAATATATACAGGACCATACTTACCTGGGAGGCGGCTTGAAATTAACACTGTTTATTGTCTATAAAGAAATTTAGATAGAGTTCGCACGCAGAGGACATAATTGTGAACACATTATGTTATATGTATTTAATCCTGAAATATATTTTATTATCAGTATATAAAATATTTTTAATGAGTGTATTTAAGAAAGCAAAAGCCTAATTTTATGGTGGGAGGTACAGTGATTTGATTTGGTACAAGGATTTGATCTGCCTAAATGTGATTCGTCGAGAGACAGATTGATGTATGTATAAGGATTCAAGAAATTTTAATTCAGTAAGAAAAGCGTGATTAAGACATATCATGGGCAATACAAGTATGATACTCTCAGATAGGCAAATTTAAATTAAGGATATGAGAGCCCAAAAGGTAGGTTTTCAATTCGGACCTAGATTCTATTGGGGTTGTTATGTATATTAGTTCCGGAGGGAGTTTATTCCAAGCCTTAGGCCCAGATACTCCGAAAGCGCGATCTCCAAACATTGTATTTGGCTTACGTTTAGGTTCCATTAGTCTGCCTATAGCTGATGATGTTGCTGATCTTCCGCTTATAATGATGGTACTAAGATGAATAAAAAATGATAGGTTTTTGGAAACCCGATAACGATTTTCTAAAAAAAAAAAGAAAAATATACACGACTTAAAAATATACAATCTCATCTCTCATTTTTTTTCCATTTTTTTTTTGTTCAGCTAAAGATGTGGTTAGGACCTCTGTGGGGTGGCAGGTCGGGGATCGTTCTGCACGCAACCATCCGTTGCCGAGGGGACGTAAAGACCCAACAAAGGGTTGCTAGGGGGTGGTAATGATTCTACGTAAGGAAATACAATATACATTCTTAATGCATTTTCCTCGTTTCCCGCTGGCTTGCCCGCATGGCGGTATGAGAACAAACTTCGGATATAGACCTACTTTCAATGTGTGGTTCGTTTAATTAAGGCATTAAAAGCCTTCATGTAATAACAAATAAAATTACAAAAAAACAAACACATTGATGCTATAATAAAATATGTTTAAAATAAATTATACAGCCGTTATTCAGTTTATGATACATCTGAAAAATTCGCAAAACCTTGGAACAGTGAACTCAGGCGTCATGAAATTTTCACAGCTTTTCTGTCAGTTAATTGTTATTGTGACATAACACACAACTCGAATACAACCCTTAAAGCATATTTGTTCGATTTTCGGAACGACTCTTCTAAAATCGTTGTAACTCCCTTACTATCATAGCGAGAAATACGATATAAACAGTCTTAGAAAGAAAAATCACCACGCTTTATATTCAAATACACAACTAGTCACAAAATAAATAAAATGTACACCTTTACGAAATTAAAATTTCGACACGCATTTTGAAATAATTTTATGAAACTTTGGGAATTTTTTATCAATTATGTTTACATAGAACGACAAAAAAGTGACGTGATATTAACGTTTCTAAAACATTTGTGTAATAAAATTTGTATGTGTTTTTTTCGTTATCAGTAATTTTAGTTAGAAAAAAACGTAAAGTGAGCCATTGTTAATTTTTTTTTCTTGTTTGCGTGTAAAGTTTTTATGTTTCAAAAATTATATGTTTATTTAGATTTATAAAATTTGAAAGCGTTATTTTATCACCTTTCAAAAATAGTTTTTAGTTTTTAAATGCGTTGAAAAATATTCCATTTATTTGGGTTTTATTGTAAAGCGGAAACCTTTTGTCCTTCTGAAATAATACATCACGATCATTTGGCATTTTGTTTGTCTGTAAATTTCTCTGTATGTTTTGTTTCTGGTTCAAGATGGTGGCCGTGTTGGATACTATTTTTGTATCCCGCCAGAGTTCGCATGAACGTGGTTCTTACTACGAGCTGTCAAATCGAAATAATCAAAACGTGATACCCAAGGTTCGTAGAAAACGCGTTTAACAAGGTTAGCTCATCGAGGGGTAGAGCGGTGATTGGCTAAAAATTCGTGACATAGCTTTAAAGCTTTTTCGTCTCGTTCCTGAGTTCAACAACTTGGCTGTAGAATGATTTACCGGCCTTTGTTTTTACTCCTTCCTGCAACCCGAGTCTCTTCAAGACATTCATTTCTCTCCTCAAAAAGACTCTCCACATAGCATCTCCGATGACATAGATCCTGAGGGAAATTATTTTGAAATTATTAGTGACGTTTTCTTGGACAAATTGAATAATCCTTATTCGAAATGAATTAAAAAGTTACATAAAATGTACAGTTTCTCAAATGAGAGTAGAAAACATAGGAGGGCGCCACTGTTGATCAAATGGCAATACTAAACATATAACTCATGCTGTTAATATAATGCTGTGTAACCTACATTTTTATAAAAAAATATAAAGGACCCACTGATCTCAAAATTAGAATTGCCTATAGATGTATTTTTATTATACCTTTGCAATTTTGTGTTAACATAATGAAGAATAACGATATTGTAATAAAATATAAAGCACAGTTTAGAAGTGGCTCACATTTATTTAATATTAGCTTAAGTACCTAGCATTGCTCGGGCTTTACATCATGTCTCTAATATTAGATCTGAATATATTTAACTCATTCAGATCTAAAAGTAGTGTAACTAAACTCACCATTAATGATTCTTCCTTTCTATCTACTGTTAAATTCAAATTTTTGTTAAATAAAATGAAAGCCAATCACTTTGGAAAACATAATTTAATCAAATTTATGTCATTAAGTTTGGAACCTTAAAGACAGTGCTTCTTCGATTTTAATTTTTTTTTTATTTAAGTCCAAAAAAATGTTTTTTAAATGTGTATGCAGTGTTCTGTATTTCAGTGTCATTGCACTTTAAAATAATATTTTACAGGTAAATTGGTGTTGCCAGCCTACAAATTTTGTAGTTCCATTTTTTGTATGTTCTACTCTTATTTGACAGACTATAGGTAGGTATATAAGTACCTACTTGCAATTTTTTGATTTCAGACGAAATTTTGGTTTAGATTTATCAAAAACAAGAGAAAATTAGTAACACTTTTTTTAACTTAACAAAAGTTAAATCATGGTTAAATCATTACTTGAAACACTTAGTTACTAGTACGTTAGATTCGTTCAACTGGTTTGTTTTTTTGGAGTCCACATTCCTTTGAAATTCGCGAAGCGGTCAAATATGACGGTCGTACCAGACACAAAAGAAAAAAATACAACAACAACATCCTACTTACAAACACAAGGTCAATCACCTAATAATCTACGCAGCACGTACAACATACAGCGCCTTAGAGTAAAACATTATATTATCTGTACCATAGAACAATCTGTGTATTTCTTCATTGGACGAAGCTGAAGAATTTGCTTACATGTTTTTATTAGAAGAGCCTCATTGTGAACAAACAGGATTAACTATGATGCTTTTATAAAATTTTAATTAATTAAATTAACTACTAGCATTTAAAATACCGCTCCACAGGTTTTTGCTGCTAGGCCCTGCGCGCGGCTTTTGGTTCGGCTTTTTTTTTTTTTTTTTTTTTTTTTCCTTTATTTTTCCCAAAATTTACATTTGATGCATACAATATTATAAAATAAAAAGAATAATGGGAACCCACTAAGGCGCAGCCTGTGCGTGGGTAATATAGTTGAATATATTTTATTATTGTACCTAGAAAGAACAAACAATGGGCATATAAAGCAAAAACATGATTAAAATTTGTCTAAACAGCTTTGCACAAAATGAGCATACATTAAGTGAAGTAGTGTAACAATAATGGTATAATGTAACAAATAAGTGCATAATATAACAATAATGGTATAGTGTAACAATAAGTGCATAATGTATTAATAAGTGTACTGTTTGTGAAAAAACAATAAGGTGATACAAATTAAGCAAACAATGTTTCAATATTTACATTGTCAAGCCACGACTTCAACTCTTTTATGTATTGCAGAAGTTTAGTTGTCACTTGAATATTTTTCGGTAAAAGATTGAAAGTACGAGGTCCAATGAAACTGCTGTGAGTTTGCATTTGTTTGGTATTCGTTTGGGGGGTATAAAAAACATTATTATTTCTAATGTTGATTCTATTTTCATTTTTTTCGAATTTGTTTTGGTTTTTAAAGATATATTTCATAGTTTGCAGTATAAATAGTTTACGGAGACTGAATAGTTTAGCTTCTTTGTATAGTGCATCTGTCGAAAATGTTGTGTTTCTATTGTACATAACTTTGATAATATAATTTTGAGTTATTTGTAAAGGTTTTATAAATACATCAAGCGCACCACCCCATCCTATTATTCCGTATATGAGTGAAGATTGCACCAGAGAAAAATAAATCATTTTTAATTTTTCAATATTAAGTACTTCTTTAAGTCTGTAAAATAAGTAAGTAAGGTATCTTAATTTAGAAACGGTATTATTAATTTGTGATTGCCAATTTAAATTTGTATCAATATAAATACCCAAATATTTGATTTTTTCAACTTTTCCAAGTTCAAAGCAAGAAGAGCATGTTACTTGATTACAGTTAGCATTGTGTATTCTAATTTTTAGGTTATTGGGGGGTTTGTTTTTACTGTTTTTATAAAAAGTTAGGTAAAAAGTTTTGCTGTAATTTAAGAAGAGTCTATTACTTTTTAGCCATGATGATACATATGCAATACATTTTGTTGCATTCAAAAAAGTTTCAAGCCAGGATTTTCCATTTACTATTATTGCTGTATCATCAGCGTAAGACACAATTTCACCAGGGATTACAACATTACATAAATCATTTATATATATTAGAAACAGAATTGGGCCGAGAACAGTTCCCTGTGGTACTCCGTTTTTTATCCTTGTTTCTGTACTATAAAAATTCCCTATTTTTGTTTTTTGTTTTCTGTCTTTAAGGTAGTTAGTTAGAATTTTTAGTGTATCCTTTTTGAAACCTATTTGATTAATTTTTTTTATAAGTAGACTGTGATTTACCGTGTCAAAAGCTTTTCTCAAGTCTAAAAATATAGCTAAACTTTTTTTATTTTGATCAACAGATTTGTATAATTTTTTTGTCAGATCGAATATTGCATCTTCAGTGCTTAGTTTACTTCTGAAGCCATATTGATTTTGGGACAGAATTTTGTTTTGTTCTAGGTAATTCATTATTCTACTTTTGATACATTTTTCAAATATTTTTGAAAGATTTGAAACTAGGGAAATAGGTCTGTAATTGTCTAATATGAGCGTTTCACCCGATTTGTGTATTGGAATTATGGTGGAGATTTTAAATTGTTCTGGAAAATGTCCCTCTTTTAGGGATATATTAAAAATATGTTGTAATGGAGTTAAAATGTATTGTTTTATTTTTTTTAGTGTGTAGCCTGCTAAACCATCAATTCCTGTAGAATTGGTTGATTTTAGACCGTCAATGTGTTTTTCAATTTCATTTGTTGTGATGGGTGAAAAATATTCTAAGGTGTTAATTGAATCGAAAGTTGATACTAAATCTACGGGCGTTGTATTATCAATTTTACTAGAAGATTCAAGGACTTGATCTACTACATTTGTGAAGAAGTTGTTAAAGTTTTCTGCAATTGCTGATTTGTCAGTTATAATATTGTTATTTATTTTAATCTCATTTACATCAGTTGATGCTATTTTTTTTTGTTCGTTATTTCGTTAATAATATTCCACGTTTTCTTAGTATCATTTTTTGCTTTATCAATTTGTTCACAATAGTATTTTTTTTTACAACTTCTTATTAATCTATTTAGTAAATTTCTGTACAATAAATATTTAGTTTTTATAAACGACATTGTTTTTACATTATTTTTTTGACAGGCTCTTTGATAATTTAACATTTCTCTGTATAGTTTATCTCTTTGTTTAATGGAGACTATTAGTCCTACAGTGATCCAAGGCTTAATTTTTTTATATTTTCTCTTAGAGATAACAATTTTACGCGTACTTTTCGAAATATAATCTTGTAGAGTTTTATAAAACAATTCTAATGCTGAATGTGGGTTAGCTATTGAAAGTATATTGTCCCATTTTTCTGAATGAAGTAGATTGTTTAATGTGACGTAATTAATATCATTTTTTTCAAAAGTATCTGAATATTCTTTTGAATTCGCGGTTAAAATGTTGTGTCCGTAAAATGTTGGGTAGTGGTCAGTAATGTTTGTTTTTAGTGTTGAAGATGTAGTTATAACGTGTTTGTGTGTTTTGACAAATATGTGATCTAGAGTCGTGGAATTATTTAGATTTTCTCTTGTTGGGGAATTTATGTATGACTGATATCCTGCACATGACAAACAATCTAAGTATTCATTAATGGAATTTGTTCTTTTATTATTTTCATTTATATTTATATTGATGTCACCAGCTAATATTGCAAAGTTGAAGTTATTTCTGTTAGTCAATTTTAAAAGCGAAGTAAGTTCGTTAGTAAAGAGAGACTCATTTAATGAAGGTGATCTATATATAGCTAAAAGCAAATAGTTACAGTTTTTGTGGTTAAATGTTATTTTGATTGCATTTGCTGTTTTAAAGTTTAAAATTTCGTAGGCAGTTATCTTGAGACAATTTTTTATAAATACGGTGATTCCGTCGTGCCCAGTGTGTTTACATTCAGAAGAAATGGTAACATATCCTGGAATGTTGTAAGGAATTACCTCTTTCATCTGTGTTTCTGTTAAAACAACAACGCTAGGAGAAAAATCTAGGCTATCGAGTAAGATACAAAGTTCGTCAAAGTGTATTCTTAAACTTCTTATGTTCATATTAAGAACTGAAAAATGTATATCTTTAAAGTGATTATTTAGTTCTGTTGTATTTTGACAAATATAATTTTCATACAAAAAATTTTGCCCTGTTAGTGTTGGTGTCCATTTTAAAAAAACCCAATAGGAACTGGTTCCAGCCCGTTCCTCGGATCCACTGTCATCCAGTGATAACTAGCCACCGGGACAAAGTAATTGGGACAGGCAATGACGTCATATATAATATATAGCCGCTTGATACAACTGAGTACTACCGTTAATCTTTCCATATCCGGAGAGTTACTCCAGATTTACAAATTCGTAGAACTTATACCTTTATTATAGGCACATCCCTATGCGTCCTGCCGACAAAGTGGTGACATCTTGTGACGAATTCTTGAATTCAAAACCGAATCACAACGGTAGCTTAGTTCGAAATTCCAGTTACATTTAATATTTGTGGCGCGGCGCGTATGGCGTGGCGTCAGACATACACTCGAAGCTAGGTTCTGAAATTTAACCATGCAGACGCAACTGCTTCTGCTACTTCTGCCTTCCACTTTGCAAGTGACTATAAGTTTATCTAAGTTGGAGTCCCCAGTTTGGACTTTTTAAAGAAATAGTTAAATAAAATTGTAGCCTTAAAATCACGTGTAGAATATCTTCATATGATTTTCACAAAGCCGGTGGGATCGTAACTGCAGATGTTGTAGATAGAGTTCAAAACAAGAGGTTTGTTTGTTCGATATTTCCACTTTTGAGTATTTAGGTCATTTTTTATCTACGCCCAGAAGAGTTTGTTTGAAAGTAAAGAGAACATTGTAGAATGTGGATTTTTTTTAATTCTATACAGCCAAATCATAGGACAAGTTTGAATTTATTTATGCACACGATAGTAAAGAAAGTTTCAAGAAAGTTTTTCGAAATGGTTTGGAAGACCCGCCCGCATTAGAGCTGGTTCACACACAGCTATCAATTACAAAAGATCATAGCACGTCAAATAACGCTCTCCATACAATCCCTTCAGACCGGTTCACACCTAGCGGTTTTAAGCGCAGATCAATCACAGACAATACACAGCTTACGACGGTACCGCTCCAGTGGCGAAATACGAAAAGATAAGCCTCCCCCTCTCCGACGAAAACAGGAGAGGGGGTCATTGTAATTACGGAGCTGCCTAGACCAGTGAATGACAGATGTCAAGTTGACAGATTTCAGTACAAAAAATGTGCATTCCGTTGCCGCTCCCTAATTCAACTGACCCCCTCTCCTACCGCAGGAAGAAATATTTGATAGCGTCGTGTGAAAGTACAAAAAATAAGTGCTCGCGGTTCAACAGATATCTGCTCGCAGATTTATAGCTGTGTGTGAACGAGCTTTTATACAAGTCGTAAGTCGTCGTTCTAATATCTTAAGTCCTTTTCGTTTTCAAACAAGATGCGTGGGAAGGAAGATGATAAACGTCGAAGCCGTCAGTAGAGCTCCCGCTCGGATTAGTTTACCCTGCAAATACCCAAAGTTACTGGGTGCACAGCTACGTTAATTAATTTAGTTGGAATGTAGCCTCGCGATTCAATTCGGAAATGTCTTTTTAAGGTATTTTGTTTCAGCTGTCTAACAAAAACACCATACAAGCTCTCTTTAAACAGATATATCCGTACATATCGCATGACCGATCGACGCCTCTTATAAAAATCGGTTCAAATGGATAAATAAAACAGTTATCGTAAGTTTTATACTAACTAACATACTACTTTGTACTAAATAACACGGGCATGTGCCTAGCATGGTGGTCGAAAAATCCCCAATTTATGTAACAAACTATCAAATCGAATAAAGAAAACTTAAAAAAAAAATAAAAAAACTATTATGAGCATATTATGAGAAATTTTATGGAACTCAAATCCTTGACAAATCGAATCGTCGCGTCATCGTAATCGTATTACTGTTGTTGTGTTACGTGAACCGCTGTTACGTTATGGACCGATCAACATGACCGTTTTATGGCTGGCAATTTGCAATCAAAATAAATTGTTATTAGCTATAAATACGAAACATCGAATAGAAAATTTAATAGAGAAATTGTTTATATTTTTTTAGGTATTGTTTATGAAGGTTTATTTAACATCTGAATACCTCTGTTTTGCATAGCTATTGTGAAAAAAAAATCCAAGTTAATGCAAATATGTAAAAAACTGACAAAATTAATTGAAAATAGCTTGGAAAAATGATAATTCATAAAGAAATCCGTAAGAAGCGATGCGAATCTCCATGCAGAATATACATGCAAAAGCATTTTATGTTTTTATAATGAGGAAATTCACGCAGAAGTTATTTTTAAACGATACATATTGTAGGAAAATGTTTATTATTTAGGTACTACGGTTCACATTGTGCAATATTTTGTTATCACTTATATACTATTTTTCAAAGGCTTAAAATAAGTTAAAAATAAACACGATAGTGTTATCTTGGTAATGCAATGCATTTATTATCTTTTAATTACCCACTATTTGCATCACGATGAACTGTGCACTATTTGCATGCATTACCAGAGAGCTATTTAAAAATAAAATAAACACGATTTTTGTATTGTTTTGCTGTCTTGAGGGGCGTTATACGATAGAACAAATAGTTTTTTTTGTATGTTTATGAATTATTTTTTAAATTTTTATTTATTTAAAAGACTTTTACATTCTATTTTATAAGGGGTTTGAATCATTGTTATTGTAAATACTACTTAATTAAAACAACAAACAAAATAAAATTTTATGAAAAAATGTAGCACTAAAGCATAAAATAAAATAAATTTGGTAAAAATGTGAACGCAGACTAAGAATCCTCAAAAATAGATATTTAATATATTATGTATTTAAAAACAAAAATTGTTTCGAAAAAAATGAAAATAGAATTAGCAAAAGGACTAATAATATATTTTACACCCCTCAAATCAATACCAAATTAATGCAAACACATAGCAGTTTTATTGGTCCTCGGACATTTAATCTTATACCAAAACACATTCAAACGACAGATAAAATATCACTCTACATAAAAGAATTAAAATTATGGCTTTATTGTGCAGATGTTAAAACACTTTTGCTATAAATTCTATGGTAACCTTAATGCATCACTTTTCATTTTAATTCAAACTCATATAACTTTTTATAACTTATAACTCTTGTTAATTGTATTTACTGATGTATGCATTTTTGTTTATATTACCCACGCACAGGCAGTGTCTTTGTGGGTTCCCATTACCTACTTTTTACTTTACGAAGATTTAATTATTCCTAACTTTTGATTTATTTGTTTCTTATATGTGTATGAAATTATGTAAAAATGTATTTTGAAATGTTTATAATAATGGGAAAAAATAAAGATAAAAAAAAAATATATAACAAAAATAGTAGAAAGTAAATATGTTGATTTTTGTTTAGATAAATAAAAATATTGGAATGAGAACATTTATATTGATCTCTTTTTATGTGAATACCTCGCAAGAGTCCCAGCGGCTCCCGTCTGGAGCCAGTGAGACTTTAGCATCCCCAATTGGGGTAAGTTGTGAGGCTGAAGGTGGTGGAGAGTGGAAGGAGATGGAGAAGAGGAAAGTGGGCAAGTACCTGGCTATTCAGATCTAATCACAAAACACGGCTAAAGCCATTTCAAGCAGCGTTTTAATTCTGAATTCTTTCACGAGTGCCATACTAAGAGAATCTTCCACTCTGGAACGTGTCGCAAATATACTATATATTATTTTTAAATGAGCAAAATTAATCAAATAACATTTATTTGTGCACGCTGGGATTCGATCCCGCGACCTTCGGATTGTGAGTCAAGAGACTGACCCCTCGTCCACGGCGGCCGTTTTTAAAATGAAAAATATCTCCCAGATCAGAATATTTATTAATCGGGGAATTTTAATAAGCCAGTGTCATGGTGTTGTTAAAGTAAAATGGTAATAAATGTCGGCATTATCTTTCGGGTATATGGATGTTGATTAATTGAAGCCATTCAGGACAATCAGTGTGTTTTAATGCGAAACACAAAGAATATTAGAGTCTCACCTTGAATTCTATTACCTTTAGTCTCACCTAATTAATTGAAATCTATTGAGTGCTTTTATTATTACCGTGGCGATCCACGACTACGATACCGTGACGGCACAAAAAAAGCAATAAACATACTTACATTCCTTTTCACAATAATGCTGCAGCTCTTTCAAAAGATGAGATACACAACTTACCTAGGTCTGTTTCCTCCAAAGGAGTAAGTAATATTTTTTGCATCTCTCTCACACACCGCACTGTGACGTCTCCATAGACACAATACTACTGTAGTCAAACAGACACCAAGTACACTCCCAAAATTTCAAACGGGGAAGAACGTTCTTCCCCGTTTGAAACCAAACGTAGCGAATCACTTGGAGTGACCTATGGCATAGGTGTTGGTTATCCAAAAAATGGTTTCCGGGGCGACGGTACCTATACCCGCCTACCAAATTGAAAGCAATGCAATACAATCATTATCATACATCTCCCTCACACGTGTAAAGAAAATGAAACGCAATTCCCTTCGCCGTAGCTGAGCCGTAATAAGATATGCAAAAGAAAAAAGTAGTACTTTGGAGGAAACAGACACACGAATTTTGAGTGTCTCATCTTTTGTCTGACCATTATTTGATGTGTAGGAAAGAGCTACAGTATTATTAGGATAAAGAACGTACATTTTATTATTTTGTGTGCCGTCACGGTACCGTAGTCGTGGATCGTCACGGTAATCAAAAAGCGCCCATTGGATTCGTGCGAAATATACGTCTAATTTATTAAACGATGAGATTTGAATCAAGGCACGTTGCTCGGCACACCCAAACGTCTAGTATAGTAGTTTATCAGAATTAAAACCGATGGCTTTCTGTGGCGTTAATGAAACACAACCTGGTGATAAAACTTAAATTAGAATATAAATAATACGACGTACGACACCCAGCCATGGCAGAAGTGGGTTGAAACAGCTGTAAACCGAGGATTTTATGAATAATCAATATGGTTTGCTTGTGCCTGATAGTCTGTTCGTAAGCAGCGCCAGGTTGGCTGAAAGTCTTTGTGGAATAGAAACACCGGGCGCATTCTCTAAAAGAAAAAAAGGTTTCGATTGAATGTTAGAATTTCTATTATGTATTTTAACAAGAATGCGGTTGCCATTATTAATTAGCTAGTGTAGAGGCAGAGCGTTACCCAGCGTTGCCTGTTTCATTTAAAATTTTGTTACGGAGAAAAAATTATATGTTCTGTTAAAGATTCTTGTCTCAATTGATAGAAATAAGACGGTAAAGTTCGCTTTGCGAGACCCTCAGATATTATCAATTAAACGTACGAATTTCAGTACTCGGTGCATGGATGCGTGAGTTGAAATTGTATTCCTGCACGGTGCGTAAAATTTTTAGAGTTTTTTAATTTTCAAAATTAGAACTGATAAGTATGAATCGGTTCTGCGACTTTTCATACCGCGACAAAATACCCCCCGACAAAAATCCCCGACAAACCATCCTACGGACAAGACATCCTACGACAAAATATCTTACGGACAAAATATCCCTCAACAAAATATCTACTAAAACCTCATCTAACCTAACCTAACATTAGTTTATTATTATTTATTTGAAATGTGTATTTCTTTAGTTTAAATGTAAACAGATGCTTATCAGATGTTGTAATTTTTCAAACTTTGCTGCTAACATTCGAAAATCAAATTTCTTCCTTTGTAAGGCAAATATTTTTTTAAAACATTTTTATTCAAAAGGATTTCGGAACACTTTCGTGCTTGTAAACTTGGCCACCCTGACAAATCGGCAATCGCCGAGCACTTAATCGAAACCGGCCATTACTTTGGATTTGTTCCTGAAGTCCTGGGAAGACCCAAAACTTACAGAGCACGCCTAATTACGGAGGCAATTGAAATCCATAAAAACCCCATCAATATTAACAGAGACGACGGAGCTAAGCTCAATAGTTCTTGGTATCCAGTAATTGACGGCTACACCAAAGCTAAACGCAAAAAAACAATGCTGAATTTTTTCTAACACCAGCTCGTAGAGAAATGGAGCTGGCAGCACGGTATCGCTTCGACACACATAAGTAAACACTCTCACCAATATCATTTGCTCATCTGCCCTGATGATGGACACTGTAACGCTGTCCGAAACGTTGGCTAAAGAAGAAGGTAGCGGAACACGGCATAACACCCCAAAAATAATAACAAAAATTGTGTTTTGTTTTAAATTTTGATTCATTCTTCTTTTCGCTATTAAGGCTCCATGGCAAGCGTTGTAAAAGAAGAAGATGGTTTGAAAGGGTGGAAGGGGACTCGTTTAAAATAGGGAAAAAAGTTCTCGACAACTGCCTACGTTGCAATTAAAGATACACCGTGGATTTTTTCATACCTATAACACGTTAAATAAGAGAAAAAAATTTAAATAATTTTCGGAGCATACTAAACCGATTTTTTACTACCAAGGGAATTTAATATAATTACTTTTTCGGATCAAAAAATGTATATAGATATTATCTTCAAATATAACGTTTATTTTTTAGGAAGTTCAACACTAAAAGTGTTCAAGAGATATGTTATAAATCGGTAGAAATTCGGATTGCGAGAGCCTAAAACATCTCATTGTACCAAATGTAAGGCATCGTACTAAACGGTAATGGGCGTTTTCATTCTGCGACAAAATATCCCCAACAAAATATCTACTTAAACCTAACCTAAAAAAACTAACCTCACCTAACAAAAAATAGGACAAAAATAATACAGACATCCTGTAAAGACAATAAATTATTGTTCAAAAATGTAAAATGGGACAAAAATAATATAGACAACAATAATTTATTGTCTTTCTGATATCTGTATTATTTTTGTCCCATTTTTTTGTTAGGTTAGTTTAGGTAAAGTTTTAGTAGATATTTTTTTTGGGGGATATTTTGTCCGTACGATATTTTGTCGAGGATATTTTGTCGCGGTATGAAAACGCGTCGAACCCTACCAAACTAGTTAGATATTTAATGCAGTTACTTTTATCAAAATGGATAACTAAGATAACTTAAAAATAATTCTAAACCAATAAATATAAATTATTTCTTTTTAATTGACTTATTCTGTACATTTCTCCGACCCTGCTAGTATGTCTGCTACGTGATAAAAACTAATTATTCAGTGTTCTTATGATTTGGTTAAAATTTAAAAAATAAATTAACATATGTAAATTGACAAGTTTTTAAATTTAAAAATCGCACACAACAAAACTGTTTAATATGCATATCAGTTGTGAAATATGAAATACACAATATTTGTTTTGGCTACAAAAAATAGTAGTTTCTATTTTGTGAACTTGAACTTGATTTCTAAAGCACTGGTTATTAAAAACTAGCAGACCCGGCCACACGTTGCTGTGGCTAACGAAACACAACGCCATTACCCTACTTTTATAACCAACGTTCGCTACGTTTGGTGATTTAGCAGGGGTGCCTGGGTTCATAGGGTGAGGTTTGTCTAGGTCTTGGAGGCGGATGACCAGGACACACTGAACTCCAGTTTCCTACCCACCCCTTAAATCCTTTTCCTTCCCAGAACTCTCCCATCCTTCCTTTCTTTAAAAAACCCTCCACACAGCATCACCAAAGATGACATAGGCCCTAAGGGAAATTATTTTCCTCAGGGCCTCCTGTGTGGAGCTCACGTAAAAAAAACGCTATCTGTTAATTTGCACACATATCAAAACCTCATCGCTCGCTCGCCAGCCTGCTGCCCGCTGCCTGAATTGAATCTTTGAATTTATCGGCTTTTCTCTAGTATAATATTCATGTATTTTACATATAAACCTTTCTCTTGAATCACTCTATCTATTGGTGAAAACCGCATGAAAACCCGTTGCGTACTTTAAAAGATCTAAGCGTGCAGACAGCGGGAGCGTCTTCATTTTTATACTACGTAAAGATTAGTTTTTTAGATTTTCACGGCAAAAAGTATTTTCGTTATTTGTTTTTGGGGTGTTACGCCGTGTTGCGCTACCTTCTGCTTTAGCCAACGTTTCGGACAGCGTTACAGTGTCCATCATCAGGGCAGATGTCACATTTCACCACTAACAAGTACACAATTACACATCTGCCGCATGATGGACACTGTAACGCTGTCCGAAACATTGGCTAAAGAAGGAGGTAGCGCAACACGGCATTACACCCCAAAAACAAATAACGAAAATATGCAAAGATTGTTCATAGGATTATTTACCCGAAGAAACTGAAAAAAACCTGCAAACCATACTCGTCTTACATCGATAATTTAAAAAAGAAATCTTTTAATAAGCAGTGATTTCATCATAGTGTATTTTTAGAGAAATATGTTTATGTCTAAGCATTTTACATCTTGCGTGCAAGGTACCTTACACGAATACGTTTTCCGCTCTGCACTGCTATAGAAACCTCAAATAAACGTATATAGACCCCATTACATAAAAGTACAGTTTACATGGGTACCTGTTGCTCTCTTCAGCAGGTGAATATCGATTCCATCGCATGCCCATGTAGTATGGGCGGGTCACCCATAACAATTTATGTGAAACGGAGAACATAAAATGTAATCGTCTAGTTTCTCTTGTAGACACAATTGGCAGAATAGATTAGACTGTATTTTTGCATGTTGTTTCGTAGAATGGGTAATCGTCGTATCAAGAACAGGGAAGTTTCTATTTTGCCGTAAATATATTTTTTTGAATTGGTATCAATAATAATTTATTATGTTTTAATCAATGACTAAACAAAATGCTTATGAGAAGGACTTGGCGTACGGATCCAAATACTCTGTCTGTCTAATTCTGTCCAAACGGTTATACACAAATGACAGCGGTTTCCTTGGTGACCGGACAACTCAGAACCTCCTCAGAAAAGTCATTAAAAGTGATGATAAAATATTTAAAAAGTTGGTTAAATAGGTTACATTAGGTTAGGGTTAAGGGTTATTTTAAAATTATTTTTTCATAGCTTTTCAAAGAGGTTGAGTTGACTTGTTTTTAATTTGGCTTGGAACCGGTTTCCATGGTTATTATTCAGTTTATGTGATAAGTAATAAATATTGGTTTCATCTTGGCCGCAATTTTTACATAAACGTTTTTTTAAGTGAAAAATTCTTTAGCGCCGTTGTGATTTGAAACTCGACCAGGCGATTGGTCTCCTCTTTGTGCGGTGCTTTGTAGCCTCCCACTCTTGTCTTCTTTAAAAACCGCACAAGAGTTCCAACTGTACCCAACCGTTTGGAACCAGGAGACTATGACATCTCCAACTGGCGTATTTTGTGAGATTGAAGGTAAGTGGGGAGGGAAAGGAGACGGGAAAGAGGATGATGAGGAAGTACCTGTCTTTCAGATCTGGTAACCAAACACGGCTAAAGTCATTTCAAGCAATGTTTCTATTCTGAATGGTGATCTTACACCAGGGCGATTCTAACAATATCTTCCACCTTACATACTATTTCACACGAATAAACCGTGAAATTACACAAAGCAATCAATAAAATTTACTTACGCACGCTGGGATTGAAACTTGCAATCCTCAGATTGCTATTCGAGAGCTTTACCCCTCTAACTGATATCTCAAAAACCAAAGCTTGTTTGATTTCGGCATAGAGGGAGATCTGTGATTGTCTGGCGCAATTTTATGGACGATATTCCAATATAGACTTCCTCAATAAAGAGTTCATTGAAATGTTTGGATAAGTCTGTCGGACCAGTTCAACTATCGGGGCTCCATAAAAGCTTGAGTACACCTGGATTCCAAGAAACTGGTCGTATTGTGTAGCGCAAGCAGATTCTTCAATAGTGACTAGCTGCTAACCTTTTACAAACCTCAAGTACGCCCAACAATTGAATTTGGAAGCCACCTCTGGGCTGAAGTCCCAAAATTTTCAAAAACCTTCTTAATTCTGACTTGGTTTATCAAGCAAAGGAGGGTGGTCTGTCCGTAGAAAATCCGTCATTAACAGACCGATTGCAATTTGTAAAGCAGTCGCAATGTAGGCATTCTGAGTCTGTTTTAAAGGCATTTAATCGAGCTTGCTCTTAGGAGCTAGCAGCATTGATCTAATACATAATGCTTAGAACTTAATACTTAATACTTAGTGCTTAGTACGTAATACTTAATATTTAGTACTTACACAGTACGTAATACTTAATACTTAGTACGTAATACTTAGGGGCCATCCCTGTCACACATCGTCACATCTGTGAGACCCCCTCCCCCCTAGTGTGACGTCACATATTTTGCAATTTTACATTTTTTCGTTTACATTTAAGTTTTGCGTTTCAATAATTTAGATTTTTACATGTGACGTCACAGAGGTGATGACCCCCCCATACCCCTTGTCACACAATGTCACACTTTTCTACACCCCCCTCCCCCCTTAAGGTGGATGGATGGCCCCTTAATACTTGGTACGTAATACTTTGTACTAACAAAACAATGGTCGAAAAATATGTACTTAATACCCTGACTTAATACTTAAAAAGTAATACTAGATATTTTAATTAATTACGAAATATTGTTTTAATTATAAGTACTTAAAACTTAGTATTTAAAATCTACTTAATACTTAGCAATTCATACTCAGTACTAAATACTTGGTACTTAAAACGTAGTGCTTAACACATTGTTCTTAATTGTTAGTACTTACTAAGTACTTAATAATTAAAACATAGAAAGTAAGAATTATCACAATTGTGCTAAGAAAAACAATTTTATAGATTTTAAATAGACGGGCCAGCTATAAAATAATTTCTTTATCCATCATACTTTATTTTTTCTTCTTGCTACATGAAAACATCAATACTTAAGTACCACAAAAAATACAATAATACTCGTTAAGATTAAAAAATGGCGGAAGGTAAATTACTGGGCACAAAGAGGTCACCAGGCTACATCATCATTAGTTATATTTGTTACTGACATTGAGCACCTTCCAGTAATTTGATGGAGATTGGAATACAACGGAGGTTACTTTTAACGCCAAGTCGTTTTCAGCACTCAGTGACAAATGGACGCCATTCGACATTAAACCGTAGTAATTAGGTTACGAAAATGAAACCAAATCTTATTATGTTCTCACTTATCGTGGATTATGGATGTGATTATATTAAAAGCCCGTTAGTAAGCGCTAAGGGAAGTAAGTAAATACGAATGTTAGAGGGAGCGTGCTAATATTAAAAACGATTATTTAAGAAGGAATAACCATGCAGTAAAATAAATCAATAAATTATTTGGGAAACCTACTTTTCAGAATTTTAATTTTAGTTCAAATAAAATCATTAATAAAAAGATCCACGTCCTAGTTTTGTGACGAAAATACTTCAGTTTGTCTATTTATTTAAGGTCAAACTGAAATATTAAAAAAAAATTACATTCTTATTTTCCTTAGACATTATTGAAAAATTATAAATTCTTATGATCAAACAATAATTACATTAAGAATATATTTTTAATTGTTTTATTATCACGAGTTTGAGCATTTTTGAATGTTGGTATTTATCAAAGCAAATTTGGAATGAAATAAAATCGATATTGAGTGATTATGTTAAAATCCTGGTATGGAGAATAATTAATCTTTCTCATCGGAACCGCCCTGTACCGTTGCAAAGGTACAATCGCAAGATCATCGTTCGAAAAAATTTAAATTCTTGGACGCTGGTTAATGGCTCTTAAGCTCCAAGTTAGTAGAGTTGTGAAAGCTTCCCGGACACAACCTCCTTCATTCTTCTGCGCTCCTGACTAAAGCTCGCTCCAGAACACCTCACTAAGTAGTACTCTATATTCTGCTGACGCGTGTCCAAGGTCACATGTCTAGACTAATTAACACTACTCCTCTTTCGGTTCTTTGTCGTCAATCGGACACGTAAATTTATTAATTTTGATATGGTGACTCTAATGAGTCACAATGTATATAATTTATTGTTCGAGGAAAATTCGCTTACCGTAATTCACCGACCACAATTTTATTCATCATTATTTGTCATTATATTTGGAATTGTGCGTATTTTTACCGAAATAATCATCATCAAACAGTATTGATAGCTCAGAGACTGTACGGTTTCATTTTATTTGAACTAAAATTAAAATTGTGAAAAGTAGGTTTCCCAAATAATTTATTGATTTATTTTACTGCGTGATTATTTGATTTGAAATGTATGTTGTATAATACAAAGTTTTGTTTGAAAATTTAACAAATCTGCCAACGACCTACGGTAAAACCTTATTGTACTAAAAATAAACATATTTTCTCTAAATTTAAAAAATAGCTTCACTAGATAAAAGAATAGTCTTTCGAAATCAATTTATAGTTTTTTGTGAAAAAGAGTCAATACGTCTAAAAGTTGATTTAAAAATGACATATTTCCGGTTTTGTCTGGTTATTCCGTCTTAAAGTGAAAATTTTCCAATGGACTTGACAGAGATCTCACTTGAGATTAATATCTAAAACTTTGAATACTTTTACTTTAAAAAAGTATATTGGGATGTAGTTATTGATAGGTTAAGAAGGATAAGGGGAAAAAGTTAAGCAATCGGGTTTGAGTTATATAATATTGACATTTTGTTTTTTGAAGAGTTTTATTAAATGTACATTTGTTACTTAAATTTAATTTTTCTACGACCGGTTTCGATACAACCGTATCATTCACGAGCAGAATTAAAACTTTAATTCTGCTCGTGAATGATACGGTTGTATCAAAACCGGTCGTGGAAAAATTAAATTTAAGTAACAAATGTACATTTAATAAAACTCTTCAAAAAACAAAATGTCTAGAAATTGTTACGTAGTTAATGCCCAAGAAATACAAAAAATATAATATTGAAACCTCAAGTCGTCCCTTAGTTTCATCACGTTTTCAATTTTGGAGGCGGTTTTTATATTTTTTTTATTTATTTAAACATTGTTTTAGAAAATAATGTGTCCATAGTGTGGTACACCGTTCTGAGGTCACATTGTACATGTTTTTCTGTTTGAATTATAAGTTAATACCTATTTTAAAATATTACAAGAGGAAAATTATAAAATTATATCCCAAAGAAAGCACAATACAAGCCTTAATCTTTATTTGATTGCAAAATTGTATCTACGTTCTTCCTTCCCAAGTCCATAATCCATATTTTAATTCTTGGATAATTGGATAATCAATGCCCCTGCCGTAGGTTACTCCAAGTGGTTCGCTACGTTTGGTGACTTAGTAGGGGTGCCCAAGTTCATGGGATAAGGTTTGCCTAGGTCTTGGCGGCACATGCGTTCGTCCACACACTGCGCGGCGGGCCGGATCGGGAGAGACTGGTTGATGGAGACATTTTACCTCCAGCCAGACTCTCTTGATCCATCGCCTTGTACCGCAGTGGAAGGGATGGATTCTGGATCCTGGACACATCGACCCCCAGATTCCTACCCTCCCCTCACACCCTTCCCTCCCCAGAACTTTTTCTCCTTCCTATTCCTAAAAAACCCTCCACACAGCATCCCCAAAGATGACATAGGCGCCGAGAGGAATTATTCTCCTCAGGGCCTCCTGTGTGGATCTAATGTAAAAAAAAAATGTCTTATTTTACTTAACATACTTGGAATATCTGAATTTGAAGGGCCGGACGCGATGTCAATAGGTCGCAAAATTAAGATTGACATATTTTTACATTTTTACGAATTTACTTGGAATATCTGAATTTGAGGGGCCGACCGCGACCGTAATCAGCTTTACGTTATAATTTAAACATGTTACTAACAATAGATATAAACAAATAAATAATTTTTTATAGTTACATAATCTCATCGAGAACGAGTCATCTGACGAGCTTCAGCAATACAACAGATATTCACCCATAAAACCAATATACGGCAAAAAAATTTTTAGGCCGTGATATACGTAAAGAAAGAATGTTTTTATAACGAAAACCTTCTCGAAAAGTGAGATTGTTTTTCTGGAAGCTAAGGAATTTTCAACACATCTTCTAATAATATTAAGAATGAACCTCTGTAGAAAATATTTTTAGTGGAAACATATTTGTGAGCTTTTGAAAAATCAAATAATAATATATTTTGGTAGAAAGCAGTCACTTTGTGTTTGACATATTAACTGAAATAAAATCTTAAAAAAACTTTGTAACCACGAATAATTTTTTTAATTTTTTGAATACCGACCGGTTTCGCTTAACACAAGCATCTTCAGGGTATAAAATCAAACTGATAAAAATATATACATTGTGTGAGCTTATATATAAATATATACAGAATGAGAAAAAACGTAATATAAAGTAACAGTGAGAAAGTGAAATTTAAATCTTACATAGTAGTAGAGAGAAAGACGGATGATATCTAGACGGAGTTATCATATCGGCAGAGACCAAACGTCACACGAACAGGTGATTAATGAACAAATAATAATATATTCTTTTTCAAACCTTGCAAATTCACTTTGTGGCGTCATTATTAATAAATGAAAACAAATAACTTTGTGTACACCACTATTTTTTATAAATAGTGGTGTACACAAAGTTATTTGTTTTCATTTATTAATAATATATTCGTTTAGTGAGACTGGCATCCCCATCTGTGGTATGATGTGGGACTGAAGATAGTGGAGAGGGGAAGTAGATGAGCAAGAGGGAGGTGGGGAAGTGTGTGGCTATTCATATCTAGTCATCTGACACGGCTAAAGTCATTTCAAGTAACGTTTCAACTCTGAAAGGTAGTTTTACACCGGGGCGGCACTGAGAATATCTTCACTCTGGAACGTGCCGCAAAAATACTGTATCTTCACCCTTGCACTGTGCCAAATATTGTCATTGTCTCGGTAGGCTGTTGGGGTAGGCTCTTCTCGTTCTCAGGCTATAATATCTTCTTCGGTTCTGGGTATCGCTTTCATCCAGGCCGTTTCTCTTTAATATTTTTGAGCATCGAGTCATCCATGAGTTCTCTGGTCTTCCTCTGGATGACTGTCAATGAAGCTCCATAGACATTGCCTGCTTCACTGTGTGGTCTGGTGGTCTCCGTCTTATGTGCCCACTCCATCTCAACCGTCGTTTCTTCAGCTTACTGTTTTATGTCCGTGACACCCAGGCTACCAAGAGTGTGTAAACTTTTAATCCTATTTTTTAGTGAAAATATACAAAATATAGAATAAATTTAGCGCAAATAATATATTATTTTAAATGAATAAATTGTGAAATAAAGTAAAGCCGGAATTCAAACCCGCGACCTTCGGATTGCTAGCTAGATTTCAAATAATAATAAGTAAGGACACTTTTATACCCAATATTTTACTTATTTTTATTAGATTGTCTTGACATGTTGGTAAGATTATTGGCCTTTCTTAATTGGATTGGATTCCATAAAACCATTTTCAAGGAGGAAACGGCCTGCCTGAAATTTTCATTGCGTTTCCATTTGGTTTCACTATTTGATGTAATAACGATCTTTATTTCGTCTTGAACTTATGAAATATCCACGCCATTAATTTTCTTGATCGATTGCACAAATTTTGATGATAGTTTTTGAGAGGGTCGACATCCCTTTGATGATTACGATCATTGGCACGGAAATAGTCTCCATATCTCCACTGCAACTCTTTTACTAACTTCAGTGAACTATATGATACATTCACACCTTTCCTATTTCTATTTGTATCTGGGGCTTTGCCTGAAATAAACTGATTGCTTGTGGTTCAAAACCGAGCTTTCAGAAATATTTTTGGACTTTCATGGAACACTCATGTCAGAGACATCTATTCAGTTTCCGATATCTGTCCAATCACAATACTTCCTATAAATGAAATCACAAGCACCCTTCTACAAATTACTCAACAATCAACTCACACTAAAATCAAGTCATTTTACAATTAAGCACATCCACAACCACAATACTGGAAATAAGAATAAAATTCGCGTCCTTCAAACACGCACTACAAAACATGGGATAAAATCTCTGAACTAAATTGCCTGCACACTATATAATTTACATCCAGACATGTACAAATCATCCAGCAAAATTAAAAAAAATCAAAGAATATTTTTAAGAACATTTAAAATGAAAACGTGCAATTTTCTAGTAATGTTTTGATCTAGCCTGAATCCTTTTCTCTTCCCTTTATTTTTAATCATCCATATTTGTATGTCCTTATTTTTTTTTCCTTATTTGTTTTCTCTTTTTGTTTGTTCTACTTAACCTGTCTTTTATTTTTATTCTGTACTGTATGTGAAACTTATATTTATGATATTAAAATACCTTTGTAAAATCGTACCTATTTCCTCCCACTTATGAATTTTAAGTTCCTCCCGTCCTAAAATGAGTTTCGTAACTCATCAGTATTGCCGTAGCAAAAAGTAAAATCATAAAAAAAATTAAAAATCATGCCATTGGCCCATTGTCTATTCACAATGTTACATAAAAGTATTTGTAACAAGGTGAGTGCACCCCCTTATACACACTTTATTTATGATCTCGGTCTCTGGCACCTCTTGTGCTTGCCCATTGACATTTGGGCATCGGTTATATTGTGAGGTTATATCAAATCAGGAGATTTGAAAATAAAGCCAGCCATTATTTGTGCTACAGCCGAGAGCTCTGGACGGTCCTCTCGACTGTGGCAGAAAAAAAATGCTGTATCATTACCTAGTACCTAATGTTGAATCAATGGTTCGTCGTGACATCACCATAAAGCTGAATAGGCTAGTTTTAATTTACGAAGATACAAATTAATATTGAGCATTACATTAAAATTATATAGTCAAAATAAATTATCCCACTCTATGAGTACAGATGACGATGTTGGCCTACATTTATTGAATACAAGATTGTGCCAGCAAAAATATAATTGATTCCAAGTTCCATCGCCCTCTGTTGAACTACAACACTTTGAAGCGGTCTTGAGAAATTCCTCCATCCAGGTCATTGGCAGTCATCGGTTCTCAGCCTAGAGAATTTGATAATTCAACATATTATAAGTAAAACGAAGTTGGACATTTTCATTGGTCAACGTTTATAACGGTTATCAACCTATTATAATGAAAAAAAATAGCAGAATGCGACAATTGAAAATTTCCAGTTGCTTTTTTGTTTATGACGGCAGTATAATTGAACATTGGCTTCTTGAATTTATTGGTTTGAGTAGCTGTTTGTGTTGTTATTTAGCAAGTCATACTTGTAATGAGTCACTGTGAATGAATTATGTACTGCCGCAGAGTTAGCAAGTGTAATCACAAGTAAGTTCCTAAAGTTAATAACTCGTGCTTACATAAAGTCAGTGTGAAGTGAACCACCTTATTATTATTACAACAGGCAGTCTTAATTCCCCTGAATAAGGACATGCTCATTTACAGGCTCGCCGAGGCATATAATTCTCAGACGGGGACGGGAGGTGCAGGCACGTAGGTGGAAGGTATTCCTTATAACGGACATAGGTGAAATGATAGAGGAAGCCAAAGAGAGTCGTTAGTATTTCTGTGCCAATGATGTGAAATGCATTTTTAATTAAGCTATTTAAAACAAATACTTTTTGTGCTCGAAATTAGCTAAATTGAAATATCAAAATTATATTCGTATATTCAAGAATATTGACTGCTCCCAGGAATATACCTGTTTATTGTTTATTCATGTAGTTTCATCTTCTTTCAATAGATGCCGATAGCATAGTTAGTAATACGAAGTTTTGCTATATCCCAACAGATGGCAGTTATGTATGATATCCGAAGAGTATAGTGTAGTCGGGAAACACGCCAAACGCGCGCCCAACATATGTACACCTATTTATAGGTTGAAATTTGTCACATGAGAACGGGTCGCTTCTTCGACTCGTTGACGGCCTTTCTGTTCTCCTTCCTATATGGGTCTCTTCTCACTTCTTGTGTTCACTTCAATGTTCACTCCTTTAGTCACTCCTTCCTCTGCTCAAAAAGAGCTCTCCACACAGCATTTCAGAAAACATAGGCAATGAGCGAAATTATTTTCCTCAGGGCCCTATGTGGAGTTATGTAAATAAAAAAATCATCTACCGTTGTTCGTGTCTTAGGTACGAACGGTTACGATGATTGTCGAAGGCATCGACGAGTTGGCAGGCACCCCATTTGCTTTGTATTTTAAAAATAGAAACTAGGTAACAAAATTACTTTATTTTAATTATTATTCTGTATTTGAAATATGTATTACTTTTGTCTAAATTTTTGACAGAGGTAATTTTTCAAGTATACTAACTTTCATTCGAAAGGTTAATTTCTGTTCATCTATTAAATTGGCGATGTTTGTTTTGAAAGGCTGTTAATCCCGAGACAAAGTTCTTTTGTTAATACCTAAACTTCACAAATGCGATATTTATATTATCCGATGATTTTTTCGGGAGTCTGCGCTAGTTAGCTGACAATTTGGAAGGCCGGGTATGGATAACGTCGCCCCGGGAATCATTTATTGAATAACCAACATTTTAGCCATGTGCCCACATTATATGTTTACATTTTTTTAATGTGTCTGAGTTGGTTCACAGCAATTGGAATAAAACGGAGAGAAAAATGAGATGCCACCAACAGAAATTGTGAGATTTTAAAGTTAATCTAATCTTCATATTGTGTCCGCCGTCCAGAGTTCCAGAGTATTTTCCGTGCAACTTTCTCAGGCAAATAACTTAAGTCTATTCCTCCCCGACCTGCGACGTAGTTCCATTATAAGTTATTCAGGAAGAGGCTCGTTCCTCAATAACCCGGGAGCGGAGACACCCCAAGTATACAAAGGAGAAGTTGCAGCAAAATTCAAGTCCTTTGAATAATTGAAATCGATCTCGCGACATACAATACAAACCCTTTGACCCGCAGGCACCAATTTTGTTTACTTTAGAAAATGGGTTCAACGTGAAACGGCTTATTACGACAACGTATGCAATTATGCAAGCCCAATTAACACATTTGACTTAAAAGCTTAATGGACCTATGTTAGAAAATGGAAACTAATCTATTATAATATTAATTAAGATCTCAAGAATCAATTGTCAATTTTTTTTAAAACATGTTTTTAATTTTTTGTTCGCCATTTGTTTCTACACATTTATAAAATATTTTTTTTTACATCATTTTAAAATATGAAATAAGACATAAGTAATTTAAATTACGCATAAAGTTATTCTAAAATTAAAATCAAATATTCTTCAATATTCTTAAAGTTAACAGATGTCGTTCATTAATATTAAAAATGGATACATTTATCCAGGACACTGACGAGATTGCATTTAGTTCGGGGAGAATCTTGCAATCATGCATAAAAATATCAGCCAATAAAATATGCTTTATGGAAAATGAAGATAGTTGGTGGTTCTTGGTCAAGGTATATACCAAAGGGGATTAGGATCGAATTAGCTCAGTGGTTAGAGCAGAGCTCCGGTACAAGGGTTCAACTCCTATGAATTCGCGACGATTGCGAACTAGATTCATCTTTTTCTGGCCTTCTGTATCAAATTTTCCTTCAAATATTGCCTTCGGTGATAAAAAGGTAAGTATATAAATAAAACATATAAATAAATAATGGGAGACTGCTAGGACACCACCTGTTTGCGGTAACCCGACAGTTGATCCGCCAACAGTTGGCCCCCCGAATGAAATTTTATTATATTTTTTATGCATTATTTACCAATTTTAAATTTAAAATCGACTTCAGAAATATCACTTTTATTGACTTTTCTGAGGTGGTTCTGTCGGTTTTCTGAGGTGAGTTGTCCGGTCACCAACCAAAACTACAACTAGACTATATTTTGCTTATGTTAGAAGTCAGCTTGAGTACAATTCTCCCAACTGGAATCCATATACAAGTTGTTGAAAGAATACTCTTGTACAAGCTACAGGTATAATACTCATGTATAAGCTATTGAAAGAATACAAAACAAATTCTTAAGTTTTCTAAAATGAGTGTTTCAGCAATTATGTTGAACTATAATACTCTGTTAAATGATACAAATATGCTCAAATTGTCAGACGGAAGAATTTCCACTGACTTGGCATTTTTATATTGAATTCTAAATGATTGAGTTGATAGTCCGGTATTGCTTGAACTGATAAGCTTCCGGATTCCACAACGTAATATCAGAAGTCAGGATTTATTTCAGTGCAGAAATTCTGGGACTACCATATGTGTCCCTCTTTGCCCAGAATACTAATGGAGGGAAATAATTATACCAAGTCAGTGGACATCTTCAATTTACCTTTAATACCAATTTACCTTTTTACCTTTAATACTAATTTAATTTACTAATATAATTTACCTTTAATACCAATTTACCAATTTACCTTAATTTACCTTTACCAAATATAAAATATTTTTACTGAGGCAATTCAATTATGTACAATAAATACTGTATATTTCTTACGTTCATGACATGTGTAAAAGCCCCGAAAAAGGGCGTTAATAAATAAATAAACAATTTACCTAAGATAAAATCTTTTTTTTTTAAATTACGATATAAAAACATGGGTATGTAGTATGTATGTAAATATTATAGTTTAAAGTGAAATGTATATAAATTAAATATAATTGACTAGCCGACGAATTCACTATCTGCTAGTAAACTCGTTCATTGTGAAATCTGCTAGTTAGCCAGTAAATATGATTACACTGAGTGAGTTTACTAGCAGATAGTGAATTCGCAGGCTAGTAGCTTGTAAACTCGCTCAATGTAATCGAGTTATTAGAATTTCTAAAAGTCTTTCCTATGTGAAAAGAAGTTGTTACAATCGTTACAAATTAATTAAAGACGCCAGATTTGTTAAAAAAATACCCTTGTCCCTCTTATTTAATATATAAAAAAAAATTTATTAGTATGAAAAGTTGGTTGGATAGTGTATTTATACATATTTCATAATTTGCAGCATAAATAATTTACGGATATTACATAACAGTTGGTTCGTGTATATTTGTGTCTGTCCAAGTAATAATTCTACTTCTTATTTATATATACTATGGTCGATCAGCTGTTGAAGACAACGTAGGTATGATAGGGTTTTTTCAGGCATCCATTACTGTGTGATGCGGCTTCACATCACGTCGACCCCATAAACAGGTAAAGTATCAACAATTTATGTATTCTGTGGTTTGAACTATCCACCTTGTATGTGCAGAGTTCCTACGTAGAGTTCTTGCCTCCATTTGTACATCATGTATGCATCATAGTGGCCGTGACTGCATCGGATGCGGTTTTGTAGTTCAGATATTCCGGAAAAGATATCCTGGATTTAAAAATTTTCAACTTTACATAATTATTACTTAGTCTAACCATTGGCTTCTCCACGGATATTTAGGTACGTCTTGGGCCTTCACTCCAATCATCAAATTATAAACCGAACTACCACCGTCTATGATATCAGATTTTTGGTGACCAGACAACTCAGAATAATGCAACTTCAACATCTCCTTTGAAAATTCATCAAAAGCGATGAATTTTTTTTTGATTAAAAATTGTTTAAATAGGTTACGTTAGGTTATGTTATGGTCAATTTTTCAGAATTTATTTTTCTTTTTAAGAGTGTTGAAATTGCAGGATTCTGAGTTGTCATGAAACCAAGTTTTCCACGGTCAAAAGTATTATCGCGATTTATATTTTGCGTATAATGCCGTGTTGCGCTACCTCCTTCTTTAGCCAAAGTTTCGGACAGCGTTACAGTGTCCATCATCAGGGCAGATGTCACATTTCAACACTAACAAGTACACAATTACACATCTGCCCTGATGATGGACACTGTAACGCTGTCCAAAACATTGGCTAAAGAAGGAGGTAGCGCAACACGGCATAACACCCCGAAAACAAATAACGAAAATATGTAAAGATTGTTCATAGGATTATTTACCCGAAGAAACTGAAAAAAACCTGCAAACCATACTCGTCTTACATCGATAATTTTTATCACGTTCTATCACTTATCCTCTGACGTTTACGCGTTCTAATAAATATGATCGATATAATTATTACTTCGATTGGCTTTTAATAGAAGTTTATTCGTAAATACATTTCGTATAATCTAATAAAGTCTTGCTAATTTACCCTTCTTTTTACCTGACATATATATGTTTAATATAACAACGTAATTTACCCCTGCCGCGTGTTGGTGCTTCCACGGGAAACAGAGCCTCTAATGGCAGAAGTATGAATCATTAAGCGAACTTTACTCTTTACAACTTCCTACTAAATAATTCCGCGAAAGGTTCAAAGCGCCCTTAACGACTCTTGTCGAGGGCTGTTATTTCTCAGGAAACTCGGAGAGAATTGTCGGTGAAGCTTAAAGCTCGGCTCGTTAAATGTATGCCTCGATCTTAAGAATTCCTCTTCATTTCTGTTTTATACCTTCAGTGCCTCCAGGCTGCTGAAAGAGATGGGTCTATGTGATTTTGAAGGATGCTGAATAGCGGTCAAGGACAGAACCTTCTCTTTGGAACACGAAACTCATTATAAAGTCAAGCGTTTTCTGCCCGGAGAGTACCTACCTTCAGACAGAAAGACAACATTCTTTGTATCTTAGTGATAATAGTTGTGTATCTATTGCTTACACTGTGTAAGTCTTTCAAATGGCATTTATTTTTGTGGTATTATTCCGTGTTGCGCTATCTCCTTCTTTAGCCAACGTTTCGGACAACATTTAAGTGTCCATTATCGGAGCAGATGTGTTATCGAAGATTGTGGTGAAGTGTGTGCTTTAATTTAAAATGGTTTTCAGCATTTATTTTTGGTGTAGCCGTCAATTACCGGATACCAAGAATTTAGCCCCCTGTAAGACCACCATTCAGAATCAAAACGTTGCTTGAAATGCTTTAGCAGTGTTTGGAGACTAGATCTGAATAGCCAGGTACTTCCCCTGGCTCATCTCCTTCCCTTCTCCACTATCTTCAGCATCATAACACACCCATATTTTTGTCGATCTACTCAAAACCTACACATGAAATCATTAATTTTATTTATAACTAGCAGACCCGGCCACACGTTGCTGTGACTAACGAAACACAACGCCATTACCCAACCTTTATAACCAACGCCATTTGTTAATTTGCATACATATCAAATTCACACCGCCCGCTTGTCAGCCCGCTGCCCACTGCCCGCTTGCCAGCATGCTCCCTTTATTTATATATTTCAACAAATTTACACATAACCTTGACAAATTATAAACCTAAAAACCTTCCTTATGAATCACTCTATCTATTGGTGAAAACCGCATGAAAATCCGTTGCGTAGCTTAAAAGATCTAAGCGTACAGACAGTGGCAGCGAATTCATTTTATACTATCTAAAGATAAAGATTGAGCTGGATACTTTCACATAATATAATATGTGTTCTTTCTTAGAAATATTTTACTAAAAAAACTGTTTAGGTTGGTGGGTGTATACCAAATACATCTTATGGAGTTTAACTACAGGGTAATAATGGTGATTCTTTGTCGTAAATAAGTAAATCAATCTCGAACCTTTTTTCGTACCTTCAGCTTCCAAAGAGCTTTAGGAAAAGGATTTCCAAAATAACCCTTTTTAGAAGTACCTGCTATATTTTCATACTGTTTCCTAGCTATTTTTTCCTAGCTTCATTTACTAGCTTCCTAGCTGTAGGGAAATTTGCATTATGTACCGGCTAGAAAGATATCTACAAAGTTTATTAAATTACCGCTTTGCACACACCAGTCTCCGTATTGAGAACGCACAGTCTCCGTATTGAGAACGTATAAAATATCAGGTTCGTAACCTTTAATTTTATTTTTTTTATCTGAGCTCCACACAGAATTCATCCTTGAGGATGATTCATGTCATCATTGGGGATGCTGTGTGGAGGGTATTTTTGGAAAGGAAGAAGAGAATGTTATGGGAAAGAAAAAGGTATGAGGGGTGGGTAGGAAGGGCCAGTGTGTTCAAGAGTAAGTGGACGGACGAATGCTTCCATCCCACCCACTGCGGTGCACGATGATGTTCCTAGAGAGCCCTGCTGGAGAATTCAAAAGGTCTCCTTCAACCGGTCTCTCCCGGTTTGGCCTGCAACGTAAGGTAGTAGACGCATCCGCCGCCAAGACCCGGAAAAACCTCACCCCATGAATCCGTTCATTCCTGCTAAGTCACCAAACGTAGCGAATCACTTGGGGTGACCTATGGCAGAGGTGTTGGTTATCCAATAAATGGTTCCGGGGCGGCAGTAACCTTGTCCGCCTCCAAAATTTTATATTTGGCTTTGTTATTTGTTCAGTTCTGGTTTTGGTCTAACGCCTGGCTGGTTTTATGTTATTTTATTTAATTTACTTGCTCTTAGTCCTTTTCGTTGGTAATTCTGTTGTTTTATGTGGACAGGACATTTTGCATGAAAACAGAAGTTTTCGAAATACTTCTTTTGAGTTATATTTTAAACATTCATTTTTACACTTTCTGTAAGGATTTTTAATCAGGAGTTTGTGGGTACATTGAAGTCATTCTCCTTTGCAATTTTTGATCTTATTGAAAGCTTTAGAGAAAAAAATCAAAATATTCTAGGTTATGAACTTTAAAAAACATTTTTTAAGATGATAAGAATTTTGTCATAAAACGGACAATTCTTGGGGTTGTTTGGGTTTCTCGGCGTATGAAAGTGAGAATCTCTGGGTTATTGCTACAAAATACACAGTACAAAGGTTTTTTTATTGTAATAAAAAGTTAGAGTTACATTTACACTTTACAGAACTTTACACAATATTACATTTAAGGTCATAATTCATTGGTAATCAGAAAAGGGGAGCTTTTGTGCCTGATAAGAGATCCACGATTATTAGTTAGGTTTTATGTTAAATTATGTTTTTAATAAAATAATTACTTTTTAATACAAGTTTTTTTTGAAAAATTGTTTGATTTAATTTATTTGTTCTGATTGGTTGATGATACAGCGCAATTCAGAAAGGAGGTTATTATATTTTTTGATGGCTTTGTCAATATAATGATATTGGTAAATAAATACTTTGCATTTGTATAAGTGAACAGTTCTAAGTGGAAATTTTTTTATCAATAGTTATTTAGTTAGAGCCACTTGTTTCACAGTATGTGAACAATTCATCAAATTTCATGGTTCATTAACAAGTTCTGCGAAAGTTCTATTAATAAGAGTTCTGTTATTATTTCAGTAATATAAAAAATCTGGCGAGTACCGATATAAAAACAGAACTAGAAAAGAACCTTCACAAGACTTGAAAATTATCTTTGAAATTTGATGAATTGTTCAAATTCTGATTCAACTGGTAGGTATCTAGTTTTATTTTGTTAGCGCAAAAATGCTTTGCATTTGTATAATTGAACAGTTTAGTTCTATATGGAAATATTTTAATAAATGGTAAGGTTAATTAGGGCAACTTGTTTCACAGAATTTTAACAATTTATCAAATTTCAAGGTTAATCAACAAGTTCTGCGAAAGTTCTATTAATTAGAGCGTTCTGTTATTATTTCAATAAATTTCAATATGAAATTATTGGCGAGCAGCGATATAATAACAGAACTAGAAAACAACCTTCATAGAACTTGAAAGTCAACTTTGAAATTTAATCAATTGTTCAAATTCTGTTAAATAACTGGTACCTAGATTTCTTTTTTCTATTATTCTTATTTGTGAAGAAGAAAGTATACTTTATTAATGTTATTCTTAAAAGTATGTAACTCCAGAGAGTTAAAAATGGCATACTCTAAATATCTTGGTTATCTCTCGTTTCCATTAGCAGTTCGCTGTTCCCACGTTTCTTCTTGTGAGATGAGATTTTTTGCTGGCTAAGAAGACCAGTTCGCCTTCCGGTCCGGGATGTGATTGCTATGATTAAGTTGGTAGCACTAAAAAAAGCCTGAATGCCTGACGTAGCTGAAGTGCAGAAATTACTAACGCATTGTTCGCAATCTCAAAATGTTTAAAGAAACGTTTACCTCCTAGTAGGATTTTTCACATTCCATTTTAACAATTAAACATAAATGTAATTCAATTTTTTTTGAGAAAAACTCTCTTTTTATAACTTTTGAAGGTTATTCCCATCAACGTAATATATCATTGAAGAAGAAAATAACACTTATAATCTAAATGAAAATATGAAAGAAAACAAGACACAGAAAAATAGAAAAAGCAATGGTCGCAACTGGGACTCGAACCCAGACCTCTCGTCTAACCGGGACGTGCGCGTTATCGAGTTAGACGAGAGGTCTGGGTTCGAGTCCCAGTTGCGACCATTGCTTTTTCTATTTTTCTGTGTCTTGTTTTCTTTCATATTTTCATTTAGATTATAAGTGTTATCTTCTTCTTCAATGATTTAATACGTTGATGGGAATAACCTTCGAAAGTTATAAAAAGAGAGTTTTTCTCATAAAAAATTGAATATTCATTTAGACTTTCATAAAAGTCAATAGATCCATATGAATAAATTCGGATACATTTATCCGAGACGCTATTCAGGTAACAAACCAATTCTTAGAATAATTGTTTCCAATAAAAAGAGTAGTTGCCTATAATATGGAAAAAAAAAGAATTAGTTGAAGATAATATTGTTGATTCTAAATATTTGAAATATGACGGTTTGACAGAAGGTGGCAATAGCGAAATTGGATAACGCGCACGTCCCGGTTAGACGAGAGGTCTGGGTTCGAGTCCCAGTTGCGACCATTGCTTTTTCTATTTTTCTGTGTCTTGTTTTCTTTCATATTTTCATTTAGATTATGTGTTATCTTCTTCTTCAATGATAAATGTAATTCCCTAACATACGTTTGAAATGTATCAGTCTAAATTACAACAAGGCGAATCAGTTTTGTTTCAGAAAATTAATAAATGTTTTCTATCATCACATGAACCTGTGAAGACTGTTTTTTTTAATGTATTAAACAAATATAAAACTTTTTTCCACTTTGATTTTATTGACCGTAACCGGTTTCAGCTCGCTAGAGCCATCTTCAGACTGGTTACCATACGCATTCCAGTCTGAAGATGGCTCTAGTGAGCTGAAACCGGTTAAGGTCAATAAAATTAAAGTGGAAAAAAGTTTTATATTTGTGTTATTATAATATATTATAATGGAATTCCACCGTGAATTGTCAGTTCCAAAAATAGAAATGTCTTTTTTTAATTATTTTAATTATTCTGTTAGTATGCAGCTAGAGTATTATAGAAAAATTGCTATCCTAGAGCAAAATTATCGATTTTACATATTAAATTTGGTATACATTGTAGTACCTATATAAAAAAAATAACATTATAATAACTCAATTTGGGAGGCGGGTATGTGATATGGGTACCGCCGCCAGAGGATTTATTGGATAACCAGCACCCCTGCCATATGTCACTCCAAGTGGCTCGCTACGTTTGGTGACTTAAGGGTGACGCAAGGGTACCCGGGTTCGTGGGGTAAGATTTGTCTAGATCTTGGCGATGAATGCTTGGTGGGCCGAATCGGGAGAGGCTGGTTGAGGGGGACTTTTTGACTTCTCCAGCGGGACTCTCTCGGGACCCATCGTCTTGCACCGCAGTGGGAGGGAGGGATTCTTACGTTCGTCATTCCTGGACACACTGAATTCCTGATTCCTACCCATCCCTTATAACCTTTTTTCTTTTCTCTTCTCCTCTCCTTCCTTACACAAAAATACCCTCTACCCATCAGCCACAAAGATTAAAGGTATTTAAAATTTTTTTTATCAAAGCTTTCTTGGTGGATGTAATGTGTAAAAATAACACCTACAAAGTAGGTACACATATACTAGCGCTGTGCATTTTTGGCAAGCGTCCAAAGCAGGCGCAAAATTGAATCAACTTTACGAAGTGTCTACAAAGCTTAAAACAAGGAATAATTGAACTGTTTCAACAGCCAGTATAAAATTATTGACAGAATGAATTGACTTTCCGCTTATATTTATAGAAATGCGCATGTGTCGGAAACTTTTCCACTTTGCCTCCGAAGCTACTTATGAATTACAGTTTCAGATATATTTGGAAATGAACTGTTAATACTCAAAATGATACGAGACGAAATAGTGTTGCTGGAATGAGGTGATAATATGAGTAGGAAAAACTAAGGATACAAGGAAAAAGGATAACCAATCACTTACCACAGCAACTCTACGAAGGAGCACAATATAGTTATATAGTTCCAACGCGATAAAACAAAACGAATTAGTGCAAAACGATAGTGTTTACTTTCGAGATGGTCAAATACTTTTTTTTAAGAACAAAATTAGATTATATATACGAAAAACATCCACAACTTGCTTTCAAGGTAGTCCCAATTTTTCTTCTGTTTTTCAAGAACAATTGCACTCGAATTAGCTATGTTTCATACGCTCTTCGGAAAAGGTGATATGGCTATGGAGAGGTAGGAACTGGATAAATGACATCCCGGAAGGAATTATGCATATTCTCACTTCAAATCCAAACACGTGTATTATATCTTTATTACACGTGACAGTGACGCTCATTTCCATTAGCAATAGCATTTTATTATTTTCAGTTAATTGCAACAATGAACGTGTCGTTGATTTCTACATAGAAAATAATTACTACATGAACACGTGAGCGATCTTTAAATCAATAAAAATGAAAAATCCTTTCTGCAGTTTTATTCCGACGTTGATGAAATTTTGTATACTTGAATTTTGTACCAATGGGAAGGTAACTTGTTTTATATGAGATTTCGAAAAACCATCCTTATCCCCATTTCCTACGCCGTAAAGCAGTATTTTGATACTTTTTGATGAAATTTTGCTCAACTGATGTTCAAAATAAAAGGAAAATTAGATTTTGAAAAACTCTGCATAAAGCCCGTGCAACGCCGGGAAAATCAGCTATCTATTTTCTATTAATATCTATACATCATCGACCAGTTGATTAAACTGAAAAATATTAATTGTCGACCGAAAAATCGATATTTAAGTTGAATATACAGTTACGTATAAAGTGTACCCTCTAACTGGTACAATACTGAGATTACTGATAAACACCACCAAATCATTTGTAATGCAGAAAAAATTGTAGTGAAATAAACAAAAAAAATTATGTTTTCTGGGTTATAAGTAGGAAATTTCAAAATGTCGTACCAATGTACCAGACCATTATTATTAGAGAGATGTCTATGTATTGCTATATTAGGCATAGAAAATGTTACAAACTTTCAAATTACCTTCTTATACCCCTGCAAAGATTTCTGGATTATTACAACCACATGACAATACATCTGAAAAGTTTTTTTAATCATTACAAAAATTCTTGCGGGACTGTCAAAAATTTGAGAATGACATTTTGCTAAACAATGATTGTTTAATCAAAACTCTTTAAATTAATGTTAATTTGAAGTACTTACATAATAATTTGAATCGAATCAAGAATTATAGATATTTTAAATAGGTACCTTTGTTAGGTACCAAATTTGATTGATTGTTTTTATAATATATGATAATGAATATTTACAATATGTGAAAAAAAATAAAGAAAACAATTAATTGTAATAGGTGGCATGCGAGCTGTTTGAGAACTGAACGTACTGGGACTGGAACGCGGGAGGGTGGTTGGTGGGAAGGGGGAGCGGGAGAGGGGAGAGGGGATAGGGGAGAGGGGAGAGGGGAGAGGGGAGAGGGGAGAGGGGAGAGGGGAGAGGGGAGAGGGGAGAGGGGAGAGGGGAGAGGGGAGAGGGGAGAGGGGAGAGGGGAGAGGGGAGAGGGGAGAGGGGAGAGGGGAGAGGGGAGAGGGGAGAGGGGAGAGGGGAGAGGGGAGAGGGGAGAGGGGAGAGGGGAGAGGGGAGAGGGGAGAGGGGAGAGGGGAGAGGGGAGAGGGGAGAGGGGAGAGGGGAGAGGGGAGAGGGGAGAGGGGAGAGGGGAGAGGGGAGAGGGGAGAGGGAAGGCGGGAAGGGGATGAAAAAGGACACGCAGTGAGAAAAATATTATTTCTATGAATATGGCATTGCAACGCATGCTGGGAACTAGCTAGTCAATTATAAAGAAGTGTCCCGGTGTGGCTTTATTTTTTTATACAAAACAAAACGAAAAGAATAAAATAAAATTTAAAAAAAAAAAGTTGGTTTTCTAATTCCAGCCATTCGTTGGGTTGTCAGGTTGTCTGGTAGAATCGTTATAGCTCAAAAAAGCGGTAGAAAGAAAAACAGGAAATCGCAAAAAATGTATTTGCAGAAAAATCTGGATTCCACGTAATCTTTTGCAAAGTCCACGTAATCTTTTGCAAAGGGTTTCCGACAATACAGTCGGTTGGCTTTATCATCCATGAAATATTTGAAAACCCAACAAATATTATTTGTTTGCCTTGTCATTCGTTTGATAAATTATTCATTGAAACACCTGAAGTGAAACGTTTTCAAAGAAAAGTTCGAAAAATATTATAAAAGAAAAAACTGAATCAAGTGATATTCTTTGAGGCGTATGCCAGAAATAAGTGCGAGCAATATAATCAGCTTTCTGAGTTCCCTTTATCGAATTTTGGAAATTATTTCATGTGCGAGAAATGTGCTAATATTCAATGGTACAATGCAGTGGTTTTTAACCGTGGCTTGATTTTTAAATTCATATAATATTAACAGTATTAAAAATTGCAAAAGGAACATATCTTTCATTACACGTGTACACAAGATAGATAGAGGGTACGGGATACAACAAATTTTTAGTAAGAGTCAAAGAGTACGCAGGCTCAAAAAGGTTGACAACCGCTGGTGCAATGTGTTATCATAATTATGTTACTAAATATGTGCAATATGTGTGCAACACACGTTATGATTTGTATCAGATCTTGTGATGACGCCAAAAACGTTTTTATTTGAAGAGATACGCTAATTTTCATGAGAAACCTTGAGGGTTCTTTTATGCGTGGTATTATTTTTCTCAACAAAACTCTCTCTGTTGTAGTAGGTATATAATTGAGAGAATTTATTACAGCGTGGCTTCAATATATTATATTGACTGAAAATAGTCGAACACTTTTAACTTTTTGGGCTTTTTAGTTTACATCTCACGCTGCCATAAACAACAACAAAAACAACCATTTAGATTCGAAACTATTCTTGAAATGGGTTTAGCTGTGTGTAATAACTAGGTCTGAATAGCCAGGAACTTCCCAACTTTCTTATTTCCCATTTTCTTTCCCTCCTCATTCTTTTAAGCTTCAGAACACACCCTAAAAGGGGTTGCAACATCCAATTGGAACCCGTTAGAAAAAAATATGTTTAATACATTACTATTGAATTTTTGGTTTTATTGTCAAATGGTGAAGAAGTAAGATAGAATAGTCTGTAAAGAATAGCGCAATGGACATTACGCTAGGGTGATTACAATAAAGTGGTTTAATGTCCCGAATGTATACCGAACGACACGACTCCAACGGGACGACTCCGGATCCAATATAATAATGCGTGCAGAATTATATTTGGATACAGAAGACGACAATACTTATGGAGCTAGGACTGCTCGGATTCGCCGGTCTGATGAGACACCGGGTCACTTGACCCAGGATGCGACTAATGGCCTCCGACAGCACAGTGGTGACCGCAGCCTTCCAGCACCAAGCGCCACTCAAAAGTGAGCGCTGGGCCGAGCCACACCACGCCCTACATAATAATTGATTTTTTATTTTATTTTTTATTACAATTTTTGTTTTTCTATTCTATGTACATGATACTTTATTTATTTGTGTAAATATGTATAACTAAATGGGACGTGTGGGATTGCAGTATCCTCCCCACATCCTGGAATAAAACATTATGATTATTATTATTATTATTATTACCATGGCCTATTTTGATATACCACTACATAGAATTCAAAACTTAGGCAATATGTATTCGCACATAGATGTATGGAATGTGTCACTGATAATATATAAACATGAAATAATGAAATCATTTATCCATAATCCAAGTAATCACTAAGAAAGTTCTTTGGTGAATTTGTGAAATAAATTTACCAAATATATTTATAACATATCTCTACCTAACGTATCGTATTAATGCATTTTAGTAATTAATTGTATGATTTATAGTAATTTTATAAATTATCACAACTTATAATATTATTTAGTTATTCAAAAAAAATTAAAACTTTTTTCATTTCATCATTGTTACCAATTTACAAATATTGCTAGATACTATATTACAATAGTGGCTATTCTTAATATATTGTTCACAGATTTTCTTAATTTTATTGTTTCATTGGAAATAAGATCTGTTTCCTTACTTGTAATATATTTTACTTATTATTTACCTAGCATTAAAAATTTTCAGCGTACCCCTTAAGTTAAGTTATCTGTACATATATCATATTTAAATATGTTTTTTCATTGTTGCAATATTGTAATATTTAAATATACAAGCTAACTAGAGCTGTCTTTTTCATGTTGTTGCTATATCTTATCTATGTTATTATGTAAAAGCCGAATGGCGTTAATATTATAGTTAAATATATAAAACAAATTAACTTTATCAATCACAAACGCGAAGTTATCGGAAAAGGCTGGAGATACATCGGTTAAAATCAAGTTTAAATAATATGTAGAAACTATGAAATTATTACAAACGATATCCGGAACAGAATGACGGTTTGTTTTTTAAACCGCTCCGATATTGAAATGCGCGGTCGACGCGCTTGCGCTGCAGTGTGGCGATTCAATAAACATTGCCAATGTTTAAAAATAAAATTACCAGTAGTTCCAACAGTGACAACCCGGAAAAAGTTAAAGTAGTCGTTTAATTATATAACGTTGAACGGAGTTATTTTGCACAAAAAAACTCTTAACATTAATGTAAATAGAATCACACTCTTTTGCAGCATTTCAGAAAATTATTTTTTTTTTTCATTAAAGAATGTTTTTCTGATTTACAATTTGTTTTGCGACTCATCAGATATTCGTTTTTATCTTGAATGTTTTCTTTTGTTGCTAACTTTTGAGCCATTTGAGGTGTGTGCAGTGTTAATTTTACACATGCTACAGGATCAATTTAGAAACATTTCCAACATGCGTGGCATATTATTTAGAAAATGTATACCTCAATGATTAACGCCAACGTAGTATATAACCCAGACCAGCGGTTGGCATTTGATTTGGTAGCGGGCCGTATGAACACACAAATTTTTTTGGAGGGCCACAGTCGACGTCTCTCGGGCGCGTGCGAGCCTGCTCAGTCAGTGCGCTTGTGACTGCCCGTCGTCATCGTGTTTCCTATCATACGCAAAGGTTCCCAACCTCATCTGAAGTATATTTTTCTTCAACGCTCTGCATAAAAAAATATAAGACAGAAAAACTTGAAAAAGGGTGGAAGGCGAAATTTTTTTATTAATATGATATGTTTTGAAATATCACGACCAAACGGTTGGTAGCGGGGTAGTTATGGTTTCGACTTCGGCATTGCTGGTTTCATCCTCTACTAGTTAGTCCTACATTATTGCAGAAACCACACTTTCCTCTCTTATAATGATGGAAGCGATTGGATTTTCAACACTTTGGGTTTATTAATATACATAAGCAGACGGTAAAAGCACCGCAGGCGAAAATTTTTGCAAGTGGTCATTATATGTTTTGAAATATCACGACCAATATGGTGGCCTTGTATATAGTTGTTGAATCCCACTCGGGCGTTGCTCGTTCTTCAAAACTTACATTTATGTTTTCTTCACAAGAACTAGATATGAAAAAAGATATATGATTGTGACGGATGATGCAACAAGTATGGTGGGGACTATACGCTGTTGTACACACTTTTTGTCCGAACTTTTTAGACAAATTTTAATTATGTTTTTGCTTTATGTGCCCACTTTGTTTCTTTTTAGGTACAATTATAGAGTGTATATAACTATATTACTTACGCACAGGCTGCGCCTTAGTGGGTTCCCATTACCCGTATGATTTCATTGTATTTTACATATCAAATTAAAAATTAGGAAAAATATAGGAATAATCGTCCATTCAGAAACTCTCCCTTTTGGCCACGCGGGCCACAATTGGCCCACGATCCGTCAATTGCCGATCGCTGACCTAGACGGTACAAATGTTTCACCATTCATGTTATTTTACCAATCAATTGTCACTTCAGACCCGATAGTTGCTAATTTCCCGCCTGACCAATAGTAATAGTGAGTTAATACTGAAGCCGCAGAAATAAATATGTAGGATTATGTATTTATTTTCAATACCCTTCAAAAGACGTCGTTAGTATAAATAGTTATATGTGTTTGAGGTGTCTCAAAAGATATCGGTTAAATAGTACCTCAGAAGAGTGGCGACTATCGTCGTTCGTGTCTAATCTAATTCCAATAAAGATCGCGGTTCGTCGATATTACGAGTTACTTTATTGCCGTTATCGTAAGGTTTTGAAATTTGATGAACATTTAAATGGACCAAATGCTCTAAGTAATTCTGAAGCCAGAGAACCCAACACTGAGAGGGCCCAGCCGTCTATCGTGTTTCATCGGCTATTTCCGTAACCGTTCGTGTCTAATGCACGGCTGGGCTCTCTCAGTGTTGGGTTCTCTGGCTTCAGAATTACTTAGAGAATTTGGTCCATTTAAATGTTCATCAAATTTCAAAACCTTACGATGCACTCTCTCCAGGGTGAATTGCCTAAAACAAAAAAAAAAAAACGGCAATAAAGTAACTCGTAATATCGACGAACCACGATCTTTATTGGAATTTCCCGAACAAATTTCAAGTAATCTCAATCACTGTGATTGAAGAACCTTACAGTTTTACATGTCAATCGATGAATGGGATGTTTAATAGATATTTTTCAATTCGAGTGGGTGGATTTGTACACCCTTATCGGGAAAAGTAAAACGAATTTCTGATAGGTATTGGATTCTCTAAAGTTATAGTTATTGTTGCCCTTTTGTCGTTCGCTATGAAATTCAACGAATTCAACGAGAAAAATAAAAATGATCAATTCGCGAAGAGCTTCAAAATAAGTATTCAAAAAAACTAATACCGCTTCGATAGAGACAGGTGGGCGCTCGCTTTGTTTAAGCCGCCGCTACCCAAATTTCTACCGATATCTTACACATCTCCCTTAAACATTTGAAGTTTTGTAAAAAAAAAAAAAAACGCAAATAGCACTAAAAAGAGACAAATACATGCGTCTAAAGGATTTAGCCTGCGAGAGAATGATATACAATGTAACCTTACTTACTTAACCTACGAAGCGCTCATTGTCCGCCTTGATTATAACATCACTTTTCAAGGCTCTTATTGGTTGAGATTGTTTTTATTGAGTTTTGCTTCTACCACTTCGCTTTTATTTCTATAATAATATATATTCTTTTAAAGTTGACGTGAGATTTTTATTGACCCCCTCTCAGTTTAAATGAGATTTGATGAGATTTTACTGGACCCCTCCCCCCCATTTTGTGCTCACGTAATTAATGTATGCCCCTTTAGAGATATGAGTTGTATTTTGCCAAAACTAATAAGACGGTAAAGAGAAGAGGACGAGGAATACAGGATAAGTATAAGAGATGCTCTCAATACATTCTGTAATCATGCACTAACTAGAAATTTTAACAATATAAAGTGTATTAAACTGTTATATTTTGCGTATGTTAGATGTCAACTTGAGTACAATTCTACCGTCTGGAATCCACATTATAACATACATGTACAAGCTGTTGAAATAATAAAAAACAAATTCTTACGTTTTCTAAATTTCAAAATGGGGATTCCAACAATTATGTTGAACTACAACACTCAGTTAAATAATATGAATATGCTCAAATTGTCAGACAGAAGAATTTTCACTGACTTGGTATTTCTATATAAAATTCTACATGATTTAGTTGATAGTCCGGTATTGCTTGAATTGATAAGCTTCCGGATACCACAACGTAATAGAAAAAGTCAGGATTTATTTCAGTGCAGAAATTCTGGGACTAACTACCATATGTATTCCTCTTTACCCAGAATACTTATGGAAGGAAACAATTTCACCAAGTCAGTGGACATCTTCAGTTTATCTTTAAACAAATATAAAATATTGTTACTGATGCAGTTCAGTTATGTACAATAAATATTGTATTTATTACCGTTAATATGTAAAAGCCCTGAAAAAGGGCGTTGATCAATAAATAAAAGCTTGTGTTAAAATTTGAAACTGATCGGTTTAGCCGTTTCTGAGTAATCTTGGTCACCGACTTAAAAAACACAGTTTTGAGAAAAACGCGTTTAAAGTTTGCCTCCCACTTTCAAATGCTCTGACACGCCTTTGCAAATATGCGTGTAACTCCGAAAATAATCGAATTGAATTTTTTTTTGGTATACTTAAATATATGTTCATTACGAAAATTAAATAATTAAAAAATCGATTTCTAGAAAATTCGAATTGTATATAAACCCTCAAAAAAAACAATTTGTTGACTACCAGTAGTACTCCAATGTGGTAGGTTGTAGGTTCCTATTTACTACTCACATATTTATAATAGACAATCGGAAATCGGCCGCCTGCGCCTGGGGGAAAACAACCTTCATTGGATAAAACCAATCAAAAAGTAATTTCGTTTTGTTAATAACCCCCTTTACCCACGTCGCTCAATGCTAATCCTTCATTTTATTAAACCATGTTTGTAAATGACGGCGGTTTGTCTGATTGAACTGAAAATAGAAAGCAAACCACCGATGGCGACTTAAGCGGGCTTGTTTGTGATAAAAACACAGGGATTGATGTGGTTAATATAATTAGTGGAATACGTTAGGTAAGGTAATTGATAGAATAAATAGAATAAATTAAATAAGTTGAAATAAACAGAAAAAAGAAAATTACTTTCAGCACTTATTTTACTAGAATGGTTAGCTAAATAAATACAGTGCAATATAACAATACAATGTAATGGTTACCTACATTAGTTGATTACGATATTACCTACCTTCAATTAAAACATGAAGGACGGGTTGTTTCTAAAAAATTTAAAATTCATCAAATTTTTAAAGTTAATTTTCACGTTCTGCATAAGTTCTATTCAAGTTCTGTTATTAAAGTATTATAGACTAGTTGCTTCATAAAACTGAAATAATCACTTGAATATAACTTTCATAGATCGTGAAAATTAACTTAAAAAATTTGATGTTTGCTAAAATTTTTTGAAACAACCCATTCTTACACTTTTGTTGTTTTGTTCATATAATTTTTAAACTTTTTTTTATGTCGTTGCCACACCCCGTAGCAAGAAAATGCCTTTTTTATGAACTTAAAATTTTTATCATTGAAGAAGAAGATAACACTTATAATCTAAACGAAAATATAAAAGAGAACAAGACACAAAAAATAGAAAATGACAACGGTCGCAACAGAAGGTGGCAATGGCGAAATTGGTTAACGCGCACGTCTCGGTTTGATGAGAGGTCTGGGTTTGAGTCTCAGTTGCGACCATTGTCTTTTTCTATTTTTCTGTGTCTTGTTCTCTTTCATATTTTCGTTTAAATTATTAGTGTTATCTTCTTCTTCAATGATATATTACGTTGATGGGAATAACCTTCAAAAGAGAGAGTTATAATTATTTCTTATAAAAAATTAAATTTTTTATATCATTTTTCGTTATATTACAAAAGTAGATAAACTAAAAATATTTTTTTAATAATTACAATTTACTCACAAAAAAATGTTAGTCGTCTCCAAAATCACGCAAAATTGAATTCTTAACGGCCTATACACCATAATTTCAAACAAAAAACAAATAGCAAATACCCGTACTAGATATATGCTATACCTTTTGTTTAAAAAAATGATTATTCTTTTTGGTCAAGTATTTTGGCCTCAAATTCAAATGTTAAGTGCTCGGCCAACACTTGGTTTGTGTATTTAGAAAATAGTGATAATTATTAACCTCATTAGAGTGATCTAAAACAGCGAAGTGATTTGTGATAATTGTAATAAACATTTGTGGATTTTACTGACTGATGCTGCAACCTATTAAACTGCAAATATTAAGGTAAACAATCGGCTTAATTAACTAAACAACAGTAGCGCCTCGAAGTTATATAACGCTTCTTTAGAAAACTATAAAATAATTGGTAATGTAGGTCAGTCTTGTTTACTCGTGGATCGGAAAATCTGACGCGTGTTGGAAGAAAACAAACAAAATGATTTATTACTTTACATGGAGTATCGAGGAAAGAGGCCTAATATGAGACAGGCTCCTAATAATTATTGGCAGTGGATTTATTTTGTTTCCCATCAAATTCTTCTTTCGCCCCATTTCAAAATTAGAATACATCGCATTTCTTTTACATATTAAGTAATATTATTATTTAATTTATAAAAATAGTTTACTTATAAAGAAGTTCTGTTTAGAAGAACTTGTTTACAAATAAACTGTTTTTATAAATAAAATAATAATTATTATTTTATTATTTATTTAGTGATAATAAATTATTAATAGTAGTAATATTTATAACACAAACTTCTATTAATAATAAATTATTAATAGTAATATTTATAATACAAACTTCAATAAAACTCATTTCGTGAAGGACAACAATTTACAATTAAATGAATTTTTACACAAGAATGATAATTTTAAATGGAGTTCAATGAAAATTGAAAAAAGATTTTAATAGACATTTGACACAGTTAATTGAAGAATATTTCATAAATTAAAATGCAATTCTAGAAAATAAACTTGATATAATTATAGTAGTAATATTTATAATACAAACTTCAATAAAACTCATTTCGTGAAGGACAACAATTTACAATTAAATGAATTTTTACACAAGAATGATAATTTTAAATGGAGTTCAATGAAAATTGAAAAAAAGATTTTAATAGACATTTGACACAGTTAATTGAAGAATATTTCATAAATTAAAATGCAATTCTAGAAAATAAACTTGATATTAATAAAAAAATATTCATTTCTTTTGCAAAGTTTTATTTTCAGTTTGTTCTCCCACTTTTAGTGTGAATTAGGTGTTATGCGGTTATTGTTCCACGTAATATATTAAATAGCGGCATTGAGTTGCATTTTTGAAAAAAGCAGAATTTAACTTTCGTTAGTAAAACATGTAGATTGCATAATTTTTCCAATTACCAATAAAGTTTTGCTGTATTTTGGACATGTTTCGCATTATTAAGAACTTTTTCGTGACTTTTCGGTATATTTCTAAATAAAAGGCATCTATCTCACTGTCTATTCCTAAAATGGGATATCTTATATAGGGAACCATTTTTCGGATTTCAGTATTTCCCTTTAATTAGATTTTCTTATTTTTGCCCCTTGATATGTATATAGATGAATTTTACATCTTATCAATTTAATTAAAATATTAAAATATTTCAGTGTTTCATATTAGGCAACCTTCCCCTACCATTGGTATTTATACTTCTAGATTATGGTTCTAGTTATTAAAGACGGTTTTAAGTGCATATTTGTGTACAAAATAAAGTGCAGAATGAAGGTCTCAAAACCACGACTACTTTATGTACGTACAAACTGACGTACGTAGTGACTGTGAGCAATTTATTCAACCGTTGTCTCGATAACATGGGGCGGTTTAATCGCTGCTACTTGAATAGAATCGGCGAAATCGCTTCGTGGAACAAGATAGACGCTGTGAGTGTTACCAGCAGCTAATAAACATAGCAATCAGAAGATTTTCAACATAGCGATCGGAGGATGTTCCATATATTTTTTTTTAAATATGCTTTTTTTAAAAATTTAAACTTATAAAATTTAACAACGTTATCATTGTTCCGCAAGTATTTTAGTTTTTATTGTTGCGACAGCTCTTTTTACGTTCATTGCCATTATAAAACTGTAGTTATGCTACATTGATCATGAAATTGAACGCCAAAATAGCTGTTATAATAATAAAAACTATAATACTCGCAGAACAATTTGATTTACCTTCTTTAATTGAAATTAAATGCAACAATACCGAATAAATACCATTAGTCAAAATCAAGATGACAATAAACATCTTCAATCCTAATGACGAGAAACTGAATTTGACAAAATATGATCGCTACACGGCGCTACTATCGCATTGTTTGACATCTCAAATTGCTAGTGGTTTTCTGTTATCAGAATAAATTATCAAGTATTTCGGTTGCTTCGGCTTGTGAGATATCTAAGTCAGTCAAGTTGCTCTCTGTAGGATCCCTGGCAAGACAAGTCTAGGTTTTTTTTTACATTAGCTCCAAACAGGAGGCCCTGAGGAAAACAATTTCCCTCGGGGCCTATGTAATTTTCGGGGATGCTGTGTAAATGTTCCCTAAAAAAACCTTTTTAGGGAAAGGAAGTTCTGGGAAGGAAAACGGTATGAGGCTTCGACCAAGTATAATCGATAGAAGGTAAGAGGTATGACAGTACAAAACATTTCTCTCGTTAGCTCCTTGCTTCGTGTGACTACCGTATGGCGACTAACGGGAAGACGATCACCTGCCAATCGCGCCAACTTAGCGGCAACAAAATCGCAACAGGCCCACCCGCGGGCGCGAAACAAATGTTCGATTTTTTGTTTTTTTTAAATGCGATTTTAACCCTTATGTATAAGGAAACGTAATAATGAAGGACGAGGTCGGAATCGCTTGCGTCAATACCATTCTTGAAGTAGCCAATGGTTTCATTCTAATAGCAACATTAGAATATTTTTAAATGAATTATCTATGACTTAGCAGCTCGACTTTTGCAACTGTCAAAAGCGACAAAATCTATGTTTTATGTTTTCAAATGCTTATACTCGTAAAGGTCTTTATTTATTTGCGAAATTCTTTGATTTATATTATTTCATTTTGGGTATATATTCAGATTAGTGTAGAAATAATAAAATCAGTTTATATTTGTGTGAATATATTTTTTGACATTTTATTTCCAATATGAGAGATTTTTTAATATTTTTTTTAGTTAGTTAGCTGTTCTGGAAAAATGTCTTACAATATTATCACGCAATGTAAATGAATAATAAGATACATTATCTGGTAAACAGAAAAAAAAATCGCAAAAAAATCAATTCCTTTGTTTTTTATGGATATTTGACCAAAAATCAGAAAAGTAATTTCCACGCGGTTTTTCGAAATACGGCTGGCATTTGAAGGGTTGAGATAATGTAGGGCAGCATTCGTAAATATTTGCTCTTGGATACTTGATATAGGTAATAGAGTGCGCATTCAAGATAAATATGACTTAAATTCATCATCATTTTCTTCGCACATTATCTATGTACTGTACAATGTGCATCTCCTCTTACAAAATGAAATATTAAACAGTATCATTATTTATAAACATTAACATTGAAATATTATTATTATACATTATGATAATAATAAGAGCTGTCAACGATTATTATAAACTACGATAAATAATTATTTATTATACTTGGGCGATGATTGAATTATATCAGAAATGTAAACATACTGTAGATATATAGATAAATAATAATAAAAAATAAAAAAAAATTAAATAATAATGATGTTTATTTTGGCTCTCATGTAATAATTTTAATATAAAAATTAACGTTTCTTTGTTTGTCCCTTATGCGGTCCCGAGTTGTTGTGCGCACGATCGCGGTGGTTTGTATGTAAAGTGTTGAGCTCTGGCGTTGTGAAATTATTTCCTACACTATTCATCCGATTGCGATGAATCTTACGTGAGTTGTTGTGTGTACGCCCATAAAAGTTTCTGTATTTTTTTAAAATTTTTTTTTATATTAACTCCACACAGGAGGCCCTGAGGGAAATTATTTCCCTCAGGGCCTATGTCATCTTTGAAGATGCTGTGTGGAGGGTGCTGTTGAGGAGAGGAAGGAGTGAACATGGGTCTTGAAGAGACCCATGTTGTAGGAGGGAGGAAACACAGAAGCCGGCAAATCGTTCCACAGCCGGGCTGTTGAACTCAAGAAGAGTCGTAGAAACGACCCATTCTCATGTGACTAATGTCAATAGTGTACAAATGTTGAGCGCGTGTTTGGCGTGTTTTCCGACTATGCACCGGTGCCGAGGGGATCAGTGACGCTAGTTCCTCGGAGCATCTTCCATTGTAATACCGGTAGAACAAGGACAGCATTCCCACCTGACGCCTGTGCTCTAAAGATTGCAGTCCATTTGTTAAGTTAGGAGAATCTATCAGACGGACCGCCCGTTTCTGCACAGAGTCGAGGGTTTTTTTCAGGTATTTTGGGACTCCAGACCAGAGGTGGCTGCCAAATTCAACCGTGGGGCGCACTTGCTATTTGTACAGGGTTAGCAGTTGTGTACTATTAAAGTATCTGCGGGCCCTGCGGGCGGAGTTTCTGAGAGGCTAACTAAACTAACTTCCGTATACACTGGTGAGCTTATGAAAGTTGTATAAAAAAATAGCAAGCGACCGAGCTGCTTTGAAAAAGACCCTCCACGCAGCATCCCCAAAGATGACATTGACATTGAAGGAATTTTTATCCTCAGAGCCTCCCATGTGAAGCTAAAATAAAAAAAATAAATCCACTTAATAATAATTAGCAACCAACATATGTGGTACATTCATGCATGCATTTCAAAAATACAGTACTTAATTACGTAATCACCTAAGATAAACTATGAATAAAGGTTAGTAATTAGTAATACTAGATACTAGAAACACAATGTTTTTAGCATTGACAACAACAATGAATAATTCTTCTCATATGCCTCATTGTCAATTGTTAAACTTTAGGTTGCATGATTATAATAAAATAATATCTACGTAAATTTTCCTAATACATTTTCTATTTTCAAACTCAACAACAACGTCATTGCTAGAAAATAGATAAAATACCTACCAGAGATTACGTGGATAAATAATATACGTACATAAATTATTATAGATGCGTGTAGAGTACAACCAGTGATAGATCTGGCGTGACTCATCGCACATATTTTAATAAATTAAAAGTTTCTCATGTGTCATGTATGATAAGAATGCTGGACGATGATAATTAGAGCTAAGGTACGAAGCATTATTTATTTTTTTACATTGTAATACGAGGTGTTGTAATTTATAATAAAGTGCCATTTGAACTCGGGTTGAGAAAGTTTGAATAAAGTTTTTATTTCAAATTTTTTTATGCCTAAAATTATATGAGACAGTTTCCAGTTTTTTTTTTTTCATTTTATGCGCCCGTTAAACTGCTAAAGTAGTTTGTCAGCAGACTATGTTTGAGTTAAGGTTTGAAGGTTTTTAATTTGGGAGGCGTGTACGGGAACCGTCGCGTCGGCCCGGGAATCATTTATTGGACAACCAACACCCCTGCTGAAGATCACCCCAACTGGTTCACTACGTTTGGTGACTTAGCAGCGGTGCCCGGGTTCTTGGGTAAGGTTTGTATAAGTCTTGGCGGCAAACGCGTTTGTCCCCCTACTGCGTGGCTGGCTGGATCGGGAAAGACTTGTTGAGGTTAATTAGTCTTTTGACTTTGTCTTCTTTTGTGTTTGAGGGGGAACCTTTGGATATCTTGGCAGGACTCTCTCGACCCATCGCCTTGCACCGCAGTGGGGGGATATTTTCATGCGTCCGTCACTCTAGTGCGGTTAGGGTTACTATTTAGAAAATTGAAAAGTCCTGGCAAAAAGCCTGATAGTCCAAAAAAAGTCCGGACATTTTAATCACATAATGCAAATATCAGGTATGCACTTCATAAAGGTATGTACGTGGTAACGAACGGTCGCTCGGGTCGATTGGTATTACTTATGTAATAGCAATCGACCGATTAAGTTTTATTACTCATATTCCATCTAAACCAAAAAATCCGGACAAATTGAAGGGCCGGACAAAGTCCGGACAGAAAGCTAGAAGTCCGAACATGTCCGGATTAATCCGGACGGATGGTAACCCTAAGTGCGGTTCCATGCCAACTGCGAATAGAGTCAACTCAACACCTCCTTGAAAAGTCATTAAAAGCTATGAAAAAAATAATTTTAAATTAGCTGATAACCCTAACCTAACGAAAGCTATTTAACCAATTTTTTATATATATATTTTAATCACTCTAAATGAGTCATCTGAGATGGTTCTGAGTTGGTTGCATTCCGAGTTGTACGGTCACCCTCTGGTGCACAATGACCTTCAGATTCCTATTCACCCCTCACACCCTCTTCCTTTCCAGCGCATCCT